>JAQQAC010012408.1:15201041-15219881 GCA_029783875.1 Phataginus tricuspis
CCGGGGGTGACAGAGGCACAGGGTGGAACGACAGCTCCCGGGGGTGACAGAGACACAGGGTGGAACGACAGTCCCGGGGGTGACAGAGACACAGGGTGGAACGACAGCTCCCAGGGTGACAGAGACACAGGGTGGAATGACAGCTCCGGGGGTGACAGAGACACGGGGTGGAACGACAGCTCCCAGGGTGACAGAGACACAGGGTGGAAGTAACTCCGGTCCTTGGATGACAGGTGGCACTGCACCACCTGATTAGAAACACCCACCTCACAGGTTATTTGAGAGAGAAATACATGTCTTTATTCCTTAAGCCAAGTAAACAAAACAAAGAACAGTGGGCAACATAGACACGCTCCCTGCCCTCTGGGAACCTAGGGCTTTGATTGGGGATGAGAGTGGAAGGGGGGGTTCACAACAAGAGATCAGACCCCCGAGATTACACAACTGGTTATTTAATGGCACTTGCAATCAGTTCTGAAGCAAAGATAAAGAGGGAGCTGTAAAAACAATTCACAGGGGCTCTGAGCCAAGGTGAGTGGACAGGGAAGGCAGCCCTGAGGACGTGATGCTTGGAGGCCAGAGGGGTAAGTGGAAATGAGGTAGGACGGCCAGGAGGGAGGAGAGCTTTCTGGCACTGGAAGTGGGCAGAGCATGTGCAAAGGCTCTGAGTCAGGAAGGAGAAGGAGTTAGAGAAACAAACAAACAAACAAAAGCCATTGTGAGCCTTGTGGGTCAGGCTGAGGATTTCAAGTATGATCTCTAAGAATGAGAAGCCATGGGCACAGGACATGAATAGACACTTCTCTAAAGAAGAAATTCAGATGGCCAACAGGCACATGAAAAAATGCTCCACATCGCTAATCATCAGAGAAATGCAAATTAAAACCACAATGAGATATCACCTCACACCAGCGAGGATGGCCAACATCCAAAACACAAACAACAACAAATGTTGGTGAGGATGTGGAGAAAGGGGAACCCTCCTACATTGCTGGTGGGAATGCAAATTAGTTCAACCATTGTGGAAAGCAGTATGGAGGTTCCTCAAAAACTCAAAATAGAAATACCATTTGACCCAGGAATCCCACTCCTAGGAATTTACCCCAAGAATGCAGCAGCCCAGTTTGAGAAAGACAGATGCACCCCTATGTTTATTGCAGCACTATTTACAATAGCTAAGAAATGGAAGCGACCTAAGTGTCCATCAGTAGATGAATGGATAAAGAAGAGGTGGTACATATACACAATGGAGTATTATTCAGCCATAAGAAAAAAAAAAATCCTACCATTTGCAACAACATGGATGGAGCTAGAGGATATTATGCTCAGTGAAATAAGCCAGGCCGAAAAAGACAAGTACCAAATGATCTCACTCATATGTGGAATATAAGAACAAAGAAAAAAAATATGAAGGAACAAAACAGCAGCAGACTCACAGAACCCACGAATGGACTAACAGATACCAAAGGGAAAGGGACTGGGGAGATGGGTGGGAAGGGAGGGATAAGAGGGTAAAAGGGGCATTACGATTGGCAGACATAGGGTGGGGGGGCACGGGGGGGACTGTACAGCTCAGAGAAGACAAGTAGTGATTCTCATCTCACTACGCTGATGGACAGTGACTGTAATACGGTTGATGGGGGGGACCTGATGAAGGGGGTAGTTTAATCATCACAATATTGCTCATGTAATTGTAGGTTAATGATACTAAAATAAAATAAATTGTAAAAAAAAAAAAAAAAAAAAAGAATGAGAAGCCATGGGATAATTTCAGCAAGAGAGTGACCCGGTCAGGCTAGCCTGTGGAAGCTTGCAGAACAGAGTGAGGGTAGGGAGGCCGCCAGAAAGCTGATGGAGACCCTGTCTGTGGTGAGGGCTGTGGAGGGAGAGAAGGCGATTCGGTCTGAGAGATGTTTGGGAGGTGGTCGGTGGGACTTGGAGGGGAAGGGGAGCTTGTGGAGAGAGAGGAGTCAAGGAGGCAACCGTGCCGAGGTGATGTCTGGTCTATGAGTAAATGGTAATGCTATGGCCAGAGGAAACTAGACATGGCCGAGTTCAAAGGCAGCTCAGAGCAGCATAAAGGGGATTCAATTTGTTAGCGAGGGCCTTTGAGTAAGTCACCTTTCACATCTTAATCTTTGTTTATAACATGGGAACATATTATACTGCAAGGCTGCTTCAAGCATAAGGACAGTGGCTGCATTCATTCACCCAAAGTACATAGTGAGCAGGGCCTCTGACATGCAGTGAGAAGGAGCGATACAAGTGCGTGGTGGGTCAGGGACAGGCTGAGGAGAACAAACAGGAAAGGGGAGAGAAAGGAAAGGTGAATTTCTAGATAAGATACTCAAGGCATACTCTCATGAGGCAGGTAGATCAGGATCTATAGAACTTGAGACGGGCTCTCCTTTAGAAAAAGGATATAAAAATACCTTATTTTTGCAAATTCCACAAAAAGAAGTGGCCATATGAATAGGTTTCTAAAGCTCTGGATGGAGCCAGTATGAGGGGGCACAGAGCACAAGCTTCAGGAGTTCTCAGTGAATCCACCTCTGCTCACGAGTGATAGAGCTGGGGAAGGGGAGGGGGCCTGTGGACGCCACAAACAGAACCTGTTGCCGCGACTTACAGCAAGTGGCTCAACTGCCCTGACCCTCGATTTCCTGATCTGAAACTGCGGAAAACAGCATCATGTCCTTATAAGGTCTTAAGGAATAAATAAGGGCATGTAAGTAAAGTTCCTGGATCATAGTAATAAGCAGTAGCTTTTAGTATAATTTTTATTCTTAGCACACATAGATGGGGAGCCAGTCTCAGCCCTGGGGATGGGGGGGCGAGACCTGAAAGAACCAGAATTAAAAGGGGATTATGAGCCCCAGCGGCAGGCAGGCCCCATGCTGCCTGTGAGCGCCGAGCTCAGTGGCACTGTGTGTGTGGTCTCTGCCCTGTGGAGCTGATCTGTGGCAGTGGCCCTCCTGGGCTACCCTATACAGCACGACCCGTGTAGATCCCACTTCCCATGAAGACCCAGCCGCCTCTACACACGCACCTGTTGCGACCCTCTCCAGAGCCTTCTCTCTCCTGCGCACAATGGCAGCTCTTCAGCAAAACCTATTGCCCAGGTTGCAGAAGAGACCACGGTCCCAAATAGTAAGATCACCGCAGCGGGGGTTCAAGCCGGTGTGGCCTGTGCCAGCAGCTTTCTGGGAAAGCCTCGGGCTGACGCACTTGCCCTTGTGGATGTTTGGAAGATAAGCTCAAAGGGTAAGACGATACATCTGCAGCCTGGGAGCACCGTTCTCCAGACGCCTAAACCTGTGGCAGGAAGAGATTACCCTGTGACTGCCAGTCTAAGCTCCTGAGGACAGCTGCAGGCGTCCACCAGCAGGAGGGAGAAGGTCGTCTCGATCTGGTGCAGAGGAATGGTGATGTCTTCCAGTTCATTATTCCTCAGATCATCAGGACAGTCCGGACTGCATCATAACTGTGGTTTTCAACCCCATGGATACTCTCCCATGTGTTACCTGGAGACTAAGAGGATTACCCGAGCACCATGTCATTGGCAGTGGGTGCGATCTGGAATCTGCTAGATTTCTCTATATTATGGCTGAAATACTGGGAATGAATCCCTACAGCTGCCATAGATGGATTGGGGAGAGCATGGTGATGCAAGTGTAGCTGTGTGGAGTGGAGTGAATGAGGCAGGCATTTCTCTCCTAGGACTGAATCCAGAAATGGGAATGGATGATCACACTGAAAATTGGAAGGAAGTAGTGCATAAAAATGATAGTTGAAAGTGCCTATGAAGCCAGTAAGCTAAAAGGATAGACCATCTAGGCTGCTGCATGGAGTTTGGCTGATCTCACTGAATCCGTGTTGAAAAATCTTTCCAGGGTTCATCCAGTTTCAGTGATGGTGAAAGGAACATACGGGATCAAGACTGAAGTCGTCCTGAGCCTTCTGTGTGTCCTGAACGCTTGGGGATTATTAACCACTGTTATCAGCCAGAAGCCGAATGCTAATGAGGTTGCTCAGTGCAAGAAAAGCATGTCCGTGGGACATCCAGAAGGACCTAAAAGACCTGTGACTTCTGGGTTCCAGGCTGTAGAAATTCAGGAACTCTTATATGATGAACACAAAGCTTCAGTTGGCATCCGTTTGGATTGCAGACATGGACTGCAGCTTGCCTTTATCTTCCTAGATATGTGAGTTGGGCTCACAGCATCAAAGCCCTTGCCGCATTTAATACTTGCAAAAGGAGCCTCTGAACAAACAAAATCAACTATTGTAAAAAAGAAAGAGAGAAGGCGAGGGAGGAGGAAGGAGGCCGGGGGCTCGGCAGGCCTGGATTCCAGTCCTCTGCTGGCGGGAGGCAGGCCCCTGTCTGACTTGCTGCCTCGTCAGCTGTCACAGGACAGGACAGTTCTAACTGCTTGCAGCACAGGGGGTTGTGAAGAGGTGATGTGCAGGCACGCACAGAGTGCAAGGTCACCGTGCCTGCCATCCTCTTCTTAGACAGACACACACTCTTGGGGATGTTTTGGAAGCCACACACCCAGGGCCTGCACCAAGGAGCAGACAAGGTAGTGACGGCCGTGTGTGCTTGGTGACTGAAAGCTCTCCCAGGCCCCCGGCACGTGGCTGCCGCAGCAAACGTTCACAGATGCCTAAGAAAGCAAACTTGGCCCTTGGTGGCTGCCAGTGACATTTTAATGACTTTCAACAATGAAAGCCATAATCAGAGGGCACTCCAGCTCGGCTGCTGTGGGTGTGTTTGCCCACGAGTCACGGTCATCTTGCCGGGAGCGCACGTCGTCTCTGAGCCCTCGGAGTTCTGTTGCTAAGAGATTATGAACCAAAGGCTATGTCCAAAAAAATAACCACTACAGGATGTTCTAGGAGAGAGCCGTAACAGCCCAAACAGAACAGAGATGCTGTCATAGGGTGACTGGGAGGTAGCCTGGCCATACACATCCCATGCAAATTACTGGTTTGCCAAGGTTTTAAATATAACAAAATAGACTCCGTGATAACAGTAATGGACAGAATATAAAAATTCATGATTCCAAAAGTTCTTCCATTAGCCAGGATGCACTTGTTGGGGGCCTGCCGTCCGCCTATTCCATGCATGCCTATGACCGTCTCAGCCGCATTTAGCTGCGGGCAGTGACTAAGTCTCACATAGCTGTAACCACCCCTGTTTGACACAGCGCCATGGTGTGACAATTGATTAAGTGATTTAACATAGCTGTCTGCAGCCACCCCCGCTCTTGTCCCGTTGCTGGAGCAACAGGAACCAGTCAACTAACAGAAGGACAGATTAGAGCAGGACAGAAGTCCCATCAACAGGGAAGTCAGCAAACAGGGCACTTGCAGGAAACTGTCTTCTGGAGCCCAGAGCAGCTCTGCCCACAGGATTTTCCTGGGGAGATGCGGCCGTTCTGCCCTGCGCCCTCACCAAAAGCTCCTAGGTCTCCCCCGGGTGCTTTCTGTCAGGCAGATGAATTAGTGCAAAGTAACTGGTGTCCACGAGGATAGGAAATTCTGATCTCTGCTGGCCTTTCTCCTGACCTGGGAGGGGGCAGCATGATGCCACCCTGACAATCCCTTCCTGCCGCCCCTCCTCCTCTCTCCTCAACCCCCACAAGCCCTCTCTGCTTCCTATCTGGCCAGACTCCTGGCTACAGTGGCCTTATGAGCCATACCTCATCTCACTGGGGCAGGAAATGGAAGGCAAGGTCTGTGTTCATATCTCTCATTTTACAGGTGAAGTTGCTGGGGTCAACAGAGACGAAGTGAAGGTCAAAATCACACAGCTAATAAATCAGGAGGCCGATGCGTGTCTTCTAACCTCATGTCCCAAGATCTCCACTGCTCCCCAGACCCCAAGTACCCTGTGATGTGTTGCACAGGAAACCGCTGGGTGTTACGACAGCTCCCAGAAAAGGGGTCAGTGTTTCCATGGGCCAGCAACCCTGGTGACCCTCAGTCACTGTGTGGCGCCCCAGGGAGGGGGTCAGAGCCACAGGCACTTGCCTTCCTCCTTCCTCCGAGGAATAAAAGGGGTCACGAATCAAGCAAGTCATTAAGCCCCCAGACATGGAAGCTTATTCTGCCACACAAACCCGGGGACCTCGATCTGCTGCAGTGCTGTTTCCTTTCTAAAAATGAGGACAAGGCTGGTACCTGCTTACTTTACAGGGATGTTATGAGCAATGCAAGAGATGAAGCGGGCGAGGTGGTTAGCAGGGCGCGTGAGGAACGTGCGATAAGTGCTCACAGCTGCAGCGGCTGCAGTTCTAACAATACCATCATTTTCACCACCACTGGCACCCAATTCTGCCCAGGACACGGGGAGCAAGTGGGCAGGAGGCTGATGTCAATCGGACTGCCATTGTAGTCCCTCGTGGTGACTGGCCTGTGCCATGAAGGCCTCTGGTGACAAAGGGACACATTTTCCAGGCTTCTTGGTACTAGATCCTTAATTTTTCAGAAGCTGGGCTCAAAATATGGAGAAGCAGCTTCGTGGGTTTCTGTGCCTATCTAAACACATGTGCTTCCAATTGGCTCTCCTGAGCTGGAATTCCCCGGTGCCCAGCCCAGGCCAGCTCCCTCCACTGCCCATACCCTCTGCTCTGAATCATGCTGGCCTCCTGCTCTCCGCCAGGCCAGGAGGCCTCTAGGGCAAGCTGCTTCCCCCGCTCCCCACCCCACATATCGACTTCACCCCTTGAAGTGAGACAGAGCTGGCCAGCCCAGGGTGCCCCCCACCGTCTGTCAGAGAGTCGCTACTCTGAGTCTTAAAACCCAGCCCGGAGATGGGCATCTAAAGGAGGGCTGCAGGGAGGGAGCGGATGGAGGCCGAGGTGGAGGGGCCGTGGATTCAGCAGCTCTGCCCAAAGCAGCGGCTCCCATCATCCTGTGGGTCAGGACACTGTTTCTGCCGAGTCACCCTTTCTTGCCCAGAGGGATCCTGGCCCAGAGCCACATTCCTGGTGGGGTCCGAGTGCCACAGAGAGCGGAAACTTCCTGTCTCACGGGTCCCTGAAGGGCTCTAGCCCCACACACAGGCCGGTCTCTCAGCAGCCTCTGCTGGCCCCAGACACTCCCCTCCACGTCTGTGTGTGTCCCCCACCGGAGCCCTGGCCCACCCTAGACCCCATCTTAGGAAGAGTTAAGAACATTCCACAGGGAGGAAAGGATGCTAGCACACCAGTGATGGAGGAGGGGAGAGGCTGAGCTGAAGAGGAAGGGGCCAGGGGGACATGAGCGGACATTCAAGACTCCCGCCTGCCCATTTGGTGGATCCTCTGCCTAGTGACAAGGAGCCTATGGCCCTGGGTCAGGCCTGGGAGGAGACTTAATCTCAAGCCAAAGAGGAGATGAGGCAGTCTCAGAGGCTTCAGCCCTAGGCCCATACTGCCCCCAGCCCAGCAACTCCACCATCCCCTTGTCATACAAAACTTTAGTGCCCTCAGACAAGCAAGCTGGCCACACCTTCTGCAGAGCTCATGTTTCAGGAACGTGTTTTAAGCACCTACTATGTGCCAGGCGCTGTATTTAGCACCAGCCCCACAGCAGTGGACAAGCAAATGTGGCCCAGTCCCTGGTGTCTCTCCCATCTTTTCCATGCCCACTGTCCTTGTGTCCACTCATATTCTCATTCCAGACTATCTGGGTTCAAATCTGGCCCCCCACTTCTAGCTGTGCAACCCTGAACAAGTTCCTTTATCTCCCTGGGCCTCCACATTCTCATGGCAGAATGGGGGCAAGCTAATACCTACTTCAAAGAGAGGATAAAAAAAGGTAAATGAGTTAATACACGTGAAATGCTCAGAATAGTTCCTGGCACAGAGAGTCCAATATGTGTGTGTTCCTGACTCTATGCCTCTGGCTATCCTCCACCTGGAATACCTTTTCCCTTTCCTGTACCGATCTGTAAATTCAGCCTCAGCAGAGTTTCCAGAAGGGAAGACCGTTGGCGGCAGGTCTAAGGCCAGGCCACAGTCCTGCCAGGGCCTCCGGCATCTCGCAGAACACGTTGCCGTTAGCCGAGGATTTCACACGCCTCTGTGAGGCAGATGAGGGGAGAGAGCCCCCCGCCAGAGGTTGCAGCCCTCCTCAGTGTCGGACCTGAAGGTGCAGCTTGGGTATTCAGACTGCAGGTGGCAGTGCCCCTGCCCGACCTCTTTGCTCTGGGCCCCGGTCACCTTTGGACACCCTGAGGCTGTTGCCAGAACCTCAAAGGCTCCGCACCCAGAGGATGCAGCCTTTCTGGGCCTCAGAGGTCCTGGAGTTGGTAGAGATTGTCTCTCAGAGACAGACAGGACCAAGGAAGGTGTCAGGACAGGGGGCGCTGGCCTGGCAGAGCCCTGAAGAGGGCCCCGCAGGAAGGGCTCAGCCCAGGAAACTCTGAGCCACGCCGGCCAACCACAGGGCCCCCGGGCTTCCTGCCCTCTCCACACAGGCTGCCCTGTCGACGTCACCAAGTTTGTGAAACCCTGCAGGGCGGGCAGTGGGAACTCAAGGGGCCCCAGGGCTCACTGGTTGTGGTCACCCTGTTCCTTCATGGCCCCGGAGAAGGTGGCTTTCTAAAGACGGCCCGCCACCCCAGGCTGCTGGGCTCCAGACCCCAGCGCTCCTCCCTCCAGCCCCTATCTCCTGGGCCCCCACCGATGCAGGGAACCCTCAGACACAGCTGCAGGGTGCCATCTGTGGCTGAAGGGCTTTGGAGTGAGAGACACATGGGTTATCGACTTAAAGTTCACAGCTTTCCTGGCTGTGTGGTTTGGGGCAAGTTGCTTTACTTCTCTGTGCCTCAGTTTCCTTATGTGTAAAATGTGATTTTAAAAAATGTACTTTGGTGTGAGGGTTCATTGGAATCATGTACATGGAAGGTTGGGCACAGCACCTGGCACACAGTCAGCTCTTGATGAATAGAAGCCATGTCGGTGAGCACTGGGGGAGGCAACAGAAAATCAGGATGCGAAACAAATACTATTGCATTTCTTTGACTCTGCGATTTTAACTAAAACCATCTAGACCCAACCTACTATTCTTGGAGGAAGCCTACACCTTCTTCCTGATGCTTCCTCGTCCTGTTCTTGCCCAAGAACCCCCCCATCTCACATGCTCCAAAAGAGGGAGGTGGGGCCCCGGCACCCACCCTGGGGACGCTGACCAGCCCTGCTCAGGTGGAACCCGTGGACGCCAATCTCACAGGGTCAGCGGGAGGAAGCCGGTCCTGGGCTACCCAGAGCCCTGTGAGACTCATGGAGCTCCCGGGGGTCACCCCAAGTACAGCCAAAGCACCCTCAGTCCTGGCCCCAGAGTTCCCCACCCTGGGCCTTCACGGCCACACTCAGCCATACCCAGTGTAGACTCTTTAGGGCTCCCGGATTGGAGTTTAGTCCCCTCTCCTTCTCCAAGATCCCCACTGGGGTGGGGGCTACTTCTCCTTCTCGGGCCCCACCACACAAATGTCCGTTATGCCCTGTCGGAGAGGCCCTGGAGAGGGGCACACCCCTCCCTCGGCGTTCACCTCGAGGCTGATTCACCTGCCCGCGGGCCGCCCAGGTAGCCCTTACACAGAGCGGAGAAAGTGTGTTCTCTAGTGGGGCATCTGCTATATTTTTCTCCTCATAACTAGACAGCACAGAGAAGCTAGTGCTGAGGCCAGGGCGGCTGTGGGGCCCTTTCCTCTTTATGCTTCAGGCGCGTGGGATGTGAGCACCAGAGATGGAACGAGAGGTTTGCAGTTCTTATCCCCAGGCCTCTGTCTCCAGACCCTGAGCTCTCCCAATATGTCCACATGATTCCGTAATTGCTTGTTGACTGACTGAGGGCAAAAACACCTGTCTGAAGGGGGGAGGATCAAGCCGAAACGATGCATAGGGCAGAGGAAGGGAGATGCCCAGGGAAGCCAGGCCAGTGGGGAGGTGAATGGGTTGGCAGGAGGGAGGGGTAGCCTTGTGGGAGCGGAGGACGCAAGATGCATTTCTAGGCTGGCCTGGGAGTGGGGGACAGTCGGGGTGGTGCTAGCGTTGCTTCGGGAGGCAGGAGGCGTCTCTGGTGACCAAGGACTCCTCCAGGGGCACAGCAGGCGTTGAGGAGCATGACAGCTGGACCTCGTGCGGGCAGCAGCCCCAGAAGGGGAGGTGGCTCCCAGGGGCTTCAGAGGCAACCATCAAAATTGTGACGCCCCTCTGAAGGGGCCCTGAGTGCTTGGAATCACCAAGTGCTCCGCCCTAGGCAGTGCCCGGAGCCCAGGCTGCTCAGGACAAGGGCTCCCACCGCCCAGAAGCTGCTGCAGGCCTCTCAGTGCCCATCTCCGCGCCCTGGGCTAAGACGCAGGCCTCCAGGGGCCTGAGCAGCCTGGAGCTGGCCTGGGCTTTCTGAGGGGGACGGGCACAGGGAGTGGCCACGGGTGACAGGAACAACAGCCAGGGCCCACTGTAGAGGACTCCCACGGCCAGGGCCTCTGCAGCCAGCAACCTGGGGGAAACCCCAGCTCTCGCCTGCCAGCTGTGTGACAGGGTGGCCTCTGAGCCTCAGGCACGCACCTTGGGAGCCCTTGGAGCCGTGTGTGGGACTCAGCGGGAGGGTGTAAGGAGCGCAGAGCACAGAGCCTGGCGCACGTCGCACAGGGTAGCAGTGGCCTCCTTCGGCATCACACTGCCACGGGTGTGCCAGGCAAGCAAGTACAGATGACAGAGACCTCTCCCAGCCTTGGGCCTGTCCAAGAGCCTACTTGGCATCTCTCCCTCCCCCAGCCGGGGCTCCAGGTCAATTGGAGGAGGCTGGGAGCACAGGAGGTTTCTCACCGTGGCAGGGAAATCGCTGGACTCGGGGTACGGGCGGCCGCAGTGACCGTCTCTCTGCAGGACGGATGCGGCTTTGCTGACAGAGAGTCTGCGGCCTGGACATGCCAGTGGTACAGGTCTGAGGTCAGCAGTGGGGAGCCAGGC
Source organism: Phataginus tricuspis (assembly GCA_029783875.1). NCBI lineage: Eukaryota > Metazoa > Chordata > Mammalia > Pholidota > Manidae > Phataginus > Phataginus tricuspis. Next base: position 15,212,009 of record JAQQAC010012408.1, read on the forward strand.
CCACCGCAGCCTTACCGCTCCCAGCAAAGCCCCGCCGGGGCCAGGCATCTGCTTCCCATCAGCTTCTCCTCGGCCTGGGGGGGACGTGGGGGCTGAGACCTCCTCCCCGGGCCCAACTCTCACCCACGGATGCACACCAAGGGCAAAGAAGGCAGGGATAGGCTCCAAGGACCAGGTCAAAGAGAAAAGGACTCGAGAGAGACGTTTATTGTTGTTCGGTCACTTAAAATCCTTTGGTAGCTCCGTTTTGCAAGGTCACGCCCAGTCCAGCCCAGTCAGTCTGCCTCGCCGTGGTTCCCGCTCCAGGGCCTTGCGCTCCCTGCCATACGCATGGCTGACGCCCCGTCCTTCAACTTAAATCCCATTTCCTCAGGAAAACCTCCCTGGCCGCACGTGTGGTGTCCCTTAAACAATATTGCAGGGGACAGTTCGGTTTGCATTTATGTATTCATAGATGCAGCTGTTTCACACTTGCCCCTGTCTTCCTTGGGACTCTATCCCTAAAAGCCAGCACGGGCCTGGCACAGAGTATGTGTTTAATAAATACTTGTTAAATGAATTAATTGTGCTTCATAATTCGTCTAGCAGTTTCCTTCTGTGGTCCTCACGTTTTTATCTCCACTAGGACTGCAGGATACTCTGCGCTCAAACCCATCTTACAAGCCCAGAGTTGAGGTCACAGGTGCGTAGGGGCCCTGACTCCCAAAGTAGTGCTCATTCTTTATATAGGAGGGGAAGGGGGACATACTGGAAGAGAAGAGCCATGCGCCATGGACTCGGAGGCCAGCTAGAGGGCGGGGTAAGGGCCAGCTAGAGGTCTGGTAGCCACGTTCCCCTGCAAATAACCAGAAGTCCGCCTGAAAGCACTCCGCATTTCCAGAGGAAAGTCCGAGCATCTGCCCCAGTGGCCCCCCAGTTCTCACACCCCACCCCTAAAATGGCCACATACCATAGAAGAAGAGGGAGGGGAGAGGGGAATGGCCACCTCCGCCAGCACGTCAGGCTGTCCCCCCAGCGGCCCCTAAGCCCGTGGGGCACACTCCTCCATGACAGAATGGGTTTTGCCGTCAAGACAAAGCGCTGTTCTTGACAGCTGTGCCATCTCAGACAGGTTACTCACTTCTCTGAGCTCAGTCTCCTCGTTGGTACAATGGACGGTAATAATATTGTCATTAAGGACTCACCTTCACGGGCGGTGGTGAGGCTCCCAGGAGCCCGTGAAGGCCCAAGTGCCTTCTTGAATTAATATACTAAGAATTGGGTATCCAGGCTCCCATGGCTCTCCCTGGCTGGCAGGGGCCATCTCTCGGGCATTAAGTGGTTCCTCTGCTGGTGGTAGAGAGGCCTTATTCCCCTTTAGGGGGGTTCCTTGAGGGCAGGGACCAGGTCTCAGGCCTCCCTGTACCCCCCCAGCACCCCCAGTCCAGCCCAGACCCCAGCTGGCTGCTCAGCCAGACACATGAGTGCATGGGTGCCCGGCTGCCCGGTAAAGGCTCTAACGTCCTGCTGATGAGACCAGGACCGGGGAGAAGGCTTCTCTCCCACCTGGATCTGCTGGCTGGAGGATGAGTGTGGAGGGCAGAGCTGTGGAGCAGAGGAGAGCTTTCAGAGAATCCATGAGGTCCAGAAGAGAGAGCAATAAACTCCAGAGAAGAAGTTGGGGGAGGCGGGATATGGACGGAATGGGGCAAAATCCAGGAAACAGGCTGTATGGAGGCCCTGCAGAGGGCAGGTGTAGCCCTGGCGCCTACCGAGACAGGAAAGAGTGCCTGGGAAGGAACAGAAGAATCATCCTAGACCTTGGCCTGTGGGTGGGGCTGCATGAGGCAAAGACCCTGTGAAACAAGGACAGAAGCCTGCAGCCTTGAAGGACAGGGCTCTCAGGGTGCCTGCGAAACTCCTAAGTTGGACGGAGCTGCACTACTGGGTATCCCCTTAGCAGCGCCCGCCTAGAACAGTGCCTGGCATGGAGCACATGCCCAGTAAATATCTGTTAAATGAATGAATGAAGAAGAATGACATTTTTCTCTCGGCCTCTTAACTGGTCTCCCTGCCTCCCTCAACTCCGCCTCCTTACAACCATCTCCAAAATGCCAGCATTTTTGTTGGCTGCAAACTCTGACCCCATCACCCCCTCTCGGACTCTGTGGGCGCCTCCCCTCTCTGCAGACAGAGGTTTCACACTATGCACCTGACCGGGGCACGGAACTTTCTGTTTGGCCTTTTTGTTTTGTTTTATTTAAATTTGAATTAGATGCTAACATCTAAAAATAAAAGTGTCCACAGAAAAGTCTGGGGTTTCCAGCTTCTCTGAAGAGTTAGTTTGGTGACATACCCACGAGGCCTGCGTGCCCACCTGGGACAGTGGCTGGAGCTGCCGGGAGCAGGCCGCCCTCCCCAGAGCCTTTGCTTCCTGCCCTGGTGTCTCCCTCCCTTCCCATCTGGGCCCCCACAGAAGCTGAGTGTGTGACCCCTACCCGCCCTCAGGGCTAACGTCCCTCCTGACTCCTCTGCCAAGCCTGAGGCCCCAGGGGCATGACCCTCAGGAGGAGCATCTCCGTCCGGTCCCCACTGTGCCTGCCCCCGGGGTCTGGCAGCACCGAGCTCCTTCTAGGTCTCTTCACGTTTCTGAGCACTTGCACAGGGGCCGTGGCTCATGATGCCTGTTCCCTGGGTATTGTGCTCATGACCATCCAGTCTTCAGTTTAGGCTCAAGGCCACCTTGGCAGTGGGGCCTCCTGCTGCCCCACCCCAGGCAGAGCCAGCAGCCCCTCTGTGCCAGCACAGCCCAAGTGCACACAGCTACCCAACACATCTCTCTGCTCCCTGAGCTGTGCCACCGGGCTGGGGGCTCAGAGGCCATGAGCCTCACCGCCCATTACTATGGTCTCCCGTTATCTCTGGGATATGCTATCCGTTATCACAGGGCCCGTGTCTGACCTAGAAGAATGTCTCCGAAGCCTAGCTTCATGAATACATTCCTTGAGGGAATGAGTGAATAGAAGCCCTTGACTTCACAGGTGGCAGTGGCATTAAAAAATCCCCAAATGTCACCAAAGAAATTGAGAAGCCTTTGGTTTGTGGCCTTATCAAGGGCTACAATTTTATCACAGCTATTCTGAACACATATACCCTGTCCTGGCACCTCCAGGACAGACCCTGCCTCAAAAGCCCAGCTCTGGAAAAACAAGAAAATAGGATAAATGGTATTCTTGGAGACATAGACACACATGCACATCGCCATGGACCTCAGCCACACGTACATGCGTGCACACACGCCATGTCAGTCACCACTGACCACGTGCTCTCTCGCCTCCACCTGGGGGCCCCGCGCCTTCCTCCCATTCCAGGCCCTTCCTGACACCTCGCCCCGAAACAGCTGAGCCCCGAGTTCTTGGCCTAGGCCTGCTCATGTGATCAGACAGCCCAAGCCCTCAGCTCGTGGTACACGCTGGTGTCAGACCTGAGAGCCGAAGGAGACGCCGGCACATACACATTTTATAGATGAGAACAATAAATGGGGTCAGATGGGGCCTGTGGGCCAGGCCTGGCTGGGAGAGGGGGGAGGGCCGCTGGGAGGGGGGAGCGAGAGCACCAGACCTCTGGCCCCCGGCTGAGCACCTCACAGCAGGCGTGGGGGGTCTGCCGGGCCCTCTACAGAAGTGGGACCAGCAGGCGAGCCAGCGCCCATGTGCGGGTCCCGGCTCCCTCCTCATCTGTCTGGCTCCGGCTCTGAAGCATCCTTCTTCACCACTGGGTTCCAAGCGGTGTCACGGGCTGTGACAGGCATCGTGGGGACCAGGAGAGAGGAAAGAGAAGCCAACAGACCTAGCGAGCTGCCCTGTGGCATTCAACTTCATTGCCATGGTTAGAGTTATATATTTAGTGAGATCATCTTCTGCAGGTGGAAGCAAACCGCTTGGAAGAAGAGGTGGCTGTTTCTCACGGCCTCACGGAGATGCCCTTTGATAACGACGCCTAAGGGGCGTGGAGCCGGCCCTCTCAGTAAGTTGTGTCCTGGCCCCTGTTTCACAGAGGAAGCTCCCGCCCGCAGGGTGAGTCACTCACTCCAGGCGCGTTTCCAGGTCAGAAATGCGGGCCTGCCTCTGGCTCTGGCCTGGCTCTGGCCCTCCTGCCCCAGGTCTGCTCGGCAGGCAGAGAACAGGGCCAAGCCCTCATGCCCCGGAAGGCCGGGGGGCACCGGTGGGGAGAGGCGGGAGGACTTCGGCCTGCTGAGCCCAGGGTCTCCTTCCTCAGCCCCGGGGAGGGTCTCCTGGGTTCAGCAGCAGCGCCGCTCCTCCTGGGCCCCGGCTGCACCCAGGGAGTCTGGGGCTCCCGGGGTGTCAGCCCAGAGCTCTCCCTGGTGTCCCCAAGCCCTGCTGGGTTGATTCACGAGCACAGCCAGCCTCATGAATCGCCTTCCCTTGCCAATCCCCAGGAATGTGGTGGTCTCATAAAAGTCAGCCCTGAGTTAAACAAACCAACCCACCTGGGGGTTTCTACGTCAGCGGGCCGAGGCTCCCCCAGGTTTATGGCCTCCCCTCGCCCTGCTCCACCTCTGCCCTCGCTGGGGTCTGGCAGCCATCTTCCGGCACACACCTCCGAACCAGGAGGGAATCGCGTGGCCAGACTGAAACCGCCTTTAGTTTGCAGGGAGGGCACCCAGAAGCCTGAAAACCACTCTCCTGCCAGGGTCTCCCCTCCTTCCCTGTCCCCGCTCCACCACCATCTGCACCCTCCTCCGGACACACAGGCCTTATTTGTTGTCCAGCACCCTGCTCCCCAACCTGGGGCTCTGTAAACCACCTCTCATGCCACCCCGGGGCCTACACGCCCTCCGAGGATGGGAAGTATGTGGGTCTCGGGCTTTTCCCCAAGAAAGTGGAGAGGCTAGAGGGCTTGGGGCCAGCTGGGAGGCTCTGGGGTGGGCCTCTTCCTGCCCCATGCCGCTTCCTCCATCTCCTCCTCGATCCCTATACTCAGCCCCAGCGAAGTCCCACTGGGCCTGGCCTTGGGGGTGGGCTCAGTCCTGCCTCAGGGACTTTCTGCTGAAGGAAGAGGGACCCACACCCCTAAGTGCCTATAAACAAAGAGGAAAGTATGCAAACACTCGGCCTACTCACCAGAACAGAAGAGTCCACAGCTGGGCAGAGGGAGGCACACAGGTGCAGACCCCACCGCTGCTCAAGTGAACCGCACAGAGGAGGCGACTCTCAGGCTGTGACTCCCGCTCTAGGACACTGGACCTCTAGGGTTCCTCCAAACACTTAAAATATTTCAGAAAGCCAACAGACATGTTACATTTAGCCACGGTGATGCTTCTAGGATTAACAAAAATTCCCAGACTTTCCTTTGGTCTAGAATCACACCAACTCAATGCAGAAACACAGGCCATCTTGTGCTGATGAACATTTTGAAGGGCCTGTGTACAAGTATCAGACTGAGGAAACGGAGAAAGAAATAATAGCTTAACAGTTGCTCTTGAACAAAGTTTTTCTAAAGGAATTTGTAGCGGCAGAAATAACAAAATGGATCTTTGATGCTTATTTCTTTAATACACAAAGAGCTGCTATAAATCAATGAAAAAAAAAAATGAATGGCCCTCCCCAAAAAGGTCAGAGCCCAATAACATGGGATTCACAAAAAAAAAAAGAAAAGAAGGAAATTCAAATAGCCAACAAATATAGGAAACTATGCTCAGCTTCACTCGTACAGGCATTTTTTTAATGAGATACCATTTTCACCTATCAAATCATAAAAAATTTAAAAGTTCGCTTATACCAGCATTGATGCAGATGTAAGAAAATGGGCGTTCAAATACACCACTAGTGGAACCATGAATTGTTACAGTGTTTTTGGCAGGCGATTTGGAAACATAGGTTAAAATTTTAAACACATACCATATTAGTTAGCTGGCAAGTAATCTACAAATGTAGTTCGTTATCTCAGCACTGTGTAATGGCAAAAAGTAGAAGGAGCTTAAATGTCCATCAAAAAAGGCAGTGGTTGTTCAGGCATATACAAGGGACTTTGTAGCCATCACAGATAATGGGTAGGTCAGATAGCGACATGAAAAACATGTCCAAGATACAACATTACATGAAAAACAGCAAGCTGTGAAATAACACGGTTCTGTTATGGTCCCATCTGTATTTTTTTTAAAGCACATATATGACTTATAGCTGTATATGCTTGTCTACAAAAAACATATCTTAGGGATAAACAAGAAATTGTTAAGGGTGGTTCCCTGGAGAACAGGCTGGGGCAAGGGATAGGGTGGGTAGAATGCTTTTAATTTTTATATATCCTTCTCTGTGTTACATTATTCTCCATAGTTTTGATCATTTTTTAAAAGGGGTTCCTGGCAAGGAAAAGATGAGAGCTGCTCCCAGCTGAGAAGGACTGGGTGATTACTAAGGCGGGGCTCTTGGAGTGCGAGGGCATAGCTGTCAACAGGCCCAGAGCACAGAGCCTGCAGGGGCCTTTGCAGAGGAGCAGAGGCCTATAGGAGCATCTGGAAGAGGACGTCTGTGGAGAGCAGCCTGCACTCGGCACTTCCGCCCTGCCCGACCCAGGAGACAAATGGAGGCTAGGGAGAGAAGCCAGCTCTTGCAGACCAGCATAGCCTCTGGGGCAGGCTGACTTGCCCTGGAAGTGTGGTCCAGCCCCTCCTCCCCTCGCCCAGCCTCAGCGATCCTCCTCCACTGTCACTCTGACCTACACCTGGACAGAATATCTGACCCGCAAGAATGGAATTTGCATAAGGACTTTTCTAAAAGGAAAAGAAAAAGTGAAGAAAGGCCAACAGATAGATTTGAGCCCAGGTTTCTGACCAGAAGATCTTACAGCCTGGCCAGAGATGTCGGGACCCAGAGTGGGATCCTCTAGGGCAAGAGGACTTTTATGGTCTTTGTTGATCCTTCCTACCCACCCTTGCCCCTTAACTTCAGTCCTATGGAGGCAGAGTGGGGTCACATGGTGCTGGGCTGGGACGTCGGCTCTGGAGCTTCTTACCAGGGCTGTCACTTTGCTTCCTTGACCCTCAGTCTCTTTATCTGTAAAGTAGTGATCATGACACCTTGAGGGTTGATGTGAGAATCAGAAATAATATAAGTAAATACTATAGCACAATAGGTGCCACACAAGTGGTGATTAAAAAGTCTATAGTTAACCTTATTGCGGTAATCATTTTGCAATTGATATGCATATAAATTTATACATATATCAATGCAATATGTTGTACCCTTCAATTTGCACGATGTTACTTTATAAATGTCAATTATATCTCAATAAAACGGACGGGGGCATTTATAACTATGTGTTTATTAACGTTCTCTAAACACAGTCTCACCTCTGCGCCTGCGCTCCTGCTGGTTCCCCTGTCCGGGACTCCCCACCTTCTCCGTCTGGCAAAATCCCACTCATGTTATCAGGCCCAGCTCCAGCACCGCTTCTTTGTCAAAACCTCAGGTGCCCTCCCTGAGCAGAAGCAGCGTCGCTTCTTTGGGGCTTCTGGGCACCTTTTCATAGTCCTTCCGGCCCTTCCCGACCGAGTCACTGGGACCCTGGGCTGCGAGGCTGCCTCGGCTGGATCCTGCCCGTCCACCTCGGTGTCCCTGTCCCTAGCCCAGCGGCCGCTGAATACATCTCTGGTCAAATGCCTACATGAATGATTTGCCCTCATCCCGACAACCTCCCCTCCAAATGGGATTCTTTCTCCCAGTTACATTCCTGGACTGGAGTTGATGCCAAAGGAGCTGGGGTGCCCTGAGGGGTCCAATTCAGGCACTCATGATGCTGGGGCCCCCTACACTGGGAGGGACCAAAGACATAGGGGCACAGCTGGAGAGCTGGGCGGAGGCGGGGACCCCCC
>JAQQAC010012408.1:15219981-15264744 GCA_029783875.1 Phataginus tricuspis
CCCCCCCCCCCCCCCCCCCCCGCCCCACAGCCAGACCTGGGCTAAGCTTGGGAACACTGTGTCAGTGCTTCCCCCTGCTGGCCACCATGGGAATGGCCCCTCAACGGGTGAGGTGTGTGCAGAAGGGAGACAGCCGCTCGGGAAGGCCAGGCCACCATGCAGAGCTTGTTTCAGAAGACAAAGACAAAAGGGGGCTTGAACAGTTCTGGTTCACCAATATCCTGCATTAAGGTTTCTGGCACAGATAAAAGAAAAGGCATGCACTCTCAGATTACAACCTCTGAACCAGCTGAGGGGTCAGGGGAGTCCAGGGAGCCTTCCAGAACCAGGGCGTATTTGAGGGGAGATGGGAAGGATGCACAGGCATTAGCCAGGCAAAAAAGGTGGGGATGCAGAAGGTGCAGCGAGGTCTAGAGGTGGAAGCAGAGACTTGACTTCAGGGGGCTCCAGGTACTTTTTTGCAGATTTGTCTTCTGTGGAAAGGGTGTGAACGCGACAAGTTCTTTTTTTTTTTTTTTTCTTAAAGCAGTGGAAGTAACTGAAGGAGTTATAACCAGGGGAGGTAAGTGCAGATCTGACTTTTAGAAAGGCCTGTTGGGCAGAGGTGGGGGCATCACATCACATGGATGGCTTGGGAGGCTGTGGTGGAATAGGGGTGAGAGGGGGTGGCTGATTAAGGCAGTAAGAGCAGGGAAGGAAAACCACAAGCAGAGCCTAGAGATTTAAGAAGAAAAGCCCAGGACTTAGTGACGAGTGTGGGGAGTAGAGAACTGGACCTAGAGTGAGACAGGGACACAGAAGGAGGAGCCGGTGGGGGCCAAGGAGGGAGCCCGCCCAGTCTGGAGCGTGACGTGCTTGAAATCCTTGAGGGACACTGGCCAGAAGTGACCAAGAGACAGTCGCGAAGCTGGGCCAGAGGGGCAAAGAGCCGGGCTTGAGCCATAGGCGGAGGCACCCTCGTCTCCTGGTCCATGATTGAAGTCGCAGGAGTGGATGCACTCGCCCAGGACAGTGGGACAGGAGAGGAGGGAGACGGAGACGCAAGGTCCTGCTCATTTCAGTCCTGTAGCTAATCACTGAGGACACAGGAAGACAAGAATAAACCAGCAGAGGTCTGGTTACTGGAAAGGTGTTCACATCAGAGGACATGGGTTCACACCCGAGTTCTGCCATATATGTGATATCTTTACATCTCCAAGCCTCAGTTTCCTCATCCATAAAATGGCCCCCATAACACCTACTTTGAAGTATTATTGAAAGAAAAGTCATAATGCCCATTAAGCACATCACACAGCTCCTAAGAAAGAGGTGTTCAAAAAATGAAAGCCACTCTCATAAAGGGCAAACATGGAGATGCTGCAAGATTCCAGAATCTTCCAAGTCTCCTGGCGCTCCGGACTGGAAGTTGCTTCGAACCTCTACCCACGAATTTTGTTAGCAGCTGGACGAGCAGATCCAGGCAGCACACAGATGTCCCCGAAGCTCGCTATCGGTCCGGAGCAGCCTCTGGGCCTCCGTCCTGCCCAGGGATGGTGTTCTCCGGATGGAAACAGAGCCCACCTCTCCTGACCTCCTGCCTTGCCCTTCAGGACCTTCCCGGGAACTGCAGCATCTTCCAGCTGTGCCTGCGGCACGGTGAGGTCCTCCCCACCACGCTGGCTTCCGCCTCTCCTGTGCGCGGCCCAGAGGAGTGAGGTGGGATGGGATCGGAAGAGGGTGTGTGGAGTCATTGGGCCTCAACTGCCCAGCTCCCCTCTGTGCGGGGAGCTTCCCAATATGCAGCCATGCAGGCAGACTTTATCCAGTGTGGTGGCCGCCCTGGTCTCAGTTTCCTGTAAAACACCAGGCTAGGCCGGGCCACCTCCGGGGTCCCTTCCCTCCTGACTGATCTACCTTATCCTGCCCTTTCCTGTCTGCAATTCACCTTCCCTCCAGCAGAGGGAGCCCGCACCTCTTCTCAGACAAGCAGCCTGTGACCCAGGCGGGCTGAAGGCCAGGAAACCCCACTACATCACCACTGTGCTGGCCATTTGACGTGCTTAGTGCAGTGCCCGGCCAGGGCAAGCATTCAACAAGTAGTAGCCATGGTCGTCTCCATTTCACAGTTGAGGAAACTGAGCTTCCAAGAGTTTAATTCGAACCCAGGGGTTCAAGCATGGGATGATGATGTGGGCAGCCCCTGGAGGGTGGGGTACCATCTCTACGCGTCTGAAGAGCTTGCCCAGAAGAGGAGGTGCGTTGGCTGGGAGTTCCGGGGCTGCAGGCCTGACCCCGGCCTAAGGGAGAATGTTAGAACAGCCAGAGCTGGCTGGCCGGCACGGGTTCGGCCTCGACTGTCTGCAAGCACGCTGTCTGAGCGTGTTTCGGGGGTCCGGAATTAAGGGATGGTGGGTCTCTCTAAAGGCCGTCCAGCTCAGGGGCCACACTCTGAAACGACTGCAGGGCGAGGCCTAGTGGGCGCCTGCCCTGAGCTGCAAGCCCCTGCCCCCCCAGGGGCGTGGCCCCACTGATGGCCTCGAGGCTGGCCACACTCCCTCTGGGACAGGGTCGGCCTCAGGGCCTCTGGATTCCAATCACGAGCCAATGGGCAGCCCCACCACCTGTTCCACAGCTGACCTCTCCCACTGAGGGCTCTGGTGGCCTCAGTTCTGTGCCCTTCATGGGGCTCTGACCCCCCCACCTACTGGAAATCAAGCCCATCAGGCTCATCGTGGGGGCCCTGCAAGGCTGGCTGCCCGGGCCTGTGTATGGAGGAGCATTCTGGCTCGGAGCTGGGGAGGCCGGACTCCTGGCCCCGGCAGCTGTCCAATCTCTGAGCAGAGCATGGCAGGCTGAGCCTCTCTGGAAGGATGCACCCCCCGCAGGGCACCCTTGGGACTGAGTGGAAAGGGTGGGACGCAGCCAAAGGGATAACCTCTCAGGTCCAAGCTGGTGGAGCCCAGCCCTGGTCACTTCTGGGAGACACACTTAAAGCACACACTGCCGACCTAAGAACAGTGGAACACTGGCTCCCATCCGAACCACTGGGGAGACTGTGTAAAATTTTGGATTCTGGGATTCCTTCCTGGACTCTCCATGGGTGGAGTCCAGGACTTTGCAGTTTTCAACCAGGCTCTCCAGAGATTCCCATGAGCCATGAATCTGAGAAACTGTTGCAGAGAGACTAAAACGGCAGCCTGTCTGGGCCATGGGCTTTGCCGGGGAAAGGCTCCTGGGGAAGATGCCTGAGAGATCAGGTCTACCTTGAGTGGCTCTGGGGGGAGGCTGTGAGCAGCAGAAAGGAATCGCAGGGAGGCCAACTGGTGGGAGCATATTCATGGAGCCCCTCCCCTGATCCAGACGTGGGAACTGCGTTGTCTTGTGTGACCCTTGCTGTCATCATCAGCCCTTTTGAGAAACAATGAACCTAAATCTCAGAAGACTCAGATTCTAAGGCTAAAAGCCAGAGCAAGGGATCAAACCAAGTGTTTCTGACTCTGAGGCCCTTGCTCCTGGCTATGTAGACTCCCACAGGGCCCCCATTGCTGGTGAGGTGACCTGGTCACTAAGAGGGTCCCAACAGCAGCTGGGTGCTGCACAAGGTGGGGTGGGAATGTGTGGTGGTGGTGTGACGGCCCAAGAAACTACGGAGAGGCTTCCAGATTCCTCCCCCAGCACACACGCCTCCCCAAGGCTCAGGGAATACCAGCACGGGCAGTCCAGAGCCTCTCGAGGCCAACCAGGGCGAGACCTTGGTCCCAGTCCAAGACTTGGGTGGCCTCGGTGCAGAGGCTTGAGATTCCCTGGGGGCACAGCCCGGGATGTCTGGGGCCCCCAAGAGGCCATGTGACCCGAAGGGGGAGCTGAGCCCTCCCGCTGGCCTTCCCAGGCCCCAGGCCAGGGATCTCACCCTTCAGCGGCCACCCCTGGGCAGGACAGAGTCTGAGGGCTGCAGGAGGAGTGCCTTCCTGGGACATTTCTGTCTTGCTTTGTTATTTTTAAAATCCCATTTATTTTGTGTGGAGTGCAGTGGGAGTAGAGAGGCATTGATTACAAAAGTAACGTGCTCTTTCAGAAAAGCACAAAAAGGAAAGGAAAGCCCCACAGGAGCCCCACAGGGCCCTAGATAACTGACCTCATTTCGTCTCGCACCTTTACAAGTCAGACCTCACAACTCAAACCGTATGCCCGCCGTTCACAGGTGTGTGACCTGGAACAAATCACTTACTCTCTCTGCCTCTTGTGCCGCAGTTTCTTCAAATGTAAACTGGAGACGAAAATGACAGAACCTTCTTCAAAGGGTTGTTGTGAGCGTCCACCTAAAGCACTTAGATTGGTGCCCATCATAAAGCCAGTGCTGAATAAATGTTTAGATTCCCATGGTGACAAATTTTGTTTGGATTTCTGCGATCGCAATTTTTTCTTCTATAAAATTGAGTACCATTTTACAACAAGTCTTTTTCACCTAATACTGCATCATGAACATTTTCTATATTCAGATTTACATGATTATGTTTTCTGTGTAAATTTATATTATCATGTTTTTTGTTTGTTTTTAATTTATTTATTTATTTTATTAAGGCATTATTGATATACACTCTTATGAAGGTTTCACATGAAAAAACAATGTGGTTACTACATTCACCCCTGTTATCATGTCCCCCGTGCCCTATTGCAGTCACTGCCCATCAGTGTAGTAAGATGCCACAGAGTCACTGCTTGCCTTCTCTGTGCTACACTGTCTTTCCCGTGAGCCCCCTCACACCACGTGTGCCAATCATAATACCCCTCAATCCCCTTCTCCCTCCCTCCCCATCCTCCCCTACCCCACCCTTTTGGTAACCGCTTGGAGTTCCTTCTTGGAATCTGTAAGTCTGTTGCTGTTTCGTTCCTTCAGTTTTGCTTTGTTGTTACACTCCATAAATGAGGGAAATCATTTGGTACTTGTCTTTTTCGGCCTGGCTTATTTCACTGAGCATAATATCCTCCAGCTCCATCCATGTGGTTGCAAATTGTAGGGTTTGTTTCTTTCTTATGGCTGAATAATATTCCATTGTGTATATGTACAACACCTTCTTTATCCATTCATGTATTCGTGGACATTTAGGTTGCTTCCATGTCTTACCTATTATAAATAGTGCTGCAATAAACATAGGGGTGTATAGGTCTTTTTGAATCTGAGAAATTATATTCTTTGGGTAAATTCCTAGGAGTGGAATTCCCAGGTCAAATGGTATTTCTATTTTTACTTTTTTGAGGAAACTCCATATTGCTTTCCACAATGGTTGAATTAGCTTACATTCCCACCAGCAGTGTAGGAGGGTTCCCTTTTCTCCGCATCCTCGCCAGCATTTGTAGTTCTTAGTCTTTTCAATACTGGCCATCCTAACTGGTGTGAGGTGATATCTCATTGTGGTTTTTATTTGCATTTCCCTGATAATTAGTGATGTGGAGCATCTTTTCATGTGCCTGTTGGCCATCTGAATTTCTTCTTTGGAGAATTGTCTGTTCATATCCTCTGCCCATTTTTTAATAGGGTTATTTACTTTTTGGGTGTTGAGACATGGGAGTTCTTTATATATTTTGGATGTTAACCCCTTGTCGGATATGTCATTTATGAATATATTCTCCCATACTGTAGGATGCTTTTTGTTCTGTTGATGGTTTCTTTTGCTGTACAGAAGCTTTTAAGTTTGATGTAGTCCCATGTGTTCATTTTTGCTTTTGTTTCCCTTCCCCGAGGAGATGCATTCAGAAAAAGTTGCTCATGTTTATATTCAGGAGATTTTTGCCTATGTTATCTTCTAAGAGTTTATGGTTTCATGACTTACATTCAGGTCTTTGATCCATTTCAAGTTTAGTTTTGTGTATGGGGTTAGACAGTAATCCAGTTTCATTCTCTTGCATGTAGCTGTCCGGTTTTGCCTACACCAGTTGTTGAAGAGGCTGTCATTTCCCCATTGTATATCCATGGCTTCTTTATCATACATTAATTGACCATATATACTTGGGTTTATATCTGGGCTCTCTATTCTATCATTAGTGTATAGGAAAGCAATAGATTTCTTTCTAGTGTATTAATTTTGTATCCTGCAACATTGCTGAATTCAGATATTAGATCTAGTAGTTTAGGAGTGGATTCTTTAGGGTTTTTTATGTACAATATCATGTCATCTGCAAACAGTGACAGTTTAACTTCTTCTTTACCAATCTGGATGCCTTTTATTTCTTTGTGTTGTCCGATGCCATGGCGAGGACCTCCAGCACTATGTTGAATCAAAGTGGAGACAGTGGGCATCCTTGTCTTATTCCCAATCTTAAAGGCTTTCAGCTTCTCGCTGTTAAGGATGACGTTGGCTGTGGGTTTGTCATATATGGCATTTGTTATGTTGAGGTCCTTGCCCTCTATACCCATTTTGTTCAGAGTTTTTATCATGAATGGATGTTGAATTTTGTCAAATGCTTTTTCAGCATCTATGGAGATGATCATGTGGTTTTTATCCTTCTTTTTGTTGATGTGGTGGATGATGTTGATGGATTTTCGAATGTTGTATCGTCCTTGCATCCCTGGGATGAATCCCACTTGATCATGATGGATGGTCTTTTTGATGTATTTTTGAATTCGGTTTGCTAATATTTTGTTGAGTATTTTTGCATCTATGTTCATCAGGGATATAGGTCTGTAACTTTCTATTTTTGTAGGGTCTTTGCCTGGTTTTGGTATTAGGGTAATGCTGGCCTCATAGGATGAGTTTGGAAGTATTCCTTCCTCTTCTACTTTTTGGAAAACTTTAAGGAGGATGGGTGTTAGATCTTCACTAAATGTTTGATAAAATTCAGTGGCGAAACCATCTTGTCCAGGGATTTTGTTCTTAGGTAGGTTTTTGATTACCAGTTCAATTTCATTGCTAGTAATTGGTCTGTTCAGATTTTATGTTTCTTCCTGGGTCAGCCTGAGAAGGTTGCATTTTTCTAGAAAGTTGTCCATTTCTTCTAGGTTATCCAGTTTGTTAGCATATAATTTTTCATAGTATTCTCTCATAATTCTTCGTATTTCTGTGGTGTCTGTAGTGATTTTTCCTTTCTCATTTCCAATTCTGTTTATGTGTGCATACTCTCTTTTTTTCTTGATAAATCTGGCTAGGGGTTTATCTGTTTTGTTTATTTTCTCGAAGAACCAGCTCCTGCTTTCATTGATTCTTTCTATTGTTTTATTCTTCTCGATTTTATTTATTTATGCTTTAATCTTTATTATGTCCCTCCTTCTGTTGACTTTGGGCCTCATTTGTTCTTCTTTTCTAGTTCCTTTAATTGTGAGTTTAGACTGTTCATTTGGGATTGTACTTCTTTCCTGAGGTAGGCCTGTATTGCAATATACTTCCTTCTTAGCACCACGTTCACTATGTCCCACAGATTTTGCATTGTTGAATTATTGTTGTCATTTGTCTCCATGTATTGCTTGATCTCTGTTTTTATTTGGTCATTGATCCATTGGTTATTTAGGAGCATGTTGTGAAGCCTCCATGTGTTTGTAGGCTTTTTTGTTTTCTTTGCATAATTTATTTCTAGTTTCATACCCTTGTGGTCTGGGAAGCTGGTTGGTAAAACTGCAATTAATTTACTGAGGCTCTTATTGTGGCCTAGTATATGATCTATTCTTGAAAATGTTCCATGTGCACGTGAGAAGAATGTGTATCCTGCTGCTTTTGGGTGGAGGGTTCTGTAGATGTCTGTTAGGTCCGTCTGTTCTAGTGTATTGTTCCGTGCCTCTGTGTCTTTACTTATTTTCTGTCTGGTTGATCTGTCCTTTGGAGTGAGTGTTGTGTTGAAGTCTCCTAAAATGAATGCATTGCTTTCTATTTCCTCCTTTAATTCTGTTCATATTTGTTTCATATATGTGGGTGCTCCCATATGGGGTGCATAGATATTTATAATGGTTATATCCTCTTGTTGGATTGACCCCTTTATCATTACATAATGTCAGTCTTTGTCTCTTGTGACTTTGTTTTAAAGTCTATTTTGTCTGATACAAGTACTGCAACACCTGCTTTTTTCTCCCTATTATCATCCCTTGTTGCATGAAATATCTTTTTCCATCCCTTCACTTTTAGTCTACGTACGTCTTTGGGTTTGAGGTGAGTCTCTTGTAAGCAGCATATATAGATGGGTCTTGTTTTTCTATCCATTCAGTGACTCTACGTCTTTTGATTGGTGCTTTCAGACCATTTACATTTAGGGTGATCATCAATAGGTATGTACTTATTGGCATTGCTGGCTTTAGATTCATGGTTACCAAAGGTTCAAGGGTAACTTCCTCACTATCTAAGAGTCTAACTTAACTCACTTAATATGCTATTACAAACACAATCTAAAGGTTCTTTTTTTTCCCCTCCTTTTATTCCTCCTCCATTCTTTATATATTAGGTATCGTATTCTGTACTCTTTGTCTATCCCTTTTTATTACCTCTGGTGACAGCTATTTAACCTTAAGAACACTTCCATCTATAGCAGTCCCTCCAAAATACACTGTACAGATGGCTTGTGGGAGCTTAAATTCTCTCAGCTTTTGCTTATCTGGAAATTGTTCAATCCCTCCTTCAAATTTAAATGATAATCTTGCCAGATAAAGTATTCTTGGTTTGAGGCCCTTCTGCTTCATTGTGTTAAATACATCATGCCACTCCCTTCTGGCCTGTAAGGGTTCTGTTGAGAAGTCTGATGATAGCCTGATGGGTTTTCCTTTGTATGTGATCTTATCTCTCTCTCTGGCTGCTTTTAATAGTCTGTCCTTATCCTTGATCTTTGCCATTTTAATTATTATATGTCTTGATGTTGTCTTCCTTGGGTCCCTTGTGTTGGGAGATCTGTGCACCTCTCCATGGCCTGAGAGACTATCCTCTTCCCCAGATTGAGGAAGTTTTCAGCAATTACTTCCTCAAAGACACTTTCTATCCCTTTTTCTCTTCTTCTTCTGGTACACCTATAATATGAATATTGTTCTGTTTGGATTGGTCACACAGTT
Organism: Phataginus tricuspis; assembly: GCA_029783875.1. NCBI lineage: Eukaryota > Metazoa > Chordata > Mammalia > Pholidota > Manidae > Phataginus > Phataginus tricuspis. The sequence goes on from JAQQAC010012408.1 coordinate 15,228,983, forward strand.
CTCTCAGTATTCTTTCATTCCTAGAGATCCTTTTCTCTCTCTGTGCTTCAGCTTCTTTGTATTCCTCTTCCCTAGTTTCTATTTCATTTATCATCTCCTCCACTGTATCTAATCTGCTTTTTTTTTTTAATCTGCTTTTAATACCCTCCTTTGTGCTCTTCAATGATTGGATCTCCATCTGAAATTCATTCCTGAGTTCTTGAATATTTTTCTGTACCTCCATGAGCATGTTTATTATTTTTATTTTGAAATCTCTTTCAGGAAGATTTATTAATTCAGTCTCACTCGGTCCTTTCTCTGGTGTTGAGATTTTGCTTTGAACCAGGTTCCTTTGATGTTTCATATTTGTATGTGGTGCCCTCTAGTGCCCAGAAGCTCTACTCTCTGGAGCTGCTCAGCCCCTGCAGTGATGCTGGGGATCGTAGGGGAGTGGTGCTGGTGCCTCGGGGTAGGAAAGAGCTGTTTCCTGATTCCTGGCTGCTATGCGTGTCTCCACTGCCGGAATCAGTGGGCCATACACACAGGTGTAAGCCTCTGTGCTTTGTGTTTGTAGCTGCCATGGGCGGGGCTTCCCTCTGGCTGGTCTGACGCCAGGGCAGGGGCCGCCGGTTTGCGAGCCAGGTGCAGGCTAGCCAGGAGGAAGACACAGCAGGCTGTGTATCACAGTGGGAGGCCTTGGAGCTGCGTAGTCATCCAGGGGGATGGGGCGCCTGAAGATCATTTAACTTCCCAACTTGCTGGGCAGAGTGCACCCAGATAATTTTGTCTACCTGTCCTTTCTCCTGAGCAGTAAGCTCTGTGCAATCCTTGCCCCTTTAGCAGCCCTCTCGCTGTTAGGAAGTCTCTCAGACTGCCTCCCAGCTCAGCTGGATATGAATTCCTGTTTTCCACAAGCAGCTGGAATCTGTGTCTCTCCAGGTATTCTGCCTGTGTTAGCTTTCCAACCCCACTATCACCAGAGCACCAATGCAATGTAGGTTTGTGCTCCCAGAGCAGATCTCCAGGGCTGGGTGTTCAGCAGTCCCAGGCCTCTGCTCCCTCCCCGCTCTGTTTGTCTTCCTCCCACCAGTGACCTCGGGTGGGGGAAGGGCTCGGGTCCCGCCAGGTCACAGCTTTGGTACGTTACCCTGTTCCGTGAGGTCTGTTCTTTCCTCCAGGTGTGTGCAGTCTGGCGCAGCCCTGTTTCCTGTTGCTCTTTCAGGACTAGTTGTATTAATTATATTTTCATATTATATGTGGTTTTAGGAGGTCTCTGTCTCACCTCTCATGCTGCCATCTTTAATTCAATCCCTGATCATAAGTTTTGTTTAGAATTATTTTGATGTCTGCATTTACATTCTTTCAATTTATTTGTTTCTCTAAACTAGGATCCTACAGCATCTACCACTTCATAGCCTAGCTTTTCCATCTAACGCTGTGTGGTAAACTCTCCCCATCACTGAATAGTCTGTTACATGTGGTGGTGAATGGTCGCACTGTGGTCACCTTGGGCAGTGGGTCGCAGTGGCGTCAGGAGCAGAGGTGCTTGATGGTCAAGCCCCACCCCCTGCACACCCATAGCAGCTGGTCAGGCCAGGCCAGGGAGGGTGACCCAGGGTACTGTCCCTCATGGTGATGGGACAGATGTGAGCTGGGCCTGAGTCAGGTCCTTCCCTTGATCTCCCTTGAGATCACAGAGGACATGACCTTTCCAGAGGCTGTCCCTTCCTAAGCAGCCCTCCACAGCCTGGCTTTCCTGAAAGCCTGCTCTCAATCACAGTACAAGGTCCAGGCTGCTGGGGAATACGTCCCTGAGGGCCATTCCTCCAGGAATGCCTGGGAAAGGGTGGAGGGTGAATTCGGACCCCTGCACTCCCTGGATGAGGGGTGGGATGCAGACTGAAGAGGAAAGAGGAGGAGGCATGTCTGGGGGTCACCCAGTGGGTCCAAGGCTGGAGAGAGGCTGAATCAAGTGCGTGGAAGTGGGGGAAGGAGTGCTAGGAATCTGGAGTGATTCCCTGCTGTCGTGGACAGTTAGGAAAAGGTAGGAGAAAGAGGCCTGGGCACTGTCTTTGAATTCCAGGGTGTGGGAGGCTGAGGCACTCAGGATGAGTAGGGGTGGTTCAGCGGTTTCAATCCCAGTCTCCCAGCCCCAGGCAGGGGGCAGTTTCCAGGAGCACCTAAGGCCCATCCTTCTAGCTTGACAACTGAAGCCTGTGACACCACGCTGGCCCTTCAAGAAAACCCTCCCCCAGCTCCTCCTGCAGCCAGATTCCTTTCTTTCCTCTGCCTGTGTGGAAACCAGGCCAGAGGCAGTGAGCAGTGAGTCTCTTCTCCCCCAGCGAGGCCAGCCCTCCATCTGCACTCTGGACCCCATTCTCTGGCACCTTCTCAAAGTCTTCACTCTTCCAGGTCTCTGCAGTCTCACCAGTAGCTTATTCCCACTAGCAGATATGCTATAATGTCTCCCACCCTCAACACATGTGAACCAGGCTCCATACCGCACCCCTGACCCCGCCATCCCGTTCCCAGCAAAGTCTCTTGCACCCACTGTCTACACTCACCGTCTACACTCAGGGTCCACCTCCTCAGCCCCTTTCATCCCTCTCTGGCCCGCTAGGCTCCACTGCTCCAGGGACCTGTCTTTACCAGGGCCATGCATGACCCCCCGTGGACAATCACACACGGACTTCTCTCTCTCGGCATCTCCTCCGCCACCTCTCAGTAGCGCTTGACCAGCGGTCTACTCCCTCCTTCTAGAAACACTCTCCTGTCCTGTTGTCCTGGAGCTCAGGGGCTGCAGGTTCCTCTTCACCTTCCCAGTCTCTCAATGTCGAGGCACCTGGGCTCAGCCTGCAGCCACGTCTCTTCATCTACCCTCATTCCCCGTGGGTCCTCCCCCCACCCAGGCCTCCAGATTATCTGTATGCTTCCAACTTTCAAGGACTGACCACTTTGTGACTTGCCTTTTCCATCTGATGCCACACTGTCAACTTTCCCCACATCACTGGGTGGTCTTTTGTGCAGTTTGGAATGGCTGCAGCCCACTCCGCCGAGCTGTCAAGTGCAAGTTCCTCCTGCCTCCCCGATGCCTGCACACAGGCTGGAGGAGCCTCTCAGACAGAAGCCCCCGAATGGACCTGAAACTCTTCGGTCCTCCCCAGTTCCCATACCTTCTTCTCTTCCAGGCTTCCACCATCTCACCGAGGGTCTCCACAATTTGCCCAGGTGTCCAAGCCCACCCCCTGCAACCTCCTGGCGTCCTCCCTCCCCTCACTCCCTTCTAATCCACAGTGCATCCCACCCACTCCACCTGCTCCCCAAACCTCTGCGCTCACTGCCCTCGCGTCGTCCACATCGCTGCTGCGGCTGCTTCTCCCTCTCCCTGCGTCCGCCTGCACCTGCTCCAATTCCTTCTCCCAACCCCAGCGGAGGGACGTGTCTAAACCCCAGATCAGATCATGCCACTGCCCTGCTTGACTCTCCTCCGTGTCTTCCAGTCGCCCTTGGAATAAAAGCCAGACTCGGGGCTGGGGCCTGTGGCCGCCGGACCACCTCTGCCCCACCCAGCAGCCCTGCTCTCTCCGCAGCTGCGGGGCTTTCGTTTTGCTCCTCCCCCTCTGTGGGTGCTTCACGCCACTGGCTCCTCCCACCCTGCCATCTCCTCTCCACGGAGAGGTCTTCTCGGATTATGGGCACCCAAAGTCTCCTCCCACCCCCGTGCTCTCAATCACACCCTGTTGGTTTCCTTCCTGCCACTTATCAGGGCTTTGATTACCTCTCTCTTTACATTTGTTTGTTTCTTCTACCTCTGGAATATAAGCTCCAAGAGCAGGGACCCCATCTCTCTTGTTTATTCCTTTGCCTGGCGCATAGAAGCCACTTGCCAGGACTGAGGACAGCCACAGGTCTGTTTCTGTGACTCCCCGGCAGCCCCAGAGCCAGGCATCGGCCCCTGACCATGACATCACGACTCAGGCCCCAGGCCCCCATCGGACACGGAGGCCGCACCTTGTCCCTGCCGCGTCCCAGCAGGAGCTCTGGCTGGACTCCGCTCCATCTGGTTCCGTGAGGTGCTGCTAGCTGGCACCCCATCCCTCGACGCCTTTCAGCCACAGGCAGGTGTCTCTCCCCAAATACCAGAGCCCTGCTCGGCCTCCCTTTCTGCCCTTCATGAAAGCAGGGCTCCCCTTCCCCAGAGTCCCTGACTAGGGCCTTGCTCTAGAGTTTCCAGGAGACCCAGGCCCGCTTCCTGAGCCAGGCTGGAGTAGCCTGGCCCCTTCAGCCTAAAACCTGGGTACTGGGTCTAGGCCTATACCCCACTCCCAGAAGTCGCTCTTGATGCCCTGAGAGCAAGTGGCAGGGCCTTCCCAGGACACAGAAGGACAGCGACCTCCTTGCCACACCTTCATGCAAAACCCCCCAGTGACTCCGCACCACCAGCTGATATGAACACATATACCCTATTCCTTGCCACCACCACCTCCCCACCACACACACACACACACACACACAGTTCATGCTCTGGCCATACGGCTACTCATCATGCCATGTCACCCATGCACCCAGCCAGCCTGCTGCTCCTCCACCTGGCACTCCCTTCCCACGGCATCTCTTAGCTAGACTCCCAGGTGATTTTAAGAATCGACTGCACACCGCCTCCTCTGGGTGATCTTCCCTGAGCAGCGTGCGATCCTTTGTGCCTGACATTTCACAGCACATGTATTTTCCCAGAGGTCCTTCTCTCCTCTAGGCTGGGGCAAAACCACGGGTCTCCAGGGATCCTGGTCCAGTGGGGACACGCCCCTCAATGTGACAAGGGCAGCAATGGAAGGATGTGCATACAAGGTGCCTGGGTGCCAAGGACCAGAGTCCCCACCGGTCCTGGGCAGGGGGACGGCTTCCAGAGGAGGCAGAGCAGGCGTTTCCCACGGACAAGGAAGGAATGGCGGCGTCCGAGGCAGACAGAACGGCAGGTAGCCGGCCACCAGGACATGACTCGGCCAGAAATCACGAGTCATTCTCTAAACTGAGGGTAAAGTACAAGGGGCAGGGATTCGGGGGAGATAAGGCCAGACTCACAGGCAGGAGCCACGCGCGCATGAAGCTCCTGCGCCATTAAATAGGAAATACGGTGCTCGCTGCTGCACTTGGATAAGAGTGCAGGACGAGCCCCTCGCCTCTCTGCAGGTCCACGTGTCCCAGCCAGGACTGCTTTGCCAAAGAATTGTGTGGCACCTGGAGCTTTCTTTGTGCAGAAGCATCAGTTTTGGCCCCGAGAGCCCTTGAGGGTGGGGGTGGCCCAGCCTCTCCATCCCTCCCAACACCCCTCTTCCCTGGAGTGGCCCCACCTGCCAGGGCGCTGCAGAGCGTGAGCTGACAAGGGCGCCAGGGGCTGTTCCTTGTTTCCCTGCCGGAATATGCCACAGGGATCTCTGCAGCAGGTCGTGCCCCTTCCCCAGCCCCGGCCCCCAGCCCTGCACAAGAGGGCCTGCTGTGCTCACGCTGATGTGGGAGGAGGCCCTGGGAAGGATGGGGCCTGTACTGAGCTGGGTGTGGACACAGCCTTGGCTGGGCATTGAGGCCAGGGCTTGAAGTAGGGTGTGGCTACAGCCTTGATGAAGCTGGGGCTGGGACTGGGGGAGGGAACCCAGGGACAGTCTGTCCTAGGCTGGAAGACACTGAAAGACAAAGGGGCTGAGACCCAGGGAACAGAACAGCCCAGGAGGGCAGCAGGCTCCCGTGAGGCCATGGCTAGGGGCTGGCCCGGCAGGCACCTGACCCCTGGGCCCCTAAAGCGGGCTGCCCCGTGGACTCCCACAGGTGGGGAAGGCCCCAGCAAGGACCCGATCTCTGGACTCCAGGCCACCAGGGCAATGGTGGCTGGGGTGGGGGCAGGGGACCAGGCCTAGATCTCCTGGGATGGCCCCATGGAAGCCAAGGATTGGGGTTCAGGGTGCCGGCTCTGCTCCAGCACAGACACTACCACCCCCGGGGCCTGGTCCTCTGCCCATGGCCACCACCACCACGCTCCTGCCTTGTCCCCCTGTCAGCCTTGAGCTCTCAGAGGCAGGCAGACTGGCCTGTCATGGGTGCCAGGGAAGGTTTATAAGTAAAGTGCAGCACAAGGACTGGGTAGCTTCGTGAATGGGGACAGAGGCAGGCCTCAGTTTCCCATCTTTGCGGAAGACAGCCAGGCATCGACCAGAGGTCTGAGGGCATGGGGTGCGGTGGGAAGGGAAGATCAAAAATAGGGAATGAGAGGGCTTCTTGCTGGGTGGGAGGGAACAGAAGAAAGGACAGAGCCAGGCAGGCTCTGCCAGCAAGAAACCTCAGCCCTCCGTGTGGCGCTCATGGTGGCCCCAGGACCCGTCTGTTCTCACAAGATCCATGTGCTACTCCCAGGCCGCAGTCGGGCACACACACACTCATGTGCCCACACGTGCGGTACATGCAAGGCACGCGTGCCAGTCCCCAGCTGCCCCAAAGCCTGGGCCTCCCTCCTGCCTTCGGCCTTCGGAGGGACCTCCGGGGCCCTCGGTTCCTCTCCTTCTTGTCCCAGGCCCCATGGCAGTGCTGACCTGGGGCCTCGGAGCAGGAGCAGGCCCCGAAAAGGCAGAGGGAAAAGGGGCCCACCCCTCAGTGCCAGAGGTAAGAAGAGGAGGGAGCTGGGGAGCAGGGCTCTCCGATGAAGCTCGGGCACCTGCTGGGGCTGGCACTGCCGTGGGCACAGGCTTCCTATTGGGTAGCTGCTGGCCTAGGAGGCCTCCCACCCACCAGAGTCCAAAGAGCACAGGTGTGTCTGCCTCTTGGCCTCATCCCCATAGGGCCTGTATCTGACCACAGGGCCCTCTGCCTGTGGCCACAGCAGAGAAGCCACTGTCCTGCGAGCACCAGCAACTGACCACCAGCCCCAACATCAGCCCTCTCAGGGGACCAGCCGCCAGACTTTATTGGAACCAGGTAAGGTCCTGACCCTCAGGAGGACCCCAGAGCGGTGGCGGCAAGTCAGCGGTTTTGCAGGCCAGGGTTCCGGCCCTCTCCCAGGTGTAGCCAGAAACACCACCAGGAAGGGCTTGGGACGCAGCCGTGAGCTAGCTGGCTAGGAAGCAGGGCAGGCGAGCCAGGACTCCAGAGGCATCCTTGGGCTGCTTCTCCCAGTGTCTGTGATGTAGACACCCCTTCCCTGCTCCAAGCCTCTAAATTTTGGGGATAAATGGTGGAAACTGACCTGCCACAGCCCCGCCCCACCCCTCCCCAGGGACAAGGCAAGCCAATGCCAGCCACACCCCTTCCTGCTGTGGGGGTCTTCAGTAGCAAATTCTTCCCTTGACTTGCCCCAGGGGCCCACAGGGGCCCAGACGGAGCTCCCGGATGGCAGGGGAGGAGCAGGGAGCAGCGCTGACCAGGCAGAGCTCGTTTTCTCTCCCGTTTCTTTGTATCTGGAAGCAGGAAGCATTGCCTCCTGGGGACGGAGCTGGGGGAAGGGCAAGCGGGCTTCTAACACCCCTCACCCCTGAGGAGGAAGGGGGTCCTCCCAAACAAGGAAAACAGAGGTCCAGCGCCTCCTCCACGATCCCTTGTTTACCAGCAACTCATTTTCCCGACACTGAGTCATATTATCAGATCCATTGTTATTTTTGTAACAGTCCCAATAAACAGGGGTGTGGGCTGCTCTCTTACACTTTGCCCAGGATATTCCAGGGTTCCTGCATGATGCAGGCTCATCACATGGATGCATGGTCACCCACAAGGCCGACACCCGTTCGTGATGCACACATACAAACCTCATTCAAATAACACATACCCTGTACCCAGACACTCAACTACCTCCTGCCCACCCCCGACTCCACCCCCACTCCCCTGCCTTCCCTCCTGTACGCAGGCACCACATTTACCTCCATTCCATTTCAACATGTGTGGCTTCTAGGCACCCTCTGTGCCAGGAAGGCCCTGGGAAGACAGTGGTGGCAAGACAAGTTTGCCTTCAGGAGGTCACAGCCCAGCGCCAGGCATTTTCAAACAATTAAGGCACAGGGTTTGCAGGCAGCCAGGGCTGGGCTCATTCTCTATGAAACACTCACTTGTGGCCTCAGGCCCTCTCAGCACCCCCATCTGGTAAATTTAAATGGTTTGGGCGAGGAGGGGCTCTGGGCAGAGGGTTCGGGGTATGTAAAGTCAGAGACAGGAGACTTGGTAAGACATTCAGGGAGGCACGGCCCATTGACAGCCCCCACAGAAACCCATCATAAACGCACACACACGCGTGTGTGCACAGACACCCATGCATGCCTCCTGGGCAGGCCCCTAGCTTAGGAGCCAACCCTGGCCTCTTCCAAATTTGCAGAATTGGAACAAACTTGGCCTAGAGGCTTGCTTTGCATTTAGCTGCTGACCCTAGAATGCCTTCCCTCCAGAAGCTGGGTACCGCCCACCCGTCTGGCATCTTTCACACTGAGACCCGGGATGGGCGGATGTGGTCCCGGGTGGCTTTCCACATAGCTTTCCTGGGCCCATTGGAATGAGCTTTATTGACCAAATAAGGGCTGCCTAGGGGCCTCCTAGGCCTAGGCAAGGTGGAGCGCTCCTCAGATCGGTGGAGGGCATGGCTGGAGAAGGCTCCAGAAAGTCCCCTGGGGCCAGGGGCTTCGGGCCTGGTCCTGCAGGCCCCAGGTCAGCGCGTGGCCCAAGCCTCAGGCCTGGACCAGGGATGAGCAGCATCGGCAGCTCTCCGGCCCTGGAATTCCTCTCGGCCTGAAGACTGTCTCTTTGGTTCAGTTTGGGCTCTAGGGCGTCATCCGAGCAGGGTCATGTCCCGGCCCAGCAGCAGAGCCATTTACAGTGAGTGCCCCCTCCTGCCCCCTCCCCTCCCGCCCTCAGCCTCGTGCCCTCCAGTCTCCCCCGCCCCGCGCTGACAGCCCCCCCCCCTCGGCTGTATCCCCTTGCTCTGCACCCCTGCAGTGCAACGGAAGGAGTACTCGCAGAGCATCTCCTCGGAGCCCGCTGCCCTGCGGTACAGGGTGGAGGTGAGTAACCCTGGGGCCCCGCTTTTCTGATTCAACCCACGTTTTCCCATGTGCTCACAGCCCTGCCAAAGGCAGGCGTCTCAGACAAGTGTGTGCCACGGAGGCCGACTGCCTGAGCCAGCCGGGTGGGGCCGGGCAGGTGTGGGAGGTGGGAGGGGCTGGTCTTTGGGTCTAGAAAGCCTAAAGAGCGACTGCTCCATCTGGGGGAGAAGGGGCCGCTGGGCACTGGCAAGGGAGCTGGCCTAGAGGTTGAGCGGGCGGACGTCCTGTCCCAAGGCAGGAACAAGAAGCAGGGGGATCGGTCAGGAGGTACGGGCAACCACCCCAGCCCACCCTGCCTGCCTCTGGACACACCCCCTGCTGCACGGTCCCCAGGGAACCGCTCTTTGCCCAGGATCTCGCACAGCTGGAGGAAGGAATGCGTGAGGTCAGCAGTCCCTGTGAGGATTTGAAAGAACCAGGGTTTGAGAGGGGAGATGTCTGGGCCTGAGCTCCCAGGGCAGATCTGAGCTGCTTGGAGGCTGGAACGGAGGCTCTGGACCAGCCTGGGAGAATAACGCTGAAGGGCTGTTAGCAACACAGTGAAAACGCAGGCTAGAAGGGTGGGGTAGGAAGAGCGTACACTTGGTCAGACTGAAGCACTTGGGCTAGGAACTGCCCTGGGCAGCAGCGGATTGAGGGCTCTCATGGAGAAGAAGCAGGGAGAGACACTCTGGCGATGGCCCGGAGGGTCCACAGGGCAGGTAGGGCTTCCCGAGCTACCTGGGTTCGGGCCAGGGGTTCATGGCGAGGGTGGGGGCTGGGAACCGCTTCACTTTGGCCCAGCAGGCAAGAGCGGGAGAACTGGGGCTTTCTCCAGGATGCTGGGCATTTGCTCCTGCTGCCAGGTGGCCCTGACCATCGGGCAGCGGGAACCCCGGGAGAGGAGCTGGGAGCTGTGCAGAGAGCTGGGTGGTGGGATCCAGGGAGAAAGGCAGAGAGGTTTCCCTCAACAAAGCTCTGGAGGGGAGCCGACAGGCAGGACTGTGACTCGTGAAGGCAACATTTGGTTGGGAGACCACAGAGGTCTCCCCAAGGAGAGAGAATAACAGCAAAAACCTGCCGGGATGATCAGACTAGATTGGGTAAGGGCCTGAGTGGCGACCAAGATCACTATGGGCCTCCCTGGGCGAGGTCGGGAAGAAGGTGGGGCTCGATCCTCCTGAGAGTCTGGGAGGTGATGGACTAGCCGAGCGCGAAAGGCATTCCGGGTATTGGGGAGCAACGTGAGCAACGACGTGGCGACAGGAACACTAGGTCAGTGCGGGGAAGGACCAGGCTGGGGAGGTGGATGCCCACAGGGGGCGAAGAAGCCAAAGCCAGAATTGCTTATGTGTTGGGTGACTGGAGCCTGCATCTAACAACATCCAGCATCCTTAGCTGGCCTCGACTGTTAAAATCCACCACCATCCTTCCTCCAGAGCCCTCAACCCCCTCATGCGACCCAGCAGACTCCAGGCTGGGAGCCCCGTCCTAGCCCAGTTACCAGCGCCCCTCGCCGCATTGGCCCTCAAGGGCTGCTCTATGGGGACGGCTGGGACCTCCCTCACAAGGTGGCCAGGGCATGTCTTCCCCCTCGCTGCCTTTTCTCCACTCACCCCTGCCCACCACCACCTGTAACCCCCTTTGCAAACCTTCTCCCAGCCCCGGGCCACCCCTTTCTCCTCAGCACCTGATGACGTGTAAGCTGGGGACTCACGGAGTCCGGGAGCCCAAGGATGCCATGCAGAAGCTGCAGGAAATGGACACTCAGGGCCGGGTGTGGAGCCAGGACTTGCTCCTGCAGGTCAAAGATGGCTGGCTCCAGCTGCTGGACATCGAGTCAAAGGTCAGCCCACCCATGACACCCCGTAGTAAGTTATAGCCAACTTAGGCTATGGAAACACGAGCACTGGGCATGAACCCCACCTTTCCAAGCGCCAAACCGCAGCCACCCCTCCCCATACGGCACACACCCAGGCCTAGGAAGAGACCAGGGACAGAGGCACAGGGGTCGGGGGAGATGATGCCCCAGCCACGGGCTACTAGGAGGGCTGGGGTGACCCAGGTCATGAGCTCCCAGGAGCCACCCTGTCTCTCAGTGACCTCACATCACAGCTGACTTATCTGCCTGGCCCAGGAGGAGCTGGACTCTTACCGCCTGGACAATATCCAGGTCATGGAGGTAGCGCTCAACACCGGCTCCTACAACTCTGTGCTGTCCATCACCGTGCGGGAGTCAGGCCTGCCCGGCGCCAGCACTCTGCTCTTCCAGTGCCAGGAAGTGGGGGTGAGCGGCCGGCAGCGGGGCTGGGACTGAGCAGGCGTGGGGTCCAGCAACCACCACTACCTGCCCCCCCAGCTCCAAAACACAGTCGGCCTGACCGTTGCTCCCTCCAGGCAGAGCGGCTGAGGACCAGCCTGCAGAAGGCCTTGGAGGAGGACCCACAGCAAAGGTAGGCGGCTTCCGCCCCAGCCCTCGGAGCTCAGGCCCCACCTGAGGAGTTGCCTAGGAGCCTATGGCCCAGCCAACCTGGCTCTGGAGCTGGGGAGGCACCAGGCTGGACCAGAGAGCAGGTGGGCAGGGGGAAGGGCGTGGAGTGGGCCCAGCAAGCACTGGAGACGGGCTCCAGGGACTGACATGGGACCAAGAGGGCCCAGAGCCCAGGCAGACGAGGCAAGGAGGAGGTAGGGAAGGGTGCAGGTGGAGGCCAGGGAGCAGGACGGCGGGGGTCCTGGAGAGAGGGGGTGGCGTCCCTGGGCCCAGAGGCAAATGTGTGGGCAGAGCCTTTGTCCCAAGAACCCGTCAAAGCCGTGTCCCCACCCTGTGCTCAGCAGACCCCGCTTTGGAGCCCTCCACCCCGGCCAGGACAGATGGAGGGGGCCACCTCCGGAAAGGCCACTCCCTAAGGAGCAGGTTCCCCCTCTGGAGCGCAGGCCACCTCCCGAACAGCCCTACGCGACCCCAGAGCACAGTAAGTTTGGGGCACACAGGCAGGGGAGAAGAGAAGGCTCAGATTAAAGATCAAAGAGGCTCCGGGCCGTGGTGTCCTTACGTTGCAGGTATACCGCCGTCCCCTAGGCCCTTGTCACGCCACTCCAGCACCAGAGAACCAAGCGCCTTAGCTCTGCCTCCCCCAGGGCGGCCACCATCCCCTGAGGACCCAGAGCGGGAAGAGGTAGCCGCAGGTTCTCTTGGGCTTGCTGATGCCTCTGGGCCTGGCTGAAGGGGGGGCGCCCACCCTCCCCCTCCCCCTCCCCCCAGGAGGCCAGATCCCGGGATGGCCAAGGCAGGCCCGGGGCTGGGGAGGGACGGGGAGGCTTGGCCAGACCCTGGGCTGGTTCTGAGGCTCAGGCTTGCGGTGGGGAGGGGGCAGGGGCAGGCTTGGGAGTTCCAGGTGGGCCTAACTGCCCACTCAAGGCCACGATTGTTTGGAGTCCAGGAGGTACTGAACTATGTCCTAAGGGACATTGAGCTGTTTGTAGAAAAGCTGAAGGAGGCCCAGGCAAAGTCTGGTCGTAAGAAGAAGAAACTGGGAAAGAAAAAGTACAAGTATCAGCGGGGTGAGTGCTGGGGGCTCAGGGAGAGGAGCTGGGGGGCTCCTGGGATGATCTGCGGCCCACCGCCTTCCTCCCTCCCCTGCAGGGGTGACACAGGCCCAGTACGTCGATTGCTTCCAGAAGATCAAGCACAGCTTCAACCTCCTGGTGCGTTGCTCCCAGCAAGGTTCCCAGCCCTCTGCCCTCTGTAGCCCCTCCGTTTACAGTCTCAAGACATCCCAAGCCTTTTTCCTTCTCTAGCTCGTCCCCTGAAACTCCCCGCCCGCTCTGGGGACTTCTGGAGAACACCAGGCTCCCAAACAAGGCCCCCAGGATGACTAGGGGGCCCTGGAGTCCTGGTGAAGGTGGGGTGGGAGGGAGGGTGGTGACAGACATCACCCTGTGTCCCCAGGGGAACCTGGCCAACAGGCTGCAGCAGACAACTGCTCCTGAGTTTGTGTACATCCTCTTCCAAGCTCTGAACTTTGTGAGTTGGGGACGATATTGTGGTGAAGAGGGACAAGGAACAGAGACCAGGGTGGAGAGCAGGCCGGAGAGGGCGGCTGCGGGCGTGCCCCGTGCTCACCCAAACCCACTTCCTCCTTGACCCAAGACCAGGAGGGTACTGTGTACAGCTCCCCTCAACAGACGAGGTGGGCTGGGGTCGGAGTCAAGGACACCACTGCTTGGGGGGAGACGGGAAGGAGCAGCAGGCCCGTGGCAACGTGACACTGCAGAAATGGGAAGCCAGGGACTCCAGCACCCTCCCACTCCTGTTTGGCCCTGTGGGAGCCCGGGGGCATCCTGACACCTTTCATCCCTCCCCTAGATCCTGGCCCAGTGCCCTGAGCCTGGCCTAGCAGCCCAAGTGATCTCACCCCTGCTTACCCCCAAAGCCATCGACCTGCTGCAGTCCTGTCTTAGTCCACCGGACAGTAACCTCTGGAAGGGGCTGGGTGTGGCCTGGACCACCAGCCGGTGAGTGAAGACAAGGCCTGAACTGAATCATAGGCAAGAGGCGTGGGGGCTCAGGGCAAGACCTCGGAGGGGGCAGGTTCCACATCGCGAACCAGAGATATCTCGAGACACACCGAGGGACTACATGGAATAAGTTCCCAACTTTTTATTAGACTAAGTACGAATGATGTTTTTTTTAAAGCCACTGCATACCCACCACAGAGGAAAGGCATTAGCTCCGAAAAAAAGAATAATTCTTCCCAAGAAAGGAGAGTTGGCAACCTTCAAGTCAAATATTTTCTCATTTTTGTGAAGGACAAAGTGAAAACTTTGTCTCAATCCAGTCAGAATCAAAGAATTACCTACGTAAGAAATGCCGCAAATGCGACATCAGTAAGACCTGGCGACCAGCTGGCCAAGGAGTTAAGGGAGAAAGAAAAGCTGGTGACCAGGAGGGGGCAGCCGGAGAGTAAGGCCGAACCGACGAAAGCTCAGGCAGTGGGGGTGTTGGTGGGACATTCCACAGCCAGGAGGACCCCGCCCGGAAGGGATCCCACCTAACTATGTGGGGGACCCACCCAACTATGTGGAAGCAGCCCCTGTGGGTCTGGGAACGGCGAGCCCAGAGCCCCCCTAGAGGTAAGGGGCCCCGGGGGTGGGGGACGGGGGGTGGGGGTGGAACTCACTATACCGAGCACATTGACTCCATCCCAGAAGACAAGAAGGGAAACTTCTACATGTAGGTGCAAAAGAAAAAAGGGTTGAGGAGGCAAAAGGAAATTCCAGAGAGTTAAAAGGAGAAACCAAAAATTAGAGGAGTGAAAATCTAGAGAGAAGAGGGTTTTAGAAAGACAGAGAAGTCATCCAGGAAACAGCCAGTGGTCCTACTGAGTGTTTCGCCTAATGAGCAGCTCTTTTCAAGTAGGCCACATCCTTAATGTAAATAAAAAATTAATTTTTGTCCAATCCATCTAAAGACATGAACTGTAACTCAATGCAATTTATTTCTTTTTATTGTGGTAGAACATACATAAGAACAAATTTATCGTTTTAACTATTTTGAAGTGTACAACCCAACGGCATTGAGCACATTAACAATGTTGCGCCATCACAACTATCCATTTCCAGAACTTTTTCATCATCCCAAATAGAACTTGTAGCCATTAAGCAATTAATTAAACAAAACTCTTTGCCCGTTCCTCCTTTTCCCCAGCCCCAGGTAACCACTATTCTACCTCCTGTCTGTGTTTATTATTTTAAATATAAAATTATGTCCCACGTGCCCTAAGATGTTTTCTAGTTTCTTAAGATGACCAAAAGAAGTGTAAAAACCCTCAAAAGAGTTGAAATTACAGGCAAATTACATTTCGGTGGCTTGATTTTAATAAAGTTTAAATAACTCCAGGAGGCTGTACGCAGAGATGACACAAGGCCACCGTGTTTGGCAATTAGGAGACTATCAGGACGTCAGAGGAATGAGTTTCAATAGAGTGATGGCAGAATTATGAATCAGGTTGCAACCTGATTCATAATTCTGCCATCACTCTACTGAACCAGAGGTAAGAAAGAACCAGAAGGTAAGAAAACGTAGGCGGAGCATATAGACATATTCTCCAAAAGTCCACTAAGGAGAAGGGAACAGAATGACAACTTAAAAGACGTAGTAGTGATACGGACAAGGGAAGACTTGAGCACTTTTCTGGGGCAAAGAAAAGGAAACAATTCAAAAGATTCAGAGGAGGGAATCATTTATTTGTTCCCATTGAATAAATATTTATTAGCTGCCTCCTCTGTACCATCCACTGGACTCAGGATACAGCTCTCAAGGAGTTCAATAAACTGAGAAACACGTGATATCGCATGCAATACAGGGTGAGAGGAGCGATAACCCGGGGTGTCGAGGAAACACTCTCTTCCGCCCCAGGGAGTCTGGCAGGCGACTTCCTCACAGGGCTGAGTGAGTACAGCTCAGGCAGGCAAGGAAACACACTACAAGCAGAAAACGCCTGGAGGCCACCAAGGGCGCCACCCTTCCGGGGTCCTGTGCAATCGGGGAGGGGGAGGCCACGGGGCAAGGACCAGACCCCACCCGAGAGTCAACCAGAGCAGCTCTGCAGGGATCACACGTTCCACACACCAGTTGGCTAGAAAGAAAGATAAGCTGTGGAGCAACTAAAAACAAGCTAGAAAAATACCATGTGAGACCCCAAGGAGGTCTTCTAGCCCTAACACTGTGTGGTTCCATCACTTTCATTCAAACCCCCAATCAGTGCAATACAGGACTGTTCTTACGGAGCTGATACATCTGCGTGACGTGGACAGAGGTGAGGCGGGCCCTCAGATCCGTGCACCTTGGGATTTGTTCACGCTTAACTGTTTGCTCCTTTGTGCATGTTCTGGGGCCTTTCATCTGTGAGCTTGGGCCATGCCCTCCGTTACAAAAGAGCCCTGAGGCTATGCTCTGTCATCTCCTCCCTCTCCACATCCCACAGCCCGGCACAGAGTGGACTCGGCTTTGTTCTCTTCCCAGGGCTGACTGGACAGGCTCGGAGCCCCCGCCCTACCAACCCACATTCTCTGATGGTTGGCAGCTTCCAGAATCTTCCAATCAGGTAAGGGTTGCTTAGCACAGATCCCTACTCAAAGCCCTGGCCTCTGGATAGTTTCTGCCCCTTCAGTCTAAACCACTGGGGTCATATGACAACGAAGAGGTAGGTGGGTTCTTGTGGGCACCCACATCTGCGGGGTGGACAGGCAGGGAAGGGGCTGTAAGGAGCTGTGTGTGAGTCAGCTCCCCACCACCACACTGGCTGACTCTCATCTGTTTGGTCCCTACAGGCATACTTAAAATACCAGGACTCCACTTCCCTTCGGTATGCCCTGGGCTTAATAGGGACTATATGGTTCTGGGGAGGGAGGGCTGGGGCTTATCCTGTGGGTCTGCGGATTCTATGCTTCAGAGATGCTCTGGACTCTCCTTTAGCCAGAAAAATATGTGTACAAACATGTCTCTCCCCTACCTTGGGTGAAAAAGCAAGTTTTTACCTCTCCAGACTCCAGTACCTTCTCTATATACTACTCACATATGCCTCTGGTTTCTCAGAGCTTAGGTATAAAGTGCTCAGAGGAGAGCTCAGATATAGAAAAGTCCACTTCTGGAAGAGTCTTCAGAAGTCCCCAACATTTCAGACCCCTCCTGCCTGCAGAAACCCCCACCCCAAACCCCACCTAACACTGCCTGCCATTAAGCTCTGTGGAAACCCAAAAGTCACCACCAGACTCCAGGTGGGAGATATCTGGGGCTCTGGGGCTGGGACAGGGACTCAGTTTCTGAGGCTCTATTCTCCAGCCATTCCGACTCTGTCTCTGGGGGCAAAAGCCCTAGGTTAGGGAGCACCTCACACTTTGCTCAAGAGGACACACATCACCATGGCCCTCAGCCTGGGGACCCCAACCTCGTGCCCTCCAGCCCAAGACCTGTCAAGCCAGCCTTGAAAATGCAAGTCCTATATGAGTTTGAAGCTAGGAACACACAGGAACTGACTGTGGCCCAGGGAGAGGTGCTAGAGGTGAGGTGCGGGCTTGAGCCTAGAAAAGGAGGTGGTGGTCGGTGGGAGCTACAGGCAGCCTGGGGTGGGTGGGGGCTGCTGCGGTGGGTGGCCTGGAGAGGGAAAGGAAGGTGGGGAAGGGCCAGGAGAAGAGTCTTATGTGTGCTTGGGTGACTGAGGTAGTAACTCTTGGCAGGTTCTGGACCAGAGCAAGCGGTGGTGGCTGGTGAAGAAGGAGACGGGGCAGAGCGGTTACATTCCCAGCAACATCCTGGAGCCCCTAGACTTGGGGGACCCTGGGGACCAGAGCTGGTCACCCCCTTGGGTACTACCCAGCCTAGACTATCCAGAAGCTATAAGGCCTGAATCATCGGTGGAGGCAGGAAGGATTCAGAGACAAGTGGAGGGGATGGTTCTGGTTCGATTTCATCAGCATTTTGGCACACTTAACTATGTGCCAAGTTTATCAGGGGGCCAGAGCAGAGAACAAGCCTTGTCCCTGCCAGACAAGCAACCCATGGAGGAAGATAAATGCTGTCATGGGAGCCCAGAGAAGGGACGCTGATCATGGGGGCTGTGGGTGGCTCTGAGATGACACAGCCTCTTACCCACAGTTCCCCCTGGTTTTAGGCTCCAACACTTCGACTTAGCTCAAGGCCGGAGGAGGTCAGGGCCTGGCTGCAGGCAGAGAACTTCTCCACTCTGTGAGTGCCTAGCCCCATGGGGTGTGTTGAGAGATAATAAAAGGCTCAGATAATAACCGAGGAGACCCAGATCCAGAACAGACGACCTGACCTACATGGTGCAAAACAGACCCACAGGTGCCGCCCTGTCGCCGTGTGGCCTCTGCTGAGAGCAAGAGAGGGCAGGTCCATGCCTCCATTAGAGCACTGAATGAGGAGTCCCTGCCGTAGGGAAGGCAGCAAGATCAGAGGGAATGCAGGAACTGCCAAGCACCCCTCTGCACCCCAAGATTCTCTTCCAGGGCACTTCTCCCTTCAAACCCAGGAATTCCAGAATTGGCTTAAGCCAGTATGCATGTCCTACTCCTTCACCTCCAGAACCCCCTGTCCATGAATTTTCCTGCCCAAACAGCCCCTTCTCTACCCAAACGCTCAGACCCAAGTCCTTCCACCCACCACTGACAGCTTCTGCTGCTTCTGCTCCCAGCACGGTGAGGACCCTCGGATCCCTGATGGGAAGCCAGCTGATTCACATGAGAGCCGGGGAGCTACAGATGCTGTGTCCACAGGAGGCCCCACGAATCCTGGCAAGGCTAGAGGCTGTCAGAAGGATGCTGGGGGTGAGGACACCCTGCGGTCCTGACCCCCACTTAAAATTCAGGGTGCTCCCTGGGTAAGAGTAAGAGCGCCAGGTGGATGAGCCAGCGGCCCAGACCTGGGGAGGAAGTGAGTGTAGGAAGGAGCTGGCCACCGGATATTCTCCCAGGGGCTTGACCTCATGAGGCAGACATGCTGGGAGGCTCCAAGCTGATCGGGGGCAGAGCTTTTGGGGCTTCCTCACCTGCACCGGCTGAATCTCAGTCCTTTCCTTTCCTTAAGATGAGCCCTTAGGCAACAACTTAGACAACCTCCAAGAGCAAGGCCCTCTCACGAGCAAGACAGTGGATCTGATTGATACTCTTCGGAGCCCTGAGAATTCCTCTTTCAGGTCCCCAGTTTGCAGAGAACCACACACCACAGCTCACACAGCAGAGGGTGAGCAAGCCCAAAGGCTGAGACAAAGGATGCCCCTTCTTGCTGTGTTGACAGCCCTCCTCAGCCCACCTATTTATTGTATCTCTTTCCTAAACAAGGACCACTTATGCCTAGATTCGTTAGGACTCTGTTTAGTCCCTCTCCTCCTCAATAAAGCATCTTCAAGCCTGTATGTCCCCCCCACCACCACCTTGCAACTTCTTCTGGGTCTGGTGGGGGCCAAAGGCAGAGACACAGGAAGAGCTGGGATGCTGGGCGTGAGACCGCAGCAGCCCGAAATCCGTCACTGGGCCACACTGTTTGAATGCGAGGGGGATTTCCTACCGACGACCTGGAGCGCGGACAGAATCTGAGAATTAGAGCCCAAGCTCTCCTTACTCTTTTTCTAAACAAACACCAAAGTAAGGCCTTGCTCGCTGTCCTTATCCTGCGCCAAGGCCCCTACGCCAAGGCCCCGGCACAGCTGCAGGCACACCTCACAGGAGCAGAGTACGGAGGCTGACGGTGGTGGGTCTCCATCAGCCGCACTGGCTGGAAATCCCCAGAAGTACTAACACGTGTGTCAAGTGCGCCAGGCTCAACTTAGCAACTTTCTCCCTTAATATAACTTTTGTTCCCTCCTGTTGGGTAAACCAACCTAGAGGTTCCTCCCAGCTTGTCTCTTTAGTGACAGCGCAGAGGGAACACTGGACTGGAAGTCAAGAGTCTACGAATAGGCTGTGTGAACCCCGGCAAGACATTTCACTCCCTGGGTCCTAAGAAAAGAGTTTGGGCCATTTTGGTTTCTAATACTTAGTATACATACCCTTCTTTAATTTCATGACTGTCAGACTCTCCTCCCGGCATAATAGAGGTTGTACTTTTATTGATTTAGTGTATAGATAAGGCCTGATATGCCTATGGTTCAAGGGGCTTTTGAGGGTTTTTGAGATGTCCCCTTAAATTTCTCTTAGCTGAATTCGTGTGTGATCCTAGCATTGTCTGGGCCCCAGATCACCCTGTTTCTAGACTGCCTAGGTCATTTCCTCACATTGCTGGCCTCAGAAAATCATCTCTCTCAGCTGGTAACACTGAGTAGGAAAGCAAACGTTTTCCCTCACGAAAGAAAAAAAAAGGTGAGACCCTTACGGTCTGACTATCAAGGGCAAAAGTTAAAGAAAAGTTCATCGCTTGGGAAGGGGACAAAAAAACAGTACCGTCGCCCTCTGGGTTTTATGGAGCCGATGAAGTCCCAGAAGCAGAGAACCCTTCCAGGCGCAGGGAAAAAACGTTTTAGCCCCGTGCTCCCTAGATCTCCCGGCAAAGGCAGGGATGAGGTGAGGGGCTGTCTGGATATCCACGTGCAGTGGAACTAGCCCAAGACACACTATTAGATAGACCTGGGTTTGTGTCCCAGGCCACACGCGGAAACTTGGGCTTAGAAAGGCAACTCACTCAGCCTCTCCAGGCCTTGCTTATCTTCTCTAAAATGGGCCCCAAACCCACTTCACAAAGTCGTGATGAAGCTTAAGTAGGAATAAATCAGCTGACAAATATGAAATACCTATGCCACAGCCTGGCATATAATAAGTGTTCAATAAATGTTAAAGTCTTTCACTTCAAGTTAATTGTAACCGGCCTTTTGTTATATTGGGAGGAGAAATCCAGGCATTATAAATTCATCTATCCCTATGCATTCCCACTTTTTTCCTTTCTTCTTTGTGGTGAAACGTCCTTTTAAAGTCCCTACCTTGCTTCAGGGGAACTAAGGGGAAAATGTGATTTTCCGCCCCCAGGCTAGGGGGTGGAGGGGCGGGCTAGGGGCTCAGTGTCCTGAGCGGCCATGCGTACAGCCAGGCCAGCAACTTTCCGAGGAGCTCTGGACTCCTCCCGCCCACCTTCAAAGCCCACGCCAGAGATAGCCATTCCCTGGCGGCCAGGCCCAGTCCGCCTTCGTGCTTTCCCAGCTTTCCGCACGCCGCCCCCACCTCGATAAATATTTGTGGCACGAATGTCACCCCCCCGGGGTAACCGGCTCCCTCACTGCCTGGACAGTTGGCGCTCGTCCTGCCCTGACTGGCACTACTAACAGGGCACGGCTTCCCCCTCGGGGAGCGCAGAGCCCCAGCCCCAGGCCGCGGGCCGCGCCCGTCGTGCCCCTCCGCGGGGTCGCCCGGCCCCCACCCCCAGGGCCAGCAGAGGTCGCGCCGGCGCGTGTTCCCGAGGACGCGTGGGGCGGAGTCAGGGCGCTGTGTTGGCCCCGCCTACTTACGCGGGTATAAAGCCCCGCCCGCTCGCGGTCTGACGCCAGTCCTCGAAGGCTCGGAAAGCTGGACTACCATGTCGTCGCCCAAGTCGTCTATGGTGCTGGGTTACTGGGATATTCGCGGGGTGAGTGCTGAATTAACCGCGAGCCGCTGCGCAGGGAGACGGCGGACGGACGCGGTCTCAACTCGGGAGCCAAGCCTCCCGGGCCCCGGCACGGCAGGCCGCACCGAACTCCCCGGCCACGGAGGCCGACCCTTGCCCCGCCTGCGGGATCCCTGGGCCGCGCGGAGGGGAGCTGAGGGCAGAGAGCCGCCGGGGCGGGTCCGGGGGGCCCTTCAGCGATCGCCTCGTTGGGCTGCAGGGTCTCGGCAGCCCCGGGTAGGGGGACGCTGAGGGGCGGGGTCTGGGGGGGTGGGGAGCCTGGGGGAGCCGCGCAGGCGCTGAACGGGGGCTTTTCTCCCCCAGCTGGCGCACGCCATCCGCTTGCTCCTGGAGTTCACTGATACACCCTACGAGGAGAAACTGTACGTTTGCGGGGAAGGTAAAGCAGCCGTGGGTGCCCGTGCGCCGCCGCGCTAAGCCTAGGTGGCCGTCCAACGATCGCGCCTGAGTCGGTGCACCGCTGCCGCAATCACCGGGGAGCTCTCAGCTGTATTCCGTGTGGGGAGAGGCTGCTCATCTTTAATGTGGAGTGGTAGTTTCTCCCTCTGCCATAGCCCAACCTTGTCCTAACCCTTAACCAGATAGGCTCCAGAGGTCAAATGGTTACGTTTTGAGGGCCTGGGAATGTGAGGTATCTGGCCAAGGTTATCTCTTTAGATCTTTCCAGTCTCTTCTCCTTCAACCTTTAGGTACTAAGGCGGTTGGGACCCACTTCATCTCTCTCTTACAGCTCCTGACTATGATAAAAGCCAATGGCTGGATGTGAAATTCAAGCTAGACCTGGACTTCCCTAACGTAGGTGGTTTTGGAAAAAGAGCGGGCAGAAGGGAAGGTTGTCAAGTATATCGTTTCTTTCCTTTCCAGTCTAGGGGGTTCTAGAATAGGGGCTCTTAACCTAGATACACTAAAAAGAATTCAGGAGTCCTTGAACTTGGATGCAGAAAAATTACATTTTCATTTCCACCACTAACTTAAAGTTAACAGTTCCTTCTATTGTGAGTATTGGCAATAAGTGACACTGGTAATTAGCCATGTCTGTGGCTTTGTCACTAATCAAAATTTGGGCATTTTCATATTACATATGTTACAGATATTGTAAAGAAATATTTATATCCATCATACTTTGAAATGACAGTAGTTATTACACCTGCTTGTTATTTAATGCACATGTATGCACATATTACTCTATTACGACTTTGGTTTTTCAATGTTCTATAAATTGTGTAGACATATATGATTTGCTTTACTGCATTTAGACCCATTCTAAGAAAGGGTCCGTGGCATGTGCACACACACACACACACACGGCAGCAGGGGAAGGGCGGGAGATATTAAGAATCTCTCGTCTAGAATCAGGTGGGGACTTGATTGCTACCTTCTGCTTATTTTCTTCTTCGTCCTACTTCCCTCACTTCCTTCACTTCCCTGCAAGTCACATCTTCCCCTCCTAGGAGAGAAGCAGGGAGGCAAGAAAGAGTCAGGTGGTTCACTGAGCTGTCCGTTTCCTTCCAGCTGCCCTACCTCATAGATGGTAAGAACAAGATCACCCAGAGCAATGCCATCTTGCGCTACATCGCTCGCAAGCACAATATGTGTGAGTGGGGCTCGGCTGGCGAGGGAGACCAGGCCGGTTTTCACCTGGGAGTGGATAATCAAGGGTGATTTCTTGTTCTACAGGTGGTGAGACTGAAGAAGAAAAGATTCGAGTCGACATAATGGAAAACCAAATAATGGATTTCCGCATGCAGCTGGTACGAGTCTGCTACATGCCTGACCATGTAAGTTTCCTTAGCAGGTAGACATCAGGAGAAGGAGCATACAGGAACCCAGTGGTAGCTCTCCTCCGTTCTGCTGCTACCTTCCCACCAGCCCAGTCCATCAAAATAGGGAAGGGAAGAGAATTCTTTTGGGGGAGGGTGTTTGTCATATAACTCTGGTGTTGCGCCCTCTTCCTTCCCAAACCCCTCCCTTCTATCCTCCCACCCCTCCCTGAAGGCAGTGAGAGGAGGGCCCCCGGAGAAAGCGCCTCTGGGTGTCCATCACTGGCCCATGTCCTGATTAGCTAGGAAGATGATGACAGCTCTTCTCTCTCTTTTTCCTTCTTTCCCAGGAAAAACTGAAGCTGCAGTACTTGGAACAGCTCCCTGAACAACTGAAACAATTCTCCTTGTTCCTGGGAAAATTCTCATGGTTTGCAGGGGAAAAGGTACGAAGAGGAAAGGGAGTGAACACCTTTCTGTCTGCAGGTGTTAATGAACTCCCCAGAGCTGACCGTCTTACTTTCCCTCTAGCCCACCTTTGTGGATTTCCTCGCCTATGATGTCTTAGATCAGAACCAAATGTTTGAGCCCAAGTGCCTGGATGAATTTCCAAATCTGAAGGCTTTTGTGCGCCGTTTTGAGGTGATGTTCCCTGTGCTTGCTTTCCTCTTAGAAAAACGCTCACAGGCTTCCCTGGGCCCCAAAAGACCCCCCTGGGGTAGATTCTTGACAAACAGCAGCAGTAGTCGGACACCTCTAACCCTGTAAGTCTTGGGAAGGGCCTGGCTCCTACAACCAGAAGGTACCGTCTACAGGAAACAGCGGGGGCCGTGGCGGTGGGTGGCGGAGGCAGGCGAATGTCACCATATTGGAAGGGCTCTGTCGGACTGGGTTAGAGTCTTCCTGTGGCATGGTCTGCTTCTCCTTCAGGCTTTGGAGAAAATAGCTGCCTACATGCAGTCTGACCGCTTCTTCAAGATGCCCATCAACAACAAGATGGCCCACTGGGGCAACAAGAGAACATTCTGAGCAGGAGACCAATTTACATTGCTTGTGTTGTTCCCTTCTGTCCCTATGGGGCCTGTACGCTCTTCTCTGCCGTTTTCAATAAATAGATTTAGGCTGCTGGTGTCCAGCTGGAGTTCTCTTGGGAATAAAGGGGGGAGGAGAGTGAGGATGTGTGAAAAATTACGAAGATGTGAATTCAGTCACTGCAACATTGACATTTCCCCCACCCCAAACTGTGTTCAGCTGCTAGGGTTCTTGCCCAAGCCTTGAGAGCAGAAACTAGAAATAAAGGCACAGTTCTAGAGATCGGGTATGTTAAATGGGGCTGGAGCCCCTGTGAAGACCTGGTGAGGACCACAAGTAACACTGTGTTACTGTAGACAGAACAGCTGGGGTTCCGAAACAGACCCCAAATGTGGGAATTCAGTGTGGTGAACACAGTACTTCCAACTGGTGAGCTAGCCAATAAATAGGATTGGGATAATTACTTACAAATTGAAAATAATAAAACCGTGCCTTACACTTCACTAAAATCACTTCATCTGGAAGTTACAGCCCAATATTAAACACAAAGCTGTCGAAGTATTAACGAAATATAAGAATGGGATCATAGGGTAGGAAAAGTTTCTCTAAGACATAAAAAGAAAAAGCCATAAAAGGGAAGAGTTGTAAATTGAACAGTATCCAATTCTAAAACTTCTCTGTGATAAAGCAAAATAAGCAAAATTAAATAAGCCGAAAACAAGACAATATAAACACTACATAAAGAACTATAAATCATTAAGATAACTCAGTTATTTAAATTGGACAAAAATCTATGAACAATTTACAGAAATAGAAGTATTGATGGCCAAAAAAAAGCTTAATCCAAGGAACTGCAATTTACAACACTGAGAGATGATTTTTCTATGGGATGAGCAAAATTTAAGTTTATAAGGTATTGGCAGGATTGGGAAAGTGAACACGTTTCCTGCTGGTGGACTTCCAAGTTGGTATAACCACTTTGGAGGACAATTTGTCAATATCTTCTAAAATTCAAATCATAGCCTGTTAACCAGAAATTCTGTAAAAACTCACCTGTCCACTTAAGGTAGGTACTAAGATTGTGGCACTGTAGTAAGTGGGAGTCATAACTGCTCACCAGTACTGTGGAATACAGGAAGGCAGTTAAAGATTAAACTATACAGACTAAAACACAGATCCCAAAGACACGTTGTTGAATTTTTAAAATTTGTTTGCAGGTTAATATGTATAGTATGATACCTATTGTGTTTAAAAAAATCCATGAGATAAGCATGTCTACAGATACATAAGTGCATAGAGAAAGGTCTGGAAGGACCCCAAACTGGTAACCAAGCTTACCTCAGGCAAATGGCCGAAAGGCCCAGGCTCCAGGATGAAAATTACAAGAGACTTTAGAGATAGGCTAAGGGTTTCTTTTTATTTTTGTAACTAGGAATGTATTCACGTATTTCCATGTAATAGAAGCTAGTTTTAGGAAATGAAAGCAAACAAATTTGACTCCTGTGGACTCTGAGTTGGCACCACTCTCCTTTTGGAGGGCAGTCTGAATAGTGTCCAACCTAAGGCAGTTATCTGAGGGTCAGATTGCTGTCCCCTGTGACTCAGAAGCCAAGGATCTCTCTAGGGAGGGCCGGGCAGAGGGCTTGAATGGTCAGCTGGTACCAGAAGGATTAGTACAGACACAAGGTGCTAAGCAGACAGTTCAACCTTCACCATTTGCCACCCTTGGTAGCAGTAGTTACGTGGATATTCAGGCTAATATCTTGGGTATGGGAGCCTTTGGCCTTTATCTTTGTAAAGCAGGGGGAGCTTCTTTGCAATCCGATAACAATTGACATGGATTTACATGAGTGAAGTGTGCCCTACGGGAAGGCTTTGTGGATTTAGGGGAGAGCAGAGAAGTTGAGGATGTCTCCATAACTAGATAGATGATATGACCAGAAATCAAAAAGGGAATGTATCATGTATTGCTGTGTAACAATATCACCACTAAGTTAGCAGCTTGAAACACACATTTATCTCACAGTTTCTGTGGGTTAGGTGTCTGAGCACAGCTTCAGAGGGTCCTTTGCTTCAGGGTCTCATCTGAAAGCTGCAGCCAGCGTGTTAGCCAGGACTATGATCTCAGGTCTCAATAAGGGCAGGATCTAACTTCCTGTGATCGTTGATAGAATCCAGTTCCTTATGGTCTGTTGGACAGAGAGGGCTTTAGGCTCTTGCTGGCTGTCAGCTGGGGACCACCCTTGGTTCTGGGCAAAGGGGGCCTCTTGCTTCATCAAGAGCAGCAAGGAGGAGAGTCTCTGCGAAGAGGAACACTCTAGTCCTATGCAACGTAATCGTGGAAATGACATCCGTCACATCTGCTGTCTTCTGTGAGAAGTCAATCACAGGTTCCGCCCACATTCAAAGGGAGAAGATCTCACAAGGGTATGAGTACCAGAAAGTGGGATTATGGGGGGCCATCGCAGAGTCTGTTTGCCACAGGGAAGAAGGCAAGGAAACAGGAAATTGGCCCTGCAGTCCTCTGAGAAAAGAATCCTGGAAAAGGCAGGTGACATCAAGGCAGTTGGAAGGAGGAGGTTCAAAAAGCATAGGTCTGCAGGTGAAATGTATTTCACATGAATTCCAGATTCCAGATAGACAAAAGACAAACCACATGTTCCAACTTTTTCTAGTTATTCTGTTAGAGGAAATCCACTTAACAATTACCCAAAGGCAATAAACTTGTTCGCCTGGAAAGCAGGGAAGGCTGCTGAGAGGAACAGAGCCATTCCACAGGGGGTGTGGCTGCCCAGGTGCCAACCTGCCCCAGCTCTAACAGGAGCCCAGAAAGCATGCTGTCACAATAGCTGCCTTCACGCACGGAAGGGGAGTGGATGCCCCGCCGTCCTAGAGGCACAGGGCCACACAGATGTGGAGAGATTAGTATATGAGGGGTGGGTTTATGCAAATAACATCAAAAGAGCTTAAAAAGCAACAACAACAACTTGGGACAGGTACATTAAGTTTGATGGAGCAGTTCCCAAAAAGTATTAGGGAAACTCATTTGTATTCATTATTGAAAGTTGAGCAACCTGATTAAAGCATTTCAGTTCAGAAAGAAACAGCTTATGTGATTCAAGAAAAATACACTGTAGCATTACCGAGGGGGTGGCCAGAGTGGAGACACTGAGGTGCTGGACATGCATCTGCCTTTTAGCCAGCTCAAGGGCTCATGAGAACACCTGCACTTCATACAGGTATTGCACATCCCTTACCCCTTCAGCTACAGGACTCGATGGAGCAATGAGGCATCTGGTAAGGGATTTGGGGAGTTCAGATGGGTGGCAGGGGAGAGAGAAAGAAGTGCCCTTTAGCCAGTGATTTTTCTAATGTGCAAATTTGCTTATGTCACTCCCATGCTTAAATAAAATTAATGGCTTCTTAGTCCTCAGGAGAAAAAGACAATCTCCTTTGCTTTACACAATCCATAATCTGACCTCTGCCTCCCTTCCAACTACAGCTCTTGGCCTGTGCCAGTCCCTCCCTCATTCCTAGGGCACTAGGTGCCAGCCTTCCTGAATTCCCTACAGACCAGCACAGCTTTAGTGAGGCTGTCTGGGTTCAGACCCTGGCTCTGCCACGGCAAACTCTGCTTCCTGTGCCTTCCCTCACTGCGTTGCTACCCCAAATAAGCCAATGTTTTTAGGACACTTGGAGCACACCCATGTTTTATAAATGTATAGTTAAAAATTAACCCAAAGCCCCGTGTTCTCTTTCATCGTCACACTTCTGGACTTGCTATCCCTCTGCCCGCGATGCTCTTGCTGCAGCCCCCTCAGCCCCCTAATGCCCGTTCATCTTCTAAGGGGAGCTTAGAAGTCATTACTCAGGGAAGCCACAGCAATAACCCCCGTGGAGATTCACTAGTGATAGTTGAAAATTTCTTATTGTTTTCCCTTTGAGAAAACTTCACTACCCTCTCAAATTAAGTGTGGCCTTGTGACTTACTTTG
This sequence comes from Phataginus tricuspis, assembly GCA_029783875.1. Classification (NCBI taxonomy): domain Eukaryota; kingdom Metazoa; phylum Chordata; class Mammalia; order Pholidota; family Manidae; genus Phataginus; species Phataginus tricuspis. Next base: position 15,256,964 of record JAQQAC010012408.1, read on the forward strand.
GCCAATTAAATGAGAGTAGGAATTACACACGTTTTCCAGACAGAAGCTTTAAAAGAGCCAGTGTGTGAGTCTTATCAGCTTCTGACCACTGGGAGGATTCTGAGAGCAGGGCCCAGTTGAAGCCTCCATCCGTCTTGGTCTCTGACAGACTATGAAAAGCAGAGCCCCTGTTTACCACATTGGACATGAAGTGTGAGTAAGAAATAAACACGTTATTAAGCCACTGAAATTTAGTAGCCTGACCAACATTCTTCCACCTCGAGCTAATTTAATGCACTTATTTTACGTCTCTGTTCCCATAAGATTTCGTGTTTTCCTCTATCAGCACTTCCCACACTGAACTCTAATTGCTTTTTTAAATGTCTGTCCCTGCACTAAACTATAAGTTGCCTGAGAGCAGGGACTGTGTCTCATGCAAATTTTCATATCTAGTGCTTGTATAGAGCCTAACATGAAGTAGGCCTCACAGAAATGGCATGGATTCTCTTCATTCTAATGAAAACTGGGAGAAAAACAGAAGAACTTGCTTCAAATAAGTGCTTAATGCTCTTAAGGAAATTTTTAAAATTCTTCTCTTTTCTGGTTGGGAGATAGAACACAGAAAAATGGAATGCCCTGTTCTCACAACAGGTAGAGATTGTTCAGGCCAAAGTACTTGGAGGCAGGACAGAAGTTCAGGTTCGGGGAGGTGCCGAGGCCTGGCAAAGACTCTGAGGTTGGGGAGCGTGTTACAGGGCTTTGTGGTCTGGCTTCCTCCTCGCTCGGGGCAAACCGGAGTGACACATTTCTGAAAGCCACAGATAGGCTTTTGGTGTTCTGTGGGGAGTTTCAATGGAAGTAATTATAGGTGACTCCCGTGTGGGATTTAAATCCAGGAGAAAGATGAAATGGCTGCGTGTATGTGTGAATTTCAAACGTGTAGATGCTGCTGAGTGGCCCACAGAGCAATAGAGGGCCTCCCGAAGTACTGGAAGGGAGCGCTTTCAGTGGGAACGGGGGACGGGGTTAGAACAAACAGCATATTGTTCTTGCGTGAGAAGTTTTAAGAAAAATTAGAATAGGCCTATATTTTATCTTCTGTGGTGTAATGTTGCCAACTGTATTAACATAATTTTTTTGAACTGTGGCCGACTCCCTATCTGCTGCCTTCCAAAACTATGTTCTAAACGTGAAGAGGACTAGGAAAGAATGTAGGCAGCGCAGGGTGGCTGTGGCCTTCTGGACAGAGCTGTGCTTTATTGCGGGATCGTTAGGGCTACCTCACAAAGGGGAGTCTGTCGGGAAAAGCCAGATCTGATTAACTAGGAATCATAATCAGCGTTTACAGGAAGAGTTGTTCTGGAACCCATCAGGATTGTCCCCTCTATTCTCTGTTTGTGAGTTCTGTGTTATGTGCAGCAGTAGGCTGGTCTCCGTGTATCTGTCAACAATAAGGTTTCACTCACGCCACGCTAGCTAGGAAAACGTTGGTTAATGAGGTAGGATGACAATGACCTTGGAAGTGTGATCACCAGAGGGGTAGAGACAAGAGCTAATCCAGGGAGTGACTTGAGTTGCTGATATCAATGTTTAGTATAAAAGTCTTACGCAACATCCTCTGGAGGCAGGTGTTAGTCAGACACAGGCAGAGAGAACTCAAGGGCCCAGTAAGGTACAGGAAGAAGGGAACCGGGGTAAAGGCTTCTCAGTGAACAAGAAGCCTCATCCTGGACATCTGGGAAAATTCAGCCTGAGAAAAAAACGCAGTTTCTCTTTTCCTTTGATCCTAGCTTGGCCATAGCAACAGGCCCCAGCAGCAACTCCCGGCCTCTTGCATGGTTTACTCCCTTTTTGTCCTTATAAACCCTAGACACTGCAGTTCTAACAGCATCCTCCCTTGGAACCCCTCCCAATAAGCGGGAGCTGTTCTTTCTTCTTTCACTCTTTCATTAAACTTTGCTGGTTGCTCCACACTCCTGTCTGCTGGCTTCATTCTTCTTTGCCTTCAAGACCCGATCCTGGGAAAAACAGCATCTCAGCTGGTAACACTCTCACCAAAGAAGGGCATTATACAAGCATTGTAAATACATGCACAACAGCTTATCTGCTAATCTGAGTGCAGGCTGCTGGCTACTACGTTACAGAGGTCTCCTCATTTTTCCTCTTTCCACCTCCCATGCCCTCACTATTTTATATAGGGGCAATCAGGGGTTATTTTCCACTGGTATAAAAGTCTTATGTCCACTGCCATTTTCAGAATACCAATCTGAATGTTACCAGAGATCCCAAACTTGGAAGTAGATGCAGTTGATGTAGCTGATGACATTTTGAGTTGTCCTGTTCTGGGTGAAAGAGGGTGAATGTGTTTTTGTTTGTACAAGGGATGGCTGCATTTTGATAGGCAGGACATTTTATGGTAGTGGCTGTAGTCATGATTGTCTGGAAGTCTACATGATGTTGGACATCTATCCTCTGCGTCTCTGAAACATCCTTCTCATAGATGGGGAATTCCTCACATTTTAAGTCCCACCTCCCCAAGGTAGAAGACTGCTAGTTGACTCCTGACATCCACCCCCCATCTTCTGTTGGTACAGAATCTCCATATCTACCAGGCACATTACTTCTCAGGCAAAAAAACAAAATGTTATTTCCAATATGAGCAAGTTCCAGCCAAGGAGCTATAAGTGAAGGGTTATATGTTACTTGCAGGAAGTTTCCCTAAGAGGGAAAGAGCAACCCTATTCCTCTTTCTTCCTCCTGCTGTTTGGAATGCAGATACGATGGGACTCCGGCAGCCATTTCAGACTAGCAGGTGCCACTGAGGGCAGAGATCACACGCTGAGGATGAGGGAGCATAAAGCTGCCATCAAGGCTCCTAGGGAACCACATTACTGGTGCTTACCTGTCCACCTGGAGGTCTTCTTTACGTGAGAAATAAACTTGGGTCCTACTTAAGGCACTGGTATTATTTAGTTATATAGAGCAGAACATAATCCTAACTAAATCCACTTGCCTTCCAAGTGGCTGAGGCGCAGGTCTGTGACCCAGGCTCTGTTACCAGCACACAGCGGTGCAGGACTTGAGTTCTGAAGAAAGTCGTGGAGGGACCAGGATTCTGGAGGCAGCAGTGCTGAGACCCTTGCATCCGGTGTCACAGGTCAGGGGTAGAAGCTCCAGTGTCTGTGCCCAGCAATGGCTGCAGGGCTTTCTCTAGAACAATCCCACATGTGATTAGGCATACTTCCTGGTTTCCCAGCTTCCAAGGCCAACTGCCTGGCCACACACCCCAGGGATTCAATAAGCTAACCTGATACCTAGTAAATCCCCCGTTTCAACCAGAAGGAACCCTGAGTGATACGCCACTCCCCTTAGGTCTATCTGAAAAGGAAGTTCTGGTCTTTAATACCTTAGCCTCTGTCCTAACTGTTTTAAACCACTGGCTGAAACCCAAAATTTCTCCTGGACTTGGATTTAGCTTCAATCCCTACTTCTCTGGGTGTGGGAGTGACTGCAGTTGGCCCCCAAAATCCATTCTGTCAAAACACGGGTCCACCCTTGTGACTGGGTGCATGACGGTGATGTATGCAACTTCTGCCCCACTTACATAATGGGCTGCTGCTTCCTCGAGTTTTCTTTATTTCCTTCCCACACTCATGATACAGCTTCAACCAAGGAGAGGAGGAAGCACCCTAGGGGATGGCAGAGTCACAGATGGAAGGGGGCCTGAGGCCCTGAATAACTTCATGAAGAAGGACGGCCTCAGTCTGGACTGTTCCCCACAGAACAGGAAAAGAATAAACTTACATTTTCTATAAACGGCTGCCTTGGGATCTCTATCAGCTTTTTCTTTGCTAATACAATGATAATGGAGGAATGCTAAGCAGGGACTTTGTAATCAACAACAGGCGATTAGAGAACAGTGCAGGAGCTAAGGCTGCAGGCAGCCACGCGCAGAGTGTGACTTGCTTTTCTGTTCTAGAAGGGGAAGACACGCGGTGGGGCACGAGCACTGTCGTGAGATGCCGATGGACCCCAAGACAGGGCCTCTGTTAGTCCCTAGCCACAGTGACACCATCTTTTTTGGTTGCCTCAGCTTGACATACATACCTTCTACTTCTGCCCCAGACTTTAAAATAGGTGTTTTTACCTCTTGTAATTTTTGCCACTGTGTTTAGAAAATCGTTTTCATTTGCAGCTATCTTCATGATCACATCTTCCCACTTTTTTAAGAATTGAGTTATTTTGTTCTTTTTGTCTTTGATAATCACCCTTTTCATTTCAAATCTAATATTTAAGCTTTACTACAGCCATGCCCTTTTAATTTGAGCTTCTAAATTCAGGACCTCAAAAACAGCGGCCACCTGTTTTTGAAGTTCTGCTGGAGTACAGCCCCACCACCCACTGATCTATCATCTGTGGCTGCTTTGACACTGCGTCGGGCAGGGGGCGGTGGTGAGTCACCGAGAGGACCTACCTGATGGTTGGCCTGCAGCAGGAGGTTCATCTCCAGCCCTGCCCCTGGAATGTGCATTCTGCTTGCTGCCCCAAGTATGGCTGAGGTGGCAATGTGGTATGTCAGCCAAGGAAAAGGGCAGAACTGAAACAAAACAGAAGTATTTATTTGGGGTCCCAGAATTTCAAGTTGGGGAGCACAGACTCAGGTACTATGGGTAAAATTGTAACATTTCCAGATTATCTCACCTGGTTTTAGTGCATTTGCATATCCTCAGGGGTGGAGAGAAGTTCATCTCCATGTCAAGAGGTTTACCTGGGGAACCGAGGGGTTCCTGAACCTGAGAGTTTAAAGGGAGGGGCTGGCTGGCTTCTTCAGGAGCAGGAGAGAGAGAGACTGTGCTGGACTGCAGTTTGTAAGCAATAAATGAGTTTTAAACTTTATTTTTCCCTTTGACTGATTTCAGTTTTTAGAGGTATTTTGCCCCGGGATTTCCTCTCCCAGGTAGCAATACAGCCTGTGCCCCACCAGGGAACAAAGTCAGGGTTTAAAGACAAAGGGATGCTTATGCACTCAGTTCCTGGTGTTAGAGACAGAAAACTAATCTTGGCTGAATAAAGTTGGTTGCTAAGGCTATCACTAAGTTACGTCCCTTTCTGGAGCAAATTGCAGGTGTTCAGGCTGAGTCCTTGGAATATTTGCACTTTGGCCCAGTTCAAAAATCCACGATTCCACCAATAAGAACATGAATAAAGCCCATCTCCTTAATGGCCTCTAACCCCCATTTAAAACCCCTTGACATAAGTGATTCCATTTTTATTTCACCTTCCACGGGTGATAAGATCAGCTGGATGGCATATGTGACTGACTAAAACACAGTTAAAGCCACCATTGAACTATTAAGATGTGGGTGGTAGATGCAGAGATCTATTTATTTTGCCGCTGCCCAAGACAAGCCACGTATGTAAGTTCTCTTGCTCTTTAACTTGCCACCTACGAGTCTGGAGTGGCCTCCTCCTTTGGCCTCCCCCTGCCCTCTGAGTGCAGGGGCCAGTTTCAGATTTCACCTGGGAAGCTCCCAAGGAGGTTGTGAACCACGACACCGCAACGACAGAGGTGACTGTGGCAGAGACCAAACACATGGTCACAGGAACACTTACTGTGGAGCCCTTGACAGAGAACATTTGCCAGCCCTTGTTCTAGAGCTAGATCTGCTCTTCTTATCCTCTCTACCTACCTTTATCATAGTGTCACCCCTCATTTCTATTACTTCTTTTCTTTTTATTCTTATCCCGTCTGTCTTTAATGAGTCATTGGCTTAACTTTTATCTTACCAGCTTCAAAACTTTCAGCTTTGCTTAACTTTCATCTAACCAGCTCTATGTTTTTTAATTAAACATTTATTTCTGAATAACCCTTAACATTATTCCTATTGCCTCCTTTTTATTTAGTAACTGCACGAAGCACAGCTGCAGGCAGGGACAAATGCCCAACAGGAATATTCTCCTGTTATGAGCTAAGTCTCAAGGCTGTGTCTTAACGAGGCTTGACTCCGCCATCCAGCCGCTGCGTGAGGGACCTGCTCATCAGATGGTCATCCTTTGCCCGACGCAGGCACCCTAACATCAGATGCGCACACCACCTCCTGACGGCCCAGATGGGCTAACTGCGGCCCAGCACAGGGGCCTGCCCACGCCAAGTTATTCAAAGGACAGCTACAGTCTCCTCAAAGCTTATGTCAGAGAGAGCTACAGGCTCATTCTCCCAGGTCTGAAAATTTTAAATCTTTTGAACTTTATTCTATATACCAATGGCTGAGATGAACTCTATCCAGAGCTCTAAATCCCAGTACTGGCTGTCGAGGTTGCCAGGGTCTTACCTGGAGATAATTCTTTCAAATTTCCAACTTGACAGGCAATATGATAGATACCAGAGATAAAAGTAAAAAAAAACAAACATGGGTTCCCTCCTAAATGAACTTATAATCAAGTTAGAGAGGAAAACAAGTAAAAAACAATTACAGTACAGTGGGATATGTTTTCCTGAGGTATGTTGTAAGAACCCAGAGGAAGGGTGTCCAAAGCGGGGACACTCCCTGGCCATCCATCAGGACCCCACACTATCAATGGACTGCTGGACATCCAGAGCCCCTGACCCACGACACAGAGTCCTGTGAGCTTACAAGAGGCCCCCACGACTGCAGAGTTAAGAAGGGACCAGGCCCAGAAAGACCGACTTCTGTGGAGAATCCATGCTGGGGCACAGACTCAGGGAAGCAGACAAAGAAATGAGCCAGAAACCTTATCATCTGACCGGTCCTCCTCCCTGTCACCACGCATGCACATCCCCATCTACTGAGCCCCTGCACTGGATGAGAGAAGGAAGACTAGCCCTGACACCCCCAACACAGTCTCCTGGGTCCAGGGGGCCAGTAGCGAATCATAAACTGCACAGGGGCCGTGATAAAAGCCTCCCAGGGGATGAGACGGGTGGGGCAGGGCCTGCACACCCGCCTGTGCTGGTCTCCAGGAGAGCGCTACTGGGAGCTCAGGGCTGATCTCTGCTGAGCGGGGCTCCCGTCGGGCCCTCAGAGCAGAGGCAGCCACTGAAGGGGGAGGGTCTGGTTGGCTTTAGCGCGGGAAGGTTAATGTCAAGGGAGGATTTTGAAGAAGAAAACCAGGGAGTTATAGAGGTTTGAGGGGCCTCTATGAAAGGGGGGTTGGGAGGGAAACATGGGGGCATACTAAGGCATCCCGGAAGAGAAAGGGCTGAATGAAGGAGAAAGAAGCACGAGAGCCGGTCCTGGGGGTGCAAGGAGCTCACACTGCTCTGGAGCCCCAGTGCAGCAGGGACACCACGGGCTCCCCCACCCTGTCTCCTGGCCATGCTGGGTCCAGCTTCTTCCCCGTAGTGCAAACTTTACAGCAGAGGCCCTAGGAGGAAGCAGCTGGACTTCATGTAGGCAGAGATCTTCTTCAGACCCTGAGTGTGGGAAACACAAGGCCAGTTCTTGGGGTCTGCGGCCTCCCAAGGGTTCAGGCAGGCCCTCCTCAGAGGGGACCCCACTACAGCCCTCCCTCGGGGGGTCCCTGCTGGGGCATCACGCAGTCTTCCTGGGGTCCCCAGCTCTCATCAGCTAGCTTTCCAATTTCCTGTAACCCAGGTGATGTCTTGTTAAGAGTCAGCACATGGAGATGCTACACCGCGCCAGGTGCTGAGAGCCACAAGGGATTATAGATTCAAACCCCCCAGCAGCCAGGCTACGAGAGGGTCTCGTGTGGCCATTTGTCAGAAGGAGAACCGAGGCACCAAGGGCTCTCGCAGGGGCGCAGCAGGGCTCCGGCTCTCT
>JAQQAC010012408.1:15264754-15371692 GCA_029783875.1 Phataginus tricuspis
ATCATACCAGTGGCCGCAGTGGGACCGGGAAAGGCACCAGAAGCCTCGGGGATTCGGGACACGAGCAAGCGGTCTGAGGGCCGTGACTGCAGCCAGGTGTTGCCTTGCAGAAATTCAGTCCCAGTGTTGCCAGATCTCCTGGATTCACATGTTCTCTCTCTCTAGTTTAAAGTGTTGACAAGTTCTCGTCTTTTACAGAGGCCTGTGCGGGGCAGCAGTACACACTATGTCACATATCCAGTCCCAGTCCCGACCTCTAGTCTCGCTTCCGGACTGCTCGCCATACCTTCCAGCTCCCCTGCTCACATGCTGAACTTGCGACGTTAATTCACAAAAGTTCTATATAAAGAGGTCTCAGAATGCAAAACTGCCTATCACAAATGAAAACCAACAGAAGAATTAAAATGTGTCCTACTCATGGGAATTTGTTTGGTTTATCATATTGTCTGAATAAACTTTAGAGATCTAGGATATAAAGGATATTTTTTAATCTGAAAGGAAGAAAAAATCAGAGTATCAGATGCTGCAATAGTGGAATTCAGAAAAAAATGTTCTTAATACTTCAGAATAAAGAAAAACAAACTAAGGGGCAAGAATTTAGAAAGGTATAAATTTCAAAATAAGAAATAGGTGGATTTCTATTTCATGTTTCAGCTAGTAAGATTCATGTTTCTAGGAATGTCTAATCTATTTAATCTTGTGGCTTACAGGTGTGGATAGCATTCTGTTTTAATAATTTTTTATTCTGTAGAATCAGTAGTCCTGTCCCATCTTTCATTTATGATTTTCATAATTTGTAGCTTCCCTTTTTTCTTTGTCAATTTAGCTAAAAGTTTTTGAATTTTATTAAGGCTTTCACATAAGTTTTATTAATGTTTTCATTGATTTTTCTATATTGTTTTTCCATTCTCTATTTTTTTCATCTCTGCTGTAATCTGTATTATTTCCTTTCTTTAGCTATATTTACGTTCAGTTTGTTCTTTTTCTAGTTCCTTAAGTTAAGCTGTTGATTTGAGATCCTTCTTGTTTTAATATAACCATTTAGAGACATAAATTACCCTCTTAGCACTGCTTCACTACAACTCATAAATTTTGTTAATTTGTGTTTTCATTTTCATTTATCTCTAAGTATTTTCTGATTTCCCTTGTGATTTCTTATTTGACCTATTTTTGTTTAAAATATGTTGTCTAATTTCCACAAATCTGTGAATTTTCCAGTATCTTTTTTCTGTTATTATCTCTAATTTCATCCCTTTGCGGTTGAAGCAGATACTTAATAGGATATCCGTGTTTTTGTTTTTTAATTCTTCAGACTTAATTTGTGGCCTCACATATCCTAGAGATTGTCCCAAGTGCACTTGAGAAGAATACATATACTGTTGTTGAGCTGAGTATTCTAATACGTCTGTTAGATCTAGCTGGTTTTTTCTTTTGTTCAAGTCCTCTGTTTCCTTACTTATCTTCCTTCTGATTGGCCTATCCATTATTGAGACTGTAATATTTAAGTCTCCAGCTGTTATTGTAGAACTATTTCTCTGTTCAATTCTGTCAGGTTTTGCATATGTATATTATATGTATATATTATATGTATTCTGTTATTAGGTATATAAATGTATAATTTTTTAATCTTCTTGCTTTATTTAACACTTTCTAATATATAATGCCCTTCTTTGTCTTAGTCTCTTATAATCTCTTTTGATTTAAAGTTTATTTTGTCCAATTAGTATAGCCATTCCTGCTCTCTTTTGCTTACTATTTATGTGTATGGAATATCCTCTTCCATCCTTTCACTTTCAACTTATTTGTGTCTTTGATCCAAAGCGTGTCTTTTGTAGACAGTATATAGTTCAAGCATATCTTTTTATGCATCCTGCCAATTTCTTCTGTCTTTTGATTAGAGAGTTTAATTCATTTACTTTAAACAAAGTATTGATAAGGAGAAACTTAGTTCTGTCATTTCACTATTTCTTTTCTATGTGCCTTATAGTTTTCCCCTCATTTCCTGCATTACTGTCTCCTTTTGTATATAGTCGATTTTTTGGCCTGAAACTGTTTATTTCCCTTCTCATTTCTATTTGTGCATACTCTATAGCTTTTTTCTTTGTAGAAACACTTAACATCTAAAGTGTAACACTCTAGCATTCAAAAACTCTGCTCTTATACATCTGTCCCCTCTTTAATTACTAATACCAAAGGTTACATACTTAATGCATGTGTGTCCAAATACAAATTGTTCTTTTAATGAACTAGTCTCTTAAATTATGTAGAAAACAAAAAGAGTTACAAACCAAATTTACAATAGTACTAGCTTACATCATTGTCCATGTATTTTCCTTTTCCAGAAGTCTTTATTTCTTCATATGGTTTTAAGTAATTGTCTAGTTTCCTTTCATTGCAACCTCAAGGACTCCTTATAGCATTTCTTGCGAGGCAAGCCTAATGGTAACACACTCCCTCAGCTTTCATTTATCTGGGAATTTCTTAATTTCCACCTAATTTTTGAAGAATATTTTGGCCAGGAATAGGATGACAGGATTTACATAAGGAAAAATTCTGAGATACCCTAAAATTAAGTGATATAAGGGCTGGAGAATTAAGGAGAGAGATAGGAAGGGTCATCAGTCAATAGCTGTGGACCGTAGCCAACCGAAGACTCCATGTTCCTGAATGAAGTCATTTCAACAATTATCTAGAAGGTCCCCAGAGCCACTGCATTCCTCTTACATGCGAACAATCCCTGAGTCATCTGACAACCAACCACACATCTTCTCATGAACAAACCACCTCTCTGCAGACTTCCCCAGTTCCTGTTAGCCCACCTTCCTTATCTAGCCACTGTGAATTTAAAGAACTTTCTTTCCTAGAGACCCGTCTCAAATGTGCCCTGTTTCTTGAGTCTGGTGCATAAGTTGTTTATACTAACTGGCCTTGCTTCTGGTGAAGCAGAAACTTCCTGTCCCAGGACTCAGTCTGGCTAGTATCTCTAATGGCTCCATAATCCTTTTATATCAGCATCTCTTGGTCTCAAAAGCTTTTGATTTGTCAAGTGTGTCAACCCACTGCCTTCCAATATCAAAGGTTTCTGAGAGAAATCTGATGATAATCTTTGGGGGGATTTCTTGCAAATTATGAGTTGCTTCTTTCTTGATGCTTTTAAGATTTTCTTTTGTCTTTGTCTTTTAATAGTTTGATTATAATGTGTCTTGGAGTGAGTCTGAATTTATCCTCTTTGAAGGTAGATAAGCTTCTCGGATGTTTATATTCATGTCCTTCATCAAATATAGGACATTTTCAGTCATTATTTCTTCAAAAATATTCCTGCTCCTTTCTCCCTCTCTTTCCCTTCTGGGACTCCCATGGCGCGTATGCTGGTCCACTCAGTGGACCTCCTTGGGCTCCACTCACTTCTCTTCTTTTTTCTTTCTGTTGCTCGGATTTGGTAATCTCAACTATCCTATCTTCAAATTCCCTGATTCTTTTTTCTTCCTGCTTGAATCTTCTTTTGAATTCTTCTAGTGAATTTTTCATTGCAGTTATTGTACTTTTCAGCTCTGGAATTTATTTTTGTTTCTTTTTTATGTTTTCTCTATCTCTTTTGATCTTTCCACTTTGTTCATATGTTGTTTTCTTGGCTTTGTCCAGGTCTTCTTTCAGCAATTTGAACATCTTAAAGACTGTTGGCTTAAAGTCTTTGCCTAATAAGTCCACCATCTGGGTCTGTCTCAGGGATGGTTTCCATTGCTTTTTTTTTCCCCTTTGAATGGGACATACTTTGTTTCTTTATATGCCTTGTGAATCTTAATAATGTGGTAATTCTGGAAATGAGAATCACTCTTTTCTCCAGGGTTTGCTGGTATGTGTGTGTGTGTGTTTTAATTATTATATTGTGTCTCCACGCCAGGGATCAGTCTGAAGTGTATGCTGAAGGTCTGTGTCATACCTTTCTAAATTCCCCCATATAAATTCTAAAAGTGGTTGCTTTTGAATCACCTAGGCCTTAAATGTCTATCTTACAAAAGAAGAAGAAGATATGAAATATGAAGGGGAGTGGCAAGGAAACCCTAGCAGTGGCTCTTTAAATCTCCTGGAAGCGGCAGGTCCAGTTGGTGAGTCTAGGTAAGCAGGAAGGGAAAAGACATGACCCAACAGGTGTGGTTTAGCCTTTGCCTGGGCACCAGACATGTCTGGGATTGGGACCAGGCCAGCTGCTGCAGTCAAAAACAGTGAGGGGCCCAGTTGGCCATGAGACCTCCAACACCAGGCTGGCACTTGCCTGGCAAGACATTGGAGAGGGACCTCAAAGCTGAATACAGCGCATGAGAGGTCCAGTTGAGCTCTTCAAACAAGAGACAACCACAGGATTTGCCTCTGCCCCCATTCCTAAGTAAGGGACCTCGTCACTGGACAAGGTCGCTACCGCTCACCTCACTTCAATGACCCTGACAGCAGAAGAGAACATCCAACTGGGACAAGTGCAGGGAAATTTATCAAAGGGAAGTGGAGAGCTTAAGCTTTCAAGGACACCTGCCCTCTCCAGGGCTCCATAATGAGCTCGGCTCTGGGATGAAGGGAGCAGCTGGCTTTCTGCTGGAAGAAATTCTTCTTCAGGCTCTGAAAATGGGTGAGGAGAAGAGCCTGACTCAAGATCTGGAACCCGTCAGAGTGCCAGCACTGAAGGCCCAGAGAGCCAGGGAAACTGGTGGCAGCTCTGCGCTCTGGGGTTTAACAGTGACAAAGAAGGGAGCATCTGTGAACTCAATCTGGGCTTTTCATCCAACCTCCTTGAAACGAAAAGGGAAACTTAAGTAACACAGGGGTCATGCAACTTCCTTATGCTCACTTAGCTAGTGAGTGGGAAGGCTGGATTGCAGACTGGCCCTGATTCCTGGGCCTGTGGTTTTTCTGAGAACTCCTCTCACTGCCCCACCCACCCCTGACCCCTGAGGAGGACTTAATACTCTTCTGTTTCAGGTGGAGACTCACAGATTCTCAAGGGCTGCAAACTTAGGCAGAGCAAAGGGGCTCAGAACACGCCTGTGCAATTTGCAGGAGAGGCTGAATGAGTCAGCAAAACCTTCAGGTAGGTGGATGGGAGAGGCGGATCAGCAAAGCTGGGGGTGCCAGCCTCTCATTATTCCTCTCAGAGGAGAGGCTGAAACTTCTCCAACTTCCCAGTGGGCTCCCATGACTTTGTCTCCTGATACTCTGAGGCAGGACAGGCTTAGGGGCACAATGTGAGCTGGGGATTCAAGGACTAATAGTTTCCCCAGAACCTGGAAAGGATTACTGTGACCTCATTTTGTAGCACTAAAACCTCACACCACTTTCTTCCACCCTGCCTTTGATGGAATCAACAATCCCTCCCCAGCTATAGCTGTTCTCCACGCCTCTTCCAAGAAGAACCTTCTGGCTTGGGAGAAAGGCCTAAACACCCACTGAGCTCTGGATAAAATGAGAGTTCCTGTGGCCAGGATTCTCACCTGGCCCTGGTTGACTAGCTCACTGCACGCCTGTGGGGAATACATGGCCGCTGACTCTATATAAAGAGCTCCGCCCAGTGCTCTAGGCAGGACATGGTGGCACAGCTCCAAGGCTGCAGGAGAGCAGAGGCTGGAGTGGTGGCAGCGCCGAGGACAGAGGCCCAGAGGACGGCTGTGCGGACTGACTGTGCAGAGAGGCCCAGAGGACGGCTGTGCGGGACAGCTGTGCAGAGGGGCCCAGAGGACAGCTGTGCGGACAGAGGAGCCCAGAGGCAGAGACCAGCTTGCTTCATGCCGACTCGCTCTGAGTGAATGGGATTTTAGTGACTGACCTGCCACCTGGAAATAAAGTTGGGTATAACCCTTTCACCCCAAGAACGTTTTGCTGTCAATTTCTTTGATCACATTGAATCTACAGGGAACTTGCCTGGGGCTGAAACCCATTGGCAAGACACAGGTCAAGCATTTCCAATGAAAATTTAGGTCCAAAATGACATGTGCTCTAAGTATAAAACTCCTCAGATTTCAAAGACTTAGTGGGGAGGGGGGAGCTTGTAAAATAGCTTATTAATAATTTTTAAATTGTTTACATGTTGAAATTATATATTTTGATATGTTGGGCTAAATAAAATGTATTACATTTCTGTTTAACTTGTTAATGTGGCTACTAAAACACTTAAAATTAGACAGGCTAGAATCCTATTTCCACTGGATACTGCTGATCTAGAGCTGAAGAGATGAACAAAGAAGAGCCAGCCAGCATGGCAGTGCCAGGAGGGAGGTCTGAATGTGCCTAGGACACAGGAAGGAAAAGTCAGGAAAGCCTAAGGAAGCCAGACCTGGAAGGTGCACTCAGATGTCGGGGTGGCCACTCCAGGCAGAGGGAGAAAGGTCGCAGAAGCATGAAGCAGTGGGCACTTTCAGGAACTGCACGGGGTGCGGGATGATGGTCAGAGAGCAGACAATTCCCTCTGGCTCACTACCCACTTGCCCACTGGCAGCCACAGCCTGTGGTCAGGAACGCAGGTGAAGACAGCATAGGCAACGTGTGTGCTGGGGTCTCCCTTCATTTGAGGGCATGTTTGTGCTGGTTTCCTTGGGCTCCAAAATCAAGAGAAACCACTGGGTCCTGAGTTCATATATACATTTCTGCATGCACTTAACTATCTAACAACAGCCAATGTCTAAATGCTTTGCAGGGATCTTGGTTGCTGAGATTAAAAAAGAATCCAAGATGCTTACCTTAATCAAAATGGCAATGTACTTCCTTACTATTATTGACCAGAGGGAGCGGAGCTGATGGTGAATTCCACTTCTCAGATGCGGATTTTGAGCTGAGCATTGAAAAGTGTGCCGTGTGGAGCTTCCAGGCGAGCTCAGCTGAGGCCCTCTCAGAGGCTGCCTGGTGAGGGCATCTCTCAGACTCGCCAGCCACCTCCCAGCAGGGGCTGCATCAAAGCCAGGTGGGAGCTCAAAAGTATAGTGGAGACTCCAGAAATAATGACCAAGGGGAGGGGACAGGGCTCATAAAATACAGGTCTTTGGAGTCCCAGCAGCCTCATTTTAACTCTGGGCTCCTCGGCCTTGGGAAAATAGGGATCACATTCTTTATGGAGCCAAAAAGAAGAGATGGCTGAAAGTAACTTCTATTGATTCTAAGATGCACTTTTTTTTTTCACCTTCTAGCATCATTCTATCAAGTGATTTCAGAAACAGGGTGTCTTACAATCAACAACAAAAACTGATGAAATAGTCTGTGTGCTTTTTTCCTCCAATATGGCATGTCTGTTATGGTCTATTTCTCCGAGCAGACTTGCATGATTCCATTCATATTTTGTTATGCAAAGTGTGCGAAAGATCTAGAAGAACGCAGCTACAGCTCATTTAGTGGACCGGGCCTCAGCGATGGTCAAGGGCCTCAGCGATGGTCAAGGGCCTCAGCGATGCCAAGAACCCCAAGCCAACCAAGGTGGTGACAGTGGCCCCTGCCAGTGAGGTGTCTCTAGGCTGCCTCTCTCCCGCGCCAGGCGGCTAGGTGTTCCATCCCCTCACACTGAATAAAGCTTCACCTGGCGAAGGGTTAGGACACCTGCTCTCTCTCACGAAGTGGTTATGCAGATCAAGTGGCAGCGAGCCCCTCAGAAGGCTTATACCGAATTACAGTGTAAACAAAGAAAGCGAGCTGTTGTTTATGTGGATTAGACCAGGAACAAGAAGACGGAAACCACAGAGCTTCCGCGACTGATGATGGGATTACATCCACACAGACACACTGTGAACTGAAAATATTCTAAGTCAGAAATGCATTGAACACACTAACCTGCCGAGCATCATGGCTCCGCTAAGCCCACCTTACACGTGCTCAGGACACTCAGCTTAGTGCAGAGCCGGGCAGCACCATCTGACACGACGCCTGCTTCGTGAGACAGGGTCGAGTGTCTCGTGTAACTGCCTGAATACCGTATTGAAAGCGAAAAGCATAGTGGTTGCGTGGGATGGTATGGCTGGGGGCGTAGTGTTGTTCACCTTGTGGTCGCACCCACGCAGCACGAGAGAGGATTAGAACGCATATCCTTAGCCCGGGAAAAGACCGCAATTCAAACTTCGAAATACACTTTATACTGAGTGAGTATCACTTCCGCACCACTCACTGTAATGCTGAAAGATCGTTAAGTCACATCATTGTGAATCAGGGACCATTTGTATATTGGAAAGACACAGGCAATCCCTGGCTGCTCATTCAGGCACAGACCCTGGTCAGGTTGCTTAACTTTTATTAAAAAACAAAAAAATCAGTCTTTCCTCCGCCACTGTTGACCTATAGAAATAAGTCTTTGATGTGGTCTGCACATTAGCGTCCCCTGAAGAACTTCAAAAACACACCGATGCCCAGACCCCATGATAGACCAATGGAGTCAGAGCCCTCACAGGCGGTGGCATCTCTGGTCTGAAAACCTCCCTGGGTGATTCTCTTGCGGGTACGGTGGAAGAGCTGCTTTACAGCAAATGCTGTCTCCTTATCAGAAATAGTATCTCCACTCTAGGATTTTATCAGAAGAGGTAAGTCTGAACTCTCTGCCACTTGATACTTATCAAATGCTCAGCTGCTAGAAGTACTATTTCTGATATTATTTCTGCACTCCATTCATTCCTTTAGACAGTTTGAGTTGTAACCTTGTGTTAAAACAGACATCAGAAAGTGAGTCTTTGGACCACACTTAAAAAAAATGTGGTAAAATACACAAAACACAAAGTTCACCGTCTTAACCTAGACCACACTTTTGGGGCCCCTCACAGAATGGCTTACAGAACCGAGCTTTGGCATTATGACATCTGCATGCAAGACACGGTGTTGCATAACAAATTGTATTTCACTCTTTGCCTTGATTTCCAGAAAAGTCACAGCCAAACTTAGACATCTGCAAAAAACACAGGGTCTGATGATGTCATTCTGTATGAATCTGACTCCTGACTTAACACTCTTTCTTGTCCGTTTATTTTAATCTTGTCCTTTTACTTTTAATTATATGGATCTGACTCCTGGCTTAACAGTATTTCTTGTCCTTTAATTTTCCCCAGTTAGCTCACTTTTTAAATTAGCTCAAATTTAAAACTTTTGTAGATCTTTTTATAAGTTTCTTAAAATGCCTCTTGGAAAAAGAGACCAGAGCAGGAGAGAAAGAGACATGGGTGCCTGAGAAGTACGGCTGTTGTAAGAGAAAGCAACCATCTCAACTACACCATCAGACACAGAATTATTGTAATATATGGGCCAAGAACCTAAGTAAATGTGGTGGCCACTTGTCACTGCCCTCCAAGGAGCACAGCTGTGGCAAAAAGCCTTTGTATTGGTCCCTTTAGCCAGAGAACCACAGATCATCTCAGGAAGAGAGCTCAAAAGACCCGTCAGAGGATTCGGTTCTGGGTGAGGGGTTTGCGGGCAGCCCCAGGAAGCAGGGGCCTCGCTCTAGATTGGACGCTGTCGGAAAGTTGCGGGGAATTCTGTCACTGGGTATTTTGTGGGTAGCACGGTGACCTTGTTTCTGTTGGTGATCAGGTAAGATTATGAAGTGGTCTTGTTTAGTTTTATTTTATCATGGTCTCAGAGTAACTATGAGGTTGGTACATTCTGTGGGATTACTCGTCCGAGAGAACAGAGTCCTGCTGGGCGCACCAGAGCAGCCTGCAGTAACATTAGGGTCTTGCTCTGAATGTCAGACCAGCCCCAGACATCAGGGACTACTTTATTTCTTTTGCAGTCCCCCTCTTTGGGCTGAGAATGGACAATTTTCGACCGCAGGACATTGATTCATGAAATCCAGATTTCTCCCAACGCTGAGTTTCTTCTAAGGTCAGATGAGTGTGCATTGAGTGTAAACTGTAATTAAACCAGAGTTAAGCTTTTCTTCTCCTTCTCTTTTAGTTACAGGATGAATCATTGACCTTATATCTGATGTGCAGTAGGTGACCTTTAAGACTCTGGGTGTGATACACGGGCCAACTGCAACATAGGCAATTATCAGAAACAAAATTACTGTTAGTCCTTATAGCAGGTCTCCCAGGCAAAAGGTCAAATGCTGATTTCCTTAGGAAAACAAAGTAATTAAACCGTCCTCATAAAGAGGATTGATGCTACTGGTTTTTGAATTGATATAAATTGAATCAGAATGTTAATCTTGATGCAAAGCCTTGAGCAGAAGCTGCCCACCTCTAAAATCAGCATCTTCCGGAAGATTCCTGAGAATCTCGGAAAGGACATCCCGTAGTCAGGAAAAAGTGTTGCATCTCATTTGAGCTAGTAAACATTAATCTAAGGATCAATACTCTGGACTTTTGATATTGGACTAACAGTGACTTATAAGGTCCTCTTCATTGAAGTTCAAGGGTAATTTATTTCTGGTGTCTTTTCCAGAACACTAAATCTCCTGTGTAAATCATAAGTGAGTGATTTGGAAATGCAGCTCGTACCTGTTGATGAGGTTTCTACGAGCCCCTTGCAGTTCTCGCATTTCATCGAAATAGGGTAGAATATAAGATTAGGGGTGACGTTCTCAAATGCATGGAACAGTCTCTTATTAATTTATAAGGAAATAACCTTTCAGTCCCAAAGGGGTTGACCTTATATTCATTAAAGCTATGGTCATATTTCAGGCCATGGAAGTTTAAGGGAGCATTGTTAATTTCATCTTTTAGAACTCCATTAGCTCTATTTTTCCGAAGGACTGTGGATGGTAAGAATGGTAAGGTTTTTGGGTAAAAGGCAAAAGAGTTCCTTAACAGTACCAGTAAAATGAGTGTTTGTCATTACTAGTGAGACAAGTGGAAGTCCCCAAGGCTAGAAAACAAAATCAAGCAATTTCTTTTTTTTGCCACAGAACCATGCTCTCTAGCAAGGAAAATCTATAGTCTACCCTGAGAAGAAAACAGAAGATAACCAGAATTTATCTATACTCCACTGCAAGAGGCACTTGTATAAAGCTCATCTGATGGCCCTCAAGACTTTGGTTCTTGTCCATATCCCACCTGTACTTGTTACCAGGATAGCACCACCAGCAGTTAGGGCATGTTTTTTTAAATTAATTAATTTATTTTATTAATGTATTATTGATATATATTATGTAGGTTTCACGTGAAAAAACAATGTGGTTACCACATTCACCCCTGTTATCATGTCCCCCCATACCCCAGTGCAGTCACTGCCCATCAGTGTAGTGAGATGCCACAGAGTCACTGTTTACCTTCTCTGTGCTACACTGTCTTCCCCGTGATCCCCCACACCATGTGTGCCAATCATGATACCTACCCCACAACCCCCTTCTCCCTCCCTCCCCACCGACCCATCCCCACCCCTCCCTTTTGGTAACCGCTAGTCCCTTCTTGGAGTCTGTGAGTCTGCTGCTGTTTTGTTACTTCAGTTTTGCTTCATTGTTATACTCCACAAATGAGGGAAATTATTTTGTACTTGTCTTTCTCCACCTGGCTTATTTCACTGAGCATAATATCGTCCAGCTCCATCCATGTTGTTGCAAATTGTAGAATTTGTTTCTTTCTTATGGCTGAGTAGTATTCCATTGTGTATATGTACCACTCCTTCTTTATGCATTCATCTACTCATAGACATTTAAGTTGCTTCCATATCTTAGCTATTGTAAATAGTGCTGCAATAAACATAGGGTGCATATATCTTTTTGAATCTGAGAAATTATATTCTTTGGGTAAGTTCCTAGGAGGAGAATTCCCACGTCAAATGGTATTTCTATTTTTAGTTTTTTGAGGAAACTCCATATTGCTTTCCACAATGGTTGAATTAGCTTACATTCCCACCAGCAGTGTAGGAGGGTTCCTGTTTCTCCACATCCTCGCCAGCATTTGTTGTTCTTAGACTTTTCGATACTGGCCATCCTAACTGGTGTGAGGTGGTATCTCATTGTGGTTTTAATTTGCATTTCCCTGATAATTAGCGATGTGGAGCATCTTTTCATGTGCCTGTTGGTCATCTGAATTTCTTCTTTGGGGAATTGTCTGTTCATATCCTCCGCCCATTTTTTAATATGGTTATTTGCTTTTTGGGTGTTGAGGCATGTGAGTTCTTTATATATTTTGCATGTTAACCCCTTGTCAGATATGTCATTTACAAATATATTCTCCCATACTGTAGGATGCCTTTTTGTTCTGATGATGGTGTCCTTTGCTGTACAGAAGCTTTTAAGTTTGATGTAGTCCCATGTGTTCATTTTTGCTTTTGTTTCCCTTGCTCGAGGAGATGCATTCAGAAAAAAGTTGCTCATGTTTATATTCAGGAGATTTTTGCCTATGTTGTCTTCTAAGAGCTTTATAGTTTCATGACTTACATTCAGGTCTTTGATCCATTTCAAGTTTACTTTTGTGTATGGGGATAAACAATAATCGAGTTTCATTCTCTTGCATGTAGCTGTTCAGTTTTGCCAACACCAGCTGTTGAAGAGGCTGTCATTTCCCCATTGTATGTCCATGGCTCCTTTATCGTATATTAATTGACCATATATACTTGGGTTTACATCTGAGCTCTCTAGTCCGTTCCATTGGTCTATGGATCTGTTCTTGTGGCAGTACCAAATTGTTTTGATTACTGTGGCTTTGTAGTAGAGCTTGAAGTCAGGGAGTGTAATCCCCCCAGTTTTATTCTTCCTTCTCAGGATTGCTTTGGCTATTTGGGGTCTTTTGTGGTTCCATATGAATTTTAGAATTATTTTCTCTGATTCGTTGAAGAATGCTGTTGGTATTTTGATAGGGATTGCATTGAATCTGTAGATTGCTTTAGGCAGGAAGGCCATTTTGATAGTATTAATTCTTCCTATCCATGAGCATGGGATGTGTTTCCATTTACTGGTATCTTCTTTAATTTCTCTCATGAGTGTCTTGTAGTTTTCAGTGTATAGGTCTTTCACTTCCCATTAGGTTTATTCCTAGGTATTTTATTCTTTTTGATGCAATTGTGAATGGAATTGTTTTCCTGATTTCTCTTCCTGTTAATTCATCGTTAGTGTATAGGAATGCAACAGATTTCTGTGTACTAATTTTGAATCCTGCAATGTTCTGCATTCAGATATTAGATCTACTAGTTTTAGAGTGGATTCTTTAGTGTTTTTTATGTACAATATCATGTCATGTGCAAACTACTCCTTTACCAATCTGGATGCCTTTTATTTCTTTGTGTTGTCTGATTGCTGTAGCGAGGACCTCCGGAACTATGTTGAATAAAAGTGGACACAGTGGACATCCTTGCCTTGTTCCCAATCTTAAAGGAAATGCTTTCAGCTGCTCGCTGTTAAGTATAATGTTGGCTGTGGGCTTGTCATATATGGTCTTTATTATATCGAGGTCCTTGCCATCTATACCCATTTTGTTCAGAGTTTTTATCATGAATGGATGTTAAATTTTGTCAAATGCTTTTTTGTCATCTATGGAGATGATCATATGGTTTTTTCCTTCTTTTTGTTGATGTGGTAGATGATGTTGATGGATTTTCTAATATTGTACCATCCTTGCATCCCTGGAATAAATCCTACTTGATCATGATGGATGATCTTTTTGATGTATTTTAAATTCGGTTCGCTAATATTTTGTTGAGTATTTTTGCATCTATGTTCATCAGGGATATTGGTCTGTAATTTTCTTTTTTTGTGGTGTCTTTGCCTGGTTTTGCTATTAAGGTGATGCTGGCCTCATAGAATGAGTTTGGAAGTATTCCTTCCTCTTCTACTTTTTGGAAAACTTTAAGGAGGATGGGTGTTAGATCTTCACTAAATGTTTGATAAAATTCAGCGGCGAAGCCATCTGGTCCAGGGATTTTGTTCTTAGGTAGTTTTTTGATTACCAGTTCAATTTCATTGCTAGTAATTGGTCTGTTCAGATTTTATGTTTCTTTCTGGGTCAGCCTTGGAAGGTTGTATTTTTCTAGAAAGTTGTCCATTTCTTCTAGGTTATCCAGTTTGTTAGCATATAATTTTTCATAGTATTCTCTCATAATTCTTTGTATTTCTGTGGTGTCTGTAGTGATTTTTCCTTTCTCATTTCTGATTCTGTTTATGTGTGCATACTCTCTTTTTTTCTTGATAAATCTGGCTAGGGGTTTATCTGTTTTGTTTATTTTCTCGAAGAACCAGCTCCTGCTTTCATTGATTCTTTCTATTGTTTTATTCTTCTCGATTTTATTTATTTATGCTCTAATCTTTATTAAATCCCTCCTTCTGTTGACTTTGGTCCTCATTTGTTCTTCTTTTTCTAGTTCCTTTAATTGTGAGTTTAGACTGTTCATTTGGGATTGTTCTTCTTTCCAGAGGTAGGCCTGTATTGCAATATACTTCCTTCTTAGCACAGCCTTCGCTGTGTCCCACAGATTTTGCAGTGTTGAATTATTGTTGTCATTTGTCTCCATGTATTGCTTGATCTCTGTTTTTAAGTGGTCATTGATCCATTGGTTATTTAGGAGCATGTTGTTAAGACTCCATGTATTTGTAGGCTTTTTCATTTTCTTTGCGTAATTTATATCTAGTTTCAGACCCTTGTGGTCTGAGAAGATGGTTGGTACAATTTCAATCTTTTTTAATTTACTGAGGCTCTTTTTGTGGCCTAGGATATGATCTATTCTTGAAAATGTTCCATGTGCACTTGAGAAGAATGTGAATCCTGCTGCTTTTGAGTGTAGAGTTCTGTAGATGTCTGTTAGGTCCATCTGTTCTACTGTGTTGTTCAGTGCCTCTGTGTCCTTACTTATTTTCTGTCTGGTTGATCTGTCCTTTGGAGTGAGTGGAGCGTTGAAGTGTCCTAGAATGAATGCATTGCATTCTAGTTCCTCTTTTAATTCTGTTAGTATTTGTTTCACATATGTCAGTGCTCCTGTGTTGGGTGCATAGATATTTATAATGGTTATACCTTCTTGTTGGACTGACCCCTTTATCATTATGTAATGTCCGTCTTTGTCTCTTGTGACTTTCTTTGTTTTAAAGTCTATTTTGTCTGATACAAGTACTGCAACACCTGCTTTTTTCTTCCTATTAGTTGCCTGAAATATTTTTTTCCATCCCTTCACTTTTAATCTGTGTATGTCTTTGGGTTTGAAGTGAGTCTCTTGTAGGCAGCGTATAGTTGGGTCTTGATTTTTGTCCATTCAGTGACTCTATGTCTTTTGATTGGTGTATTCAGACCATTTATATTTAGGGTGATTATCAATAGGTATATACTTATTGCCAATGCAGGCTTTAGATTCGTGGCTACCAAAGGTTCAAGGGTAACTTTCTTACTATCTAAGAGTCTAACTTCACTCACTCAGTGTGCTATTACAAACACAATCTAAAGGTTTGTTTTATTCTCCCTCCTTTTTTTCCTCTTCCATTCTTTACATATTAGTATCATATTCTGTACTCTTTGTTTATCCCTTTTTATTACCTCTGGTGACAGCCATTTAACTTTAGGAACACTTCCATCTATAGAAGTCCCTCCAAAATACACTGTAGAGGTGGTTTGTAGGAGGTAAATTCTCTCAGCTTTTGCTTATCTGGAAATTGTTTAATCCCTTCTTCAAATTTAAATGATAATCTTATGGGATAAAGTATTCTTGGTTCAGGCCCTTCTGCTCATTGCATTAATCATGCCACTCCCTTCTGGCCTGCAAGGTTTCTGCTGAGAAATCTGATGATAGCCTGATGGGTTTTCCTTTGTATGTGATCTTATTTCTCTCTCTGGGTGCTTTTAATAGTCTGTCCTTATCCTTGATCTTTGCCATTTTAATTACTATATGTCTTGGTGTTGTCCTCCTTGGGTCCCTTGTGTTGGGAGATCTGTGCATCTCTATGGCCTGAGAGACTATCTTCTTCCCCAGATTGGGTAGTTTTCAGAAATTACTTCTCCAAAGATACTTTTATCCCTTTTTCTCTGTCTTCTTCCTCTGGCACTAGGGCATGTTTTTAAACCTCTTTGGCAATACCTCTAAAGTTGCCCCACCAATGTTGGTTCAATATTGTTTCCAGTGTATCTCTGCCATATGAGTAATATCATGAAGCATGTTTGCTAAATTCCTTTCTAAATTTTTGGCATTATGAGTTAGCTATCTGAGAGCACCAAAAATTACCCTTATGCAACTTCTTCTACTTTCTGGATTTTTCTACTTTCCACTTTTCCAAATCAGTTGGAACACTTGTTTCTGCCATTTAAGAATGGCCTCATTGAAACCAAGAGCTGGTTCTTTGAAAAAATAAACAAAGTAGATAACCCCCTAGCCAGACTTATTAAGAGAAAAAGAGAATCTACACACATAAACAGAATCAGAAATGAGAAAGGAAAAGTAACGACGGACCCCACAGAAATGCAAAGAATTATAAGAGAATATTATGAGAATCTATATGCTAACAAGCTGGAAAACCTAGAAGAAATGGACAACTTCTTAGAAAAATACAACCTTCCAAAACTGACCAAACAAGAAACAGAAAAACTATACAGACCAATCACCAGCGACAAAATTGAAGCAGTAATCAAAAAACTACCCAAGAACAAAACCCCCGGACCTGATGGATTCACCTCTGAATTCTACCAGACATATAGAGAAGAAATAACACCTATTCTCCTCAAAGTTTTCCAAAAAATAGAAGAGGAGGGAATACTTACAATCTCCTTCTATGAAGGCAGTATCACTCTAATACCAAAACCTGGCATAGACCTCACCAAAAAAGAAAACTACAGACCAATATCCCTGATGAACGTAGATGCAAAAATACTCAACAAAATATTAGCAAACCGAATTCAAAAATACATCAAGAAGATCATACACCATGACCAAGTGGGATTCATCCCAGGGATGCAAGGATGGTACAATATTTGAAAATCCATCAACGTCATTCATCACATGAACAAAAAGAAGAACAAAAACCACGTGATCATCTCCATAGATGCTGAAAAAGCATTTGACAAAATTCAACATCCATTCATGACAAAAACTCTCAACAAAATGGGTATAGAGGGCAAGTACCTCAACATAATAAAGGCCGTATATGACAAACCTACAGCTAACATCATACTTAACAGCGAGAAGTTGAAAGCTTTTCATCTAAGATCGGGAACAAGACAGGGATGCCCACTCTCTCCACTGTTATTCAACATAGTACTGGAGGTCCTAGCCACGGCAATCAGACAAAACAAAGAAATACAAGGCATCCAGATTGGTAAAGAAGAAGTCAAATTGTCACTATTTGCAGATGACATGATACTGTACATAAAAAACCCTAAAGACTCCACTCCAAAACTACTAGAACTAATATCTGAATTCAGCAAAGTTGCAGGATACAAAATTAACACACAGAAATCTGTTGCTTTCCTAAACCCTAATGATGAACTAACAGAAAGAGAAACCAGAAAAACAATTCCATTCACAATTGCATCAAAAAGAATAAAATACCTAGGAATAAACCTAATGAAGGAAGTGAAAGA
Organism: Phataginus tricuspis; assembly: GCA_029783875.1. Lineage (NCBI taxonomy): Eukaryota > Metazoa > Chordata > Mammalia > Pholidota > Manidae > Phataginus > Phataginus tricuspis. Next base: position 15,282,196 of record JAQQAC010012408.1, read on the forward strand.
CCTGTACTCTGAAGACTACAAGACACTCCTAAGAGAAATTAAAGAGGACACTAAAAATGGAAATTCATCCCATGCTCTTTGCTAGGTAGAATAATTGTCAAAACGGCTATACTACCTAAAGCAATCTACAGATTCAACGCAATCCCTATCAAACTACCAACAGCTTTCTTCAATGAACTGGAACAAATAATTCTAAAATTCATATGGAACCAGAAAAGACCCCGAATAGCCAAAACAATCCTGAGAAGGAGGAATCAAACAGGGGGAATTACGCTCCCTGACTTCAAGCTCTACTACAAAGCCACAGTAATCAAGACAGTTTGGTACTGGCACAAAAACAGACCCACAGACCAGTGGAACAGAATAGAAAATCCAAACATTAACCCAAACACCTACAGTCAATTAATATTTGATAAAGGAGCCCTGGATATACAATGGGGAGATGACAGCCTCTTCAGCAGCTGGTGTTGGAAAAACTGGACAGCTACATGTAAGAGAATGAAACTGGACTACTGTCTAGCCCCATACACAAAGGTAAACTCAAGGTGGATCAAAGACCTGAATGTAAATCATGAAACCATAAAACTCTTAGAAAAAAACATAGGCAAAAATCTCCTGGACATAAACATGAGTGACTTCTTCATGAACATATCCCCCCGGGCAAGGGAAACAAAAGCAAAAATGAACAAATGGGACTATATCAAGTTGAAAAGCTTCTGTACAGCAAAGGACACCATTAGTAGAACAAAAAGACATCCTACAATATGGGAAAATATATTCATAAATGATGTATCTGATAAGGGGTTGACATCCAAAATATACAAAGAACTCACGCACCTTAACAAACAAAAAGCAAATAACCCAATTAAGAAATGGGCACAGGACATGAATAGACACTTCTCTAAAGAAGAAATTCAGATGGCCAACAGGCACATGAAAAAATGCTCCACATTGCTAATCATCAGAGAAATGCAGATTAAAACCACAATGAGATATCACCTCACACCAGTGAGGATGGCCAACATCCAAAACACAAACAACAACAAATGTTGGCGAGGATGTGGAGAAAGGGGAACCCTCCTACACTGTTGGTGGGAATGCAAATTAGTTCAACCATTGTGGAAAGCAGTATGGAGGTTCCTCAAAAAACTCAAAATAGAAATACCATTTGACCCAGGAATTCCACTCCTAGGAATTTACCCTATGAATGCAGGAGCCCAGTTTGAAAAAGACATATTCACCCCTATGTTTATCGCAGCACTATTTACAATAGCCAAGAAATGGAAGCAACCTAAGCGTCCATCAGTAGATGAATGGATAAAGAAGAGGTGGTACATATACAGAATGGAATATTATTCAGCCATAAGAAGAAAATAAATCCTATCATTTGCAACAACATGGATGGAGTTAGAGGGTATTATGCTCAGTGAAATAAGCCAGGCAGAGAAAGACAAGTACCAAATGATTTCACTCATCTGTGGAGTATAAGAACAAAGAAAAAAACTGAAGGAACAAAACAGCAGCAGACTCACAGAACCCAAGAACGGACTAATAGTCACCAAAGGGAAAGGGACTGGGGAAGAAGAAGGTATAAGAGGGTAAAAGGGGCATTACGATTTGCAGACGTAATGTTGGGGGGCACGGGGAGGGCTGTACAACTCAGAGAAGACAAGTAGTGATCCTATAGCATCTCACTACGCTGATGGACAGTGACTGTATTGGGGTTGGTGGGGGGGACCTGAAGAAGGGGGTAGTTTAATCACCATAATATTGCACATGTAATTGTAGATTAATGATACCAAAATAAACTATTAAAAAACAAAAAAAGAATGGCTTTGTTGAGCTCCTCCCAGGCCTCCCTCTCCTAGCAGCTGCAGGAGCGCTTGTTCCGCAGCCTGTGCAGCAGGTGGTCAGCTGACCCATTAACCATGCGGGTCTGTGTCTTGGTGCTTTGAGTGATGCTTTGCTTTTATTACGGCTATTTCCTTAGGTAACAGAAAATAGGCTAAAAGCTTTTTTTAACTTGTCTAATTTTCATAGGTTTTGTTGAAGTTATAAAATTCTTCATTTCTAAAGCATTGCAAATTTGCAGACTACCCCAAAACATATCTACTATTAGCATATGTGCATGCTCTTTTATATTTTACCAGTTGTCAAGCCTGGGTAAGGGCAATTATTTTATTACTCTTTGGAGCTGATTTAATTTCTGGAGTGGTTTATACTTTAAGAGAGAAGTCTGTGATGGCATTTTAAAATATGAACAAATAAAATTAAATCAGAGCTATCCAAGGGAATTCCTAACAAAATGATTTAAGGGTATGCGAAAATCACTGAAAGACACGACAATCATTTGGTAAAGAAAAGGAAACTCTACTAACCTGTGCATGAAAGAAGTCATTTTTCCTGAAAGACACAGATTCTAAGTTTATCCCTTTGGTACATTTTTTTTGTAAGAGATTGTGGTAAAGGATCTATTAATATTCCTTTATTTGTGTATATAAATATATATATACATACATGCATATATAGTTATATAAATATACAAATAGATACTATTTTAAGACTCTTAACTGTAGATTTAAAATATAATTAACTTATCAGTATATTAAATAAAACAATATGTGTCAAATTTATCATCTGAATTAACGATAATTTTTTCTAAATAAACAGAAAATTGCATCTTATTCTGTATGCACATCTGTATCTCTCTGTATCCAATATAACCAGCCACCTACATGATTATCCTCAGAGTAAACAATCTTTTCTTTCTTTAGACTCAAGAGAAAATCAAAGGAAAGTTTAAAACCTGGCTATTTTTCATGAGCATTTATCTCATATTATGTAAACATTTTGAGGCCAACACAAATACATCTTCATTACCATCCAAAGACACTGGCATATTTTGTTACTGTATCGGCACTTAAAGAAATAAGGACAAACTAAGGTTACATTTAGTGCGACCAATGTGCCCATCCATAGAAGAATGGATAAAGAAGGTGTGGTACATATTTACAGTGGAATATTATTCAACCACAAAAATGAAAGAAATCCTGCTATTTGCAACAACACGGATGGACCTCAAGGGTATTATGATAAGTGAAATAAGCCAGGGAGAGAAAGGCAAATACCATATGATTTCACTTACATGTGCAATCTATAAACAAAACTGTCCTGCCTGAGTGTTTCAGCCCTGAGCAACTTCACTATGGATTCAGTGAGACCGAGAAATGACAGCAGAACGTTCTTGGGGTAAAAGGGTTTATACCTGGCTTTATTCTCACAGTAGTAGGTCAAGCACTAGAATCACATCTGTGCCCAGCAGTCTGCAGGTCTGTAACTCACCTCCATCTCTGCCTCCCCCCAGAGCACTGGGCAGAGCCCTTTTTATAGTGACTCAGTCAATAATAGCTCATTGCCTGCAGGTGTGGAAGCAGCAGGCCAGTTACATCATCAAGTAGTTTAGAGTCAGAGGAGGATCCTGGCCATAGGAACTTCCATTTCCCCACAAAAATAAATCAAAGCAAACTGCAATAGACTCATTGTGGATAAAGGGGAGGTTCCTGTGGTCAGGATTCTCATGCGGCCCTGGTTGGCTAGCTTACTACACATGTGTGGGCAATATGTTGTTACTGACTCTGTGCAAAGAGCTCCGCCCAGTGCTCTGGGCAACACGGTGGCGGGAGAGCAAGGCTGCAGGGCTGCGGGAAAGCAGAGGCGAGACTGGAGCGGTGGCAGCGCTGAGGACAGAGACTGAGACGGCTGCGGGGGCAGAGGGGCCCAGAGGCAGGGACCGGCTTGCTGCATGCAGACTCGCTCTGAGTGGACGGGATTCTAGTGATTGACCTGCCACCGCGGAAATAAAGTTGGGTATAACCCTTTGTCTTGCCAATGAGTTTCAGCCCCGGGCAAGTTCACTGTGGATTCAATGTGACCAAAGAAATGACAATGGAAAGTTCTTGGGTGAAAGGGTTTATACCCAACTTGATTCCCACCGTGGCAGGTCACTCACTAGAATCCCATCCACTCAGAGTGAGTCTGAGCGCAGCAAGCTGGTCTCTGCCTCTGGGCCTCTCTACCCCGCAGCCGTCTCAGTCTCTGTCCTCTGTGCTGCCACCACTCCAGCCTCTGCTCTCCTACAGCCCTGCAGCCATGCCACTATGTCGCCCAGAGCACTGGGCGGAGCTCTTTATATAGAGTCAATAGCAACGTGTTGCCCTCCCGTGTGCAGTGAGCTAGCCGACCAGGGCCAGGTGAGAATCCTGGCCGCAGGAACCTTCACTTTCTCCACACCTCCTTTGTTTGAATACTTTGGGGATGAAAAAGCACTTGCTTTTTTAATCATCTGGCTTGTTTTTGGGTCCCAGGCAGAGTAAGGGCCTCAAAGCTGGACCGGGATGTCCCTCATTTGTGCTTGCTTAGGCCTCCAACCCAAACCTTGAGAAAAGTGATGGAGAACAATGTCACCTGTCAGCTCTGAGTCTCAGCGGTCAGACCACACTTTGCAGGGGCAGAAGGGCAGGACTTCCTCCAAGCGGGTATGTGTCCCCACTGACAGTAAGAGAGGCTTGCCTGCAACTGAAAGAGAAGGATGAAGCAGAAAGGGGGGCAGTTTGGCCTGGACTCCGAGGTGCGGGGACTCCCAAGTCCATGGTGATCGAGGCTGGATTCACATCTCCCGTGTGGGGTCTTCAGGAAGTTACAAGGGACTCTCAGTCCCACCTGTGCGTGTGGGTGCTAATAGCAAACCCCTGCAGGGGCACACGAGCTTCTTTAGCTTAGCGCCTGATGTTGGGAGATTAGTTTCCTTATCCGTAAGTGGGGATTATCACAGCACCTACCTTGCAGGGTGAGGATTGGAGGAGGTGAGGAGTCAGAGCTGCTGGGCACACAGCCGTGAAGAGGAGGAGGAGGGGGAGGAGGCTGGCAATGGTGAGAATTCCCCCCATCATCCGCATGCCTGGAGAAAGTCTTGTTAACTGCTTCCCACCTGTTCTTAGTTCCAGCTCAGACAGGGGTACGTGTTTGTCACCACAGGAGACAGCTGTGCCTGGAGGGAGGCCATCAGGCTGGGGCCAGAGCAGGAGAGCAGAGCACACACATGGAGCGGGGCTCCGGGCAGCCAGCAGAAGTAGAGCGTATGTGACCTGACACTTGGGTCAAGGAGGGCTCCCGTCATTCAAAAATAAAAATGAAGTGTGATCTCGGGGTAGTCAGAATGGGGCCATACAGGTTATAATACTGCAAGTCATTCTGCACAGCAAAAGAAATGATCAACAAAATGAAAATGCAACCTACAGAATGGGAGAAAATATTTGTAAACCATATACCTGATAAGAGGGTAATATCCAAAGAAATACAACTCAATAGCAGGCACACCCACACAAACCTGATTTAAAAATAGGCAAAGGACCTGTACAGACATTTTCCGAAGACATCAAACGGCCAACAGGCAAGTGGAAAGGTGCCCAGCATCACTAATCACCTGGGACAGGCAAACCAAAGCTACAATGATACGTTAGAACGGATATTACAAGCCAGACAAGAGAGAACAGGTGTTGGCAAGGATGTGGAGAAAGAGGACCCCTCGGGCAGTGTTGGTGGGAACATACAGCTGCTGTGGAAAACGGTATGGAGGCTCCTCAAGAAGTTTAAAATAGAACTACCGTAAGACCTAGCAATCCCCCTTCCGGGACTATATCTCACAGAAATGAAATCCCTGTTTTAAAGAGATACGTGCACCCCCATGTGCACTGCAGCATTATTTGTAACAGCCAAGACATGGAAACAACCTAAGTGTCGACAGGTGAATCAAGAAAACATACACACACAGAGAATGGAACACTCTTCAGCCACAGAAAAGAAGGAAATCCTGCCATTTGTGACAACATGGACTTTGACCGTTATGCTAAGTGAAATAAGCAGACAGAAAAAGACAAATACTGTGTGGTCTCCCTTATATGCGGAACCTAAAAACACCAAACTTATGGAAACAGAGACTAGACTGGTGGTTGCCAGAGGCTGGGAGATGGGGGAAATGAGGAGAGGTTGGTTAAAGGGTTCTAACTTACATCTATAAGACTAAATTGTAGGGATTGACTGTACCGCATGGAGACCAGTTAACGGTACTGGCATTGCACACCTGAAAGGCACTAAGAGTAGATTTTAAACCTTCTCACCACACACCCTGAAACGGTAACTACGTGAGGTGTACATGTGTTGACTAACCTGACCGTGGTAATGGTTCACAATATGACATACGTCAGGTCATCATGTTGTTCTGCAAACTTACGAAATGTTATATGTCAGTTATACCTCAATAAGCCTGGGGCAGAAATCTCCAGGGTGCTAGTTCTTTTCACAGAATCAGCACATTCATTCTAAGTACACCCTCGTATTTCTTTTTCATATAACCCCTACATGAAGGAAACGTGGCGAGGCTGAAGGGCAGTTTGTCCACCAAGGCTGTGCATCAGAATCGTCTGAATCGAGGCTATTAATGCAGATTCTTGGGCTCCGCCCCAGACCTGCTGAATTTTTAATCTTGGGAAAGTGGTGGTACAGGGCACTTGCATATACATTTTTTCAGCTCCCTAAGTGCTGGCAGTGAGAGCCCCAGACTGGAGAGAGCGTCTCGAGGCTGGGCAGGACGCTGCAAGTCCTTCAGGCTCCAGAACCAGAGAATGCGCCTCTGCTGGTGAGGGCGAAGGGGGGATAGCGAGAAGCAGGTGCATTCTCCCCATTCATTCTATTTTTCCTATGGACTGTGGATGGTAAGGACAGTAAGGGTTCGGGACTTTGCAGAGTTCCTTAGTAGCAGTACCAGTAAAATGAGTGTCTGTCATTATTAGAGAGACAAGTGGAAATCCCCAAGGTTGGAAAACAAAATCAAGCAGAGCCCAGGAGAGCGTCAGCCTGAGTCGGAGAGCCAGCCACACGGGTGGCCGCTCCTTCCTGGCCTGTGCCTTCTTCCCAAGGTTCTTCTCAAACAGTGACCCCTCGCAGGCTGCCCAGAGAAGAGCACTTCTCCAGGCACCGCCACGTGCGCTTCTCACACTCCCAACTAAACGTGCAGGACACACCTCGGTGCCCAGAGGGCTTCCAATTGGGTGTCATTCCACAAGCCTTCAGGCCTGCAAATATAACTCCCTTCGACCCCCTGATCACCATGAAAAACTAGCGTTTGAAAACTGGTACATCAAACCCTTTGTTGAAATACATGAATGCTGTGAAGAAGGAAATAATAGTGGGCGGGGCTAAGTTCCCCAAAGGCGTTTCGCCCCAGTTACACAAATATCAGCGGATGGGCAAGGGAGGAAAGCTCCAAGCAAGCTGATCACAGAAGGAAAAGAATCTGGGCACTCTATGGTGCCAGGCAGGAGGAGATTGAGAATCCAGAAGCTGGCAGGCAGCTTCTCTCTATGGCTTGGGTTCAAATCCCGAGCTCCCCCCTCTACCATCTAGGGGGCTGGGAGTTGACCTTGAATTTCCTCCTCCGATTACAATAGTACGTACAGACTTTACTGGGTTTGTTTATTCACCAAATTTTTACTGGGCTTCTAATATGTGCCAGGCACTCTTACGAAATTCAGCCAGGAACAAAATAAACAAAGTTTAGCTTCACACGCTTTCATTCCTTGGGGGCTGTTTTGGGGATTAAATCTGTTCATAGGTGGAAAGCCCTTAGAACGGAGCCTTGGGTTTCGTAAATGCTCAATAAAATCGCGCCCCCTTCCGTCTGCGCCAGGCTCTGCCGCTCTCGGGCTGTGGGGCCCCCGCCGCCCTCCCGACATTTGGGCCTCGGAGTTCTCACGGAAGATGCCTGAAAGCTCTATTATGGTCTGAGATTTGATCCCACACTTGACTGCAGGCCTTTTATGTAATTCTCCTGAGAACGGTACTGCCTCTGCGTCCCCGCGCCCAGACAAAAGGCTCCGCCTCTCACACCCGTACGGAGTGGCCGCGGGCTTTCCGCTTCTCGCCTGAGGGCACAGGTCCCTAGCCCCGGTGGAGGTCCCTAGCCGCTGCACCCTGGACTGTCCCCTTCCCCTGGTCTCTCCTGAAACTCTGGAAGAACAATGATGCTTAGGAGCCAATTTAAATACAACGAAACCTTTTAGGAAAGAGCTATGTTCCTCTTTAGGGAAGGGGTGTATTTCCATTGACTAATACTCCCGCCGGTATTTATTGAGTGCCTATTATAGGTCTACTACACATACCTTCTCCCTGAATTCTCAAAACATCTCTTTGAATTATGCATTTTCCCCCATTTTATGGATGAAGAAACTGAGGCTCAGAGAAATTAAGTAACTTGCCCAAGGACACACAGCTAGTAAATCACCAAGGTGTATTTAACTCAGTTCAGTCGACCCCAGGCCTGGCTCTACCCAGGACACCACACTGCCTACAAAAGGCTGCAGAGTGAAACCACAAACACCATGTGAGCTGATAGTAGACAAACTTGGCAGTAAGCGAGAGGCCCTCCCAAGCCAGGCACGGTGAATGTTTCTTAGAATGCTTTGTACCCTTTGCATTCCTTATCGGCAAGAAACACAACTTCACAAGGCCAGAATATTTCAGTAATGCAGGTCTTATAAACACTCCAAGTGGTGTAAACAAGGTAACAGATATGTCAGAGAGAGACCATAAGCCAGAAAGAATGCGGTGGAAAACTTCAAAACAGCGCATTGTGGGGCAAAAACATCATGGGGCTGCAATGTGTTGACTCTTTGGGCTTTTGGACAACATGAAAGGATCAGTGAACCTCTAAATCACAGAAATCCAAAGCAGGTGTGCAGAGAAAGCCCAGGGCTGCCTGGAGGAGGCCATCAGGGGGAGCTGGCAGGCGCCAGGAGGCCTGTGAATTCAGGAAGGAGGTCGGACCTGCGGCGGAGAAGCAGCAGAAGCCTCCAGGCCGCAGGGGAGATGGGGGCAGAGGGGCGGTCCCGGGGGCGCCTCGGGGTTGGGAACGCCCCCCAGAGGAAGGGCAACGGGGGCAGGGGTCTCAGGGGGCGATCCGGGTGCCGGGCCGACTGCAGGCCGGCTGAGAACTGCCCACTGTAACACGAGGCAGACGCCATGCAGGCTCCCACAGAGGTGGCTGCGGGGGAGGACAGGCTGTGGCTTCGCGGCGAGACCTCTTCGGCCAGGAGCCCGACCCAGTCCGCCCTCTGCTGCTCGGCCTGCCGCTCGCACCGGCCCGCACAGCAAGGCCGCTGGGGCAGCAGCTGCGGGAGGCTGGGCCTCAGCCGGACCTGCCACCCCGCAGCCGAAGGGGCAGCAGCCCTGCTACTCCAGGGCAGAGAAGGGCGGGAGAGGGGCCCCGAAGGGCCATCGGCCACGGGCCGGCAACCTGAGACCACTGGTGAGCCCCGACGTGCCCCACCCTTCGTAGACTGCGCGGTTCCCGGGAGGCACTCGGCGATGACGACGCCGCAGCGCCCCCTCGTGGCCAGGCGCGCCGCTCCCGGCGGGGAAGGCCCCACTTGCCTGGGAGATGCGCGGCTTCCGCCCCTGCGGCCGCTGAGCACCTAGGGTTCCCGCAGAGCCCTGGGCCTCTGTGCGCCCAGCGGCCCCGCCTGCGCCACCGCGCCTGGCAAGGACACGTTCCTGTCCGCGTACGGGGCACAGCCCATCAGACGCCACCTCGAAGCTACAGCTCTTCGCGTTTTTCGGGATCTTTGCCCGGGGGCTTAGGCTACACCCCAGCGGCCCCCAGGGAGACTGGGGCAACCCTGGCGCAACCCTACGAAGATTGGCATTCAGAGAGCAATAGCTACACTTTATTGAATAGCTGAAGGCTATTTGCACATGTTATTTATCCCTTACCACCGCCCATGAGGTGGGTAGTAGTATTTGCTTCTTTTTACACTAAGAAAACTGAGGCTGGTTGTTTCTTGTCACACTTTTTTTTCTTGAGGTGAAATTCACATAACATAAAATTAAATATTTTAAAGTGAGCGATTCAGTAGCAATTAGCACATTCACAATGTTGTGCCACCACCTCTATGTCATTCCAAAATGTTTTCATCACCCCAAAGGATACCCCACACCCATTACGCAGTTCCCTCCCCCCCTCAGTCACCCCCTTCCACGGCCCCTGGCAACCAGCAGCCTGCATTCTGTCTCTATGGATTTAGCTGTTTGGATAATTCATATAAATGGAGACATGCAGCATATGATCCAGTGCGTCTGGCTTCTTTCACTTAACATAATGTTTTCAAGGTTCTTCCATATGATAACAGCTATGGATCCTTTCCTTTTAGCCATTCCTTTTTATCCATCATATGGCTGCACCACATGTGATTAACCCATTCATCTGTGAATGGACGTTTGGGCAACTGTCCTCGGGGTCAGAGGGCCATCGCTGTGTTTCCCCCTTTAGTGCCAGGCACCCGGCTGTAGAGCCCCGGTCTCCTTTGTACACCCCACCACGGCCCCATGCGCCGGAGCTCCCTGGCTCGGATGGTCTGTTCCCAGTCCGTGTGGGAGCCCCTACCCAGTCCTTCCCATGGTTTGGGTTTTTAACTTTTCAGAGTATAATGTACGCAATTTGTAAGTGTGCAGTTAGATATATTTTCACAAATCAACACTTTGGATAACTAGCACCCAGATAAAAATGGAATATTATCAACACCCCCAAACAAGCCCAAAAGTCTGTACTAACCACTAGCCTAACCTTTAATACCATAGGTTAGTTTTGCCTGCCTTGAGGTTTACGTCAATGGAACCATGTGTCATATACACGCTTCTGTGTCTTGGCTTCTTCCACCAGCATTGTTTGTATGATGTTCCTTCGTGTCGTGTATAATTGTAGGTCGTTCCTATTCATTGTTGGCTGGCCTTCCATTGGGTGACATATCGTGCACCACGTATATTTACTGATTCTCTGTCAACAGGCCTTGAGTAGTGTACAGTATCAGGCTGCATGGACAGTGCCGCCGTGACAGTCTGCCAAGGAGCAGGCCATGCCTATCTTCTGTTCTGGCAGATATACCGAGCAGTGTTCCGTAGCTGCACCAATTTCTATTCCCACCGGCAAAGCAGGGAGTTCCTGCTGCGCCATCTCCGCGCCCGCACTGGTGTCATCAGGCTTTGAGGTGGGTGTATGGTAGCAGCAATCCGAGGTGCCGATGTCCCCTTTCCTGATGACGGATTAAGAGGAACACCTTTGCATGTGTTCATTGGTCATTGAGATACCCTCTTCTATAAAATACTGACCAAGACCTCCGGCTATTTTCTCCTGGTGGTCTTTCTCTTATTGATTTGTAGGCATTCTTGATCTATGCTGGATACAAGCCCTTTATTATCCATTTTTATTCTGTGGCTTCTGGTAAATGGAATTTCTTAATCTTAATAAAATCTAATTTATCAATTTTTTTCTTCATGGCTAGTGCTTTCTGTATCCTCTTTAAGAAATCTTTGCCCTCCAAGGTCATCAAGAGGTTCTTCTGTGTTTTCACCTAAAAGCATACCTTCGGGACATGTGGGACTGACTTTTGTGTGTGGTGTGAGGTTGCAGCTGGCATTTTTTTCTGTAGGCACACCCACTGCCCCAGCACTGGTTATTAAAAAAGCCAACCTTTCCCAACGCCCAACTTCGTGGGGTACGTGATGATGGTCTTTTCTCTTTGACTCAGGGCAAGAGCAGGTGGTGGGCGTTCTGCCGTCTGTAAGTCTGGGAAGGGGGTTGCACTCGGGGCTGTATCTGTCATCGCCACACGGGTAACAAGTAGTCCCTGGGAGAAAAATAATTCTGCCCAAGTGCCAGGAGGCAATAAGGAAATCAAGGAAAGACCCCAGGGACCAGAAGGGGTATTTAGGCAGGATATTCACAGTCCATGGGATGGTTTTGGGTTTGGCAGGTGTGAGACGGAAAACGGGGACCAAAAGTCGGCTCTGACTTTGACTGGGCCATAGAGACAGGGCAGCTCCCGGGGCCCCTGCTGGCTTCCCAGAGAGCGCGGGCTGTGGACCAGGTCCCAGGGCGACAACCACAGCCACATCATGTGGAAATCCACTGAGAGGAGCCTGTGAGGCCCAGGACATAGGCCAGCCTTCCTCCATAGTTTGAGGGGCCACCCCTCCCCCTTCTAGCCATGCCGGGCCCCTTGGCCACCTCGTCGACAGAACCCAAAGGAAGGAGCAGTGGGGCCCAACAGGTAGAGCCTTGCCTCTGGAGCCAGACCTCCTGGATTAACCTTCTGGGTCCTCCACCCACAGCTCTGTGGCCCTGGGAAGGTTACCTAACCTCACTGTGCTTGTTTCCTTCTCTGGAATGATAATAGTGTCTAGTTCATAGGACTGATTTGAGGATTAAATGAATCATACATGTAAAGTTTGCAAAGTAGAGCCTGGCATATGGTAAGTGCTCAATAAAGGTTCGCCATTGTTATCATTATCCTTGAGAGCTAAATTCAGGGCCCAGGTTCCCTGCCAGTGCTATTTGCTGAACATCCAGGGGGAGCAAAATACTGGACTAAGCATCATGCCGGGTGAGCAGGGGTCGAAGAACAGCACAGCCAAAGGGCCAGAGTGTACGTTTCCAGCCGGCACATCCAGCCTTATCCAGGGGAAAGGGCGTCCACATCAGCTGGCCCTGGGCAGTCCTCCTCTTAGGGGATCCCTGGCTTTAGCCTGAGCCACAGATCTGACTGACAGGATCCATATGTGAGCCAGCCTGTCTACTGGACCGGTGGGACGGGGCCCCCAGATGCCCACTGAATGAGCTAGTGGGCGTGGGTGCCTAGAGAGGGTGCCCCAGCCTAGCCCAGCCTCAGAGCCAGCAGTTGAGGGCAGAAGCCAGAGCCGCTCTCCCAAGGAACTCAGTTCGTCCACTGTGCGGACAAGTTGAAAACTGCAAAGGGCTTCCAGTCAATGGGCAAGGGGAAGCCAAAACCCACTGTGCAATCCATCCTGCACTGGGCTCGCTAAGGAGCTCATTCCACACAGTTACAACCACCGAAGGGAGGCACTCTTTCCTCTACCCAAAGATGCCGTCAGCTCTGCGCGCTATCATGGCTGTGCCTGCCCAGAGGGCCCAGCGACTGACTCACACGAAGGTGACCTGCGGGCAAGCAGCACCCCAGGCTTGTTCACGACCCAGGCGCCCAAGAAGCCCCATAGGGAACCTGGTGCACAGGGACAGGATGTGGCAGAGAGTGAGGGAGAGGACCATGCGCCTCAATCATTCACAGCGGGGGCTTCAGCGTCCAGGGCAGATCGCCCAGGGCATACTTTGGGATGAATATACGCACTCCTGCAGTAGCATGAGGTACCCAGGCAGCTCTGTGGCCACTGATCCTTGCTCAGCTACAGAATAGGATTGGGGTCGAACAGAGGGGACTGGCCTCCTCTGATTTATAAGTTCACAAAGGATGCTGCTAGGAACTCCCAGTCCAAGAGCAGGTGCAAGAGCCAGTGGCATCAGTGATAATGCAGCTGTACGTAAACCCTTAGCCTGCAGGTGCCCAGGGACCCCAAGGCCAGGCTGCCCCACGTCAAACAGCGCATGCACTAAAAGCCCCTGGGTGATCAAGGATGGAAAGCCAGCCTGTTTTCTGCTCTCCAAGTTGTGCTTCCCCGCATGAGGCCGTCTACCTGAAGAAGGAGGAGATCCCAAAGGCACTCTGTGAGCTAGCACGGCTCTGCCTGGAGGCACATGGGTGCAGATGAGTAGGAGCCCAGGGCCAACACAGGCTGTGCAAACCTCTGTTCACCAAGCCACCGCTGGTCAACTTTTGGAAAACTCCTGTACTTGGTGTTTTGCTTCCCTGTTGTAAGCTGGTAACTAGCTTGGTTGCTCTGCCTCACACGCGCTGGGTTAGAGGGAGTCGGCTCCTGTGGGCACGGTGGCAGGTGAGGATTGGTCTGCAGGGCTGCCTCCCCCAGCGGCCTGTTGAACATATCTCCAGCTCCATCTTGGCCTCTGCTAATATATTTACACACAAGAGGCCGCTTGAGTATTCCCCTCCCCGCTGCCTCCACACATGCCCCTCCCAGCAACTGCGTCCCCTGGCTTGAGGAGGGAGCAGAGAGCAGCCGCGGGCCAGGCGCCTGCCGCAGGAATTGGCCTCTGCTTCTGCGGGGAGGAGGGCAGGGTGGGTGGAGAGATGGTGAGGAAGCATCAAGGGCCTGTAGGAACAGGGTCGCCCACATGAAGAGGAGAGAAATGTCCCCCCAAAGGGAGCAGTTGATGGGCTGCAGTGTCTGGGAAAGACCAAGGAGCCCAATGCGGAGAATGGGCCTTGGGAGGGGAGCCCAGGGGTGACAGTCCGGGAGACGTGGCTGGAACCTGGGGGTGGGCGGCCTGGGAGGAGTTTGATGATGAAGGGGCGAACCGTTTCCCCAAAGGTGTTCAGGGTGGGTGACTTGCCTACGGTGCTGCCTTCCACAGACGGCGCAGACTGAGTCAAGCACGGGCAGAGCTGTTGCTGGTATTGCGTAAGGTCCCCTCTGAAGGCCTGTCAGCTCGGCCGGATCCCTGCTGGAGGCCACGGTGTCTCAGATGATGTGGGACTCAGGCATTCCGGGATGGCTTGCCAGTCCTCTAGGGATGTGCACCCAGCCCTGTGACCAGGCAGGTGACGGGACTTCTCTGATCTTCCATACCATTATCCATGATGAATGTATGACATTTTATTGATTCTGTTTGGATCCCACCTTATTTCAGAAGGCTCGTAGAAATAATCACTTTCCTGTCCAACTCATTTTTAATCATTGTAAAAGTCAAATGTGGAAAATCACAAAGCACAAAACATATGTGATATTATTGCCATTTTCTCCAAAAAAGTATTAGCCCCACCTTCTCTGGCCTCTCAGGGGAGTCTTTGTATAAAGTAGTTAATGTCTACAATAAACCAGCTCAGTAGGTCCTGTTATCCCCATCTTATAGATAAGAGAACTGAAGCTCACCGTTCATGTGACTTACCCAAGGTCTCACAGCTAATAAATGAAAAGGCTGTACCATGAAACAGTGATCATAACCCAGGGATCATAAACTCAGGCACCTCTCTGGCAATGTACGGATAAGGACTGTATGTATGAACATCCATCCAATGTCACCAGTGTATGGATAAGGTGACGAAGAAGGGTGGGGCTTGTGGCCAACTGGAATATTCACCTGGCCAGCCACGACACTGTGGCCGGTCCTGCCACCTGGTCCTGACCCCGAGCCTTGGCCACCTCCCTACAAAAGCTCCTGTCCATCCCCACTGCCGGGTCCTCATCACTCACGTGCGATGCTGTGGGTGCCTCACCCACGCCAGCCCAGCTGCTCTCCTGAGACAGACCCTGTCCCTTCCCTGAGCACCCAGTCCCAGACACTCACCCCACCAGACACACAGCACGCACAGGCCCACTCTGGGGACCACTGTAGAGTGGTTGGAAAAAGGCCTTTGCAGCCAAACAGCTCTAGGTTCAAATCCCAGCTCTGCCATTTGTGAGCTGGGTCACCTTGGATAAGTCACTTAACCTCACTGACCCTCAATTTCCTCTGTCTAGGAGGGGCATCCCGATGATAGCTAGCACCAGCGTCCTCAGGCGCACTGAATACATGCATACCTGTGAAGTGCTCCGCCTAGCGCCAGGCATCCAGCGGGTGTTCACCCCACCAAGCAAAACGCCTGGTGGACACACAGGGCTGGGAACGGGTTGGTACTCTCCCGCTTTGCATGTTACCCCTAAACCTAGGAAGTCGGGAGGGGGGCTTGCCCGGCTAATAAAGAACTCTCAGATTTCAAACCCAGGTCAGTTTCTTATCTGCAGAATGGAATCAGGAACTCCAGCGACACGTGATGCTGCACAGATCTAGAAAAGACACCCGTGGCAGGAGTAGGTGCCCTGAATCTGCTTGGCGTGGTTAAGGAGGGAGGAGGGCAAAAAGGGCCAGGCTAGACCAGAAACTGAGCTGATCCCCCAAACCACAGCAGGACTTCAAGGGCAAGGCCATTGTCAGGCCTTTACAGACCCTGCATCTGATTCTTGGAGGCCCAAGGTCATAGAGCAAACATTAAAATACACCCAGCCCCCTCAAATGTAATGCTTCTTCCCTTGAAATGTGAACGGGCTTTATAAATATGCTTTTGAAGTTGACTATGAGTAACCCATTTAATTTGCGATTGGCTTTCTCTTCAATCATCCTGCATGTTCTGGAACTCTTGCCAAAAATCCAACTTACAAATTGTTTTCAAACAAAATGACATTTGTATGGATACCAAACTTAACAAATATTAAAGTTGACATGCTACCTTTTGAAGGCATTTAGTTAAACATTTTTCAATTCTGACACTGTCTTTTTCATGTTTTGCAGCCCCCGAAGTTCTTTCAGGCCTCCAGCAGTGCCTTTGACTATCCACCCTGGCCCTTGGAGAGGATGGATTTGCTCATGAAGCCAGGACCCTGGGGTCTTGTGCATCTCCAGGCGCAGAGGCCCCTCTGCAGGTCCATCCGCAAGAACACCCACCCCAGACCGTCCAGGGCATCCTCATTTGGGCAACTTTATTCTCCTTTTAAAAACAAAATGATTTGCCAAACATTGGGTTACATGTGATTTGATGCTTAAACCTTTATTGGGGTTTCACGTAAATAAATTTACACGAGGCAGTACTTTGATGAGGCGAATGTTCCAATGTTAAGATTTGGAAATTGGGGTCACTGTCATCCTAACCAAGCCCTGCCACCCCTCCCGTCGGGGGGACACGGCCAGCTCCCTGCCCTTCCTTCAAGTCCCCCAGGAGGGGTGCTGGGGAGGTGAGCCGGGGCAGGGCAGGGTGTGATGTGGCCTGGCACAGCCCTCGCACCTCCCAGCCCACAGTGATTTGTGACTGACAAGGGACAGTCACAGTGTAGACTTCATTCGGGGCTGGCTCCACAGGGCAGCTGGACAAGGCGGGTTTGCCTGTCTTATTACACTCTCTTTGGGTCTCGGCAAGCAGTGCAGGTTTTTGAATTCCCTTTGCCCTCCACGGTCATCCTCCTCCCTTCCCCATGCTAGGGGCGGAAGCCGTGGCTCCTGACCGGCCAGAGTGAGGAGAGAGGAGGGAAGATGTCCACAGGCACCTCCCAAGCAGGTCACAGAGGGGGGCATGACGTGGTTTCCAAAGCAAGGAAGGACATGGGGACAGCGTGGGAGGAGGAGGTAGAGGTAGCATGCAAAAAAAGAACTTTTACTTTAGTTCACACAGATTCATTTCCCTCAAAATTCGGGTTTAAAAAAAATTGTATCTTGGACCTGGTCATTTCATTCATGGGCATCTAGACTATGGGAATGTAAAGCCTTATATGCAAAGATAATAACAGCTAATATTTTTATATACAGATATCATAGTGCTTTCTATCCAGAGATGGATTGACTGAATGAATCCCAAGTCTACCCATGAGGTGAGTGCTCTTATCCCCACAGGAATGGGTGAGGCCTGGAAGCACAGAGAGGGGACACAACTGGCCCAAAGTCACAGAGCCAGAAAGCAGTGAGGCCACGATTCAAGCCCTGGTGGTCTGGCTCCAGAACACTATTAGCCATGATATCCGGCCACAGTTATTCTGAACAGAGAAGAGCCATGAGGGTAAATTACAGTGAGACGCAACCATGGGAGAATGTATGGTAATTAAAATTTATATTTATAGAGAATATTTTAATGAAATGTCTTAAGATATTTTAAAATCACAAAATTATATATGATCTCAACTAAAAAACATCTTTTAAAAAAACTCAAAGGAATGTATGTACAAATATATTTAAATATATAAATGTATCTCAAACAGATGATCAGCAAATACCTGTTGAAACTGGTGGATTATCAGTGGGCTTTTTTTCTTCTTCCCATTTTCCTCTATTTTCCAAGTTTACGTAATGAAACCTATTTTCTTTTCAGGAAAAGGGAAGTATTTATGGCCTTACTGCTTTAAAATTATTTGCTCTTAATAAATGTTTAAAAGAGAAATTTCTGAGAAACTAAAAAACCAGGAGCAAATTGTTTAAAAAAATAACAGGGAGGTTGCTAAGAGACTCTTTAAAATGGTAATATTCTTAGGGCTAGGCCTCAGCACACACTGAGAATGTACAAGGGATGGAATAAAGGATTCTATTATATGACAAATTCAGTGAGTAAAATACAGAGTCCCTGCTCTCCTAAGAGATGGCAAAAGAGACAGGCGGGTCTGGCCTTTAAGGAACCTTCTAGAAAGATAGCTTCTAATCATGTTTCCTTTGACAAATGAAGAAAAGGCACAGCATACTTTTACTGTTAAATATAATCACCTCCTTGAAAAACAAGTCCCTTTCCCCCTAGAAAACTGTCATTCCTTGGGCAGATGAGACCTAGCGTGGAGTGGAGGAGCGCTGGGTGCCAAGCTCCCCTGGCTCCAGCCCAGGTTCTACCACGGGCCCCTTGTGCCCCCGGGACCTGTTTCTGCAACCAGACGTCAGCCCAACTTACACAATCTCTTGCTCATCCTCCAGCTTTAACGTTCATTTCTATAGTATGTAAATGGCAAGAACGAATTGACAAGAGCTGCCTTCTGGAGAACGAAAAGACTGTGTCTTGGGCAGGAGTAAGCCTGGGTAGGGGCCCGCATGAGGCAAGGGCATCAGGGAGCCTCCGCGCAG
This sequence comes from Phataginus tricuspis, assembly GCA_029783875.1. Taxonomy (NCBI): domain Eukaryota; kingdom Metazoa; phylum Chordata; class Mammalia; order Pholidota; family Manidae; genus Phataginus; species Phataginus tricuspis. The sequence goes on from JAQQAC010012408.1 coordinate 15,300,800, forward strand.
AGGTGCTGGGCGAGGTGGAGATGCACTGCGCACCAGGGAGAGAGGCAGGGCCGCAGCAGAGCAGGCCGATGGCAAGGGAGGAGGAAGCCCGCCTCCTGCTCCCTCCCCAGGCCTCGGCTACTCAGGCTCACACTGTTCTGGGGCTGATTGTTACTGAGGCAGCCAGCCCGTCTTTCTCTCCACTCAGCAGCAGCAGCGACACGCTACTCTGTCACCAGCCCAAGACCCTGCACAGCACAGAGCACATTCCGCTTTCCTCCTTTAAGATGGCAACAGATTCCAGCAACCTCTGTGCCCGAGGAGGCGCTTCAGAAATTGGGTATTAAATACAGGACTGAAGCCAAGTTGGTGGAGCCTGGATTCAGAAGACACAGCTTGCTCCAGCCCCTTGCGTGAGATCTGCTGGACGGCTTGTGGATTTGTGCACTCACCACGAACGGAATCAGAATCTCCGAGGGTGTGACCTGGAAGTAGCAGCCCCAGAAGAGCCGGACGTCTCCGGAGTTTGAGAACGTCTGCTTCTAAGTGCCTAAACCCGTATCTGCCCAGCTGTCCTAGGAGGCTAGAAGCAAGGAGGAAGTAGAAGGTGGCAAGGGGGATGCTATCCCCCAAACCGGTACGACCGGGATGTGCCCCAGATCTGGGGTCTGTGTGCACTGAGAGGGGACAGGCTGGATGAGGGACTAGGGACTGAAGATGGGTCCCTGGCAGCCCTCTCCTCCCACCGTTTTCCTTGTCAGGTTCCACATGCACAGAAAGCCCGGTCCAGTTGCTCCCTTCAGGACCTGCTGTACCTGCATGCGCAGTGCCCCTGGGCCTGACCTCAGCTGCCCCCCACCACGGCTCTCCCTCTCCCAACAGAGACTCAACCTGCTTCATTACTTAAATAATCTTTATTCCTCATGCACTAGGAAAGACAGGATTGTATGAAACACTGCATTTCACAGTAAAGGCCTCAGTCCAGAACACAACACAGGGGACCAGCCAGGACCCAGGTGTGGTCAAAACTCCAGGAACTATAGTGCAGGGACCATTCCTGGGCCTGCGGGCAGGTCCAGGACCCTCCAGCTACAGTGGCCCCAGACACAGCACGGGGTGGCTGCCCCCTCCCACAGCGGCACAGGAAGGTGACACCAGAGGAGTGGAGGAGGAAGGACAGAGGGCTACTGGCAGTGAGCTGGCAGAGGTGTAGTCCAGCACCGCCGAGGCAGCCAGGGCTTCGGCTGAGCTCTCAGCCCGACTGGGCCCCCCACAGAGCTGCTAGAGCTCCACAGACCCCTCAGCAGCCCCGGGCCCACAGAAGATGTGTCCAGGTCCCGCCTGACTGCCCCTCGGCCACATAAATAAAACAGGGGTCTACACTCAAGCCCTGGCCAAAGCTCGGATTTGCCCAAGTAGAACCCCAAGGCCTAGAGGGGCCAGCCCCCCACAACCACCCCTAGCCCATGTGGACACTTAAGAGGCCCACAAGACAGCCAGGCTTCAGAGGATCCTGGGGCAGGGCCGCGAGCAGGGCCGCCTGCAAACCTGGGCCATTGAGGACACCGGAGTCAAGACTAGGGCAAAGCAGATGCTGGGCACCACGTTCCCTGGGGCGGCCAGGGACAGGGACAGGGACAGGTCAGACATGCAGGACTGAACAAAGAATGACACATGCAGAGACCACAGCAAGGTGCGGGTCTCTGAGAACAAAACGTGGCCAAGGTGCTGAGAGGCGGGGTGCACTTCGAGGGCCAGGCTCACTGAGGCCCAGGGCTTGACATGACGCCCACCTCCTCTGGGATGGTCTCCAGCACCTCACTCTGCACAGCCTGAGTGATGAGCGCCAGCTCCTGGCACAGAGTCTCGTAGCGGTAGCCCACGCGGATGTCCGGCACGTTGGTGCGGCGGATGTCGTTGCCCTCGGGGCCCTCCTTGGTATAGTTGGGTCCCAGCCAGTGACTCTTCACCTGCAGGGGGTGGGGAGACGGACAGGGCTGCACCAGCTCCAAGGGTCATGCCTTGGCCCTGAACCATCCCAGGGCCAGGAGCCCCGGATCCCGAGTGCAGAGCTGGGGAAGGGTGGGAACCCCCAGGCCCAGGCAGGCGCGGCACCTTGTGGGAGAAGCCGCTCATGAGCACGCTGTTGCGGGCCAGCTCACACATGTCACAGGAGCTGAGCTTCCACACCTGGGTGGCGATGCTGTACTCCTCCATCAGTGGCTCCTGCACAGACCAGGCGCCCTCAGACACGGACACCCCCGCCTGCCGCCCTGTCCCTCCCCTCAGGACCTGCCCCAAGGCCGGTGGCGTTCCACCAGCAGGGGGCAGCACCAGCCCTGGGCCCCCAGGCCTCGTGTCCTTAGCCCACCCCAACCCTGGGCTATGACCTTGGTGAAGTGGAACTGCAGCGGATCATCAGTGGACAGTGAGACCACGAGGCCACGCGACAGGTACTCGGGTAGCGGGTTCCGGTGGTAGCTGAGGAAGAGGCTGTTGTTGCTGAGTGGGGACATGGCAATGCCAATCTGGGCCAGGTAGTACAGGTACTGCAGGACCGGGGCCTAGACAGGCAGCAGGAGGGAGGGGCTGTGAGATGACCCCGAGGACACCTGGTCCTGGGAGGCAGAGGCAGAAAGTCCTGGCCGGGCCTGACATGCGGAGGGCGACTGGAGCCGGCATCCACGGGGGCCTCACTGTGGAGGCTGGGGTGTGAAGGGGCCCAAACCGGGGACTGGGTGAGGAAGAGGGCCCGAGCGTTGGGAGGAAGGTGACTAACTGGGAAGGGAGGCTGGGGCGCAGACCCTGACCTTGCGCAGAAGCAGCCCATGGGAGATGTTCTCGGCCAGCATGAAGGCGGACACCAGGTGGTGGATGGGCCCAGCCTCTCCGCAGTGCGGCCTCAGCACAAATGTGTGGAAGCCCCTCTGCCTGGGGGGGGGGCATGAAGACAGCATCAGCTCAGCTCGCCAGGGCTCCTGAGCCCATACCCGGTGGCTGTCCAGGCCTGGGACAAGGGCACAGAGGTAGATTCTTGGCTGGGAGGGGTGAGTCATGGAGCCCCATGGGCGGAGAAGGAGCCCATCAGGTCTGGGAATGGGAGCGAGAGGTGGGCAGGGCACTGGTGGCCCCAGTCCAGGGCAGGTGCAGGGCAAGCCCAGCCGGGTCCCGAGGGACAGCAAGGTGAGCAGACGTGGCACGGGAGGGACGGGCACCTGCGCAGGTGGTTCAGCATGGCCATGTTGGCAAAGGTGTAGTATAGGTAGTAGGCGTAGGGCGGGTTGTCCTCCTCCACCCAAGCCTCAGGGAGGGGACTCTCCAGGTTGAAGACGTGGTTCTCGGGCTTGGACTCATCATCCACACTATCAAAGCCATCCACCTGCACGGGACCCTCGGGTCAGGCCCAGAACTACCGCTGGGCCTGCGGCAGGCCGTCCTCCCGGGACCCGGGCCCACACTGCCCCTCACATGTTCTAAGAACAGGTGCAGCTCTGGGTGGCTGGCAGGGTGCACGGTGGCCTCAAACAGTGGCAGGAAGATGTTCTCCAGCATCTCCTGGAAGTTGGCTAGCTGGTCCTTCGTACGGTACACGTCACTGTGGGTAAGACACGCACACACAGGTCCGGGCAGGTCAGGGCCATGTGAGGACGCCTGCAGGCCCCAGATCACAGCAGCACGTTGGGACCACACTGGGTGGGCCAGTCTGGATAGACCGTGAGTGGGATTAGGGAGGCCCCTCCTTCTACTCGAAGGGCCTGGCTGGGAGAGGGGATAGTCTGCCACCCCAGGAGGGCAGGAAGCAGGTCCTGGCCCCCTGAACTCTGGCCCCATGTTCCCTCCCGCTCCAGGGGACACTCACAAGAGGCGGGGCACCTGCACGAGCCAGCGCACATTGGGAGAGTGCACACGGTGCATCACGGCCCAGCGTGCGAGCTTGTCCCACTCGTTCCTTGAGCGCCCATAGATGGAGAGCCGCAGCTCCGCGTTCTGGTACTTGCTCTCCTCCAGGTCCGACATCACCTCCTGAGACACGCGTGCAGTGGCTGTCACGCTCACGCTTCTCACCCACCAAATGGCTCTACCAAGCCTCTCCCTGCCTCTGACCCACCCACAGATGGCCCCCAGACCCCAGGCTCCCGCTCAGGCAGGAGAGGGCTCTCCAAGGCCGACATGGGCCCCGGAACATGGGTCCTGGCAGCCACTCCTCCTCACCTTGATGATGTGAGCGAAATACTTCCCAGAAACTCTGTTGTCGGTCTTAATGAAGATCTCTCGGAGGACAGACTCCCCAATAGGGTTGTATTTGGCATTGAACTTGTCAAAGCGATGGAAGGTGTTCCTGTCCTGGGGGGGACGGGCAGGCCCCAGGTCACCCCTGATCTCCACCCACACACCGACCCAGCCCCTCAGCCCATGCTGCTGGGACAGACCGCGTGCACGTCGAGTGTGTCCACACTCAGGTCATAGGCAGTGAGGTTCATGCTCTCAAAGACCTCCCGCAGCGTCTGCTCCCGGCCCTGCTCTACGTGCACAATCTCCTCCAGGTGCCGCTTCATTGCCCGTTTGATGAAGCGCAGCAGATGTTTTTGGTTCATGCAGGACGAGGCGTGGATGTGCGTGTCCACCTGGGTGGAATGGGGGCTGCTGGGTCCTCTCAAGTCTGGGAAGATTAAAGCCTGGGCAGCAGGGTGGGAGAGGGCTCTCCAAACTGGATGCCAGGTGTGGGGCCCAGGCCTTTGACAGGGAGGCCGGACGGAGGTAGAGAGTCAGGCCAGGGGTGAGGGCCCACCTTGCGGATGTTGTAGAAATCTCGGTGTGGCACCTTCTTCTGGGCAGCCAGCTCCTTCATCTCATTGAGCAGCACGTGCATCTGGAACTTGGAGCTCAGATACTGTAGCCGGCGGTAGCAGAAAGACTTTCTGGACAGGGGAGAACAGGCAGAGGCCGCCCAGGGGTCAAGAGACGGAGGGAAGTCTAGGGCTCAGTGACTATGAAGGACAAGAGCTTGGGTGACGGTGTCTGGGGCAGGCAGAGACTTACATGGGGCCATTGATAATCAGGGCCATCAGCACATTGACATCAGCCACAAATTCCTGCAGGTCGGGGTATGGCAGCTCCACCTCTGAGCAACTGGCACGCAGGAGGAGCATGGGTAAGCGAGCACGCCAGGCCCTGAGGACCCCACCCAGCCAGCACAGCCCCGCCACAGCCCCCCAGCCCCCAGCCTGCTCACTGTGCGTCGGCTCCCCTGCGGGTGTAGACGTGCACCACGCCGCGCACCATGCGCAGACCCATGCCCAGGTCCGCAGGCATGGTGTTTGGCTGGCAGTGCTCATACGGGTGCTGCTCCAGTGCAGGGGGGTGCACCGGGGCGTCTGTGGGGGTGGGGAGAGCGGAGTCAGGGCCAGGGTCTCCCAGGCCACGCGCTGCACAGCCCAGAGGCCCCACAGAGGAGGAGGAACGTCAAAGGCCCCAGCAGGTCAGCTCCTGGCCCTGCCCTTGTTCCACAACACCCTGCACACCGGGAGGCTGGAACGAGCCTGGGCCCTAAGCTCAGGGAGTCTGGGACACCAGGGCACTTGTGGTAGGGCAGGGATAGGGGTCCCACCGGCAGAAACAGGGGTGTCAGGGCCCTGCTCATAGGTCCGTGTCTCCAGAGGCTTCTCGGCCAGCTGCTGCAGGTGCCGGCGGGTGGTGGAGCAGAAGCTCTGCAGCGACAGGGCCATGTACTTCTCCCGGATAAAGAGCGCCCGCACCACACTCTTGGCTGCGTCCAGCAGGTCTGTGAATGGCACCTGGACACAAGGCCGTCACTCCCCTTGTCTCCAGACCCGGCTCTTCCCTGAGGCCTTGACCCCAGACACAGCCAAAACAGTCTGTCCCCAGCACCTCAAATACCTCCCTAGCCAGACCCTCTGCCCCTCCAGCTTTTGAAAGAGAAAAGCCCCCTCTAGCCCCTACCCCCAGGAACCCAGGCTGGGGGCACCCACTAGGACACTGGGGACAGAGATACAAAGACCTGCCCACACTCACCCCACATTTCTCCTCTCCAGAGATGGTGACCCGCTGAAATTCCCGTTCCAGCACCATGTCACGCTCCCGCAGGGCCCAGTCACCCTGGCCCTCACCCTGCTCCTTGTAGAGCCTGCCAGGGAGGGCAAAGGAGGGGGTTGGAGCCAGTCACAAAACAGTCCCAGCCCCGCACTCCCTGCACCCGCCTCCTCACTGGAGGTCCGAGTCACTGTCTGTCTTCAGGAAATCTTGCTTGGCCCGAAGCAGGATGTCCGGCTCCAGCCTAGACGTGAGAGAGGTGAGAGGTGAAGCAGATGACGAGGGACGGCCCTTGCTCCCAGGCCCCTGCACTGTGCGAGGTGTTGTGCATGTGCGGTCCTCACAGGGCTGCAGAGGGCTGAGCTGTGGGTGTCGTTCCCGCCCCACATTAGAGATAAGCAAGCACACTCAGAAGTTAAGCAACATGTTTGAGGCCACACTGGTGAGCAGAAGACAGACCAGGCCCAGCAGCCTGACTCCAATCCCGGTGCTTCCCATCACCGTTCTGCACGCTGCCTCCAGGTGGGTCCCACAGGGAGGAGGGGAAGGGACAGGGTCAGAGATGGGGCTCTGAAAGTGTCCGGAGAGAGACAGGGACTCTGGGCAGACCACTCTGTGACACCTCCCACCCCCATGCTATCTGGCCTGCACCCCCAGGGCAGCTTGGCTATGTGCTGCCCCGAGGCTGCCTGCTGGGCTCTGGGGCCAGGGGCTTACTTGACATCCTGGCTGATCTGCCGCTCCAGGCGCTGCCTCCGCTCCTCCAGCTGCTCAATAGGGCTCTCCTCGGGGAACTCGTAAGGGGCGCTGCGGAGCTCGCTCTCAGCCAGGGAGCGGCTGAACAGCTCCTGAAGGGAGGGAGGGAAGGGTCCTTGTGCTCCTGCCCGCAGCCCTGGGCCCTCCCTCGCTGGGCCTGGGGGTGGAGTGGGGGCAGCAGGCCTGGGGGCCTTGAAGAGGCCAGGGATCAAGGCACGGCCCAGTGTGAGTAAAGAGATGGTGGAGGTGGAGGGGAGCGAGGAGCAGGGACGGGGCATGGAGACAGCAGTGGGGGGGGACAGAGGAAGGGTGCCAGGTGATACCTCGGCGATCTCTTTGCATTTGCCATCCATAGACGTGCGTAGGTCAAGCGGGCAGTGCTTGAGGCAGGGGGCAGGGCCTGGCAGGGACCGGGTGGACTGCAGCGGAGGGGCCCCCAGCCCACCCCGGGCCTCTGTGGAGACAGTGAGGCCAGCGTGAGAGGTGGAGGGCAGGGCCTGGGTGCACTGGAAGCTCTGGGCCCCTGCCTGCCCCAGGCTAGCCTTGGAGAGAAGCCAGGGCCTTACAAGTGGGCAGTCCCTCCCCAGAGGCTACAGAGCGAGCCTGCGGGTGGCTCCCAGGGACCTTACCCTCAGTCTAACACAGGGACTCTGCACCCACTCCAGGCTTGGGGGTGGGGCCCGGGCATGCCCCCAGAACAGGTGGTTCATTCACTTCAGGGATAAGAATCTGAATCCTGGACCAGGGAACATTTCCTCAGGCCGTGACAGCCTTCTCTCTCTCTCTCCCTCTCCAGGTCGCTCATCAAGGACCCAGTGGCCATACCAGTGACCCCAGCCCGGGCCTGCACCTGCTGTCATGGGGAAGCCACAGCTGCCACTTAGCTCTGGCCTGGGGACCAGCCCCAGGGAAGAGAAAGAGAGAAGTGGAGGACCTGGTCGGCAGCAGAAGCCCTACCTCCTCCCTGGAGGCCTGCCCTCTCCCCAAGGACCCCAGGGCTGCCAAGATGTGGCCTGGCTCTAGCCTGCCCCTCCCACTGCTGGCTAACCCTCCAAAAGGGAGCCGCCACAGTCTGCGCCACGCAGAGGCCCCAGGATCTGGGCCAGAGGCCCCGGGGAGAGAGCCTGGGGAAGGGAGTATCAGAGGCCAGGGTCTCACTCCATGGAGGGCCGAATTCCTCGGCTGCACCGCCAGAAGGCCACACTGAGGCTGCTGGTGTAGACGGGCTGCCTGAGCTGCCAGCCCATCCTAAGGGACCCTCCCAGGCTCACCAGCCCCACCCTCCCCAGCAGGAAGCTCTCCACACCCAACTGGGCTCTCCCAGCCAGTTCTGGGGGTACTCTCTCCACCGTGACGTGTAGATGAACTGGAGGCTCTGCCCAGGTGTACCCTTAAAGTCTCTGGGCCCACTTCCTGATACCCCAGAGTCCAGTCCCAAGGCTGGACAAAGGGAAGAGGAGGCACCTGCCCCGGACCTAGGACCCAGCCCTGGCTCGTCCTGGTGCCTGCCTGGGTCCTACCTGCAGAATTCAGGCAGTGCCGGCCAGCAGCCTGTGCCCCTTACCCGTCTGTTTGCTGAGCAGAGCTGCAGCCAGTCCCCCAGGACAGCTCAGGGGCTGGCACGGGATGTACCAAGTGCAGCCGCCTGTAGGGGAGACCCTGGGATGCCGGTGAACAGGGGGCTGGAGAGCTCAGGGGGACCCAGAAATCAAGGGAAGAAGCATCAGAGTTGAGAGATAAGAAGCATCCGAGGACTGAACAGGGCCTTAACTTCTACCCTGCAACAGCCCCGGTTAAAGTGAGGCCTCCAAGGGGTGGGGAGCGGGGTAGGCTGATAGGAGCAGGGCGGGGCCGAGCCTCCTTAAAATGCACTGCCCTGGGGGGAACGGGGAGTGGGTAGGGTCTGGCTGACCAAAGGGTACGAGCGGGGGAAACAGAGGGGCTGCGTGGCCCTCATGTCCATACTCAACAGCCCTGCACCAGCTTCTTCTGCCCAGTGGCCTTGTTTTGCTCACCATTGTCCTCTGTCCCCTGCCTATAGGGTCCCTCGAGAGACAGGGCCACTGCTGGAGAGAGGAGCTCGTGAGCAGCCTGGGAGTGGCTCCATCTAGGTAGGGACCAGTTATGGAGCTTCCCCGCTGCGCAGGGGGTTGCTTCATAGCCTCCTAGACCTCCATCCACTGTCCTAAGCCTATCGCCTATTGGCAGGGTCAAACTGCCCGGGAGGAGAGGTTTGGGAGAAGGGGGACTAGAGTTTGGAGGACTTGACTCAGACTCTGTTCCCACTTACTGACAAGTCTCTACCTCCTGGAAAGTCTAGCCCTGTCTATAACAGGGCAATGAGTGGGTTCTGCCCTGGGTGAGCCACAGCTACCACGGGCTCTGCAAGTATTCTGTAAAACACCATGATCTGCAGTTGTGAACGCAGAGCTTCTCAGGCCCAGCACAGGCCACTGAGCAGGAAGGGCAGCCAGCCACGAGATCGGAACTCACAGGGCCAGAGATAGATGGGTGACACTCTCTCTTATTTGGAAGAGCCGGAAGAGGAAGGAAAAATGGGTAACTACCCCACCACCAGAGTGTAAGACAGAGCCTCGGTCCTCACTTGCCCTAGAACCCTGATTCTGCATGACTCTGTCCCACTTCTCAGCCCCTCTGGGGGAGGCCAACCACAGACTTCCAGGATGGGTCTATATCAGGTCAGCAGGAGCTGAGTCAAAGGCCCCAAGCCTCAACTCACTCTCCTAGCAGAGTGGCCTGGAGCCTCCACAGAAATGCTGGAGTGACCAGGACAGGTTCTAACAGCCAGTGCTATTTCCGCAGCCTGCCAGTCCGCTGACCAGGGCTCCCGGGGTTCACCGGAGGTAGCAGACAGGCCGTACCTCCACACTCCCTGAGGCCAGGCCTAGAAGCCCCAGCTTCCTGCTGGTCCCTTCTCCCAGAGTTTTAGCCATCACACCACACACACCCCACATTCACACAGGGGAGTCAACCAAAGCCAGAGGCAACTGTTTTCTGCCACTACCACCCACTCCAAGATTCTTGCCACCCCTTCCAACCTCTTGACCAGGAGCCCCCTCACTCAGTGCCAAAACTGCCCCAGTAGATAGAAAGGTGCTCAAGGCTTTGGCCCACAAGTACCAGATGCCCCCACCATGCGACCCCCTAAAAGTATACAGATCTAGCCCCAAGGGCCACACCCTCTGGATGACACAGGCCTGGGCACAAAGAACACAGACCCTCAGGACAGTACAGACTTCAGATCAGCATCTTCAATAGCATAAGAAAATACAGGACATGGATGGTGAGGCTGTAGGTACAGACAGCTGCTTGGTGTGTGTGTGGGACAGGCTTGATCTGGTCACAAAAACAGGGGTGGTCTTTCCTTAGTTACAGGCCTGGGGGCAGCACCTGGCAGACAGATACCCTCAGTGAGCAGACCCCGGCAGCCAAGCCCTCAGGGAAATGGGCATAGCCACACCACGCTACTTGCTCCCCATGATGCAGAGACGCCTACAAGAGTGGGAGCCGACCCAGAGGTTGCAGGAGCACACCACGGGGCAGCAGCTCCAGCTGGAGCCCCCAAATGGGCCAAGCCCAAGGACACCCAATACTTCTGCTCACAAGACAGACCAGGAATGAGTAAACGAAAAACAACAGATACAACTCAGCCGCCAGCTCCGGGATGCCCAGCAGCAATGAGGGTGCCCTAGACCTGGGGTCCTGGAATGAGGAACCAGCTACAGGAGGAGAGCCTGAGACTGCCTGGTAAAGGCGCAGCTGCCAGCAGTGTGGCCAGCCCACAAACCAGCCAGTCCCACACATCCCCCACGCCATTCACACACATCCACACGCAGTCTGCGCAAATCCGCACGCTAACACGTGTGCAAACACACCTCTTGCTGCACCTACACTCACACCCACTCTTCATTACAGAGGCCAGCATCCTCAACATAGAAAACTGTCACCTTCCACCCCACCTTCCTCTCCATACCACTCTCCAAGCCAGCCACCCCTCGGACTGAGCACAAGGGGCACCAGTGCAGAGACGGTGCAGAGGAAGCCCCCCTGCCCAGGGGACCCGTGGCCTAGACATGAGGTGGTGGGGCAGAACCAGCGCCTGAGGCCAGGAAGCGCACACTCACCTGGTACTGCAGAGGAGGCCTGCAGGATGGCCCGCTTCTTAAAGGGGTACTTGGCCTTGGGTTTGCCGGGGCCAGATGGATAGGATGCCATGGCTCCGGCCGCGGAGACGGCGGGGGGAGTCTGAACCGCACCGGCTGGGCCTGGCTCGGCCACATCCAAGCCCTTCCTCCGCCCCGCCCCCAGCGGGAGTGACTGATGCAGGAAGCAGAGGCCCCGCAGGCGGAAGAGGCCCCGGCCACGATTTCTGCGGTTGTCTAGGCAACCTCTGGGCGGGGCGCCTCCATCCCCGCCTCTAATCCCTCCCCTCCCCCCCTGCAATCCCCGGAGGGCGGCGCCGAGGGCAGGGGGGCTTGGGGCTGGAGCAGAGCCCACGAGAAGGGTACAGCCCAGCCCCCAGGCTCCACGAACCCCCTCGGGAGCCATCGCCCCTGGCCAGGGCTCTGGGGCCAAGGAGGCCAAGTCCAGGCTAGCGGGTCCAGCCAGCCTGGGAGAAAATAATAATAATGAACAGGAATCCCATGAGAGCTCCCCAAGCTCGGAACACCCTTCCTCGGTGCGGGCGCAGTCCGTGAAGACCCAGCCCGTCGGCGGCAGAGCTCCCTTCTCCTCTCTGACCCCCACCCCAGGGGTGGCCCAGCTCTGGAGGATGGGGTAGAACTGAGCATCGCAGCCCAGCAGGCAGGAGCCTCTCTTGGGGAAGTCACACTTCCCAGCAGAAGCTACCTTTCAGGAAGGCAGGAAGACCGGGGGGCAGGGGCTTCTCGGGGGGTCGCCAGCATCTTCTGCCTCTCCCTCTTCCCACGCCCAGGCTCTGCCCGGGAGGAGTGGCCTCCTTCCCCAGGTCTTCCGGTCGTGCCGAGACCCCCCGTCCCGCACTCATCACGGCCACGGCACTTGGCTGTCCCCGAGCCCCTCCCGGCAGCACACGCACGTACACCCACCTGAGGTCATGCCGCCCGTACCCGGGAGGGGGCCGCGGAGTCGGCCCGCCAGGGTCTGCCCGGCCGGGCGGCGGGAGAGGGGAGAAGGGCTGTGGCCCGGGGCCCGGCCGAGTCGCTCCGCGGGTCCCTCTCCCGGCGCTGAAGCGGAATATAAGGCAGTCTCTCAAAACTGCTGGCCGGCGGGAGGCGGGACCCCGGCGACCTCGGCCGCTGCCCTGGCCTCGGAGACCCCGGAGTCCCGACCCTCAGCCCCGCGCTCGAGAAGCCGGCAGGCCGCTCGCTCCCCGGAACTCGTCTGGGCTTCTCTCTACGCTCTCCGGGTATTCCGGGCCGGACTCCCGCGGCTGGGCTGTGGAGGAGCCACACAACAGGTGCGACCCCACCGGAACGGCGCCACGCGTCTCCCGCGCCCCAGGCCCCGCCCCCGGCCCCGCCTCCGCCGTGTTCCCGGGCCCGGCGCCCAGTGGGCAGCGGCCGGGTCTTGGGCGAGCTCTGTGCGTCAGCTTCCTCGTAAATAAAATGGGATGAGGGTGATCACAGTACATCACTCACAGGAGTAACTGTGAGGATTAAACGTCAACACCTTTTTCTGGTGCCTGGCACAAAGTAAGTGCCCAATAAACATAACTATTATTACTGTCCAGGATTCCGTTTTAGCAGAAGTCCCATGTCGACATTATCACACCACGTGGTCTGTTCTCTTCCGACGGGCAAACGTAGGCAGGTGTGCCCTGCAGTTCTTGGTCCCCTTCCCGCATTTGTTTCTGTATTTTGGTTAAGAACTTAAACTCTAAAGCCTGAACGCCTGGGGTCAATTCCAGAATCCTCCACCTACTTCCTGACTGACGCTGGGAAAGCTACGGAAGTTCTCTGTGCTTCTATATCCTCTATAAAATGAATGTAACAGACCCTGCTTTATATGGTGGTGGTTAGGATAAGTGAGCTAATACAAATTAAGGGCTTACAGCAATGCCTGGTCCGTAGTTACTGCTCAGTTAATGTTCTTCTATTATTGTTGCCACGGCCTTGGCCTTGCTTCCCTATTGACACACTCACAGGTCGATTCCTCTTGTAATCTATAAAGAAGTGGAGCTTGGCTGTCTTGGGGACTGCAGGCACCCCTACCCAACCGGCATACTCATTCCCTCCTGGCGGAGAATCCTACCTAAAGGGAACCTGGGGAAAGTCCCTAAGACTTCACTGAACATAATTAAGTGCATTAGCAGCAATTAGAGTTTTTCCTATTTCTCTACCTTGTGGAGCCCTTTGTCCCCCACACCCAGTTGTACTAATGCTGTTTGTCCAGCTCCTCCCGGCCTTCACCACCTCCACAGCCAAATTCCTTCTCAGATGTTGCCTCCCCCCATCTCTTCCCAAGCTCGATTCTGGACCCTGAACTCTGTTCTCTACCTGCATCGAGTGTCGCCTCCATTCATCCCTGCCTACTGCTTCTCACCCTGGACAAACTAAAAAAACTATGGCCTCCATAAACATGGGGTGGGGGAAAAGTTCAACTCACAAAGAATCAATAAAACTAAGAGAACAGAGAGATGCCACATTTACCCATCAAATTGGCACAGATTAAGGGGAAAAAATCCTAATGCACACAAGGATGCAGTTAGTGACGTGGGACATACACATATACTACTGGAGAGCATAAACATTGATACAGTATTTCTAAAAGCCATTTAATAATATGTAATCAAGAGTCTTAAAAATATTATTTCACCCAGTAATCCCACTTCTAGGAAACTGTTCTAAAAGAGCTGCCAGAAAAATATGCACGAAGTTGTTCACCACTACAAATGTGTGTCACATAGAAAAGCTGGAAACTTAAACATCCAACACAGGAATGTTTAAATTATGTCATCTGCATACAATGAAGTAATGGTCATTAAAAATTGTACTTAGAGAGTGTAAAGTTAGGGGGAAAAATTGATGCAAAAATCTGTACACACAGTATGGCCCTAATTATGTGAAAGATATGCATAGAAAATAGATACATCAAAAAATTTACAAACGATTACCTGTGAGTGGTGGAATTGTGGATTATATTTACTTTATACTTACCTACATTTCAAAAGTTGTCTACAGTGCATATCCATTACTTTTAAAATCAAGGGAATGGAACACAACAAAGTCTTAGAATCTGTAATAGCCTTCCCTACCCCCAAAAAATTCTCCTGGGTTTTAACCCCAAACTAAATTGGTCTTGGGTCCCTTAAGAATTTTGAGCTTAAACGTCATTGGGCTCTAACAATGAAAAATCTTTTTAAATCTCAAAATTATAAATCAAGCAACAGATAACAATGTAAAATGTCATCTATATCCTGATAAAATGCAAACTTCAACATAGTTTTAAAGGATGGTGTTTTGCATTGGGCCAGGTCTCTTCAGGATTCCCCTTTAATCCAGACTACCTACCTGTTTACCCGTATTGTGAGTAACCGGCCCATAGGTGGCAATCCCTGCCCTCCACCCTACTCAGGCAAACTGGTTCACTAGTTCCTTCCTGCTCCTCCCTAGACTCATCTGCAACACACCCTTCAACCGGTAACCCCCTCCTGTTTCCAGGCCACTTGGTAATGCTGCTAAGAAGTCTGCCCCGACTACAGCTCAGCTGCAATTTCCCCACCCACACGCCACCATCAGTCTCAGTGGGATTTCATTGTCTGTGTAGAACAGTGTTTGGGAAACGGAGTGAGTCATCCCTAGGACTCCAGCTTTTTTCATCTTGGGGCCTTAAGGTTGTCTTTAAGCCTCTAGGACCTTTCCTAGCTCTAAGCACAGCTTCTTCCCCTCATAGCCTATTTGCCAGATGGTTCCTTAAAAGGCTCCCCTGGAACCCCAGCTCCCTACTGAGGACACACTTTTTAATTCTCTGAGAACTGCTTCTTTTCGCTTCTGGCCTGCAGCTTACTTATGATGTCAGCCTTCTACTTAGGCCAGACCCCTCTCTGCAGATATTTGACCTGCGCAAAACCATGTGCAGCCTCAAAAAGATCCTTGGCCAGGACAATTTCCCAAACTAATCCCTGTGCCTAGATCCATCTAAAACCAAGCTGTTCAGCTCTTGTCTCTCAGCGTGTCCAAGCAGCCAGCTCTCCCACCCCCACCCCAGCCACACAGCATTGTTCACAGCACCATGCAGCTGCATCCATCTGTATCTGTAAGTCTTCAAGGGGTTGTAGCCAAACCCTTTGTAATTCAAGGCCCTTCACTGGCCACCCCATTTCCCTTTCCTGTCCCCTCTCAGGCCTCCCTCTGGGAACCTCGAATCATTGTGATGTGACTCCAGGCCGGTCACATCAAACTTCCGAGTCTTCTCTGAGCACTTTTTACCTCTTACCTCCATGCCTTTTCTCACGCTCTTTCCTCTTCCCAAAATGCCTATCCCCCATTTCTGTGGTTGTTCTGCTTCTCTGTTGAAAGTCTGTTCATTTTACAATCATTTCCTCCTTTCTTCTACTATAGAGTTTATCAGTCTGACAGTTAGATGTGTAATTGTCTTTCCTATCAGGGATGAAGGCTTAAGTTTTCAACAGCTCTGAAGTCTCCAACACTAGCCCAGGGTTCCTTTAATTAAATTCTAAGTTTATCCCACCTCTTCCTTTAGACTGGAAAGTCCTAAAAACAGTTCCTCATTCTTCATGACCTTCCAACTCCGGCTGGAACAAGGCTTCACCACAAGCCCTATCACTGCTTCTAAGACAGATCCTGAGATCTCCCCTTAACTCAGGAAGCAGGACCAAATTCATGGGAAAATGACTGGGTTACGAGGCTGTGAACTAGGACTCCTGAGCCTTAGCTGATTCTGATACAAACCTGTTTATAATATGAAGACCCCCTTTCTGTGCGTCAGTTCCCTCACCTCTAAGATGGGCAGAGCATCTCCACGCTTTACCTGCTCTGCCAGGACCTGAACCCGAATGCATGAATAAAGTAGAGCTGCCATAGGAAAGGCGCGGGAGCTGAGAAAGGGAGGCAGGAGGTCCCTGTACCAGGACGGTCTGTACACAGTGCATCTGGGCAGTCGGAGGCCAGGGCAGGACCAGGAGTTCCCTTACTCAGCTCAGCAGTGGGGGCGGGGAGCCCGCAAGTTGGAAACAAGCAGAAGCAGCACGGAGGTTTGCAGAGGTGGCAGCTGGAAAAGGAACAAGCGGAAACATTTCCCCATGGGTGAAACAAGCCAGTGTTCCTTCACCACAAGTGCTGCTGGTATTGGGCGCACGCATTTGCTTGTCTTTTCTGCCCAGATGTTCTTTCACTGGCCGCTGTGGGAGGGGAATGGGAGGATCACCTGGCTTGTGTGTTTATGACCTTGAACAAGTTATTAACCCTCAAATCTCAGTTATCTGGTCTGTAAACTGGGGACAAGAGCGCTCACCTTGACCTGAGTGTGAGAGTTGATTGGTAGGAGCCGCACCAGTTGTCCAGCACAGTTGCCGGCAGTCCCTCAGTGTGCACAGTGCAGGCTTTGGTGTGGCTCTGGCTAGGTGTAAGTCACCAGTATTGTGGGTAGGCGAAGGCAGAGCTGGTGAGGTACAGTTACTGAAACCTTAGAGCCAAGATTCCAAGACAGTCACAATTTCAAAGACACTCTTCTGTTTTCCCTTAAGTCAATAAGCACTTGCCAATATCTGACTGGGAGAACATGATCCCCATGGGAGGCACCTTGGCAGCCCTGGGAATGTGGGTCCAGGGCCACGGCTTCTCAGTCAGGTACCCAGATATGCAGCTGAAAGGCAGTGGGGACGGGGAAGATGACATGATGGCAGGAGGGAGACCTAGGTCTACTTCCCACTCAGTCTGACCAGCCACTGCTGCACAATTCCACTACAAAAAGAAAGAGCAAGTTAAATCCTTCCAGCTCAGTGGTTCTCTACTTTGGCTGCACGTTGAATCACCTGGGGAAACTTAAAAATCTTCATGCTGGGACTATTCTAGAACAATCAGATCAGTATTTTCTTAAAAAGCTCTCTAGGTAGAGTCAATGTACACCAAAAGTTGAGAAACCACTGTTCTTGATCAGAGTTTTTCAAACTTGCCAGACAATGATAATCACCTATTTTAGTTTAAAATAGTTCCTTTGGAATTAGCACTACTACTGGAACTTGTTGATTCTAAAACACAGTCTTTTAAAAACATGTATTTTAACATCTTTGAAATTAGGGTAAATCTTCCAATCAGTGGCAGCTAAGATTTGATGAAATACAGAATTAAGCATCCCATGTGATTCTTATGATAAGGCAGGCCTGAGGAAAAATCCATTCCCTAGTACCCCCTGGGGCAGTGCTTTCAAACTTTTAATGTCCTTAGAGTCGCCTGTGATCCTGTTACAACACAGCTTCTGAATCAGAAGGTCTGGGTTAAGGCCCAAGAGGAAGCCTCAGAAGCTCCTAGGAGATCTGTGCGGGGCCAATGCACCACATTTTGGGTAGCGTTTTTCTTAAAAGTATCTCCTAAAGAGGCTCTACCAGCGACTCATCTAAGTAAACTGCAATCACCGCACAATGTAGAGAGTCTTGGGTATGTCTGTGAGGCAACTGCATTCTCGTTTCTCCCCAGGAAGGGGCAGCTGGGTTGAGGGCCAGAGGCTAGGCTGCCCCAACCTTTGAGAGAAGCTGGAGGCTAGAGTCCAGTTTCCCAAGGAAGCAGTTTATTATGTAAGCAGCACAAACCCCACTAAACACCAGTGGAGTTCACTCGCCAACTGAAGCTGGACCTCAGGTGGCTTTCGTGGGTCAAGGGGAAGCAACCCCATTCTCTCTACCACATATGTTTTTTCCATCATTTATTCATTCATTCACCAAACCTTTACTGAGGATCCAATAATAAGTCACAGGGTCTGAAGGATTCAAAGAAGAATCAGATTCGTCCCTGATCTCCAGGGTGAGGAATTCAAACTGCGAGAGACCCATTTGTAAAACAAAATACAATATGAAATGATGAGTGCTAATCACAGAAGTATATACAAAGAGATAAGCCAACATAACGGGACAACGCTATAGCTTCCTGGTGCAATAGCCAGTGGAGAAGCTGGAGGGAACATTCCTAATCTTTCCAAGGAAGGGCACCACCCCAAACAAAAATTCCTTGCCAGGACTGGCCTGATACAATGGAGGAGTGTGCTCTGATGCCTTGAAACCAAGACCCAATCATCTGCAGTCTCAATGCGAGGAAGGCCCTACATTTGTGCCTCTGATCTCTAGCTCTAAGATGCAAGTGAATCCAAGGAAGGAAGAGACTTCTGGGGGATCAGCCCCTCAGAAAGGATGAGGCAGCCATGGTCTTATTCCAGAGAGCTCCAGCACCCACATCCTGTCCTCCTGTGTCAGAGTCCAACAAATCATTTCCTTAGTTACAGAAATACTTGAGTCTTTGCCCTTTGTCATACTGAGCTCTTAATTGGCTTGACCTATCACACTGCCAGACATAAAGACTACAATCCCTAGATTAAGTAGGACTCTGGCTGGGGTAGGATACAAGAACCTAGAGCCTGGTCCCTCCTCCAGCCGCCTACGGACCAGCTTTCTGGGAGCACTAAGAAACGGACACTTGGTGCAGTCTTACTTTTTCCTTATTTTATCGTCCATCTCTCCAATAGGAAACCCTAGAGAAGAAGCTTGCGGAAAGGAGGAAGCAGCCAAAGAGGCGACTGAAGAAAAATGGGGAGTGGAGTCAGTGCTGAGGACAAAGAACTGGCCAAGAGGTCCAAGGAACTAGAAAAGAAGCTGCAGGAGGATGCTGATAAGGAAGCCAAGACCGTCAAGCTGCTCTTGCTGGGTGAGTGAGATGAGAAAATGAGCCAGAGGAGAAGGAACTGCTCCTTCCTGCTTATCCTGGATGGGAGGTGGGTTCAGCCCACCCCATGGGGAGGAGGGATGGCAGGTCATTTTTCCTCTCCCCATCCAGTCTCAAGCTAGATCCGGAACTCTAGGGCTGAGCCCACATACCCCAACAAAATGCAGAATGCCAAAGCAACTCGAGCTGTTCTGCAATTCCTTGAACCTGGAATACTGCAAGGGCCAAGGTGAACCCACCGATCTCCAAATCCAAACAAACCCAACACCTCACAGCTTCGTGAATACCATGAACCCTGGGCTTGCCGACAGTTACCCAATCAGCAGTCAGAATCAGGGACGCTGAATCAGGGACTCAGAAGAGGGCAGTGGACTCAGAAGTCCTGCTATAGAATCAGCGTCATGTAGTCCCAAGGATAGGCCCACTGGTTCCTGCCAAGTATACTGGTTCCTTCTCTTTGCTTTCAGTAAAAATGTTAGAAGTAGAGAGCCCTGTGGGGGAGAAATGGCATCTTTGTCTACAGCAGTCCTTCCTGGCTTTCTCTTCAGTAGCTGCCTCTAAAGTCCCTGCCAGATGGGAGGTTCATCAATTTGATAAGTTCCTAAGCAGATCACAGGTCTGTGCTAAAAAGAGAGAAGCACTTCAGTGGATCAGTCAGAGAAATGATCATGCCTGTAAATAGAGTAAGAGTTTGGAACACCTGGCTTAGAAGAAGATCGCAGTGGTAATACAGACGTAGGTTAGTTGGAGCAAGTGGGGGTCCATGTAGAAGACTAGCTGGCTGGACTGGGTTTCCAAGCCATGAGGAGCCTGGGACCTGGAGCCCCAGGTGAAGGCACCTCCTTTCTCCAGCTGATCTGTGGCGTGGCCCTGAGGACACACTAAAGGAACTCGTGCCTCTCTGCAAGCTGGACCCAGACTCCAAGGAGCCCCAGAGGCTGCAGAATGGGGGAGAGGGATGGCACGGCTGAGAGATCTTTTAAGCCTACGCAGCTTTCTTCTTCATTCCGAATAAGCACCTTAGAGGAAACAAGCACAGGCTAGGTGGGAGGGGGTTAAGCTATTAGGGTGATAGGGACAGGGGGAGTGGATTGAAGGTATGTGAGTTTTTGAGGGAGGGAGAGCAGAGTATGAATGAGGATATGCCAACATCTTAGATAATAAAGGTGATTAAGAAAAAAGTCTTTCAGTGAAGTGATCCAGTTCTTCAATCTGCCCCAAGATGATTCTCCTGTGTAAAAATGGGCAGAGAGGAGAAACATTAAAGGAATTCCCTTGAATCTATCACTGGTTCTCAGATCAGTTTTTGCCTCTACTCCCACCCAAGGGGACATTTAAAACTGTCTGGAGACATTTTTGGTTGTCACAATTGAAGAGTGGAATACTATTGGCCTGTAGGGGTAGAGGCCAGGAATGCTAAACACCCGAGAATGCACAGGACAGGGCCCCCTGCCTAAAATAATCATCCAGCTAAAAATGTCAGTAGTGCAAACGGTGAGCAACTCTGCTCTAAATCCATTTTGAATGCCCTGAGCTCAAGGATGGCAGAAATTGAGGGCAGCAGTCATCGCTATGTGCTCTCCCCTAATAAAACTCGCAAGCAAGCAATGGGCTTTGTACTTCTCACAGGCCATCTAGTGGAGGGCTGGCGCCAACAGGCAGAAACTTGCAACACAAGCATTCCTCCCTGCAGGTGCCGGAGAGTCGGGAAAGAGCACTATCGTCAAACAGATGAAGTGAGTACGAACAGAGCCCCAAAGGACTGAGGTTGGGTGAAGAAGTCAGGAGAGTCAGGGCAGGTCTGGAGGATGGACTCTTTCGCCTTAAGGATCCCACATGTAAAGGATAGAAATGACGGGTTCCCAGCGCCCCTCATCTGCATGCCCCTTATTCTCCACTTAGGGATAGCAATAGGAATAGAGAGATCAGGTTCTTATGACCCCTCTGAAGCCTTCCAGATTCCCAATCCCTTTAGGTCTGGTTATTCAGGTCCAGCTAAAGGCTGGGTATGTCTTCTCCTTGTAGAATCATTCACCAGGATGGCTACTCACCAGAAGAATGCCTGGAATACAAGTCCATCATCAATGGGAATGTGCTGCAGTCCATTCTGGCTATCATCAGGGCCATGTCCACACTGAGCATTGACTATGCTGAATCAAGCTGTGCGGTATGTGGTTAATGGTAGAAGGAAAGGCCAGTGCGAAGAAACAGACCAGCAACCAACAAACTATGAGGAGACAGGGGTCAGAAAAATGGTCTCATGTAACTAAAATCCCACCTGCTGAGCTTTGAATGTTTTCCTTCAGGCCTGGAGAAGAATGCGGTCCCTAACTTTATAATGAGTGCTTACAAAAATGTGTGCTCAGCTTCCTCTGCCTTTTTGTCTTATTTTACCATTTAAATTGTTCCCCTTGGGCTCCTTATCCTGGCCATAGAACTTTTATAAATGAATCCCTAAAGTTTGGCCTTTTCCTAGGTCTGAATCATTGAAAGAATGAAAGTGATGGGTTCTGTCTACCATCTTGTCTATCTCTTGGTCAATCTGGTCTTTAAACTTTCAATCTCCCTGCAGCAGAGGACCCAAATTTGGGGGCAGTATTCTTTTGGATGGAGGGTAGAAGGTAGAGATAGCAGAGGCAGCCCCTGGGACCTCTGCCATCCCAGGCCTGGATATACAGCTACCCTCTACATCTCAGCACACTCAAAAATTAATCAGCATGCTTTCTTAGAATCTTTACTGGACACTGTCTCCACCTTAGGCTTTGGCAGCAATACAAGTGCTTCCCTTCCAGCAGTATTCCCAGAAGCCTCCTGGAAAGCCATTGCTCCTATGTAGTTCTCAGCCAGGTTTTTGCCTTACAGGATGATGGCCGACAGCTCAACAACCTGGCTGACTCCATTGAGGAGGGCACCATGCCTCCCGAGCTGGTAGAGGTCATCAGTAAGCTGTGGAAGGATGGTGGGGTGCAAGCCTGCTTTGACAGAGCTGCAGAATACCAGCTCAATGACTCAGCATCATAGTAAGACTCTGATCGGGGAAGGGGTAGGAAAAGCAACTTTCTAGAAGTCACACCCAGCCTAAAATTTCAGACACTGAAAGCTGGAGATCCAAGGACTGAATTCAACCTGTATATGTGTTTTGTTAGCCTTGAGCAGTGTTTTACTATGCTTTGAATATACTGTCTCTCAATAGGGATATTTGCCCATGGTTCACACCACTCTGTATTGCTTCACATTGGCTCACTGCAGCCTATGAAGCTGAAAACCCGAATTCAAAACAGAGGTCCTCTGTTGAGCAGTCTTCAGCCCATCCTCTTAAGTCAAAAACGTAGCCGCTGCTTTCAGAATCATGAACACTATTAAGACATTCCTGCAGGTTTGCCACACATTCTCCCAGGAGGCATGTGATTCACGATGGCCCCTTCAGGGCTGAATTTTCTAGCTGAACCCAGGCACCACTTAGACCACTAATCAGAAATGAAAGTCTCCTTCACCCATAGCATCTTATGTCCAGGGAAGGGACACAGGAGTTGCCAGGGCAAAACAAGGCAAGTCAGTCAGGGATTAGAGAAAACCAACTTTGCAAAGCTGGTTCCCAAAAGACAAGGTATACAGAGTATCAATCCCACCTCAAACAGCATGAATGAGCTTCAGAGTCAAATAGATCTGGGTTTAACACCTATTCTGTCACCTGATCTTGTAGAAAGGTTATCATTTACTATCACTGGACACTCACTCCCTCACTCAGGCCCAGGCTCTGCTAGGTATATATTAGGTACACCATCTCATTTAATCTGCACGAGAAGGCTTAAAGGTAGATAGTACTTTTTAATTAGTTCCATTTATAGATGATGAAAAACAGATTCAGAGAATTCAATGCCCAAAGTCATATAAACAGCAGAGGCTGGATTTGAATCCAGGTCTATTTGACCACAAAGTTGAATCTTTTTACAATATACCATGATGCCTCCTGACCCTGGACAGGTTATTTAACTCTTCTGACTTTTTCTTTCACCTGCAAACTGGGATATGAAACTTGAAGGTATAAATAAGAAACTGTAGGGCATCCAGTGGGCACTTGTGTTCATTTTCCTTCCCTCTTAATCATATCACTTTACAGCTACCTTCCTCTTGCCTTTTTTTAACACAAAATTTTTGTGATAACATATACAAAAGTAGAATAATACAGTGATCACCTCGCTTCAACTATTGTCCACTCATGACCATTCTTATTTCATTTTATCTCCTTCCCCCATTACATTTTGAAATAAATCTCAGATATCAGATGATTTTATCCTAAAAATTTCATTATGTATCTCTAAAAAATAAGGACTCTTTAAAAAAAGAAATCACAACATAATCATCACACCTAAATATGTAATAATCCCTTAATATTATCAGATATCCATGTTGGTGTTCATTCAAATGTCCCACTATCTCAAGTGTTTTTCCCCCAACTTGATTCACCTTTAAACAAGATCCCTGCACTACATCGATTGTTTCCTGTGTCCCTAACGTCTCCTGATATTCTTGCTTCTTGATGGAACTTTTTGCACCCATTTAAACCACCAAATCTCACTCAAGGGTCTAGAAAACCTGTGGTCAGGTGAACTGCAAAGAAAAATTGTCTGACTTGACTTAAATGGGACAGAACCCCTGCCTCAAATGGGCTTGTCTCTCAGCCCATCCCACAATTCCTTCTGTAAGGGCACATGAGAGTCTGAAGGAAAGAATCCTAGATTTAACAATATGAATTCTAGTCCTGGTTCTATCACCAAGCTAGCTGTCTGACTTTGGCTAAGACCCTTTATCTGTCTTGGCCTTGGCTGTGGAAAATTTAATGTCATTCATGCCAATCACAGCTACCTGAACCAATTAGATCGGATCACAGCCCCTGACTACCTACCTAATGAGCAAGATGTGCTGCGATCCAGAGTCAAAACCACAGGCATCATTGAGACCAAGTTTTCTGTCAAAGACTTGAACTTCAGGTGAGTACATGGTTCCCAGGGGGCATCAAATACCAAAAAAGGGTATGGGCATGCTTCTTGGCCTTCACTAAAGCCCAGTCTGAATTACTACCCTGTCTCCCTTTCCTTCCCACTTTCCATCTTACTGCTAACTGGCCCCAAAGTGCCCACCTCTCTGGGGTAAAAACCAAATCAGTTAACTGTATACTTTAAGACCCTAAAGACCTGCTCCCTAAAAACAAGTTGCTCTGGGGTCATAAGCTAGGTGTACCTATGAGAACGGCTATTTCTTCCCTCAGGATGTTTGATGTGGGAGGGCAGAGATCAGAGAGAAAGAAGTGGATCCACTGCTTTGAGGGGGTCACCTGCATTATTTTCTGTGCAGCTCTCAGTGCCTATGATATGGTGCTGGTGGAAGATGACGAAGTGGTGAGTGGCCTTCACACCAGCAGCTTTGACAGACAGTCCCCTCATGACCTTTCCTCTAAGCTTTGTGTCACTCCACTGCCCCAACTTGGGTGATTTCAGCTAATACCTGGGTAATTTCAGTCCTGTAGTATACCAACCAATGTCTCAAGCAAATAATTCTACAAAAAAAGCCTCTTCTTCTGTAGGTTCCAGGTTAATATTTTGGAGCCCCAGATTTACTGAGCATTATCTTGGTCTCAGATTAACATCCAAGAATTACTCAGACGTCACAAAGCTCCTGAGAGGAACTGAGTATTAAAGGGAAAAGGGATCATCAACGCAGCAAAGCAAAGGAGTTATATCTAATACTCTCCCAGGCTGTCTATGGAAGTAAAGGAGATTAAAATGATAGAGCAAAAAAAACCAGTATACGATATGTATCTTTACGCAGCATGATGGAGGGGCTGAACTACTAACATTACTTGGAGGCCTAAATTCGTACTAGGTGTCAACAGGACTGAGTGACTGGCAAAACAGGTTTCTCACATGCCACTTAAACTGGCAAGTGGAGGACTACCTGAGGATGATTCTCGTGAGCCTGTAGTTTTATGGCAGAAACTCTGCAGAACAAGAATCAGCCCAGCCAGTTAAGTCCCTATTTTGAGATAGGAGGGTGTCAAAGGCATAGAAAACACTAATTTCACCTAAATAGCTGCTCCATAAATGAAGACAATGCTTCTATCCTCCCTTTCCCTTGCAATTCTTCTCCCTTCTCCTTAGTACTTCAAGTTCACATTATAGCACACTGAGTACCTTCTAGCCCAGATTTCTTACTGGGGCATTCATTTTCTAGTGTCTCTTCCATCTTTAACCCTGAAGTCTATGAGGTCTTAAAGGGTATGCAGGACTTTAGCAAAAGGCTTATAGCTAAGAGAAAAAGCTACTTTGTTTTCTTCTTTATTAGATGAAAAGACTGAGCCCAAATCAGTTAACTGTATACTTTAAGACCCTAAAGACCTGCTCCCTAAAAACAAGTTGCTCTGGGGTGATGGACAACAACTGGACTCTACAGATATTTAGTGCTTCTCACTCGCTCAAAGTGGCAATCAGAGAAGGAAATCAGGTGCTTGTGGTGTGGCACCAAGAAATTCTCTAGCCTCCACCACTTGGCACCCGGGCCAAAGAATCCCTATTACGTTCCTGCCCAAATTGAGATCTGGGACTCATAACAGAAGCCTATCAGAATCATCTGAAGACACAAATGGGCACGTGTTATTCGGGCACCGTTTCAGTGCTGTATCACGTGTGGATATCAAAGTCCTTAGCTGTACCCTGGCTGTCAAGGTCTTCATGACATTTATTACATTTATATGCCAGTCACTATTGTGCATACTATACATACGTGAATTTCTTTAACGTTCATAACCTTAGGAGATAGGGAAACTTGAGACTCAGAGAAGCTCAGGGAAACTTGAGACTCAGAGAAGCTCAGGAATTTCCCCCAAATCACACAGCTATGATAGAAAGAGGATTCGAGGGAAGCCAGATCTCTTTGACTCTAGCACATTCAAAGAGAGCTGTTCCCTATCCTTCCTTTTACATTTGGAGCACTAGTCTCTCCACGGTCAACAAGAAGAGGAAGTAGGCAGACGCACCATAAGCCCAATCTGATCTTTCTCATGGTGTTTCCTCTTACTAGAATCGTATGCATGAGTCACTGCACCTGTTCAACAGCCTATGTAACCACAAGTTCTTCGCAGCTACTTCCATTGTCCTTTTTCTCAACAAGAAGGATCTCTTTGAGGAAAAAATCAAGAAAGTCCACCTCAGCATTTGTTTTCCAGAGTATGATGGTAAGTTAATGGGCTGGAGACAACAGTAATGCTTTCTTAGTGAGGACTGGCGACTGCCTCATTTCCTATGCAAAGGAGACATAAAGGAACTTGTCTTTAAGGAATACTAAGTGTTAACTCCTTCGCTTTGCTGAGTTGATGATCCCTTTTCCCTTTAACGCTCAGTTCCTCTCAGGAGCTTTGTGATGTCCAATCTGAGAAACGTGGACATTAAGTTACAGGTTTAAATTCAGATGTCTTGGGGATACAGCAGCCATTAGATGCAGGAGAGCCACCGACTGTTGAAATGATACCTACCAGAAACCGAGGGTAGAGACATAGAGACACCTCTCTCCTCAATTTCTTTGCTCAAGTGAGAAACACTGGAGTGCAATAGAAAGAACCCTCCCTTTAGAAACAGGCCCCCAAGTTCAAGGATCAAGCTGGTCACCTAAAAAGTAAGTGAGCAACTAAGAAGGGTTAATTTATCCCACTTCTTCACTACTTTTCTGGAAAACCAGGAAACAACTCTTTTGAAGATGCAGGAAATTATATCAAGAATCAGTTCCTTGACCTCAACATGCGAAAAGACATCAAAGAAATCTACAGTCACATGACCTGTGCTACAGACACACAGAATGTCAAATTTGTATTTGATGCAGTTACAGATATCATCATCAAAGAAAATCTCAAGGACTGTGGACTCTTCTAAGCCTGACCATTCCTCAAGTATATCATCTATAAATAGAATTGGAATCTGGGTAAATTCAAGCAGAAAATTAGGTCAGTATGGCATGTCATGAAGAGTGAATGCTTTTTCCCTGGGCGATGGAGTATACACGATTCCAGTTGTGTCTCTCAGATTCTTTTCCAAGTGGGATAGCCAGTACAGTTTAACAAATGCCAGACCAGGAATCAGAGACCCAGGTTCCAGTACTGGCTCTACAACTTACATCAAAAATGTAAGTATTTCATTTCTCTGAGCCTTGAGTCCCTCATCTATAAAATGAAGACAACCCCTCCACTTCACAGGGTTATTCTGATGATCACAAACATAACGGAAGGTAAGGCACAGAGAGGCTGTGTAGTTAACAGAAAGAAATCCTATATAAAAGCTGCCATTTATGAAATTCAACATCAAGTTTTTAGATGAACTGTTCCAAGCAAAACAGCAAACCGGAAAACAAAACAAAACTCAATAAACCTACCACCTCTTTTCACTAAGAGACTGCTATATGCCTTGGCTCAGTGATCTGGAATGCTGAAGAGATGTGTTTGTTAGTTTCTAAGGCGCACATCCAAAAATGATCATCCATATTAAGCACAGGCTATCCCTCTGCCTCACAAGCTGCCGGAAAATCCTGTTTCCTTTATAAGGAACTGTTTCTCAGTTAGACACTTTACTATCTGAATGATCTGGAGGATATCAACACACTCCTACTTGAAGTATTGATTTTATTGCTGCCACTTCTCTATCAGAAAACTTAGAATAAGGGAGCAATCCTAAAAGTCTCATTTCAACTGCTACATGTTTCAGGACAACAAGAAAGGCAGCTGATCTTGCTTTAGGAACTGAAAATCTTTGAAATTGGGTCCATGGGATGCCTGGCTGAAGACATCTCCTCAAACAGACCAAGTAAATTATTCCTTTGAACTCATTGTGGGGAAAATGAACCTTGCATTTATCTTGACAGGAGGTGGTGAAGTCAAGTACAGATACAGCACCTACAACCACTAGTGAGAAAAGCTCTTGGCATCCAAGATCTAGTATATAAGAGTCAATTAAAATGAAAGCCTGCTCCTTGCCAGAAGCACACATACACACTTAGGCTGCTACGAGCAATACTGATACTAGAGAGCCATATGAGCTTGAAATACACTGAAGAATAAATGTGTAGCAGCTAAAACTGGATTCATTTAATAGTCTTCCTGATTCCTTGAGAAGAAATCAACTTAGGAGAATTACCAGAGAAATAAGGGAAACGACTCTGCTGACTGCTGACTTAAAAACTTAAAGCCAAAGAAAAAAAACCTGGGCAAGATTTCTTGCATCCAAGAGCTGTTCAGGGACTATTCTAAATGGCATGCTCCAAAGCCACTAACCTTTAACTCAACATCCAGGGGTTCTGGGTCTTTTTTTGTACCACAGATCGCTCCAGCAGTCTGCTAAAAACCTGTGGACGTAATTATTTTTAAATGCATAAAATAAAGAGAATTACAAAGGAAACCAGCATACTGAATACAGTTCTCTTGGAGCTCTGAAGCCCCAGGTTAAGAATGCTCACTTCAGCTATTATCTTTTATATTCAGGCCCCAAATGTAACTTAACTCATTTATACCATATTCAAATTAGGGTAGCTCCCATCTTCCCCCAAATCATACCAATTTGCTTCTTTCATTAACCTTTCTGATCTTCGACTCTACGGAGGAATTGGTTATAAGCCAGACTATAAAAGCCTAACCCAGACTTCTTGGTTATTGATGTTCATCCAGAACCTGCCCTACAATACTAGCATGAAAATGGAGCCAGCAGTCAGTTCTTAGGGCAGAACCACCACTAACAGGGTAAAATAGGCTGTACTTTAGTTCTCTTCTTTTGCTTGGTACACAGCCTTTTAGCTGGTTCATGAACAAATTCACACATGCCACCTTTATGACCACTTTGTAAAAAGTTTACTTTGATGGTTGGATGGGGAAGGACTAGTATTTAAAGCAATGTATTCTACAGCTTCCTTGCTGAGGTTACGATCTGGTTATTTATCTTACAATGTTTTCAAGCTAAAACTCTTCTGGTGAGTCTACATGGCATAAAAGTTTGTTGCCTTGGTCATCCATTCATCTGTAACTACAAAATCAAAATAATCCTCTGAAAGTCTTGAGTAAAGGTAAAAGGACTTCCCCTCAAATGCTCTGGGTAAGCTTCCAAAAAAGGCATTAATCCTTAACCAGCTTAACTGTCAGGCTCAGAGATGGTTCCCAAATCTTACTCTGTTAGAGACAGAGACAAAATGCATTGGTAATTCTCCTTTACAATCGGCTTATTCTTATCTCATGGACATTTTGACTGTGTGTGTGTAAAGTTCTCTTTGCATAAAATAGCTGTTAAAAAACTTAAAACCAAAATTAAGCCATATATTCACTCTGCTGTCTTTACCATCTTCACTTCATTTAAATTTACATTCTGCCGCTGAACCATGTAAGTCATCAGAAATTCTTTTTAACAAGGTAGATCAGAAACAAATATTCAACCCTATTTTCCTGAACTGCAATCTTAATTCTTATAATAATAAAGCTAGAAAGAACTTAAAAAGACTCCAGACCCATTACTAGCAATTTATGGGTAAGAAACTGAGGCCCAGGGAGGTGGAGTGTCTTAGAATCACACGGCCAGTTAGCAGCAGAACTAGCCCTCTAAAACAGGGCTTCTGAATCCAAAGCCGGTCGTCTTTCTGTAGGTACTGTGCTACTGACAGGCCACCTGGAAGTAAAGCAATCTTCTCATTCCCCTATGCTCAACCCAATCCCAACCAAATTCTTGGTTTGTTTTAAATTATGTCTTCTCCAACTTCTAGATACACAACAAACTCACCTCCGAACTAAATACAAATTGGCCTCAAAGTGGAATGAAATTAGCATAAAATAACAAAGAGCTTTAAATTTGTTTGCTGATGGTATGAATTCCTGTTCACATCCTTAGAGAGCAGCTTTTGTGTTGTGTGATTAGACACCAATGACAGTAACCAAACATAAATCAGATTCCATTTCATGTAAGTCTGATTGACAGTTGCTTTTCCCTTCTCTTCCCTTCTTTACAAAAATACAGTATGGCTGACACAAAAGGACAAACACTGTATGATTCCACTTACATGAGGTATCTAATATAGTTACATTTATAAAGAGAGAAAGTAGAATGATGGTTACCAAGGAAGGGGAGTGGAAAGTTACTGGTCAATGGGTACAGAGTTTCAGTTTGGGGAGATGAAAACAGTTCTGGAGATGAATGGTGGGGATGGCTGTGCAACAGTTTGTATGTACTTAATACCACTGAACTATATACTTTCAAATAGTTAAAATGGTAAAGTTTATGTTATGTATATTTTACAATAAAAAAATGGAAAAAATACAATATAATTGGAAATGTGCTTTTATGGTCTTGTGGATAAAAGGATGGTTAAGAGGAAGCACAAAATTCAGTCTTAGAAGCAAAATAAAACATATTTACTTGTAACAGTTCTACTCTGATCAAAAAGTCACTTACGGGTACCCCAAATAGTCCAAACCAGGGTAGCCCCAGACCAAAGGTGAGAAACAGTGGCATTCAAAACCCATTCTATGCTTGGAGATGTCCCGTAGACCAAAGCATACTGGCCATGCTGGGTGGAGAAGGTGGTGAAGGGCGAAGAGCTCTAACCTCCCACTGCCCTCTCTACCCAGCACAGCCCCCGGAGCACAGACTCCAGCAGGCCTTCAGTGCTGGGCCGGGGACTGCATGCAGGCCAGAGCCTCTGGTGAGCCTGCTAGGTAAAAGCACAAAGACTTTTCTGGGAGGTCACACAGCCACATTGCAGACTGAGGAACGGAACTTTTCGGCCTTTTGGCTATGAAAAGGTAAGCACTAGCATGGACAGAAAATAAATAAATGGATTTAAGTGCAAAGCAAAGACCTTTTCACTCTGCTTCCAAATTTCAGAGCAAGGTGTATCTGAACTTCATTTCAGATCCTCAAAATGAGTATGGGAAAAGTGATGTTGAAAAAAGACAACAAGCTACAGCAAATCCATTTGCTGGTATCGCCTTATATTACTTTTTTGCAGTGCAGTGTAATCCTGAGTATCATAAAGAATAGTCACAAAGCACTTTTAAATGTTATTTCTATCTGATCAGAACCACAGGACATCATAGCTGGGAGGAATAATTTGGTCCATCTTTAGGTAACAGAAGAGGATATTAAGACTGAATGATTTCATAGCTAGGTGAAAGCAGGGAAAGGATCAAAACCTTTTCTGGGAGGTCAGACAGCCACACTGCAGACTGGGGATCTCCAACCTCACAACCTTAAGATCTCACAAGAGGTCTCAGGACTTACATCTTACATAAGCAAAGATAAAGTTTAGAAAGAACAGGTAATTTCTTGCAATTTGTTACGTCTACTGGCAATCTCTCTAACATATTAATAAGCCTCTTGGTAAAAATGTTTGGATAACCCAGAGAAGTATTTACTCAAAGGTGGGCAGAGGGAAGATTGTAGAGGACAGAAGATAGATAAACCAGGTTGCACAGAATTTAATATTCCAGCTGCCAAATATCTTACACTTTAGTGAATACCAATACACTGAGATGGTGTATCCCAGCAGTGTTTCTTTAATAGTATCTGATTATTTCTGCTACCTTGTTGATTTCCACTAGATTTCAGGAAAACATTAGCAGTAAGCACGTAAGACTTCTATTATTTGATTCCTCAATCATTCCCTTTACCTGCCCTTCCCCAAACCCTCAAAGATTTTAGTTCTATAATTTAAAGCTAGCTAGCTTTGCTCCTTATCCAACCGTAAATGAATATTCATGTTATTACATATACAGTTACTTCGGTCACAGGATTTTATCTTTACTTTGGTGTATATCTTTCCATTTTCACTGCATAAATAGATGCAGTGAAATAAACAAATGTTTGGAAACCTCAAGTTTCTTGTTTTGTCTTAATTTTGTATAAAAACCAAACCAAATACTCTGTATCTAAACATAGGAATGTTTCCTTTGGCCACAGTCCTCATACTCACTAAAGTCATGGAAGGCACTTCTACATCATGTACAAAAGATGTTTCTTACTTACTGGCAAAAAGTAACTCATTCATTCCCTAGTGATTTTGAGTTTATCTACTATTTGTGCCCATCTTTATAATCTAGGTCCTATTCAGTCATTCCCAATTGTTGGCCCATGTTGGCTATACCAGAACTACCTGGGTAATTTCTTTTAAAATACATTCCCAGGACCAGTCTCATCTTAATTTTTGTCAAGTTTAGCCAGGGAATCTGTATATGTTAATCTTGCACCTCAGGTATCTACTGCTGTATAACATTCCTTACTACCTCTTACTTCTGATAAGACTTGAGTCAGGCCACGTCTAGACCTGACAGTACCAGAAAAAACTGTCCTGCCCTGAGTTGTTCTAGAGTATGCCCTCCTCAGCTGAAGTAACTCAAAAAAGGTCATGAGAAAATGGAGGTGGCAGGGGGCTGGGGTGAAATAACCTAAACAAAAGTAAAGGAACAAAGATCTTGACCATTCTGGAAGTTAGTTCTTCAGTGCCTCACTTAAATCTTTTACTTTCTATAGTTCATAGCAAAATCAACTTTCAGTCTCAGGCCTATAAGCAGCCTGGCTTCTCTTGGGATTGGAGGGCCATAAAGCTACGTGGAGAGCCATGGCCAGTCCTGGTCAGATCTGTGATGTACATGAAGCCGGAAGAAGAACACAAATATTACCGAGCAACACTGGGAAACCGGGATACCTTTGTTCTTAAAGTCGGTATCACATAGGAAAGAGTCACAAAGAGTAAGAGTGAGTAAGTGCTGTTTTAGGTTTATATAAATGAGTAGATGGCTGTGATTTTTTTGAACATCTAGAAAGGAAATATCAATCCAAGAAAGGTTTTACCTGAGAATGAGACTGACTTTACCTTATATGTAACTGCCATACAGCACGGAGCTCTGCAACAGGAAACTCCAGAACTATGTTAGTCAAAAATAAATACATGGAATTTGTCAGGCCAAACAATGTCCAAAGAAAGTCACATCTACTAATCAGAGAACAGTGGCCAGGATTTAAGAATATATGATGGGCAAATGAATTAGAAGAACCAGCAGTTACTTTTAAATACTCCCAAAATGTACACATATAAAACACAAATAGAATATATGAGAATAAAAAATAAACAAGGCAAGAAAACAGTTTTTAACAATTTGGTCCATCTATTCTTAGAATGCAGCACCTTGTGAAAAATAACAATCCATCAGTGAAAATAGTATTTAAAAACGATACACTGAACTAGAGATTTAGAATTTGAACTGTCCAAGATGAAAATATAATCTCAAGATCCACTTACAAATAACAGTAAAAGTTCTTGAAATTTTCATGTCAGGAGGTGAAATCTGTTGCAAGGCTGAATTTATAAGGTTACAGAAGACTGCCATTAAGGAGCAGAATACTTCCTCTTTACACAGAGCCTAATGGATGGCAATTCTACACCCAAGGTTTTAATAAGGGTGGAGAAGATACGACTGTCAACAGAATAAAGGTATTGTAGTCCTTCCTGCTGGGACCTATTTCTTGTTCTTTATTCATTCTAATTTAATTTTCTTAGTCCAAAAGACTAGCCATTCGAATTCTGAAACATGTTCTATCACAAATCTCTCCACAGCAAAGACACAAGGCAACTTTTAGTTTCACTGATTACAAATATCAATCGTTTTTCTCCAGGCTAGTAGATAGGATGTTTTATACCCACATTCTAGCTTTACCATAAGAAAAGATCTTTTATTTCAAAATACAATAGCAATTTGCAAGGCTAATGATCAGAGTTACCTTTTTTAAAATTACAGACTGCCAGCTCACCAGCTAACAGTCAACCTCTAAGATGTATCCAGGTGATTTTGACTTAAGGCATACTGGAAAGCCACTGACTTAAATTGTGTTCCTGTGTACTCATGAAATGTGCATTTAGATAAGCTATTTGGGATTTGGGGGAAGGGGGCAGTCTTCATATAAATATAGAACAAATGTAAATGGTGTAGAGGCAGAAAAGCAGAGAACTATTTTTCATTAAAAAGTGAACATATCAGATAGACATATTCAAATGAAAATACAAAATGCATTTCAAAGTAAAATGATTTTTTTTTTTGATTATCTGGCATTTTGGGTTATCGATACCACCAACCCATTAGCTCGGGCTATATAGAAAGACTTCAGTTAAAACAACATTCCACCAGTTCTCACTTCCAGATGATCCTATATTACAGAATACAATAAGGAAAAGAAATATTCAAAATGAACAAGTAAGAACTGTCAACGCAGTTTCACTGTGGGCATAAGTCAATCACCAACTGAAGTGATAATTTTCTTTTAGATCCAGTTTTCCCAACCCTAAAAATAAACTGGCTAGATAACACAATTATACTATCTGCATAGTTATACTTTTCCAAAGAGAGTAAGAAAAAAAAAACTACCAATAAAGGCACTGAACTGCTGAGGCTTGACCTCTGAACCAGCTTCGATGGTCACCAACTTATTTAACTAATGAAAGGCCCTATCAAAAGATGAAATCCAATCCAATCCAAAAAGACTGGACTCCAAAAGGCACTGCTCAAACTACTCATCTAGAATGCTCAAAATGCATTCTCTTCGGTTGCCTTCCCCCAAGGGACATTCAATATTTAATGATATTTGCTGTACATTGTACAAAAGGACCTGCAGGCTGAGGTGAACACAGCTCTCCGCACAACCAAAATGTAAACCTGGAAAATGAATTGTGACTGTGTATCACTTACACAGATACGACATAAAACCATGTCAGGCCAAGATTCAACAATGCTATTACACCAAAGACTAGACTTTCAGGGAACCCTTCTACCTAAACCCATTCTTAGACAAGGGTCAAGGCAGGAAAAAGAAACAGAAGAACATATTTCCAGAAAGGACTAGTTACAAACAGGAACAAACCTGGACTCTTTACTCACCATTTTAATACTGCTGCCAACTATAACAGATTAAAATCTATACACACAACAAAGTGGAAGAAAAGTCCCAAAATGCAATCGTTTCGGCAAAAGAAGATACTAAGGATTACTATAATTAACATTGCTACGATAAAAACAATGGCAAACAGGGATTTGGCACCACATTTACAAAGTAAAAGCATGCATTATTTATACACTTTAGATGTTTCCCAACACAAAAGGCCATGGAAGATGGAAAACAAGGGGCATCTTTCAGTAACTCCCTATGACCGAGACAAACAAGCAAGAGTCAAAGTGGTCAATTTAGTAGATGTGTAGCAGCAAATCATTGGTTCTGTTTGGAATTTAGCAATCTGCATTTCTAACTGGCAGGTGCCCTGGGTGTGTCTGTATCTAAGAAGCTGACTTTACCATAACCACATCAGCATTTATCTAATAATTTGGTAATCAGCATAAAACAGGTTAACTTTCAACCATAAACTTAAAAAAAAAAAAAGAGAGCTAGACTCTTATTAAAGAGCTCTCCAATGTAATTACCATTTAAAAACCACAATGATACTCTGAACAGGACAGTAACATAAATTTCATCCAAAAAAGCTGTAATTATGGAAATATTATATTCTGACCATACCAAGAGTTAAAAACAAAGAGTTCCTACTAAGAGGAATATTTTCAAGATGATCTGGTCACATCATGTGCATAGTTAAGACTGTTTTAATAAAGATTCTTTTGCAAACAAAGAAATAAAATTTAGTAAAGTTACTCTTCTTTTGATGAAAAAGAATTTTAAAAATGAACTACTGGTGGTTTGTTAAGAAGGGGGGGGAAAAGAGTAAGCTACATATTGAAGTTCTGGAATGCAGCACCTCAATTTCATATTTGTCCTACACTTTTGAGATTATGAAATCCAAGCGATGTCTTGATGATCGAATCATACTTTACAGTTGTTCCAATTCCATGTTCGACTTTAGCCTCTGTGTCAATTAAGAGTTCCCTAATGCAGAAGATTGTGCTAGAGTGCTAAGGGTTTGCATGCTGCTGTCATTCCCTGGTCCCATTCATGCCTGAAGCTGCCCAATGAGACAGCAAAAGAAGTCTGGTCTCAACACTCCATACTGTAATAACTAGAAAAGAAGAATATTCTTAATTAGAAGAAGCTTGCAAAGTCAAGAGGTATCACTATAGCATGATCACTAAATTGTTCAAGGTTTTACCTTTTAATAACCACCCTCTTCAATAAAGTCCACATTCCTTTAAGTTGTTCTTAATGATGACATCTGTAACAGCATCAAAAACAAACTGCACATTTTTGGTGTCTGTGGCACAAGTGAAGTGGGTGTAGATCTCCTTGGTATCTTTTCTTCTGTTCAGATCCTCAAACTGGCACTGAATATAAGCAGCTGCTTCTTCATATGTATTGGAACCTGAAGCAGACACCCAATATTGTCAGTTCAAATTATAATAGCTGCCTGAACTCAACTTGAGTCAGGCCACCACCATTTACTTATGAAGAGAGGAAATATGACCCAATAGAATATAGACAGATTTCTGTATTGCTATAATCATTAGGTTTTTTTTATAATTAATAGATTTTCCTTTAGAGCAGACTCTGATTGTAAGTAAAACAAAATCATTGTACACAAAAATCCAGGAAAACAAAACTTTCTCTTTCGCCTTTCATTTAGATTTTTTATTAAAAAATCTAAAAGATATTAAAAGGAAACTAGGGAAGTAGGAGTGTGCATTTCTAGAACACAATTGTTTAAAAGGTCAGAGAGTCTCTGTTCCTTGGAGTAATCTTGAAATAAACAATTCAAAAGGATAAGTCATGCTTCTTTCCAAAATCATTCCAGTTTTACGAGGGCTTAGCCTCAGAGCCTTATGCCAATAATTTAAATAGCCAAATAGTAGATGCAACAAGGGACCTGAATTATACATTTTGAAATGGTGAATTTTATGATTCATGAATTTATCTCAATAAAACTGTCATTTTTTAAAAGAGGGGAGGACCCAGAAGTAAACCCTATTTTCAAAACATTGGTCATTAACCTTCCTGATCACCAGCGTCCTGTACCATCCTGTCTACCCGCAAGCCTTTAGAATAGCCTGGACACCAGCTGCAGAGCCGGGGAAGCTCGATAAGGGCGGCACGCACAGCTCGTTCCTGTGAGCAAAGGTCTGTTTCCAGCGACATTAAGCCCAAGAAAAAACACCAACACTAAGTATACAGGAAGACTAACTAACAAAGAAAAGCTTAAGAAAGAGAGGAATGCTATTTAGGCAGAACCTTTAATGAACTGAAGGAAGACAGTTTGGGAGGTGTTCGAAATGGGTTTCCTGAGATCTGCAGAACTTCTGCACATTAAGGAGACAGATGATTCTCTGTCAGACAGATCCATCTGGTAGGGACAGACAGTGATACTTGGGAAACTAGGACTTTGAAAATCTTTATGAAGAATGAAGTCAGGGGAAGATAGACTTGCAAGTTTGCCCCACCATCACCACTACCACCTAAAAAAAAAAAAAAGAATATGATACTGAGGGATATTTGCTCTGTGTGAAGATTCCCTGCTAGAGCATTAATGTCAATCCTTTTTATCTGTCTTAAGATTTCTCTCCCATCCTAAAACTTGGCTACTTTCTTAAAGTCCACTACCTCTTATCTCCCTCCTCACTCTGAACAGATGACCGACCACATTTCCAACTTCTCCGAGAAAGCCATGGGGCTTAAACTACATCTCAACTTTTTAGCCCACCTTGCTTAAAAAGTTGCTTATATCTGCACAGATTTATTGTACTTTTGGTCTTAGAGATAGATATCTTTCTTCCAATTCAAAATTCAATTGCTCTACCAAGATTTTTTTTCAAAAGCTGTGATGAAAGTCACATAACATACTATAAACCATTATAAAGTGTACAAGATGGTAGCATTTAGTATAGTTACATGTATTGCAACCACCAGCTCTCTAGTTTCAAAACTTTCCCACCACTGCAGAAAACTCCCCATTCCCATTAAGTAATCACTGCCTATTCCCTTGGCACCACCCCCTATCTCCTGGTAACCATCAACTAATCTGCTTCTGTCTCTACGACCTGCCTTTTTGGGACATATCATATAAAAGGAACTCACATAAACATGACCTTTTGTGTTTGGCTTCTTTCACTGACATTCACTTTTTATAACTTCTTTTTTGCTACAGGATTTTACCTCTAAGCCTGTGAATATTCTTCAATCTCTCCTTCCCCTATAATCCAAACTGCTCAAGAGAAGGCTACAATTGTCTTCTTTCCTTTACTTCCCACTCAACAACTCACTGAACCTGGTAGTACTCTCATCATTCTCCCAGCACTGCGCTCAATGGCAGCACAATCACCTGACTGCTAACTCCAGAGGCCATTTTTCAAGGTGTATCTTACTTTATTTATCTGCACAAGACATTGTTAACCGAGACCCCTCACTTTTTAAACTCTCCCAGTGTTTGATGCTTTGGTTATTCCCTTTGGATCCTATGTGAGCTTTTCTTGGTCTTCCACCAACAGAGTCTGTACAGGCTAGTATTTTCTCTTATTCTACCCAGATCCTTTTCTCTCTTAGTTCTGTGCCATCACCCTAAGTCATCTCATCCACCTCCATGTTTTATTTACACACGATTTCAAAACAATATATTTAACACCTAACCTCTCCCGGAGCTCCAAAGTAACATATGTAACTGCCTAGTAGATTTCTCCATCTGCATGTTCCACAGACACTTCAAAATCAACATTCCTAAATATGAAGTCAGATCGCAGCCCCAGCATCCAGTCAAGGCAGAACTCTGGGAGTACCTCTGACTTTTCCCCCTTCTTCACCCTAGCTGCAACCTTTCACTTTATTTTGAAAAGCATTCACAGTGTCTGCTCAGCTAACAAGAGTTCTCCCTTCTCTGGAAATACCCAACTTTGCCCTAACGGTCATAGTATGCAGCCCAGGAAGTTATGTTTACATCTCTGACCTTGACTGACTGACTGGGCTAAGGATTTCTGCCTGACTTAACCTTGGCCAGAATCTCTTTCCTAGGAATCTGAACCTGGGCCCAACCAGTCCCAGTCTAGCCTGGCCTTTCAAATAGAGGAGATACAGAAACTATGGCAGGGTCATCTTTTATCATATGAACTGAGTAGCAGAAAGTTGGTAAGGAGAAAGAGAAGAATAAAGAAGACCCACAGGGAGGAGAGAAAAGACACTAGGAGATAAGTGCTTCCGGGAGGGATCCTGACAAAAACTTCCTACTTCTAACTGCATTCGTAAAACATGCCTGCACTCTTACCCTTGGCTTCTATGGTATATATGCTTACATATTTACCAAAAATCATTTGCATACTATGAGAGTCCTCACTAATTCAACTCCCCTACTACCTATCTATATCGTAATTTATTACATAATCTTCACAAAGCACAGTTTCTACTACATCTTGTATCCCAATTAAAATCCTTCAGCAACTCCCCAGTATCTCAACACGAGACACCAGGCCCTCCAGGAGCACCCCTGCCCATCTCTCCAACCACTCCTTCCCACTTCTCTAAGCTCCAACAATACCGAATTCCTTCTAGGTTCCAAAACGTATCATGTCATTTTTTTACCTCCATATTTTAACATATGCTATTTCCTCTTCTTAAAATGCTTTTATTTCCCTGTCTGCCTGGCAATTTCTAATTCATCCTCTTAGCACGGAATTCCAAGTGTCACTGTTCTGTAAAAAAAGACTACACTGATGCCATAGGGGTCTTCTGTTCCTCCATTAATGAACACTTTATACCACAGTGAATTCTTTGTGTGTATGTGTCTTTCTCTATAACTCATATCAGTTTCTTGAGTGCAATAGCTGCTCTTTATCTTTGTATTTTCTTAAACATATTTATATCAAATTTTCATTTTATCTTTATTTTCCTCAAAAAAGAGGACAGAAATATAAAATAAACACAGTAAATTCGATTATGTCTGGAATAGCATTTTGGACTTAAGGTTCTTCATCAAACACTTAATGTTGATACCACTATCAGTGAGGACTCTCCATAAAGATACACAAACACTGTTCAAATGAAAGGCAGTAAGGAATGTCACTGAAGTGTTGATCCAAGGTGTGTACAAAATCTTTCATGACCACCTTACCTGTATATTCTGGATAACAGATGGTTAACGAACTCCTCTTTATTTTTTCCTCAAAAAGGTCTTTCTTGTTGAGGAAGAGAATGATTGAAGTGTCTGTAAACCATTTGTTGTTACAAATGCTGTCAAACAGTTTCATGCTTTCATGCATTCGGTTCTAAAAAACAAATAAAGGATGATATGTCAGTAGCAAAAAGCATAAGTAGATTAACTGTTAGTAAAAAAACACACTAACAAGTTTTAGAAGCACTAAATGCCATTAGTGGAAGTAAGTCAGACACTGATACCACAAAAGCGGAGTCAGTCCTCATTTTTGTAATCTTGGAGGCTGGGAGGTGGGAAGGAGGACTGGCTAACAAGAGGACTTAATCCTGTCCACATACTTAATGTGCCATTACCTCTCTTAAGAGTTAACAGGGCATGTATCCATATTTTAAAAATCTAATCTCACTGAAAGGAGAAAAATTAAGGATATAAAGTTTTGGTTCAATGGGCAAATGGATGCACAAAGTCTTCCTAAGAGTTCCTTTTCCATCTCCTGCCTGCATTGGACTTTTTATCAGAAGCTCCAACATACCATCTCCTCATCCTCAGCTAGAACCAGGTCATAATCACTGAGGGCCACACAGAAGATGATTGCTGTCACTCCCTCAAAACAGTGAATCCACTTTTTTCTTTCTGATCTTTGGCCACCTACATCAAACATCCTGAGTAAGGGAAAAGAAAGCAGCAATTAAAAGCAAGGTCCCACACACACCTCTCCCTAAACTGAAATGATTAGGGAACTTCCCACTATTGCATAGTCAAAACCCCATTTATAATAGAAAAGACAAACAAGGAGCAGATAAAATGTTGTCAAAATAACTATCTGTGGTTAAAAGTAAAAGAGAACATGAGAAAATAAGATCTAGGAATAATCAAAATTCTCATTTTAGGTAAGTAGTTGAGCCTCCTCTCTATCAAGCTTGTATCAGACGTGCCAAAAGTCAGTGGAATAAGCACTGAAATGGATTAAAGGAAGAAGGGAAAAAGACAGGAAAAATGAACACCAAAATAATGTAACTTAAGGTAACAACAACTCTTATTCATGAGTGTTTAACATCTTAAGTACATTAACTAATTTAACCCTCATAACACTCCTGTACTATTATTATCCCCATTTTACAGATAAAGACACTGAGGCACAGATATGAAAAATTTGCTCAAGGGCACAGTACTAGCAAGTGGGGGCTGGAGATCTGAGCCCAGGCATTCTAAATCCAGCACCCAAGCTCTTATCTACAAACTCTACCTCTCAAAATGGTTTGCTTCTTTAGTTAAAAGAGAGCAATAAAAAAATATAATTCCCCAAATTGCATTCTGCTTCCATTACTTCTCCCTACTGATTAAAAAGTTTGTTTTCCTTACTTTTCTTCTTTTTTTTTTAAATTGAGGTATAATTAAGATATGTTTTTCTTACTTTAAGGAAAAAATAATTTAAGGATTAATTATGGAAAAAAGTAAATTATATTTTATGATAGGACTCTAAGAATGCAGTATCTTAAAAACAAAACTTAACTAGTACTTCCCAACTCCAAGTCTTATTTGAAACTAACTATAACAATGAAGCCTCAATTGCTCACACACTCTATGGTCACTCCAGATTAGTTTTAATCCACTACTCCCTTCTGGGGGGGTTACCTGATATCCCGAGTCAATTGTTCAACTCTGTCAACACTGTCCCAATACCTCCTACAGTAAAGGAACACCTGCTTTGCTTTGGCTTTTACTAGGGTCAAAGGAGGTATACATACAAATGGTTAGGTACTCTTAAGATACATGTTTGATGACAACTGCATTTTTAAAGTTAAGCTCTGCCACACTGGTTTACTGTGCCAGATCTACAGTGACCAGGGTTCTTTCTAGAAAATTCTTCCCCTAGAGATTGAGAGGAATAAGACAGCTGAGTAACTTCTCAGTGCATGTCTGAGAGAGAAAAGTCATCTTATCTCTTCATGACACAGGTTTTTCTTTTGGTTGAACATGTACAGTTCTTTTCAACCTTTGGTCATGTCACCTGGAATGATGCAGTCACCAGCTGGCCTTAATACAGGATCACCTTACAGGCTTTAGTAAAGCTAATATATATTTCACCATGGAAGTCCTTCAAGGGGAGACACACATCGGTATGCCAAAAATTTGTTTACTCCTCCATTTTCTTCTAAAAGTCCATAGAACTGGTAGAACACTTAAAAGCTCTCAAGGTGGGCTCTTGGCACATATTATATTAACATTTACATTGTCATTCACTAACAGATCAACATTTTATAAACATTACCTCATAACTGAGAGGCAAGTAAGCAATTACACACTGCCTTGCATATAGTAGATGCTCAGCAAATGTTTGAATAAATGGATAGTGGTTTTTGCCTAGAGAGAAGAGGAAAAGGAAGAAGTGATAGTACTTCATAACAAGATATCTACATGCCAACGATAAAGTGGGAGCAGCACCTTACTTTCATTGGCTATTGATCCTGAATAAGACAACCAGCAGGATTTACCTAACTAAAGATCAATCTATGACATCAACAAGAAAACTTCCCACACTAAATAAAGTCAAAAGATTTAATGATTACTAATTTCATAGTACACAATGAGACTCTCATTCTTATGGTTTCACAGATGAAAAGTCCATGTGGCCTTAGCTACTCCTGTTAAGTAAATTTATCAGTACTAAAGATAAGCAGCTCTTCCATTCTAAAAATATTCAGCTGAACTGCTGTTTTCCTGCACCAGCTTTCAAATCTGTTTTGAGTATTAAGATGTGAAGACCTCAACTGGTATCTAGCTAGTAGTACTTAAACTGTGGATTTCATAAATCCTGTGAAGCAATTGTTATCAGAAAAAAGAAAATGGTGAGGATCTGAGCTAGAAGTTAATTTGCATGCAAGAATGCTAAATAACACATTCTACATACAAATGTAATGAGGTAGCTAAAAAGGACATCATTTATTGAAGGGGAAAAGTTTACTCCTAATCTCAAAAGTCACAAAAGAGGAAACAAGGAACCAAAAAGACAGTTCTAATATTTGCAAAAGATCATTTAACACAGAAGACAATCTGAAGCTTGAGAAAATCCTTTGGATAAGAATACTAGAATTTTCTCTTTCTAAAATATGACTTTATGTGTCATCATACCTCCCCAAAATACCTCTATCCCCAGATCGATTTTCCACTGTGCACTATAATAAGAACTTAGTTGTGCATAATACTGGGCACAAATCAGTCCAAGAGCCCCAGTGAAGTTAAAGGGAAATGCAATGCAGTAAGAAAAATTAACAGTGTGAGGAAAGCATTTCTATTTTAGTATCAAAATGAGAGAACAAACACATAACTAAACCAAAACACTGGTTTTCTGTCCTTTTAGTATTGTTGTTACCATCCTAAACAGCAAACTTTCAATACCTGTTTTGGCAGTTACAACAAAAAAGTAGCTGAAAAAAATAAAATAAATTGGTAACCATGTGATTACTTCTTTTGATACCTAGCTTACAATTTGATTTTGAATTTAAACTCCTCCAAATGCACAAAAGTATTTGATGCTGCTTTTGGAGAAAGAAATGTTTGGGGCCCCGTTCAAATACTAGCTGATGAATATTATGGTTAAGTTTCTAAACCAAGGAATATTGCCCAGAGAAATTGTACCGTTAAGAGACACTAACTGAAGGGAAGGTATCTGAGTCTGGCACATGTAGTAAAAGGTTAATGACTTACTTGAAGTATAGGTCTTTGAAAGTAAAATGAGTTTCCACAATGCCTGTGGTCTTCACTCTTGTCCGCAGAACATCTTGCTGAGTTGGAATGTAGTTG
This sequence comes from Phataginus tricuspis, assembly GCA_029783875.1. Lineage (NCBI taxonomy): Eukaryota > Metazoa > Chordata > Mammalia > Pholidota > Manidae > Phataginus > Phataginus tricuspis. The sequence continues at coordinate 15,344,416 of JAQQAC010012408.1, forward strand.
GTTTGGGATAGTCTATCCAAATCATTTAGGTAACTAAATAAAACACACCGGTAATTTATTTTTACCTGGAGAAACTAACCATGTGCACAACCAAGTCAACAGACTAAACTAGTTCCTTGCCAAAAGTAGATTCTGAACCTGTGGACTAAAGTGGCAGAAGAGTCAGATCTCTTCAGTATCATAGAAATGACAGTAAGAAAAATGGGAACCTAACAGATGACAATTAAAGTAGGTTCTACTATCCTACATAAAAGTGGTTTTAACTCTGCCAAAATTAAACTGTGAAAGCCAATTAAAAAAAAAACATGGAAATGTTATTCATTTTAAAGAAATTTCTGTAATTTAATACTAAATCAACTGTGCACTGCACAGTACAAAGCCAAACCAAAGCCCTTAGATGTTTAAAGTAAATGGGTTCTTTGTATGTTTAAATATTTGACAGGACATTAGCAAATGGTGTTCAAAGTACTAAAACTAAAGAGAACTATGTTCAAGGAGTATTTGCTGTTCTCATTCATGAAATATACAAGCTGGGGGTGGGTGGGGTTAAAGTTAAGACAAAAAAAAACCTGTTAATACTACCAAAGAAATTTAATTTGTTCATTGAAATAATTAAAAGACTGTTTCAAGGCTAAATTAAATTCTTCATGATTTCAGGGTTCCTAAAGATTTTTTTTTGCTAGAAAACTGAAGAACAGTTGTCATTATTATAGGTGAATCATTAATGATCTTATATAAAAATAAGTAGTATCATTAATGTTAAGGAACCAGTCAAGATTAGATCAACAATTATGGGGAAAAAAAACACAAATCATATGTCTTCAGGTGTAGTTAGAAAGTTCAGAGCTTACTGAATGCATGATGAAAAAAACAATTAAAATCTAGCTTTGATGACTACTGAGAGGATTATTCAAACTGTCAATATTTGCAACTAAAGAGTATTATTAAAAGATGGGCAAAATCCTTAAGTGTTTCTGAAGTCAAGTTTTCATTTAAAGATTAAGCAAGTTTTTCAAAATAGGAAAAGATCTCTTAATGCTTAAAAGTGCTTTCACTTGGTATAGGGATGGATACAGGTTGTAAGAATTACCAAGCTCCCAAAAAGCACATTTACAAAAAATATATTCTGAACAGAGGTCTTATAAATAGACATCTTTTAAAAGAAGCAAAATAGGATAGCACGTAATAGCTTAACAGAAGTACTGACTGTGAATGCTCTGAACTATGTAACACTCAAGAGGACTTCCTTAACAAACAGATGTTCCAACTGTGTTCTAAGACTCAACATTTTTCTATACAAAGTCTACTTTGTGATCTGGCAAAAGATTTGTAAGTGGTGACTAGCCCCAGAGAAACCCACAGTGCAGCCCAGCCAGACAGTTGGTTCATAAAAGGGGATATAACAATTCTGTCTGCCCACTAGCTGGCAATCAATGCAAAGCCCGTATGCAGAGGGAATTTACTGAGGTAGAAGAGATCCAGGACCCAACTACAATAGATTTCTCTCCTCTTTGACTTGCTTATTATAAATTAACATCGAGCTGCTTTCATGGTGCCAAGTCTTACATTTACATTCCAAGAAAAAACATTTTTCCCCAAGTCCTCAACTGAAACAATCTTCGTAAGAGACCCTATAGGGTTCTAAGAGTGTCTGTCACTTACATTTCTTTAAGAATGGGCACTGAACTTTCTCTAGGATCACCAAGTTATTTTGTTATGGTTTCACAGAGACTCTTACAATGAAGCAAAGACACTTACTAAGAAGCAGAATCGTTGAGCTGATATTCTCTGGATCTGCTGAAGCACGCTTGCACCCCCCCGTCTCGCCATAACCGTCTAATCACTCCTGCTAGGTCCGGAGTCATGACTCCTTCTTCGGCACTGCCGGCTAAAACGAATAACTGCCGGGCATCATCCTCAAGAGAGCGGTTAAGAGAGAGACAAATGATTCTCCATTCCATAAAGACTTGATGTCAGTCTCTTCAAAACACACACACACACACACAATACCTGTTATAGTATTTTAAAAGAGGTATTCAAGAGACCTTTCCTGGCACAGTAGTCGGGGAATCTATAACAAGGTCCTTTTCCCTTCTCACTCCACTATAGCGAGAAGAGCAGAGCTGAGCTGAGCAAAGACTTCACTCCCCCACCACTTCACGGGCCGCCACCCCGAGGAAAGGCCTCTTCTGACTGGCCTACTCATCTCCACTCTGTTTACTCAGGATTTTTGACAGAAAAAAAACTGGTGTGTGAAACAGGCCTGCGCAATACATTCCCATTCTGTTAAAGGAAGCCTACAATAAAAATAGAAATGAAAAAAACACTAGCAAGTAGGAGGTAAAGGCTAAACACGTCAAAGGGAGTATAACATTAATCAAGCTTAAAGAAAAAAAAAGGATTCTCTTCTCTCCCCTTCAGTTCAGAGGAACCAGAAGAAGAGACTGAGGCATTTCAGGAGTCTGGGAGCCTAGGGCGGGAAATAAATACCCCAGGGAAAAATTCAGACCATCTCCAGATTTCCCCACAGGAATAATAACCCTCCAAATAAGAGGGGGAAAGGCAGCAGGAAGAAAATAAAGTTACAAAGACAGATTTGATCAAAATTTCATGAGTCACAGACATAGCTTTGTAGGTGGTTATAGTTTTTAGACCTAAAATATGTGAGAGGTAGAGAGGACAGAAGAGGGCTCTGAGAACTGTGATTGTTTTTCTTTAATCTACCCAGATAGCTTAACAATAAACACAGGGCTCATACTAAATGCTTGCCCCACCTCAAATCTAGTATTTCTGTGCCTCAGGGCATTTCCAACTGCCTATCCAAATGCAGACACTAAAAACAGCCTATACTATAAAGGAGAAGGGGAGCAATCACTCCTGTCACAAGTGGTCACAGGACAAACCCGCAAGCAAAAGAGCATCGCAGACCTTAAGTGAGATTACAACCCCAAGCTCCTAGGACTTGTGTGTTCCCAAGACGGGGCCTCCACCTCGGCAACACAGCATTGACCACAGGGCACAATTAATTCTGCCAAACTCAGGGGGTTCTGCCTTAATGGCTTTTGCAGAGTAACATTCCTTGAAGACCTTACCTGCATTCTTTCTAGTAATACTTTAAGCCCAACCTTCTCTAAGAAACTTTATCTAACATCTATAATAAAGACAAAAATTTTAAATAAAGGAACCAGAGTGAGAAACGTTGAAAAATTACACAAATTGGCAAACATACTCAACAGTGAGCATGTCCTTCTATGTGTACGGTACAGAGCTTTATTGAACATCTCAAGACTTTATGGTCCTTTGGTTCTGAAATTTGACCTACACACATGCAAGTATTCAAAAACTTCCTTAAGCATCACTTGTTTTTAAATACCATGATTCTCCTTTTAGAAAATATAAGATACAGAGCTATTGCTAAATATTTTTGCTGTCCTGACTTTGTAAACCCTGTTTCAGAAGGAAACACTTTTCCCTTACCACTTAATCTCTTCCACTGGCTAACTCTTGCTTCCCCACAACAAACCCTATAAAGAGGCCCCTCTTTACAATGAACTTCATATGTCCACCTTAAGCACATATGAAAAAGCAGCCTATCTCACACCCAGCTCTATTCTTTTCCGTTCACTCTCTGACCAACCATAAAAAACCAAGAGGATAAGAAAGGAGCTATAAATATAAATTCTTACAAATAAAGGGAAAAAAAGAGAAACTTCAAAAAATTATACAAGATTATAAATTAGAATGGGTGGATATTGGAAATCTAGATGACTCAGGATACCTGAGAGGAATTAATGATGTCAACTGCCATCTGGTGACACGGGAGTGTTAGGACCCAAAGATAAATGATCCTCATCTGATAAAGGAGAGACATCAAAGGAGGAAGAATTCTATGGTCTGAACGTTTGTTCCCCCAAGTTCATATGCTGAAATCCTAATGCCCAATGTCATGGCATCAGGAGATGGGGCCTTTGAGAAGTGCTGAGGTGAGGTAGAGCCCTCATCAATAGGATTATTAATGCCTTTATAAAAGAGACCCGAGAGAGAGCTCCCTGCCCCTTCTGCCATGGGAGGACACAGAAGTCTGCAACCTGGAAGAGGGCCTTCACCCAGTCATGCAGTGGCTCTGATTTCATACTTCGAGACTCTGAAGTGTGAGAAATAAATTTCTGTTGTTTGTAAGCTACCAAGTCTGTGGAATTTTGTTTTAGCAGCCCAAAAGGACAAAGACAGAAAATGTCAACTGCATGTGGTGACAAAGCAGTGTCAGGACCCAAAGATTAATCACAACTGATTTGATAATGGAAAGGAATTAAAGGAGAGAGTGGGATGATCAAGAGATATAAAGGAGGACAGACAGAGGGTGAGGAACAAAAAAGGAAGAAACTAAGAGTTGTAAATAACTGAAACGAAAAAAAAAAAAAAAGAGAGAGGGAAGAGAATAAATACAGTATAATTGACCAGTCATGGGATATACCAAACAGCAGAGTAGTTAGGTGACAGAAGGAATGAGAAGAGGGAGGGAGAAAATAACACAGGAGAGAGCTGGTAGGAAGAGGAAGAAAAGGAAAAGAAGGATAGAAAAGCAGGAGGTGAAGAAGGGACAGAAAGGAGTGAGACAAAAATACAGACTTTGCCTATTCTTGCCTTAGCTCTCATGTTTTCCCTGCTCAGTCTCTAATTTCTGGGATATGCTACCTCTTTACAAAAACATAAAAGTCCTGCACACATTTCTCTCCCTCTTCTTTTGCTAACCTCCTCTCCAGTCATTCAACAACCCTCACTCTAGCTCGTCTTTCTAACACCACTTCTAAGACTTCCTAGTCTAGTACCATCTAATTATAACCATCCTTCCATCATTTTTCCCTTCAACAATTTCCCTACTTATTTACTGAATCTTAATTTGCATTTAGTAATTAAGAGATGCTTGGAAGAGTTCCTAAGCTACTTTCCAGACATATAGGCTTTGCCTTTCCAGGCAACCTCCCTAAGTTACTGCCTTCCATCACCCATACCACCTAAATATGACCCTCTGAACAGAGATAATTCCATGAGTTCTAGGAAGTCATTCTATCCATTTCCAACCTTCTCTTGGAATTTAGCTGATGATGATATAAAAGATCCCTTGCCTTTATTTTGGCCCTCTCCCCACTGCATCAAATATCCTAATTTACAAACTAGACCTTCCAAGTCCACTAAGAATTATAATTAATCAACACAACTTTTGAATATCTGACATGTTTAAGAATTATACTAGGACACAGTATAATCCAATTCTCTAGGGCGGAGTTCAATGTAGTAAAGGGGTTTTGTAGTCCTGAATACCTGAAAATGGCCTCTGAAATCTGGACTTAGTGTTCATGTCCTTACCAAGTTTATTCTGAAAGACTGGTATTTGCCTTTAATCTCTACATCTCAGAAAGCAGAGCTACAAATAAGGCAACCTCTTCTATATTACTCTAATTTACTATCATTTGCTACTATAAAATAAAAGTCAATGATGCCATGAAAGAAGCGAGTGAATAAAAGAAAAAAACCATTATCACAGAAACCTATAGTATATGCACAGAATCCCATCTCCTAGACTCTTCCTTATGAAAGTCATCTAATTATCTCCTAAAGCAGATTGCCAACATTTCTCAAATAGCACATAGTACTTTGCTACATCTTATCTTGTTGCTTAAACTCATTTCCCTAAAACACGAAGCAAATTTTGCTTAACTGCATCTATTGAAAAAGAGCAAGTAAAGAGGAAATGAGAAACACTTACTGCTCTGGCAGCTTCCCCAAAGTCAATCTTTAGCCGTCCCATGGCTCTTATGATTGCAATGATGGACTGTATAGTATTGCTGTAGACAACTACTTTATACTGTTTACATTCTTCCTCTGAATAACCATCCTCATGAATGATTCTTAAAAAAAAAAGAAAAGCACAAATCATTACGAGGGACCTAAAATGAAAAGATACTATAGACTCTTTATGCATTGTAAGGAAATGTAACCTTTCAAAAGGCCATGTTCCAACTTACTTCATCTGTTTCACGATGGTGCTTTTACCAGATTCTCCAGCACCTGAAAGAAAAGAAACCACACTTTGATTTTTGATTACTTCATCTGTAATTAAACACAAAAACATGAGTGAGATCAACATGAGTGATAATTCTCATAATTAATGGAAACTACAGGTCCAGGAAAAACTTTGGCAAGGCTTGCTTTCTATCAGGAAAGACAACTGAGCTTCTCCATTAAAGTTTTACATAACTCAGCAACCAAACGTAATTCTCTGAAAGTGTCACATGGCCTACTTGATACATGTGTGTAAAGCAGGCATTCTCAAGATGTGGCAACATAAACACCTCCAGGAATTCATCCACTACATGAAACTTTATGATATAGACATTGAACAAATTATTAGATTACTTTTTAGTTCATTCGTTCTTATTAATTCCTCTGTCAGCAATCAAACAACCATGGACCTGAGGAATGCCTATTTCACACCACTTCCTCTCTCAAAACTTAAAAACCCCTTCCCACTTCTGACTCTCAGGTGATGATAATGCCTATTTTTTACTGGAAAAATTTAAAGCACTCAAAAAATTCTCATTTCCTATAACCAAATCCACCCATCTATCTGCACCTACATTAATATTCCTACCTTCATAAGCAAATGAACTATCTCTGCCAATGTCTAAGATTAACCTCTCCAACTGCGCATTTATCCACCTCATTTTATCTACTCAAGGTTTTGGCTGCTGCAATTATCCCATGTCACTCAAATATCATCGGGTTTTCTCTTCCCACTGGGACACTTTGATCAGTGCACAACTTGCTGTACTATCTTCCATCTTAAAATCAACACACCCACACCCGGCTCCTGGCTTTCCTTGACTCCACTTCTTCCTCTAGCTACAACTCCGTTTTCTCTCTTCCTCTGTATAGCAAAACCCCTCTGCTCTCTATACCACCAATTCTCACCTTAATCCACTCCAATCAGGCGTTCATACCCACCACTCTACTGAAACCACTTCTCAAAGTCTCAAACAACTTCTACCTTAATAAAACCATGGTCAGTGGTCAATTGTCAGTCCTCATCTTATTCAACTTCTCAAGCGGTATTTGTCCAAGTTGATGACTTCTCCCCTTGAAATATTTTCTTCACTAGGGAGGCTTCTAGACATCCTCCTGGTCTGACTCCTACCCCACGACTTCTCAGTCTTCCCTCCTGTCTCTGAATTGTAAAGGTTGTACTGCTTGACAGCTTCTTCCTTGGCCCTCTTCTCTCCTTACATTCATTCTCTAGGTCATCTCAGCTTACGGTTTTAAACACCACTCATAAGCCATTATTAATAGCATCTAGTGAGCATTACATGACAGACAGATACTGTTCTAAGAACTTTGCATGTATTAACTCTTTTAATCCTCACAATAACCTGGTAAAGTAGATACTATTATTACCCCTATTTTATCAATCAGGTAAATAAACAAAACAGAGAGATGTCAAGTTGACTTGTCCACGATTACACAGTCAATAATTGGCAGAGTGGAAATAATGCATTCACACAGTTTGGCTCCAAAGTTGTCGTATACTGCCTCTATGTTAATGATTTCCAAGTTTAGATCTTTAATCTTGGCTTCCAACTGTGGCTCCAGCATCATATATCTAAACCAACCACCTTATACATCTCATTAGATTTCTAATAAACATCTCAAACTTAAAAATGACCAAAGCTTCATTTCTGCTTCCCCACCCTTATTCCCAAACAAACGCTGCTCCATCCTGCTTTCTTATCTCAGTAAATGCGACAAGCATTCATCCAGCTGTTCAAGCCAAAAATGGTGACACGTAATTAACACACAGATGGAATGTGGGTGCCAGTACCAACATGTATATTAAATATCAGTAAAGCTTAATTTTCAAAAGATAAATATAATTTTAACAGTTTCTTCTTGTACTACAATGGATCTTGAGAACACTGGAAAGCACAGGCCTAGATCACTGTAAAAGCTTCCTAAAATGGGCTGATACTTCAGAGCTCACCTTTCCTATAGTCAGTTTTCCACTTGGTAGCTGGACTGAACTTTATAAAATGTAAACCAGATTGTGTCACAACTCTGCCCCCAAACTCTATGGAGTCCAATTACACTCAAAAAATGAAATCCATGGGCAATAAGAACCAATATGCCCTGGCCCCTGCCTACCTCCTCACCCTGAATTCATATTATTTTCTACTTTGTTCTCTCTGCTCTTGTCAGACCAGCTTTCTTGCTTTTCTTCCAACATACCAAACTGGTTCTCAATGCACTAGATCCTGACTCATGGTCTTTACATTTACTATTCCCTCTGCTTGGATTAAGTTTCTGCAAGACTTTCTTCTTCACTCAGGGTTCTGCTTCCCTCAGAACAGCTTTCCTGACTAATCTATCTAAATAGTCCCTGCCCCATCACACTCACTCCCCTTACTGGTTCTATTTTTTCAAAGTCTTTATCATTTCTTCGCATTACAGATTTGTTCATTTCCTGTTTCTCCACTAAAATATAAGCTCCACAAAGATTTATTCATTCCCAAGGCCTAGAACTAGGACTGACATAAACTGGTTATACAAATATTGTTGAACAGATGAATGACTGTTTAATAAGCAGGATCCTTTACTAAATATTTCTCAATTCTATCAACTAAAAATGATAGTTAAAATAAAATTCAAGTAATTAAAAAATTCCAAACATCTACACAGAATTAGGAGGGACATTTGTATTTGACTTTATCTTTATTCTTATCACCTAACTGTTCCTCAGGAGTAGCACTAAAATATAGTTAATACTCATGTAGCACACAAAGAACTTTCTAATGACACTATTAGAAAGTACTGAGTTCTCACATGCATATATATAAAAAAAAAAACCCTAACAATTCAATTCTGGAGAAGAGAATACAAAAGCAAGCCACTGATACTTAAATACTAGTTTAAAACAGAATTCCCAGATTATTCCATGTTAGCAATAGCTACTAAATTAAGTAGAAATTAATGAAGTAATGTACACCATTTTTTATACATTGAAGACACTTTTACCATTTATGTTGAATTATTTTGAGTAAAATAATAAGTCTATTAATCTCAGAATTAATTTCTACCCATCTCATTAAGTTCTACCCTATAAAGGTACGTATTTTTTAAAAACTATGTTGTCCTACCTCTCTCATGTTTTTCCAAGACTCCCTGATAAAATGTCAGTTTGCTCTTCTCTTTATCATCGCAGCTTATATATTCCCCCAAGCTTTTATTTGGCATCTAGCTCAATCTCTTAAAAGGCATGTCTTACCGACCACCAAACTAAATACAGGATTTGCTTCAGTGGGTGCTCTGGGGCATTTTATACAAATAAAGAATGAACTGCTTTATACCCAAAGCCTTTGACCCATTCACAGCTTCTAGATCACCATGGAAAGTGCCACCATCTTACCTTTCCTCCAAGGAGGAAATCTAAGAATCATCTGGAACCCACTCACTCTTCTCTTAGATCAAGCTGTAACAATATCTTCTCTCGTTTATGCATTTCTCAAATTAATTCTTTCTACACTCCACATAGCTGAGCCTGACACTGCCCTATTGCTTGTTAGAGCTATAATTTTCTCAAACTTCTATTTCAAAGCCCCCTCTTCCTTCTCATCATTTCCAAATGGCACTATTAAAAAAGCATCTGTTCATCTAGTAATTCTTCAACTTCTTCTAACATTTTTTTATAACTCTTTCTCCTTAGGCCTGAACTCTTCATTTTTACCTCATTCCTCTGTGCTCCATTGCTTCAGTAGTAAATTCCCTCTCTAATAACATCTCAGTCTTAGGTTTTCCCCAAACTGCTTCCCATGTCTCACCTCCCTCACCCAATACATATGTGGTGTTTGGAACTTCCTAATTTTACCTGCATCTTTTTACCTATCTTCCTTAAAAATTCATCACAAGTGTAAGGGGAGATTCATTTGCCCATCTTCAGTCTACCATGGTAATAACTGTAAGGATATAAAGAATGGGATAGACACAAAGGAACTGTAAAGACACAGATCTATGGCTTGGAGAGGGAGGAACTGAAGATGACTCTATAGGCAGAAGGGATGGAATTGGATAGGGGATAGAATACACAGGGAAGAAAGGTCTGAAGGTCCCAGAGACAGGAGGGAATGGGGTCAGTTCAACTTAGAAGATTTATCCTTAAAACGATACATAACTAAAGGACATCCTATATAAAGAGAAAGAAAGGATGAGGGATGAAGCTATAGAGGTTTCTCAGAGAAAAGGAGAGAAATAGTTAAGTTAGAATGTCTCATTCTCAATAAAAGAAGGCAATCTGCAAAGATAAAAGGGTAGAATCAATTTAGAAAATCTTATAAACATCTAATAGAACAAGTAAGATGTGTGTGCACACATTAGCATACATAATCACCAACACTGTTTTAGATGAAAAACAATTTACCAGTACATACTCCACTGTAGAATCATTATATTTACCTCAGTACATTCTCAATTTTGTTTTTAAGGAGCTCCTTGAGAGCAGGCACCATTATCAGATGCCCTCCTTTTTCCTCCCATAATATATTATTCATTATGGTATGAAAAATGAGAGATGGTGATGACTTTTTTAAAGGCTAGTGAGCAACTGATATAAACAAATCATTATCATATCTGAGTAAACATATTCAGCTTATACACACACTCATTTTAAAAATTAACCCTGAGAGATGGCTGATCCCCAAAAACACTGTCATCAGCCTTTTTTCTCTTTCATTTTGACCAAAGAAAATTTACAGCACTATTTTTGGATAACCCTGTCAGTACTAAAACAAGACACTTTCTTGGTCTCTCTACAGGAACCTCTTATCAGACATATGGGAAGATATGACTAGAATAGGCATAGACAGCCTTTCTCCCATAGCAGTTTGAAAGGCTGGTCAGCAAATAAATTTGATTTTTTTCTAAATGTGATTTTTCTAACTTCACTTAAAAAGTTTTTTTAGTCAGATACCATGGAGTAACAAACTCTATGGAAGGATAAAGTTTAGTCCTAGCTCTGCCATGACTAGCTGTGTGACCTTGGGCAAGTCAACCAATGTAATGTAAGCGGCTTTGGTCTAGATGCGCTCTATGACTGCACTCTAAAATTCTATTACTGTAATTATTACAACTCTAGAAGCAAACTAAATCTCTAATTATGGCACACAGAGGCTTCAAATCAAACCAGGGCTCCACATCTTCCTATTAACCCAACCATTCAAAAGCTACCATAATACAGTGATCAACATCTCCAATTATGTCCTCCTGATCAAGAAGGGACAGAGTGGAAAGAATTAAAGGGGCAGCAAGGAAGGAGCAGTTGTCTGGCAACCAGCCTCCTATATTCATGCCCAAGGATATTCTATAATTGTATAGTCTCAAACTAGCAGAACACTGGAGTTAGATGGCTATTCTTAAAAAAAAAAAAGTGAGTTATCTGTAACTAAAGATCACAGCAACACAGTTCATGCTATTTCCAATAATAAGATTATCTATTGCTCCCACTGAGTACTTTTTATTGACAAGCATAAGCAGCTAACAGAGTAAAAATTCAGATTAAGGTTAAAAATGACATTTCATTCAAAATGCTTTTCAAAGTACCATATTTAATAGAAAAAAAAACCCAGCTGCTTGCTAATTCAGTGAATGAAAACATTAGCACAATTACGGATGGGAAAAATGTCATGCAGCAAATACAAACTGTTATTCATTCTTTTTTTTAACCAACATATTTCATATGTGCCTGGAACTGCTGGACTCTGAGACTTTATATACATGTAAGTTTAGGAATTTATGGTCTCGAGGGAGAAGTTAGTCTATTTCTCTTGTGAAATTAGCTAAGTTTCCACAGCCTAAAATATCAGAGTAATTTCTTTACCCAGCCCACTGTCCCTCTAAACTGGCCAAGCCTCTGCATGTGAACATCCTTGAAAACCCTGTTCAACTCAAACTTCAACTCTTTGCTGAAGTCTTCCCCATTCCCTCTGAAAAAGTTATTACGCCCCAATGATGGCTGGCATAGATTATTCCCTTTCAGCATAAATCCCCGAGGTCAAGATTAAGTGCCAAACTGTCCTTCCCAGCTACCTCACCTCCTTTTATCTCTAGCTAGCTGTGGCCACTCTAAAAACAACTATTTGACTACCTTTACAGTTCTTAATCTGTTTTTTTCATAAACTACTAGTTGATTTTCTTGATTTTCATTAAAATGGTAATGAACCTTTTTGGTACAATCTAAAAACCCTTCCACACCTTTGTACTTCTGTCCAGACTCAACATGGCCCTGCAGGTTAATGTCAAACATCATAACACTAACACTTGGTTAAATATTGTAATTATTTGGGTTTGTGCCTATTTAGGACTCCACTAGTCCTAAACTCAAAAGCACACTCCTTGAAAGCACAACAAAACAGTGCCTCTTTTTGCATCTCTACCCCTCCTCCAACCCCATGGAGAGCACAATCTAGGACGGAGCAGGCACCTGACAACCGTGGGATGAATGGCCTGAGTTTCTGTGAGACTCAGTAGTTGCCTAATCATACTTTGCAAATGCCAGTTGCAATGGATGTTATTTTCAATGTAGGCAGTTAACAGAAGCAGAAGATTTCCATTCCTCTGCTATCTTTACTCAGCCCCACACCCATTCCTGGGCCATCAACTCTCACCCCACAACTACACCTGACAATATATTGGACTCACAAGCCTCCTATTCTCCCTATTCCCCTCTAAACCTTACTCTGAAATGAAAGAATGAGTATGTGAGGGCAGAAGATGGAAATAAGTTGCTAGTGGGACAGAGATAATGGAGCTCTTCTCTAAAAAAGATCATTCTAGGGTACAATTACATACCAATCACTAAAAAGGCTTAAAGCATATAGAATAAACTGTTTATTAAATTTATCTGATCTATTAGACAGAACTTCAGAATATCTGACTGCCTGTGATCCCTTCCAGAAAAATCCCTGCTTAGCCTCCTGACAATACGGACCATGCCCCTCTCCATGATGGGATCAGGAGTAAATACCTGACACAAGAGTCATCAGTTGCTAGCTGGCAGAGGGCTTATACCTTGTGCAACCTAGCTCCAAAAAATGAGTAGAACCAATCAGAATACCTGAGGATTCTGCACTAGGAGATTCAAAGTCATTCTAAACTACATCACAATGTGTGAAAACCTAGATTAAGGGGAAAAAAGGCGGCTCACTTAGCCAAATAGCGCTTCTCAAAATGTTATCACTTGAGAATATGAATTAAGTTAACTTGAATGTTGCTAAAGATCATGTGTTCTCTTTAGGTAACCAGCCAATTAAGAGGGAGAAATGGGGATTCTTCTGCACTTTTGCTGAACATAAAATGAAAGTTTAGACGAGCAGTCATTTCTGAGCAAGGAGGGGGATTTACCTCTGGCTGCCTCAATGTTCTAATTGCTGCTTGTGAATAAGTTTTTACTTCTTTGAAAATAAGGCAACAAAAGGCCATTTTGGTATTAAAGCTAAAGTATATGGTATGTATGTATGACATGACTGAAGACTATTTTTGCAAAGGTGTATTTTTTTCCAGCTCTGCCTCAAAATTTCCTTCTGAGATAGTCGTGTAAAATATGAATTTTAATCCATACAAATAATTCTTCATATGTACTAGATATAGCCCCCAAAGTTCACTGTAATATTAAATCCATTCACCAAAACCCATATATTCCAAAAATTTACATTTAAAAATGTTAGAATCATATCCCTACCGAAGGCTCTCAAACACTGATGGCAGCATCCAGTACTTGTACATGCCTGTTTAATCAAATGTAAATTAATGCCACACTTTATAAATTAACCACTAGCAAAATATAAATTGAGTTGCAGATCATGAGGATGCCTACGATTTCAATTTCCTTTACCATATAAATGCTCGCTAATGCTGTAAGTGAAAACCCAAAAGAACTTGGATTTTGTATATGTTTTACTTCTACTTACTTTTGTTAGAGCATAAATTAGTGGGGGGATGGCAAAAAAGGCAGGTAATAAGAGGGAGGAAAATGCAGTCTCTAGATGATCTTCCTCAAGCTCTATCTGTATTTATCTCTATCTATAAAATAAAATATGGTCTAAAATATAGCTCCTAAAAATTCCTATCAACGCTCTCCAAATCCCCTGCATACCTTTCCAGACCTACCTCCTATATTGACCTTTCATTTCAGGCACAGAATTAGACTTGATGACAAAAAGAGGCCCACAGCAGTGAAACAGTAATGGAACAATGAACACTACACCATCTCAGCTAATCCTTAACAATCTTTCTTAAACATTTTAAGTGTCTTCCAAGTCTAACTTGGAACTCAAAGGAAATTCATGTCTAAAGACTATACCCTACTAAAACTTGTTTCTAAAATCACTAGGCCATCATTCAGGTACAAGTCAAATAAAGTTGGTCTTTCAGTATCCTTCTTTGCTTTGTTCATATCAGATACATTCATTTCTATTACAACTTAACAGCAAGACACGGAAAATAGGATTATTTCATTTACACAGAGCACTCTACCAAAACTAGACCAATTAAACAGTAATCCTAACACAATGTTATTCAGTTCAAGCAGCTGGAATTACAGAAATGATATAGATGATTCCTAAGCAGGTAACAAGATAGCCTGGATAGATGGAGGCTTAAAGATAACTCTAACGTGCTAAACACTGAAAAAGAATTACACCAAAATGAAGATGGTTAAAATCCAAGGGGATATCAAATAGTAGGGCAATTTCTTTATATTTTCTTGAACATTTACATTATGGGTACTTTATGAATTTATGTCTTTCAGGTTTTTAACTTCAGTTTTTAACTACCCACCTAAACAGCCTTATTATGTTAAACTAATTTCACTCAAAGTCAAGAATAAGAGAAATGACAACACAACAGCCCTCTTTATAATTTACTAAAACATTCCATCTGGTAATATTAACTTTTCAGACAAGGGATCCTGAAATCAGCTCAGAGATTAGGACTAATCTCCCAATCTTCAGTCTCTTTGTGCTTCCCCCTACATTACATGGTTATGTCCCATCTCTGAACTGAGTTACCAGTTCAAGGAGATGTATTTATTAGTGCTAGTCTATTGTAGTCTGTTGACTAGGAAACAAATTTTTTTTTAAAAAACTTTAGTAATCTAAACGTAATGTCCACTGCTCTAGACATTTCTTTAGGGACCTGTATTTTTATTTTTTTGTTTTTACTGCTAATATTCTAGTTCCTGAATACTTAAAGCATGTCTTCCTCCCCACTTCCCCCAACAAGACCCACCCCCCAATAAACAAAACTAAACTAGACTATAAACATAAGGATAAGACCGAACATGGATAGTTGCAGCCCTGATTGAAAGGTTACATGCCCTGTCAAATCTAGTGAGTACTAACCTCCTATTCTATGGTCATCACTGTACTTACTACAGAATTCGCATAGTCAAGGAAGGTTACAATATTGTAAAGGACCATATTTTCAGACTGCGGAAGTGATGAAGGCATTTAAATTAATTACACGAATAATAATAAGTTCTTATAAAAAACAAACCTGTTTTTGCAATTTGAATTTTTTTTTTTAGG
Organism: Phataginus tricuspis; assembly: GCA_029783875.1. Taxonomy (NCBI): domain Eukaryota; kingdom Metazoa; phylum Chordata; class Mammalia; order Pholidota; family Manidae; genus Phataginus; species Phataginus tricuspis. The sequence continues at coordinate 15,360,042 of JAQQAC010012408.1, forward strand.
AGAAACCCGTTTATTTCTTTTTTTTTTCTTTTTTTTTTTACAATTTATTTTATTTTAGTATCATTAACCTACAATTACATGAGCAATATTGTGATGATTAAACTACCCCCTTCATCCGGTCCCCCCCACCAACCCTATTACAGTCACTGTCCATCAGTGTAGTGAGATGAGAATCACTACTTGTCTTTGCAATTTTAATTTTTTATGCCAGTTTCTTCTTTCTTACCCAGACACAAGATGCATCTTCACAAAAAATTTAATAAGTATGAATCTTATGACAGATAAATGGCAAACATTAGAAAGAATATCATCCTACGAGAATATAATGTAGTTGCATATTTGCAAAAGAACAGTCTTATTTTTAATGGTAAGCATATTCATCCAGTAATACTGCAGATATTTAAATGAAAATAATCACTTGCACAATACAGTGTGCAAGTCAGTTAGATGATTCCAATTCTCTACATGCAACATAACTTTTGCCATACCACCACCAGCAAAATCCTAAAGAACAAAGCATTAATCTTACTTTGTATAATAATGTTTTCTCAAGATCTGATAAGGGAACTATCAAGAAATGGAAATCTAGACATAGCACAGGAGATTCTTCAATAACTTACAAAACTAAATGATACTTAATTCCTTTTATCACAGAAAATGGTACCTATTAAAATTCCTTGAAGATCTTTGAAAAGGGTATATTCATATTTTTTAAATAATCAAACATGTTTGAAACATCCTTTAAAATAGTAGCTAAAAAGATAAGCTTCACAAACATCAATGTAATCATATGTTACCATGTGCTGAACACTTGTCAAGCATTATACATAATCTCATGTCATATTATGAAATAGGCATCATCATTCCCACTTTATATGTGTGAAAATTAAGATTCGTATAGTTAAGTCACATGCTCTGGGTCTCACAGCTAGTAAGTGGAGGAGGGAGCTGAATTTAGTGTTTACTGAGGTGAGCTGGAGGGGTTTAGTGAAAATGATTTTTTTTCTTTATATTATAAAATCATGGCATGAATAATAAAATACAAAGTATTACAGATGACATTAAATACTAATCGGCATAAATGTATTATTTTCAATTGCCAAATTCAAGAAGTTTAGAGAGGGAATCATAACAAAAATATTCAAACATTATTTCAATTGTAAAATTTTGAAGTATAAAATGATTTGAAATTTCAAGACTATAAAAAGTTTGCAAACAACACATTTGTACAACATCCAATATGCACTGCATTCTGGTTGGGAAGTTTTGCATTCGTTTTGTCTTTCTATAAAATATTCTGATTAAACACAGATTTAGTACATGAAGATTTTCCCAATAACATATTTAGAGGAAATTCAAGCCAGAGGTATCAGAGAACTGTAATACCGAAGTCGTCCTTAATAATTCAGCCCACGCTAGCTTCTTAATTTGAATTTCTATAGTACCTATAATCTGTAATATTCATTTTGATTTAGTAATGATAATAACAAGTATTCATTGAGCTAATATTATGTGCCAGGCTAAGTTGTACTTCACATTATTATCTTATTTAATCTTCATGGCACTCCTGTTAAGTACCTGTATTTTCTTCATTTTAAAGATAAGGAAACTGAGGCAGAGAGAAATTGAGTAACTTTCCCAAGGTTATTGGTGGTATATGAGAATGGGAATAAGAATTTGAAACAGTCTGACTTCAGAGCCCATGTTGTTTATCACCATGCTAAACTACATCCCTGCAGAGAAGAAAATACAATAATATTTAATGAAAACCTATTCTGTGCCAGGAGAGACACGGATAAGTGAACATCTCAACTTAAGACGAAGTTCTATAGTTTCACAATGATGAAGTAAAAATGATTTGCATGTACATCAAAGAAGATATTCCACAGCAAAAAGAAATTGTCTGTATACTGTGATGGGTGCAATTCTGTTTACAGACATAGTGAGGAAGATAGCTTTAATTTAAAATGTGCATTATGAAATGGCTCAGGCAAGAGCATCTGTCTCTACAACCTAATTAAATTTGTTGATTTAACTTGGTCAAGAATATAAAAAAAATCTTAAAACAATAAAATTGATAAAAATTAAAAGCAAATGCTTTAGTTCTTTGGTTTTTACTTACTGCTTTTAAAGTTCTTTAAGTCACCATGTATTTAATTTTGTTTTAATTTAAATGCACTATTATAAAGTCCTGAATAAAGATTTTTCTAGACCTTTGGACAAGTTCTCGCCTAAATTCTGCCTGCCAAATCCCGCCAATTGGAAGCCTTGAAATTTACAACTGTAGTACAATAGGCTAATTAATACCCTGAAAGAATCTTTGATGGTCAGTGTAAATCAAGTACTCAGAAAATGAAAATACCCCTTTAATTTATACCAATCAATCAATACAGACAGTGCTAATGCCTTGAGTATCATGGTTTATATCAAACATCTGAACGGCCGCAAGGAGCAATGTCCAACATTTGCTGGCTCATGCTGGTTAACAGTAACCATTCAAGAATGTTCTGCTATGTGCCAGAGACCATGATCATCCACAAATGATACCTGTTACACGGAGAGTGGCAGTCTACAACTACAATCTGAATTCATGCATTATGAAAGACCAGATATTTAAACTGAAACCTCAAGCTCCAATGCCTAACTTCCCCCCTACAGCCAAAGCACTGTTACCAGTGCTCCTGCAATCTATAAACCAAGTCATTTCACAGGAAGAGACCACCTGGGCACCCAGAACATCCTGGCGAACAAAATAAACCTCGGATTATGGTGGTGCATTCTGTCCTCTGGAGCTTTATACACGGAAATTTGGCACTTTTCTTAAAACAACTTCTTTTTCTCATTTTAAAAAGTAAAGTTCTACTGGTTACAGAATCCATTTCCAACAAATCCCTAGAAAATACCAGGGGTGAAGAAATGTGACTTGATTTATTGGTTAGCTGACGCCAGCGTACTTCATATAATTTACTAAGCCTCTATAAGCCAGTCTTTCAAATAGTTTAAAACTAATCACGCTGAGTAAAATGTAGACTGTATGCAAAAGCTACTTAAAACGAATGTCAGGTAAAATAAACTAATTCTTGAAAACAAATAGCTCCCCAGAAGTCTGTCACAGCTTTTACAGTAAGTATGCCCAATTCTATAATGTCTCCTAAGATAACTCCATTCCCACTGCACATCATCCCTAGCAACTATTCAGTAGGTAACTCTCAATGTGTCCACTAAGTCTTTTGCCACAAACCTCAAACAAGCCGGTCCTTAAATTCCCACCGCTCACCCCATCTCCTCGGCAAAGACAAGGAAAGGAGTTGCAAAACCTTAAGGGATTAATACTGGAGAAGAGTGGAAAAGTAGAGTTACTACAGACATGCTCTTTTCCTTTACACTTGAGAACTTGTCATTTATCTTAACCACACACCTTCATGTTTCTGAATAATCCAGGGTTCCTGCACGTGACGAATAGTTCAAAATGCCCGCTCTCTAATAAATGACAGGGTCTTTATGTGACCACTGTCCCACCCCTTCTGTTTATATTAATCTTCAAGTCTCCCAGCTCTATCCAGTCACAAAGTATCACCACGCTCCAAACTCACAAGCCATTAAAGAAGCCGAACATACTACCCCATCCTCCTAGCTACCAACACATCCCAACCTCTTAGAAAACCGTCCCTAAAATCAGTTCTTTACGAGGTTTCCCCATATTCCTAACATAGTCTCCATGTCTTGCCGCCCAAGCTCTCCCCGCTAAACCCAACTCCAAGGTGGAGTTACACCCTCTCTCCAGCCTAATTCCTACAACCCCAAAACCCCACCCCCTCATCACGCTATCCAGGGCCTCAGCCACTAACCCGACACCCCGCCGCATGCCCGTCCCGTCCTCCAGATCCCTTCGGGGTTCCTCCCGCCCAGCCGGCGGAACCCCCTCAGGGCTCCCAAGTGCCTAGGCCCTCCAGATCTCCCCGTCAGCCCCGCCTCCAGGCTCCTCACCGAGTAGCAGGAGCTTCACTTCTTTGGCCGCTTTCTCTCCGTCCTCCCGCAAGTTGCGGTCGATCATCTTGCTCCGCTCCACCGCTGCCTTGTCTTCGGCGCTCAACGTGCAGCCCATGGCGGCGGCGGGAGAGGGGACCGGGCCGGGGCTCACTTACACAGCGCTGAGACTGCGCGGTTCGGCGAATTGAGACAGCTCCTACTGCTGGGCGGCGGCCCTCTCCGTCAGCTTCTGGAGCGCCCGAAGAAACCGGATATCCGGCGTTACGACACTTCCGGTAACGCCCCGCGGCGGTGACTGCTAGATCCTCGCCAGTAGGGGTAAAGGAGGCGCCGCCGAAAGCGGAAGTTCGCAAGAGGGATGGTGAAACGAAGGGGTGGCTTCGCGGATTAACGAGGTCCTGTCGAGCTCCCGGTGCGCCGATCAACCTTAGTCCCTTTTCACCTTTCGGCTGCCTTATTTGGATAAACGTAGAAAAACCGGGGACTGGCTTCTCCAGTTCAAGGCGCCCTGCCGGAGTCACACAGCCGGCCTTGGATGGGGAGGTGAGTGGGTGGGGATTTCCAACTGACAGCCCACAGCCCGCACGGGAATTTCTGCTGGAAATGTCTCACTGGCCAGAAAGTCCCTTTGATCTCTGGCTATGGAGCTCTGGGACCCCTGCCCCCTAAGCGTAGGACCCTCTTTCTGCTGGGATCGTCTCAGATGTATCGGAAGGGAACAAACTCCAGAGCCTGGGCCCTGGGCCACGTTTCATGTCTGCGATCTCTGAGACCTACCGTGCCTAGGACGTCAGCGATCCCTTTCTGCTCTCTCTTCTGGCCCACCGCCTACTGCTCTCAAAATGTACTCTGGTCCTTGTGCAGTTAATGTGCGAATTTCTGTGGGCTTGAGAGTTGCCCAGATACTATGCCGGCAGAGGGCCACCTGAAATAGGTAACTGTGTATGAATTAGAAAGGTTATCGTGTAGTTCCTCTATAAAATTTCCATGCTACCTTTCTCCAATATAAGTCAGTTTTAGCGCTTATAGATCGCCCTGCCTTAGGGGCTTAGGATTTCTACCAGGATTAGTCAACCTCAGTCCTACACCCCAATACAAACCAGTGCATCCTGTGAATCTCCTAAAATTTCCTGTTGTGGTACCACACAAAAGGGAAGTTCTAGTAAAATTTGCCTCAGCTCTAGCACCATCTGAAAATAAATCTTCTATGAACGTGCCAGATTGATAGCCTTTTTCATTAATAATTCTGGGGACTACATGTAGTGTAGGTGGCCCTGAATTACTTTTACTGCCAGACAGCTACACAAATACTCTCACCATACTTCCCAGGGGAACTCTTGTAGTGCCGAAAACCTTTACCTGTGATTTAAAATTATTTCCCTAATAGAATCTAATAAAATGTAAGGTCCCAACGAAAAGTCTGTATGGTGATGATTCATTAATTAGATTTCTTGAGAGAAATCCACAAGCTCCTTTAGAGAACCTCATCCACCATAACTTATCAATGCCAGTTCTTCAAAGTTTGAAAACTCTCCTACTCATTCCCAAATGACAGAATAAAAGAGACTGCTTTTCCATAGTCAGTACTTATGAGGGAAAAGGGCAGGAGAAAAGGGAAGAAAAATCAATATTTATTGAGTACCTATTTGCCAGGTATGGCTAGGTGCTGCCATGTGTCATGTCTTTTAATCCTCACAATAACCCTGTGAGGTAGGTAATATTAGCCCCGTTTTTAAGATGAGGAAATAGGCTTGGAGAAATTAAGCGACTTTCCCAAGTTCACACAGTGAGTTAAGTAGATGTCTGACTCCAAATTCACCCCTTTTCTACCTTGCCACTATAAGATGTTACCTGGGGAGACCTGACATGTCTAAGATTGAAAGTCACCCCAACACCACTAGGGTGCAGGGAAAAAGTAACTGGCGGCATGGTTGTCTAAGCCTGTTGATTCTTCAGTGAGAGGGAAAATTAAGTCAGATTTTGTCCATGAACAGTTTTCACAGCTAAAGGTTACATACTGAATGTTACCAGGTGATCCTGTTACCTAGAGAGCTCCTGGAAGGTGGTCAAGGCAGAAATTGTTGGCAAAGTTCTCAACATAACAGAAGAAAAATTTTTATTTCCTTCATGATCTACTCAGGGAAAAAAAATGGCAAATGAACCAGCAAATGTCAATTCTGTAATAAAATCTGAGATCATATAATCAGGAAATTTCAGCCTGAATCAGAGATACCCTTGCACTTAAAAAGGAAGAGGCAAAATAAATTAACAAAATGGCTGCCAAGGAATGTTTAATGCCCTCCCCTCTCCCCCTTCCCCTGTCACAAACCTGCTCCTTCCCTATTTCTACTGGACTCACCTGCCATCTGCTGGCAATGCTTAGGACCTGCTAGCTGATAAGTGATTGGAAGTTTTCCCCTATCTAGGAATGACGATTCCTCTTACCAGGGGAGGGGAGAGAAAACATTTTTCAGTCACAAAGGCTCTCCTGGGTTATATGCTAAGAGATTTCCTCAATGTATTAGGTCCTGGACTAAATAAGTCTAGTGAGAAGACAGAAACCTGGAAAGTTTCCTAGATCTAAAGATGGAAAGCTATTTGCCCAGCTTCAGTTAGTATTTTCTTCAACTAGAATTTCATTTACAACCCCCACACTTTCCACAATCTGTAGAAAGCCTCCATGTAGGTATCTTGCTGCAATGGACTGAACTCAGAAGACAGAACCATGAACATTCTCCGGTATATTTCTCAAAACATATTCTATAGTACATTACCAGATGTAAATGCTCTAAAAGTACAAGATACCTGATCAGATTAGACTATGAACTCCTTGAAGGCAGTGACGCCACATCCCAGAGAATATTGGACATCCAGCTATTATACTCTGAGTTGAACTGAAGGAGTCAATGTTGATATCAGTGTAGCTTTTATAATAAAAATTATTTATTGGCTGTTCAAAGGGGAAACTATCCCACTCCCATCAGCCCGTCTTCCCCTTTGGTACCCGAAGAGCTGGGAATTTGTTCAAATATAGACCACACCACCCTCTGATCCTGCCTTGACCTTATTTTAATGTTACCTGATTCAAGTGGGGGAAGAGGATGGACAGGTAGTCCCAGATGGGTGTCCTATCCAGTTTGCAATTATTACCCCTCCCCTGAAAATACCACCACCAAGATCAAGACAGTTCCTACAGTCTCAATGAACAGCTGAGCCCAACTCCTATGCCCTCTCTCTAACCCAGGGCGCAGATAGGAGAGAGAGTTAAGTCTTTGTTATTGAAGCTAATTTTGAGAGCGATGCATGGGAGCAGGAGGCATTTAATGGACTATGGAAACCCCACCATTCCCATTCCCAACCTTAGTCTTTGTACCCGGTTGTCCAGGGGGCTGGAGGTGGGTCACTGCCATGAGGAGAGAAATCAGGGAGGCCAGTCCTAGAAAAAAAGATTGACAGTATTATTGGTTAGGGTGATTACCTGGCCTCTGTACTGTAACACCTTAGCAATTCAAATACTAACCCCCACCTTCCATCCAACCCCAGCCTTTCCACTTCTTCATCCTAAACAAGGAGAAAGAGCCATCCTGTCTTATTCTTGCTTCTACTGAGATCAAGCCCCAAGCTGACCCCCCATATGCAGGAGAGGGACAGAAAATACAACAGAAGGGCTATTCTTGAAGAGTGAGAGAGCTGCAGTTGGCTTTCCTGCCTTCTACTTTGTGTACCCTTATTGCTACTTCCCCTTGCTTCTGGTCAAACTCAGGACTATACCTAGTTGATCTTCTCACATTATGGAAATCTGAGGTTTAAAACTAGAAAAAGATCTATGAACTCAAATGGAAACACTTGATTGTAATTTAGTTCTTTTTAAACCTAGCAAAGAAATAAGAAGACACAGGTCATTTTCTTACCTTGTTTGGGTGAAATTACTGCCCTGGACAATAACACTGAAAAATGAAATATCTTTAAGGGTCCACAGAATAACTCCAAACCTGGCCTGCTGCCCTATATTCTCCAACTTCTATCCTGGGAGTTTCCCTGATACCTGATGCTTGGAAAGTTCACTGGTTGAAAGGCATCATCTCACCTCCATGATCCTTTACTCTCGTTATCATCTCACCAGGTTCCCTCCCCCAGTAGTCAAGGATCATAGCCACGTCCAAGGCTTTGCCACACATCCATCCTGTTAGCTCTGTTTCTGACCCAGAAAACACTAAGCAAAAGCTGTGTGCAGAGACCCCAGCCCCAGCCCCAGCTGGCTGGGAAAGATGATCCCACAAGGTGTTCCTTGCAGTCATAACCAGCCCCGGCCCCATCTGCCTCCAAGTGTTCAGAAGCCCATCACGAATCTAGCCGAGGTGAGGGGGCAGGACAGAGGTAGCTGTCCGACATGATGATGTCGCTGGTGAGCTGTTGCTCCAGGAACTCAGACGTCTCCTCAGCTATCTGGCCTGGGATTCGAAAGTCAACAGCAGGTGCTTCCTGCTTGGGGCTGGGTAGGGGCCGGGAAGCCCAGGACTCTGTGGGACAGCCAGTACCCTGAAGGAACTGCAGGAAGTTCTCCTCAATGGAGCCCTCCCGGCTTGGTAGCCTCAGCTCCTCCTCTGGCGCCTGCTTGAAGAAGCAGACAAACTGCCTGCTGAGCTCTCCCCGGATCTGCCGGTTGAGACACCCATAGAAGAAAGGGTTGGAAGTGAAGCCGAAGTAGCCGATCCAGGTCACCACATTCTCCGCCTGCCCAGGTGAAACGGGCTGGGCACTCAGGGCAACATAGAGATGGAAAGAAAAGTAGGGCAACCAGCAAAGCAGGAACTGTCCCCCCACAGCCAGGAGGACCACTGCTGCCTTCCCTCCCCCAAACGTCCGGTGCGGAGTGGTCTGGGGGGCCCCCGAGCTGGTGACCATAGTGGAGCGGCTGCTGAGGGACTCAGAGCGTTGCCGAGGTGTCTCCATCCACGTGGGCAGCGGTCCATGCTGCATGGCCGCCACCCGGGCTACTCGGAACATGCTGCAGTAGACCACCAGGATGAGGAGCAGGGGCAACAGGAAGTAGAGGACAGCAAAGACCACCACGAAAAGCTGGCAGTAGGCACTGCGGCTCCATTGGAGTGAGCAGCCTGGGGAGACGCTGGGAGCTCCCTCCTCCCGGGAGACCCTTCCCAATACTGGCACAGAGGCCATGGCCAAGGCCTTCACCCACACACCCACCAGCACAGAGGCCACCAGCCCCAGCGTCATGCGCACCTCGTAGCGCATGGGGTGGACCACATAATAGTAGCGCTCCACGTTGATGGCGGACACCGAGAGAATGGCCAGGCTGACAAAGCATATGCTCAGGAACAAGTAGAGGCGGCAGGCAACCTCCCCAAAGAGGTCACGGTCAAAGAAGGCAGAGCTGGAGAGCATGGCCAGGGGCATGAGGGTCAGGGCAGCCAGCAGGTCCACCAGGCAGAGGTGGAAGACGAAGACAAATTTCCGGAGGGCAGGCGTCTTGGCGATAACAGCCATCACAGCGGCGTTGCCAGCCACGGCGATCAAGTCCAGAAGGAGCATGAAGAAGAGGGCCACAGATTCTGAAGCCACGTCCTGAAGCCCTACCTCCGGGACCCCACTGGCAGTAGGGGGGCCTGGGGTTTGAGGGGCCCTCCCCAGAGCGGAAGAGTTTCCTGATGACTGTGGGATGGGGGAGGACTCCATGGGGCCAAAAGAGGACACCCAGGGCACCTCCTATCCCAGGCCCATCCCCCATCCTAGTCCAGTGACCCCGGGATGGCAGCCCAGGCTTCCCAATTTTGTGGGGGCGGGGAGGTGGGGGAAGATGGTGTGTCCTGCTGCAGCCTTTCTGGTAGGCTCCTGTCACCAGCCTTCGGGGCTGGACTGCTCTTAATAGAGCACCGGGCCAGTCATGGAGGACTCAGGAGCTCATCTCTCCTGGCAGGAAGCAGCCGCGGTCCGCCTTGGGGATCTCGGAGAAGCAGAAGGAGAGCTGCAGGTGCCTCTCCCCGTTCATCCCACCTTCGGAGTGCTTTCCAGCTCCTTTTCCGCTTCCTTTCCTCTGTTCTCCGTACCCTTTTCCCCTTTCAAGGACTGTTATCCAGAGATTCTCAGTCCTCTGTCTCCCCTCTCCCAGAGTCCTGCTGGGCTCGGGGTAGTGCCCCAGTTTTAAAGGTGCTTATGTAAATTTCCTGATTTCTTGTCTCCTCAGAACGGCAGGAGCTCTCAGGGTGTAGAAGGAACACAAGATTTGGTTTCCAGTCACAGGTCTGGGATTTATTAACTCTGCAAGTCCTCTGAACTTCAGTTTCCTGATAAAATCATCTGTAAAATGAAGGGAACAATACCTACTTCACAACTGGATCATGTGAGATTTATTAATAACAATACTAGTAATAATAATATTTATATGGCGCTTTCCACATGCCAGGCCCTATTTCAAGCACTCTACATACATTAACTAATTTTATTTATTTATTTATTTATTTATTATTTACAATTTATTTTGGTATCATTAACCTACAATTACATATGCAATATTATGGTGATTAAACTACCCCCTTCATCAGGTCCCCCCCACCAACCCCATTACACTCACTGTCCATCAGCGTAGTGAGATGCTATAGAGACACTACTTGTCTTCTCTGAGCTGGGCAGCCCTCCCCGTGCCCCCGCTACCTTACGTCTGCTAATCGTAATGCCCCTTTTACCCTCTTATCCCTCCCTTCCCACCCATCTTTCCCAGTCCCCTTCCCTTTGATAACTATTAGTCCATTCTAGGGTTCTGTGACATTAATTTTAATCCTCACACAACCCCATGAGGTAGATATTATTCTAATCCCCATTTTGCAATTGATAAAACTGAGGTCTCGAGAGGTTAACTTACCAAAGGTCACACGGCTAGTACATGGCAAGGTCCTGGTACACACCTGGGGGGTCTGGCTCCAGGGCCGGTCCTCTAGCCCCCGGGTGCCATGCTGCATCTGATGGGGCCCCCCACAGCAGCTGGAACATAACAGGCATTCAGTAAAGAGTTGTTGGATTTGAACCATTCCTAAGAGTGTCTCTCAGTGCTCTGAGGCTGCCACTGGGAAGATATCACCTGAAAAGGGGAGAGACTGTGCTGTCGTCCCCACCAACATAACCACCCCAGAGACACAGCTGCCACTGGGACAGTATGGAGAAGGAGCCGTGAAAACAGCGTCCCTGATGGAAGGAAACTGGGAGGTCAGCTTATCCAGCCTCCACGCTCCCAACGGCAGAAGGGCTTAAGTCACTTGAAAACTGCCCTTCTCCACCCACTCAGCTTTTCAAGGTCACTGTGGCCCTGCAGGTGGGAGAAGAGGTGCTGCCCAAATCTCTGGTCATGGGACTGGAGGGCCCCTGGCCCAGAGCCCTCTGGATCCTGGACTGTTAGTACCGTCACACGCTGAGGAGGGAGGAGTAGCCATCCATATAAGAGGTGGAGTAGGTGTGACGAGTAGTCAGGTGACTATGATTGTGGGAGTGGGTGAGCATAAAGCAGAGAAGAAAACTGGAAGAAACTGGGAGAGAAAGTAGTCTGGAGTCTCAGTGTCTCATTTCTCTTGATCAAATGGCAGATCAAATCTGTTTTATGTGTCTCATTATCTATGCTGAGTTTGCATATAATTGAAGTAAGCTGCCCA
>JAQQAC010012408.1:15371702-15445169 GCA_029783875.1 Phataginus tricuspis
TCACCAGTTCCCTGGGTCAGTTTCCTCAACTGTAAAATGGGAGGGTTGGACTGGAGAACCTCCAAGTTTTCCATATGTGATAATATTTGATGATTCTCTGAGTTCCTAGGCTATGGGCTCTGGGGTTTGCTCAATTAAAAAAAAAAAAACATCATTTTCTGTGATAAAGAAGACTACATGGGGCAGATGGTCCCCATTCCTCCTCCATAGTTACAGCCTTACCATCACCCTTGGTTTTTGGCATTACCACCAACCTTGCACTAATTTAACTTTAAGCATGCCATGCATGCAATACATGCTCAGTACAAATTTGTGAATTGAATCAAACTGAAATTAATCCATTGAATTTCTGCCCCCTAGTAAATACTCCAAAAACACTCAATCACTCAGCTGGGTGCCAGCCAGGGGATCTCTTCTGGAAAGGGTAACTTGGGTTCCTGAACTCCAGATAGCCCTAACGTTGGATGACTGTCTAGAGATGTGCCTCTCCCCAGTTATAACAGAAAGCTCATTTCACAGATAAAATGGCCACACAGACTCAGGGTCTGCAGAAAAGGTGAAGAGAGGGCCCGAAAGTGGAGACATCAGCTAGATCAGTCTATTAGAAAAAATTCAGAGAGAGATACTAGGTAGGCATCCTTGCCCCTTAGTCTCTATGCCATGACTTTCCCATCCTTTCTAGCCGGGAGTGGGGTTCCCAGGATGTAGCTCCAAGGCCCTGTGAGTTAAGTGAGTAAAGGCCCACCACGTCTGCATGGAAATCGAGAGTCTGCCAGGAGGGTCCTTCCCAGACTGTTGGAGGCAGACATGGTTTCCACGTGGAGAAGGAAGGGGTACTTTGCAGCCACAGTGGAGCCCTGGGCAAGAGGCACTGTACATTTCTCTCTTCCATAGCCCCCTCAGCCTTCCTGGTATCTCCACACTGACTCCTTAATTCCAGAATTCCAAATTTCCTCCTAACAGACAGAACAATACACCTGTTTCCCAGCACTCCCTTGCTGATGGACTGGGATTATGAAGGGGAAGGCTGTGGTACAGCGGTTTCTGAGGGAAGCTCAGGGAGCCCGACTCCACTCTTAGCTCACATCCTCATGCCTTTTCAGAAGCTCTTGTTCTCCCCCTGCTTCCTTCCAGCAACCCGTCCCTCCCCCCCAGGACCTCTCAGCACCTGAATGTTTTGCCACCATAGGGGCTAATGTCTGGGCCTCTAACAGGCACAGTCAAGTCACAGATATCCTTGTTTCAGGTTGCGAGGTGTACGTAAGTGCCCAACGCAAGACCACAGAGGTGTCGCTGGGATTCACATGCACCTGTTTCCCAGATACAGAGCTTCCATCTCAAGGACCCAAGCCCAGCCTTCCTTCAGACAAGAGCATGCCCCTCCTAAGCCAGGGGAGATTTCCAAGGGGCTACCACACCTCTCCCCAGCAGAGCTGCCCACACCCAGGACAGAGTCGCCCATCAGCCTGGATGGCAAAGGACTCATTCCTAGGATGTGGGGGACCCATCTCTATGACATGGAGAAAGACAGGGAACTCTGTCTGCCTGCTGGGTGTGGGTACTCCTGCTGGAAGGAGATCAAGCCCCGCCTCCAGGCTTCCCAGGTGCCCACACCCTGTGCCGCCTTTGGGTGACCTGGGAGCCCCTCCCTCGACAGTCCACCTTACTGCCCACCGTAAGGTAGGGTGGACTGCTCCTTGGGCCGCAGAGCCGCCTTTCTGTGGAGTATCTCAGGACTCACCACCAGGCCCTGGGGCTGGCCCCGGTTCCTGGCCTAGTCGGCAACTCCTACCTTTGCTGAGCAGCTCGGGCTCCCATGTGATAGCGCCTCTCAGCTGATGCTTCTCCAAGGCTGCTGAAGTCTGAACCACTGCAGTGATCAGGGAGAGGCAACCGGCGAGGCAGGATGCTCTGAGAGCTTCTGGGTCCTAATGGCCTCCTGCTTCCCACCCAGCCCCTTGGAGCCAGGAGCCAGGCACCGGTGCGCCCCAGCAAGGCCCAGGAGTGTGCCCGGCCCTGCTCACTTTTCTCAGGGTGCCGGAGCAGCATCTCAAAAGCCTGGTGGAGCCAGGTGACGGCAGGCAGGGGAGACCTTCCCGACCAGCCCGATGACGTAAAACGAGCATGTGGGGTCAAAAATCCAGGTTCAAGGCCTGGCTTTGGCAGGTGCTGACTATGTGACCTTGCAAGTCACCTCCCATTTCTGACCTTGGCTTCTTATTTGTTAAAGAGAATATGGGACAGATGATCCCTAAGGCTGCTGATTCTGTGTGACATTAGAAGCAAGGTGCTTTTGCAGCTGGCCAGTGGGTACAGACACAGGGCCCCACCCAGGTCTAGGCCTGGCAGGGGCCGGGCTCCAGGGCATGAGCCAGGGTCTGGTTCCTTTGGAAGCTGCCGGATGCACACAGAGGATAGGTTCACAAGTGGCAGGCAGCGGAGCTGAGGGCCTTGTCCTGACCTGCACTTGCCCCTCGGAAAGCATATTGTTATTGTTTTCTCAGACTGTATGTTTGTTTGGTGATGGAGATGGGGGAGCGCCGGCAGCCATCCTGTGGAGCCGCCACCAGCCTGCTCCCTGAGGGGAGCGCAGAACCAGGCACTCCGGGGGCCTCAGAACGGCGGGACCGGTAGGGCTGGACAGAGCTGAGGAGCACTGCCCACAGAGGCTCCGAGGCCCTGCGATGAGCCTTTGGAGGTGAGATAAGGGGCATGGCGTCCCACTCCCCAGGAAGAAAATGGCCAGTTCTCCCAGGTACATGACGGACCCGCACGGATAGGACCCTAGCATTGTAGAGCTGTGAGACATCCTACAGGCCGAGGCATCCATGCTTCTGGGGCCCAGAGGAGTGAAGAGGTTGCCCAAAGCCACACATGGCAGAGCCATGAACCTAGGCAAGGAATTCAGGCATGATACCTACTCCAGAGCCCTCTGCCCTGAGGCTTGCTAGCCAGAAACTCTTTCTGTCTCCAAAAGGGAAGAAAGGGAATTTTGGCATTGTTCACCAGACCCAACCCAGAGAGCCGTAAGAACGATGAATTACCCAGGGAACTCAGAGCGGCCCCAGGTCAACAACAAAGAGGCCACTGACCCGCCTATAGCTGATACAGTGATCTCCACTATCCCAGGCCACCCTTTCTAACAAGTGCCAGGCCTTTACCCATAATACCTTCACTCCTAGCACCAGTTATATGAGGTAGCCATTACTTGCCTTATGTTACAGATGAGGAAATGGATCCCAGAGGTGAAGTGACTCTCCCCAGATCCCTAGTTAGTAAGTACCAGAGTCAATATTTGAACCCAGGTCTGTTTGAAGCTGGAGTATTTACGCCTTCACTTATGCCCCCATGGCCTCTCTGGAGGCCTGACGTGATACTCTGGGCTGACACCCTAAAGCTGATTCCATAGAAGTGGCCACTGCCTTCCAGGAAACAGCCTGCAACAAAACTAAGTATACCTGAGTATAGGGAAATCAAATTAAAATATCAGATTTAAACCTGTAGACAGCAAAATGATTTTTATCAAATCTTGTGCTGTTGTGTTGGCAAAATCATCTTGACGTGGTTCAAACCCTCTGGAATCAGGCAAATCCTGTCTCCTGATCAGACCTACATCCTTCCTGCAGGCCTGGTCCAGATCGACATGCTCCTTTCCAAGGGTTTGGAAGGGATCCGAGCAGACTCAGGCCCATCAGCACAGGGCTGTGAGAAGAGCCCTGGATTGGCCTGAACACCTTGCTTCTAGCTGGGCTCTGTGCTTAGTTGGTGGTGAGACCTTGGCTTACAAGTTGGTCTTCTGAGCCTTGGTTTTATTTATCTATAAAACAAACAAAAATTCTTTACTACCCAGCTTATCTAACAGGGATAGAGAGCTTGCGGTACAGCCAGAGCCTGCTTCTCAGGCTTGGGTGAGCGACTGCAGCGACTAGCCAAACGGCTGGGGTGGTGGAGGCCCCTCCCAGACGGCCCCTGGGGAAGGGGGCTGCGAGCATCCTCTTGGGTGCTGGAGACCATTCTGGCCCAGGAGAGAGGACAGGGGAGGAACACCTGCCTCTCCCGGCCCGGAGGCAGCTGATAACATGACAGCAACGGTGATGGTGGTGGTACTAGCTCTTGAGGGCCCAGGCTGGGAGGCATTCTTAGGCAGTACCACATAAATGCTCTCAATGCGGGCTTGGAAGAGCTACTGACATAACATCCTTCTAGAGCTTAGCACAGTGGAAGAGGTGGGAAGGCCAAAGTGGAGAACCCGGGGGTGGTCCCACAAGCCACATCAGAGGCCAGTGGCCCACCATGCTAGATGCACACTCAGAGGTGGCACCTGTTACAGGTCGGGCAGGTGTGCTTAGTACAGCAGGGCCCTTGGGGCTGAGGGCTGAGTTTTCCACCTTGCTCTCTTGACGGGGTTATGTCCACTCCCCACCCACACGTCCCTGCCCCAAGATGAGACCTTGAAGCCAGCCACGTTTATCTTTCATTCATCTGCCCATTTATTCAATAAATACCTATCAAATATTTCTTGTGCCCGCAGCCCCTCCCTGTCGCCCCTCACCTGCTTAGTGGCGCCCGCCGCCCTCCTCTGCCCTCTCTGCCCCTGTCAGAACCTGTTCTCAGGAAGGAGGCCGATAAATCTATTCACACTGATAGCAGCTTAACGTGTTCCTCTCCCAGGAATATTAACCATGTAACAGGGAACAAAGGGCGGATTCCAACATCCGCCAGGGTGTCCCTGAGACCCCACAACATAGACCCCCGGCTCCGCCACTTCCTCCCCAGCCTGGCCTCACCGCCAGATGCCCGCATGACACCCTCTCCGCCTCACTTTCATCCACACGGACACGGCACCTTCCCCACACAGCCAGCCGTCTCACGGCAGGGACCTCCCCACAGCAGCTCAGACCCGGCTGTGCAGACCCTCCTGTGCCGGCACCAGCCACGCCTGCTCTCCAGGCCTGCACCTTCCCGCTGCCATCTGGGGGCCAGGCTATGAGCTGAGGAGGGAGACGGAGGAAAGTAGAGGTGAGAGCCTTTCCATTGCCTTTATTCCCCCACAGTCTGGCCTACACCCCCTGCCGGGAGCCAAGACCCAACAGTATATTCAGCCTGCAGCTGCCACTGGTCATGTGAGCCCATTGCTAGGTTACAGGGACCCAAAAATAAATCCTTCCCAACCAGATTAGAAACTGGGGGCCTCGGATGAACCAGGCTCAAAAGAGTGGCAGGAGCACCCATAGTGCATCTGCAAGCCAGGCCCGCTCTGAGACCAGAGAGCCCTCCCATCCCGACCCCCCACACCCATGCTCCAGGGCGCAATGCTGCACCCCCAAGGGAAAATTCCAGAGAACTTCTTGGTCCGTGATAACACAATAAAGAGGTCTACAGGGAAGTGCCCCTTCTTCCCAAGGCGATCCCTCTCTGCCTGTTCTTCCCGTCCAGCCTCGCCACCACCAGCCTGCCCATCCAAATGCCCTGCCCCACTACCAGTGCGCTCGCCCCAAAGCCCCCCCACCACTTGCCCTGTGGCCTGTGGGACCGTCTGTATCAACTGTCCTCTTCCAGACCCAGGAAAGGAGATCTAGCGGGAGGCCCAGTCCTGCACATTTTCTCATGAGTAGTTTCACTAACTCCATTTACAAATGCGGAAACTGAGGCTCAGAGAGGTTATGCGACCTTGTCAGAGCCACATGTGAGCAGCTGGGACTCAAATCCCAGATCTATATTTACTACATCTGGGGATGGGGCAAAGAAGAAGACAGGGAAGCACCGTGAAGGAAAGGGGGTCCCTGAAAACTCTTAACTGGGCACTTTACTTGCTGGGGGCATTGTCTCCCCCTACCACTCGCCTCCACACCCCTATCCAGGACACGTGCCTCCTTTTGCATGGTTTTGGGCTCTGTCACCTTCTCTGGGAAACACTGTCTAGGGCCAAGGTAGGGTCATTCCCGGTGTTCAGACCTGGGGAGGGAGGCGTATACAAATCCCCACTGATCAGCACCCGTCTGCTTTAGAACCTCACCATGGAGTCAGGATAGCAGAGCTGAAAGGGTCATAGGAGTTAAAGGGCCTATTTTGGGGTTGAATAGGCCTGGAGAGGGGAAGGAACTTGCCCAAGGCTACACAGCTAGATGGTAAGGGAGATGTGACCAGAAGCTAAGGCCCCAACTTCCACCCCGTTGTGAGCCTGTCCCTAAGGAAGCAGAGATTTGGGGTCTGGCAGTCCTATAGTCCCCCCAACACTTGGTGCCCTTCCTCAACTCAGCCCATCCCCAAGGCCCTCCCAGCCACCTGTTCTCTTCGACAGTGTGCTCCCCCCTCCAATAAAGTCTGAGGAGGCCCCGACTCCCCACTCACCTCCCCATATGGGCCCTTCCTTCCCATCCCGAACACACTGCTACAGTCTCCTGAGGCCTCCGAGCATCCCGTTCCGCCTCCTTCAGTTCCCAACAGCCCAAAAGGCAGGCTCCGTTTCACTCGGTTCACAAAATGAATCGCTGGGCTCCCACCGCACGCACAGCTCTGGATAGGAGGTGAGGGAGAGGCATAGGAAGATGAAACGAATACAAGCCTTGCTTTCTCGGTGTTTACAGTCTAGGATGGGAAAAACGCAGACTGCGAGCTTCAAGGGAGAATCAAAGTGTCAAGGAGATTAAAAAGTGAGCACACTCCCTTCAGAATAGAGCAAGCTTCCTGGAGGCAGGGGCAGAGGTCTTAAAGGAGGGGTAAGATTTTAACTGGGAGTAAATAAAGGAGGTTGAGGAGGAGAGGAGTCAAGGTGGAAGGAGCAGGTCTAGAAAAAACCAGGAGACAGGCAAGTGTGTGGACTATCGGGGCCCTGTGAGATGCCCAGTTGACCGAAAAATAATCCATGTGCAGGGAAAGGCTGAGACTAGAGAGGCAGATCGGCCAGGCTGTGGAAGGCCGGGGAAACCAAACTGGAAAAGCCAGCACAGCAAAGCGCTTGGAGCTGGGAAAAGCTGGGCCACAGATGTGCCATCTCCTGTCCTTCAGTGAGTCAGTCAGTAAGTATTTTACTGAACCCACAAGTTCCAGAGCGAAGGGTTGAACGCAAGGCTAGGAATTTTCCTTGTTGTTCAGGCCCAGAGGGAGGAGGAAAAACATGTAAGTAAGTCATCAAGGAGATAGTGCCTGTGAACATACGACAGAGCTTATTTAGAGGAAAGGGGAGGTCAGAGATCGAGGGATGCAGGGTCAAAAGATACTCATGCTCCCCAGGTGGGGCCCACGGGCAGCACCCTGCTGCCTGTGAGTGACCAGCACGAATGGGGAGGACGTGCGGAGTGGAGGGATGATCTGAGTGGCTGAAAGCTCGCCTCTCTGGGTTCATGGTGTCATAGAAAGCTTCCCAGCCTGACCTCCAGGGACACAGCACATTCCAGCTCAGGGCCTCCCGCGCACAGCCGGTCCTCAGCTTTGGCCTAAGAACAAAGAGGCTGGGCTGCATTTCCCAACCTGGGCTCCACAGAGCCCTCCCAGCAGTGCCCGGTCTCAGACTCTGGGGGGCGCCCCTGCTCTACGTCTCGGGGACTGTCCCATGTGAGCGGCGGATCCTGAGCCCTGCCAAGCCCACTGAGCCATCAGGCAGCCTGACCCTTCCTTCTCTGGGCTGGGCCATGTTGGGCACAGGGATATGGGTCCTGGGCGCTCTTTCCCAGACATTCTCCTTTCCTCCTTTCTCTGAATGGCGGATCCACCTAAAAGCAGGACCCTCCCTCCATTCAACTCTCAAGCCCGTTGGTTCAAGGGAGGGCTGGACTCCGAGGCCGGTGGCTTCTTAGGGATGGAGAGATGGCTTGTGGGCGGCCCCCCGAAGCACAGGGCTCAGTACCCACCCCCACCCCTATCCCCGCCTGCTGAGGACCCTATTGGAGAAGGGTGTGTGAACGCTGGTCTCTCGGACGGCCTAGCCTGGAACGGCAGCCCTGGTGGATCTAAACCAGCCCTGCACTGGGGCGGACGTCCCTGGATGGTGAGGACCTGGGTGGGAAGGCGGAACCCACCGCCGCCTTTCAGGACCCGCAGGCTGCCCTGACCGCGAGGAGCCACAAGAGGGCAGTGTTGGCCACAAAGCTGCAAAGAGTCTACGGCCGTCTCAGGCGCCAGGCTTCTCCCCTCCAAACCCCCACCCGCTTTGTCCCTCCTGGGGGACTTGATATCCTGTGGGCCCCGACCTCTTCACCTTTCCAACTTCCCACAATCTCTGCTGGGAGGGCCAGGCAAGAAGGCGGAGCTCCCAAGAGAAACTCCCTCCTACTAGTAGGAGGTGGTTAGTGGTTAGGAGGAGAGGGCAGGCTGCCGTCCTAAAAAGAGCACCAACCCCCCCGTCTGAAGGCTGCATCCGCAGAACTGAGCAGCGCACTCGGAGCTTCTCTCCTGCCTTCTCTGAACCTCAGCTTCAAATGAGGGCCTGGACTAGGCCTGTAGAGGTCTCGAAGGTTCTTTGCAGCTCTCGATTTTGAGCCTGGGTCAGCAGCTTCTGTCCTTGAGTGGCTTCTCTCTCCAGTGCTCTGACAGCTTGAGAGATTCGGGACCCAGCGGTAAGCAGCCAGTGCAGGAAACAGCAGTGGGCATTTCTGCTCTGCACAACCAGGTCATTCCTCTGGGAGTCACAGTCCAGAAGAAATGAGTCCTAGGATGGGGAAAGAGCCCAAAAGGGATGACCAAGGTTGGCAGGACCCCCAAAAGCTCCTTTAATGGGCTCCATCTGATGGTTTCATGTACGACTGTGGAATGGTAGGAGGTCTGGAGGCTGCCTGAAGGATGTATCCTCAGGGCCCAGGCTACCCAAAGAGCCTTGGGGCCAAATCGGGTTGTTGAGCTGCCCTACAACGGAGGCTACAGAAGCTAGACCCTCTCCCTCCCAGGCCTTCGCCTTCCAGACTCCCTGATCTTCTCTCCTCCTCGCATGCCTCCGACTCCTGCTTCCAGCTCACTGCTCACACCATCACCCCCAGAAAGCAAAGCCCACAGCCTGGGTTCCAAGGGACGGTCCCTGCCTGGCCTTCCTGCCCTGGACCCCCTGCCCACCCGCCTCCGTCCAGAGCAGCCCTGTTCCCTGTGCCTCTTTGACCGCAGCCTCTGTCTCCTGACTCCTGTAATTTCACACACAGGCCCCTGGACACACTACCCAGCACCTGCCCTGCTGCAGCACCTGGGGCCTGACCACACCCAGCATGGGGTGTGTCCTGCTTCTTGCATCCCATCTCCTCTTTCTTCTTGATGGCCCCGTTTCTCCCTTTCCTGTCTCCTACTGGGTTCCCTCCTCTGATCTCTCAGAACTCCCCAAGTCTCAGAGCCTCCTTAACCCTGGGCCTCTGCTCCCCCGCCTCTCTGCTTCTTTGCCTCAGTGGACACCTCTCCCTTTCCCTCTCTCTCCAACCCTACGCCTTCCTCTGCAGTGAGTACATTGAGAATCTGATCCCTCCCTCCCTGGACTGAGGGTATGAATAGCAGAGGGAGGCTGGGCTAGGAGCCAGACTTGCTACCAGCCTCTTCCTTGCAGCCCAGTCTCGGGCATCCAGGACCAGCCGTGGGGAGGGTCCTGGGGCAGGAGTTGGAGGGTTGGGAGTGAAAGCCATTGTACAGCATGGGAAACCCAGGCAGAGAGAGGAGAGGGACAACAAACTGGGGGGCCAGAACTTCATATATAGGCCAGGTTCTCCCTACCAGCCCATCCTCCAGCACCTGACACGGTTGTGGAGTCCCCACTTCTGCTGCAGGAGAAGGAGCTCAGGGGCAGAAGACTCCCCAGGGCCCTGCCGCTCCTCCGGGGCGCAGATGCGTGGGCCCAGGTGGCTGCCAGCAGACTGCAGCTGGGGACTGGAGTGGAAGTGGTACCCTCCAGGCCACACTCTCACCCCAGCCAGCTCCCCGGCCTAATTAGCCACCGGAACAGGCATTGATCGTCGCTGCGCTCATTATGTCACAGCTGGGGAACAGCTGGCCAGTTTTTTCCAGGCCATTAGCTGCGCCATGAAGTGGAGAGAGGGAGGGGGCTCGCGGCAGAATCAATACCCCATCTGTCTGTGGGGGAAGTGGCCCGGTGGTTGCCCCCTTGGCTGTGCGCCTCTCAGGGGCTGCCTAGGAGCTGAGCAGCTTGGAATTCACACAGAAAGCTCACTGCCTTCCAGCCTGGAGCGTGGAGAGATGGACCCAGACTCGTGGCTCCTGGGCTGATTCTGACCCGGCCCAGAGGCACTCTCAGAGTCGTCTCTCTCAGGGGATTAGTAGGGCAGGAAAGGAGTTCAGATTACCCCCGCTGGTCTCCGAGGAGACTCGAAAAGTCCAGCTCTTCTCCACCCCCACAGCAAGATGACACCTCGGGCAGCTGTTTCTGCTGGCCCAGGGCCCATCTCGCTGTGCCCCTGGGCTCAGCCGTGTTTGGTTTCCTGTCGGGTGGGGAGAGGGCAGGAGATGCTCTGATCCTTGGGGAATGGCGGCTGGTGGAAGGAGGGAGGGAGGGGATGATAGTTTTCGTTCTCTTTCTCTCTCTCCCTGGCCCGATGGGGGGCGGGGGAAGCCGGGGAAACAGATGGCCAAGTGGCACCCTGGGCAGGTGGAGAAGCGTCTGCTCTGCCTGACCCCAAGAGGCCCACTGTCAGAGGGGAGGTCAGCGTTATTTAATGAATGGGCTTTTGACTTACGGAGTCAAAAAGTATGAAGGCTGGATGAGATCTCCAAAATATCCCTAGCACACTCCTCGTTTAACAGAGGGAGAAAGCAAGCTGTAATATGCCTTAAACTCTACAATGCCTGGCCGACTGCTTTCAAGTGCTGCCTTTTAGTTCTCTTTGTTCCTCTCCTGTTTGTTCTATATTGAGTTCCAATACAGCTGGAGGTCTCCCGGGCTTCACTCCCCAGTGGAGCTGTGGACACTCCCGGGCTCCCCCTACCCTGCTTTCTCCCCCACCCAGAGCCCCACCATGGGAAACAGCACGGATTTCTGGAAGTCCTGTTGTTCCTGGCTGCTGGGTTCCTGGGTAGTTTTTCTACCTGCTGAACAGAGGCCAGGCTGTGCATAGTGCCCTCTCCTTCCAAAGCCACCCACCGTAGCACCCACTTCCAGAATCAGCAGTGAATAGTGCATGGGTGTCAGAAGGCCTGGATTCTAAAATTGAGTTCCTTCCAGGCCAGGCTCCAGCCCTGAAGAACCAGCAGACTGATATAACTAGAAATACAGAAAGGCAGAAGGGTCCTTACAATTTATTCTTCCCGTTACAGATGGGGAATGTGTCCCAGGAGGACAAGTGATTTGCTCAAGGATCCCCAGCTGCTTAGAGGCAGATTCTAGATGGGTTTGCCAATCCCAGGTGGTCGTTGTTGGTTCCATTCTACCGCGTGGCCTTGGCTCTAAGTTCCACAAGGTCAAGGTCTAGGTCAAGGACACCCATCCAGCATGTTCCAACACACCCAACAAACCGATCCCTGACACACCCAGAGTACAGTCTCTCCCTCAGGGCTCTCAGAGCAGGGAGGGGACCCAGGGCCCACCTGAATGCTCACTGCCCACACCACTGCTACCAGAAGTCACCCCTTCTCCCATGAGCCTCCGCCAGGGCAGCAACAGCGCTAACTCAAGGGAATGAGCAGAGACCAGGTGGGCTCTGCCGTGTCTGATGTTGTTCTGTCTGCCTGCCTGGGTCCGACAGGTGCTTAGAGCACAGGGAGCCTGGTGATAACCTGGCATTGCTGGAACTCCCTCCAGCCTGATTCACGGGGATGGAGCAGATCAGGAGAAAGTAAGTACAGTTGGCCCCTGGACAGCTCAGGGGCGAGGGATGCCAATTCCCGTGCGGTCAAAAATCCATGCATCACTTTTGACTCCCCGAAAACTTAACTACTAACAGCCTACTGTTTACTGGAAGCCTTACCAATAACATAAATAATTAACACATATTTTGTACATGTATAATATACTGTATTCTTACAATAAAGTAAGCTAGTGAAAAGAAAATGTTTTTCAATTTGTTGCAAATCTTCAAAAATTTTCCAGTGTATTTAATGAAAATGATCTGTGTACAAGTGGACCTGTGCAGTCCAAGCCTGTGTTGTTCAAGGGTCAAGTGACATTTTGAGAAAAGAAATGTCTACATGGACTATAAGACGACAGAGCAACTCTCATGGGTATCAGAGGGGCGCTGAGGGAGGCCCTGGGAGCAGCTTCCCCAGGCCATTGGCTGGAGTGGCTCGCCGGAGTGACAGTCTCAAGCAGGAGGGGTGAAGATACTGAGCCCTGTGGTTTCAGCTGGAGTGCACTGGGGAAGGGGTGGTGGCCAGACGGCCTGGAGGGGGAACCTTAGCACACAGTGCTTCCCCGGGGAGAGCTCGGCAGAGAGTTCAGAGCAGCCAAGAGCACGGGAAGCAGAGCCCCAGGCAGGAGAGAGGCCCTGGGAAGGGAGGGAGAGGGGTGCTGGCGACAGACCCTCTCCCCGGTGTCTGTGGTGAGGAGGGCTGTAGAGGCCTGGCTTGATGTCCTATCCATGCCATTTATTAGCTCTGGAACTGGGACAAGTCCTGGTCTCCTGGACGAATAGACTTTCCTGGTCTGTGGAACGACACAGAGAGTGGTATTTGCCTCACAGATGGCTGTAGTTCTCAGGGTCCCATGAGGGAAAGTCGGTGAGAGGCTTTGGAAAATGTGCGCACAGGCATGATGATTTTTATCACCCCCATGTTGCTATCAGCTCCTCTGTGCTGTGTGGCGTTAGGATTTGCGTCCTAAGTTGCCCAAGAATGGTTGGCACTGTAACATGGCATACACAAGTGTTTTTGTCAGGAGTGACAGAAGCAAAGAGGTTTTCCTTCTAGAAGGGACTGCCCAGGCCCCACTAGCAGATGTTCATGAATCTGAAACAGTGTTCATCGGTCCCCACAGGGTCTCCGCTCACCCAGAAGGCACCTGAAATCAAGGCTTCCGGGTTGTGTGTGGACACAGAAACGCATCATGGCGATCCCTGATGGCTTTGCCATTAACTGACCCCTTTCCGACGTGCCAGGTTTCCTCAGCTCCCTGCTCACTGAGGGAGAAATTGCTTTGAGAATAACAGCATTGCAATGGTAACTGGGTAAAGAACTGAGAACTGTCAGGAAGGAAGGGACAGTGTGCCTGCTCTACCTATAGTTTTTTCAGAAAAAGAAGATACTGTTAATTTATATTTGGCATCATGTTTGATGACTGACAAAGGACTGTCAAACACGTTATTATTTAAGCCACATGGCACTCTTATGAGATGTATACATACTATTATCTGAGGCTCCAAGAGGTGAAGTGCCTTTTTCCAGATCACCCAACTGGTGGATGCCAAGATCAAGACCCAGTCTAATTCCTTTACCCCGAACCCTGTCCACTTCCTGTGACACTCCCTGCTTCTCTCCTCCTGTTAACTTTCAGTTCTCACCAAGCGTCTCTCCTGCTGAGCCCAGACACACAGGTGTTCTGTGCATTCCATGATCATTCTTAACTTTTTATTTTGAAATGATTTCAAGTTTACAGAAAAGTTGCAAGAAGGGTACAAAGAACTTTTGTGTCCCTTCACTGAGTTCCTCAATTTGTTTTATGTTTCAATTTTACGGAACTCACCTCAATGCAAGCATGCCTTCTCCTTTTCCCTCCCTCCCCCTGTATACATACATATGTAATTTCTGATCTGACGTAGAGGGAGTTACAGACGCGATGCCCCATTAGTGCTTAACACTTCAGTGTGTATTTCCTAAAAACAAGGACATTCTCTCACGTAACCACAGTATAACATCACGATCAGGAAACCAATGTTAATACAAAACTACCGTCTAATCCAGGGACCCCTTTCAAATGTCACTGACAGTCCTGATAGCATTGTTTATAGGCTCCAAGCCAGGCTTGTTGCATTAAGTTGTCTTGTCTTTTTAGGCTCCTTTGATCTAGAACAGTCCCTCAGTCTTTCCTTGTCCTTTGTGACCTTGACATTTTTGAAGGATTCAGCTGTTATTTTGTAGAATGTCCCTCAGTTTGGGTCAGGCTGCTGTTTCCTTATGAGTGGATTCAGGTTGTATGTTTTTGTCAGGAATGCTGCAGAAGTAACACCGTCTTCTCAGTTCCTTTCCACAAGAGGCACACAATGTTGTTTTGCCCCGTTTCAGGGAAGTTAACTTTTATCCTTTGGTTAACATGACGTCAGCCAAGTTTCTCCACTGTAAAGTCAATCGGTAAGTATCGTGTACTCATAAGTTAGTAAGTATTTGTGGGGAGATACTTTGAAACTTGTAAATGTCACATTCTTCATCAAAGTCTCCCACAACTTTTACCACCCATCGATGATGGTTGCCTAAATCATTCATTACTATGAGACTGCCAAATGGTAATTTTTTAATTTCATCTTTTTTTATATTTATCATTTGGCATTCTAATGTATGCTAATGGCTTCCCTTTCCCCCATTTATTTATTTATACCTGTATTAACTCATCCATTCCTCTTTTATTCAGTGAGTTGCCAACCTAATACTACAATTATTTATTTTGATGCCTAAATGGTCCCAGACTTGGCCTGTGGGTACCCCTTCAAGTTGGATTCTGTATCCTTTTGACATATCCCCCTTATTCACTGAGTACTTCCTTACTTTCTAGCACAAGAAGATGCTGTAGGCTCATCTGCTAATCTCCAGGCGATTAGTCTTGGTTCCTTTTAGTGGAAAATGATATTTAAAAGCCAAGATCTGGATGCTTGGTGTGCTCACTGCTTTGGGATATCATTGCTTCTATGACTTCTCAGCAGACAAAGCTAGAAATATATATGTAAACATACACTTACATCTATATTTGTATATTAAAAACATGAGTTCAAACTAGTTACCCCAATTCTGATCTGATACCACAGGATTTATTCCCTTTGCATAAATACAATTAATTTAATTAATCCTGAGAAATACGGCTCCTATTATCCTCAATATACGATCTATTTCCTAAGTCCTCTACTTGCAACCAGTCTCCTAATCACACAACCCATCTTCTCTGACAAATATGTTAGTCAGGCCAGCCAAATCTCGGCTCCAGGCCTCCTGACCACACCAGCTGTACTGGCCGAATGCTCCATGCAGATCAAAGGGAGAGGGAGGAGGAAGGGCACGTTCTACATATTTTTTTTAAGGATTGGATTTACAGAAGGGTTCATCTTTATCACACATTGAAATCAGTTCCATAGTCATTTAGACACTTGTCCTATAACCAAAGATATCTGTTCCAATAACAGAAGTTTCATTGTTTCTAATAGGGTAATAGTATTTATGAAGCTATTTCTAGAGTAATCTGAAAAACAGTGTGTATGTGTGTGTGTGTTCATTCTATATTTAAAAACTTTCTCATAATCTATTTTCTTATTTTTATATTAATGCTAACTTTATGGAAATGACAAAGTAGAAGCCCTTCACTCTACTAATAAATTCAGAAACAAATTTTCAGTGAAGGTATTCAGAGACTGGTTGTTTACCAAACCATTTCCTTTCACCTTCTGGGTACATAGCTTGACTACACTTCCCAGCCTCCCCTGTGGTCAGGTGTGGTCATAGAGTTGAGTTCTGACCAGTGGAATGTGGGCCGAATTGAAGAACACCACTTCCAGACCTGGCCCCTAAAACCTTCCACACAAGCCTACGTGTTCTCTGTCTCTTCCCCTAATACAGAGGCTCCAGTAGAGGATCCCAAAGCCCGTGGCAGTCGGCAACACCACAAGGTGGACAGTGCTGGGCCCCTGGCCACCCTGGGGGAGGCTATCAGCTAAACACTTGCATCAAACTGTTGCAGGAGTGAGATGTCAACTTCTATTGTGATGAGCCACTGAGACTTGGGGGGTTCTAGCCACATCCGTTAGCTCACCTTAATTAACACAGAAAATAAATGAACTGTCCAAGTTTACTCTTTAGAAGTGATCATGCATAATGTTGAAAATGACCTTCGGATCCCAACCTGATGGCCGTTCCCATCAGATCAGACCAGGGAGCATGCACTTGGTGCCTTGGGACTCTGTGACCCTATCTTTCGGAACCTTCACTGTTCTAAAAGAGACATTTTCCTCCTTTGCCCAAGTATACCATTTGCCCCTCCTTTTTTCCCCTTTCCTTTTCTCCCAGGGACCACAGCCCAGGTTTGCTCCTGTGGACTCATCTTCATCAGCTGAAAACAACTGGTTTGTCTACACTTGACCTCTGGCAGAGGGAGGCTTACACTGCAGAAATGAGCATCCCCAGGGAAAGGGGGCAGCTCTCCAGGTCCCACAAGTGGACTCTGCAATTGGTGTGGACATGGTGACAGAGCCTGCTGTCTGGGGATGGGCCAAAATACCCGGGGGCAGGGGTGGGGAGGAGTTAATTTCTTCCTAAGAACACAGTGGGCCAGCAGCAATTGCTGGTCGCTCCCACATCCTGGTTTTTCTTAGCCTGATAACTACTGGTTTGGCAAGTTAGCATAGCTCAGGCGACTAGAAACTTAAATCTTCCAGAAGAGGATATTCCTCACCCTTCTTCCTCCAGGCAAGAGACGCTTTCAAGACTGATAGAGTTAAAGAAACCAGGTAAAGTGGGAAGGGCAGGTGGGAAACAATGTCATTATATGGGGGAAAGAAAAACTTGGCCTGGAGATTGGAGGCAAGAAGACCAGGAGCTTTCTTAACATCACAGGCTCAGTTCAGAGCTGGAGTCACAGTCATATTTCTAGAGTTAGGCAACGTGCCAAGGTTTGTCTAGTCTTTATTTCATAGGGAAATACCTAACCCTCATTTCACAGAGAGGGAATCAAGGACCAGCGTGATTAGGGAGCATGTCCAAGGTCACAGAGGTAATCAGAGGTAGGACCAGAACCCAGACCTCTTAGGTTCTGGACCAGTTCTCTGTACTTTTCTACCTGCTTGCAGAGCTGCTGGGAACCACTCAGTTCAGCTGGAGTAGCAGATGTAATGAGGATACTAAGTGCTGGAAAGTGTGATCCCTGAGGACCCATCTCTCTATGACCTTGGCCAACCCCCAAGCCTCCCTGAAAGCCTTTCTACTGCTTCTCTGAGAAGCCAGCTCCCATCATCCGCTAGGGTCTGACACAAACAGTCTCTCTGGGGTGCGTCTCTCAATTCCGAGGTGGAGCAGAAGTGGGAATATCTCCACTTAGAACTCCAGAGCATCTGGGAAGGGAAAGTGTCTTCAGACTGGAAAGGCATGGAAATTTCCCTGAACCCAGAAGCATGCTTGGAATAGTACCAACTGCAGCATCCCCGCTCCAGCCCGGCCTTGCTAGTGAGCAAGCCACAATCAGGAGGTAATTAGCTTGCTGTTATTTATTCCCCCTGCACTGATCAGCAGCCCACTGCCTGCAGAGTGGAGAGGGCTCCCGCCCTCAGAGCAGCGGGGATTCTTGGGGGCCTTTAGTTACCAGCCAGGAAATAAGGAGCAGAAGACAAAGGGCCAGGGTGTGGGAAAGAAGGAGGAAAAGACCCAACCACAGGACCCAGGCACTGCAGGCTTCTGCACAGTGCGCTGATCCCCGGGGAGAGGTGGCCCTGGGATCACCAGGAGCGCCAGGCCCTCCTCTTCATTTTGTTCCTGGTGTTGGGCTGTGTGGTCAGTAGGGGGTGGCTGGCCTTCGGCTCCCTGTTCTGCCTCACTGCAATCAAATTGCCTTTTTCCAAGGCGACTCTCAAAAAAAGAAAGATGACATTCATCAAAGCCTGCCGAGCAGCGACCTTGGTGGGAGGGAGAGAGGGCAGTGTCTGTCTGTGAAAGCAGGCAAAGAAAAGGAGGAAAACCTGGAGGGAAGGAAAGGCTTTCGAGCCTCAGAGTTGTTGGGACAGTCGCGGGGAGATGGCTGCAGGTTCGAGGGCAGCCACTCCCTGCTCAGCCACACGCCCTCATCAGCACATTCTCACTGGCAGTCCCTCTTTCCAGCCTGAACAGTAAACTAAAGTCTCCATTGAAATAACAATCTCTGAGAAGGGCTCAGACCTGTGACTTGGTAACTTTGTGAAATATAGAACCTCAGGGTCAGTAGCAGTTTCAGAATTTCTAGATAGGACACGCTAAGAGGCTGGCATTTGGTTGGAAGATGGGGAGTGAGGGGAGCTGGAAGATATGTCATGAAGCTGTGTGTGTATAGCAAGTACCTTGGTCTTTTACATCTATTATACATTTGTTTGGAATCGCATGGATTGAAGCCCTCCCAAGTCACTTCTCTGCGCCACCACTGCATAGGGTACCAGAGTTGGCTGAGGACTTAGAGGTCATCTGGTCAACCTCTGGCCCCACACAGCACTCTTCCACAAGTCTGCTCCTTTCTCTTCTCTGCCTTCCTAAGTTCCGTACACACGGGCTCTTATATCACCTGCACCATGCACTGTGACCACCTGTGTGTCGGTTCGCTTCACCAAACCAAACCATGGCACTTGAAAACAAGGCAGTTTCTTACCTGTCTGTCTTTGTGTTTCCCTCTCCCACCGCTAACCACTCACAGGAGTTCTTGCTGTATGGGAATGTGTGTCTGTGCACTTGAATGAATGAACAAGCAATGGAGGGGCATTCGTGCAAAGGAGTCGCTCAGCTCCCGGAGCTCATTACTTCAAGGTGGAAAAGACCCATCGTGGGGCCGTTGAAATGTCAGATGTTTCTGAACGTGGAATGGAAATCTGTTGTTCTGACACTTCTACCCAACAGAATAGTTCTTCCTTTTAGAGGCCCAGAGGAACAGAGGTCCTCAGCCTCAGATTCCATGGATGAGCCTTATGAGATCCCTGCCCCCAAGAAATGTGTGTAAAATTGTGTGTGTGCCCATGTACTTAGGGAAGGGGATCCAGTGGTCTCACAAAAGTGTCTGTATCATCAGATTTTAGAGCCACACTTCATTTGTTTACTCCCTCTTCCTAAAAATATGTATACTAGACAAACCAAGAGGCCCCCAAATGCTTACTTTAAGTTTTAGATTTTCACTCTTTACTTTTCCAAAGAAAGCAGATCCCCAAGTTGTAATGTATTGTGAGAAAAACTAACTGCTACTCTAACCACAGATGACTGAATGGGGATTAATTCTCATACTCAAGTCAACCATGTATGGGAGGCATATACAGGAGGCGAAAGGAAAGGACTTCATAGGAAATTTGCTTAAAAGGGTAGCAAGCTGACTCATTCAAAGCCTCTTATTGGCTTATTGGGGAAGCAAACAGCCTAGTAGTACCCACACACAGTGGGTAACTTTTGGGTTGTCAGCCTCTTTCTGCCATTTCAAACCTCCGTTTCAATTCTTCAAGTCTTGGAAACACGAAGCCCACAGTGACTATAGCTAGTAAGACAACTCCCTAGCTACAATGAACCCCTCTTCCTGAAACCTATTAGGTATGACTGTTCGTTGTAGTTCCAAAGATTCTGACTAACAACACAGCCCTTCAGATTTTGGAAGTGCTTATTGTGACCTCCTCCCAAAGCAAAAGACCCTCACTGTTAAGTCATCCCTCATATATGACCTGCCAAAGTATTCACATATGTTCTCACTTAATCCTCACAAAAATCCTATAGAAGTGGTCCTCAAATTGGGGGGTATATATTATTACTTGTCTCACCTTAAGTACAGATTCCCAATCCCCATCTCTGGAGGTTCCAAGCAAGTCTGGGGTGGGCCTTGAAAACCTCTTTTTAAATAAGTTCCTTGGAGATTTTGATGTAGGCAGTCTGAGGCCCACACAAGCCTACTGCTCTGAAGGGCCATGTCTCCCAACTTCCCTGATGATCAAAAGGCTTGCCAGCCTTTTCCCATGAGAGTTCTGATTCAGTGAATCAGGAGCTCTGGAATTTGTACTTCTAACAGGGCAGGTATTGTAACTTCCATTTAATATGTGAGAAAACTCAGATCCAGAGTGATTTATCCAGTCATACAGCCAGTTGATAACTGAGGCGAGATTAGAATCCAGCTCTCTTGATGTTCAGTCCAATGCTCTTCCTACTGGGCCACAAAGGCCAAACCACCTACATAGAATCCTGAACATAACAGGCCGTTGATAGATGTTTGTTAAATTGAGTAGAATCCACATACTTCATGGTCCTGGAGGGAAGAAATTATTTCTGAAGCACGTTTACATCCCGTTCCTCCCGGCCTCACCGCGAGGTACTTAACACAGTGATCTGCCTGAGGGGCTCAACAGATGTTTGCAAGAGATGCATTATGATGTGAGTGCCGAGCTATGTACTCTTTCATCAGCTAACTCGGGCTGTGCTCCAGATTGCAAAAGAGCTGCCCAGAACTAAACTTGATACTCCAGTTATGGTCTGACCCAGACTGCTTACAGCAGGAGCTCCTTTGCCCGTGATTTTAAAGGACCTGCTGCCCGCTCCGGGAAGCCAGACCATGCCCTTCCTGCGGGGCTTGTGTGTGTCTTCATGGAACTAATAGGAACTGATCGCTCTACTGCGGAACCTCCTCACTCCTTCAGCTCCTCTTGTGGCTTCCTAATCCTAGCTTTCCATTCATCGACACGCTTTGCAATTGGTCCGGGAACCTGAAAGGAGTTACACTATGACTGCTGTGTATACTGTTACTGCTTTATAATAGTATTGTTGTGTGAAGGAGGAAAAACCACCACACCCTGGTCTTAATGTCACTATGTGTGCAAATTACCTTGCACAATTGTCTGCCTTGTTCTCACTTGCTAGGGTTTTGCAACGTTTGGAACATTCATTCACATTTTCAAGCTCTCCCTCTCTGCCCTATTACGATTTAAAAATATTTACAGAATCTTGAATAAAAATTGAAAGAGATTTAGAAAAATTTTAAATACTCTTGCATTTTGTGGAGATCCCTTCCCCACCCCCAGAAGCGTTACCACTACCAACACCGTTTTTTGTAGCTCTCGAGTATCTCCAAAAAGAGGAGATTCTAGAATAAAGCTATCTCTAGGAGGGTTAGCAATCAAGATAAGTCCTTTGTTAAGTATTCCCTAAAGGGCTGCAATTTAAGCCCTTAATGCTAGGTTGAGCCCTTTTTATACCCAGCAGTTCACCCATGCACCCATTCCCTGAAGCTGCTCAGTCCGGAGGATTTCTGCTGCCATCTCCCTACTCCTACTTTCATAAGCCATCACTTATTTCACTGACTCACTTAACCTTTTAACTTGTCCTTTAGCATGCTTGTCTATTATTACTGTCCAGGAGGCAAATATTTCCTCCTTTGGACAACGTTTGACTCCTTTTTTGCTCCTCCTTACCCTCTTCTGCCTAAACCCTGCACCTAAATTTCCTGGAAGTTCCATTTGACCTGCAGAAACTACGAGGATATAGCTATTACCTAGGGGCGGAAGAGGAGTCACTGATGTGGTAGAGGAGTGCCGTAACGCCTTCTGGAGTTTAGGCTCTTCAGTTTCTCAAACAAATCTGAAGGCATCTTTAGTTCATGCTCTTGGTTAGGGTCATTCTGCTTCCACAGAGGTGATCATTCCTAGTGGCTAAATCACAAACATTTTCTTGACTTTTGACACCCACATAAGGGCATCTCAAAATAGTCCAGGACTGAATCATCAGATAGATGTGTCTTTAAAATATTACTGACAAGTAAATCAATGGTTCAAAATGTTCTTTCAGCCTTTAGGGGTGGGGGAGTCCACGAGCATGGCCAGCGTGAAGTTGACCAGACGTACTGGAGATGGAAGACTTTGGTTCAAAAGCATTGTTACAAATGAGACTCTCCTGGAGATCCTGCCATGTGGCCCTACATTAGCAGGAGATCCTCCAAAAGGAGCTCAGTATTTTCTTCATAAGAAGTTTTGTCATGGCCTGAAAATATTTTTTCCTTTACATGCAACCCTCTCTCTTTATTTCTAATGGCTTTATATCTAAAACCAAATTCTAACTAATGTGAGGCTTCTCTGCTAATTCCTACCATACGAATCCTTAACTAGTTTGTATTGTATTTGGAAAGCTAATAATCCAGTTAGGAAATCAGTCATTTTATGATTTGGGGATTATAGTTAAACTAAATGTTAAGCTGCTAGTTAAGGATTTTTCTCCCTTAACTAAGGCCATTTGGCAAACTCTTTGGCTTAATAGATCTTCTTCCTCTAATCATACTTTTTGAGTCCTTCCCTATTTGTTTTTGTTTGAAGTTTCTTTTCTTCAACTACTTATACTGTCCTTAGCTGATTCTCAGGCTAATCGTAATGTTAGCTGGTCTGGCCCATACCTATAATGAG
Source organism: Phataginus tricuspis (assembly GCA_029783875.1). Classification (NCBI taxonomy): domain Eukaryota; kingdom Metazoa; phylum Chordata; class Mammalia; order Pholidota; family Manidae; genus Phataginus; species Phataginus tricuspis. Next base: position 15,393,902 of record JAQQAC010012408.1, read on the forward strand.
AAAAGTTTAGACTACCTGTGCTGGAAGATACCTTAGCAGTCAAGTCCACAAGCTGGCTCCTGGCAGAGCTGAGTTAGCCTGGAGAGGGAGTGTAGCTTTGTGACTAGGAGCATAGTCTCTGGAGCCAGTCTTCTTGGAATCATATCCCGGCTCTGCATTCACTATATGACTTCAGTTCCTTAACCTGTGAAATGAGTGTAATAAGAATATCTACCTAATGGGGTTGTTGTGAGGATTTAATGAGTTCATGTATCTAACCAGACACCCTATGAATGTGGGGAAGTAGCAGTGGGCCGTGGCCTTCATCCTTGTTCAGTGTTTTTTCCAATGCAATGCACCATGACATTTCCTGTGCTTCTGACCTACCACCTGCAAACTGGAGGTTCCCACAACCTCCCCCTTGGGTTCAATTAATTTGCTAGAGTGGCTAGCAGAATGCACTGGAAAACACTTACGTTTACTAGTTTTATAAAGGATTCCAAAAAGGATACAAGTTAATAGCCAGATGAAGATATAAACAGGGCAAGGTCCCAAATAAAGGAGCTTCTATCCTCATGGAGCCTAGAGTCTGGCCCAGGGCACGTGACGCATTCTGGTTCCTCCAGTTTGGAAGCTCTCTCAGACACAGAAGCATGATCTGAGAGAAAGAGAGACAGAGAGATAACCTCTTCTCAAGGGTTTTTGTGAGGGCTTCAGCGCATAGTCATCATTGACTAAATTATTGACCATTGGCTGATTCAACCTCCAACCCCTGCCCCTTGGATGGGGTCCAAAAGTCTCTCAACATGACAAGAAACCCATTTCACCTTTAAGACTCTGCAGTGTTTTCAGGAACTGTGGATGAAGGCCAAATATACACAGGAAATATGTATTTCTTATTTATCATTGTATCACACAAAGGATCTCCTAACTCTCATGGAGAAAACTAGGATTTTTAAAAAGATAATACTTATAAATGATAAAGCACTTTCACAACTGTTAGCTCATTTGATCCCCTAAATAATCCTATGAAGTAAGCTCAGGTGCTATTATTGTTCCCATTGTACAGATAATGGAATGAGATTTAGTAGAACAAAGTGAAATACCCAAAGTTACACAGCCAGTGTACAGCTGTGACTCGTCCAGGTCCAAACCCTATGCTCCACCCTTACTCCTACACCAGACAAAGAGACTAACATATAATAAATATGCTGATATAATGCAATGATTAATTAATTCAACAAACATATTTGGAATGCCTATTAAGAGCAAGATGCTGGGCAAATCCCTGCTCTCAAGGAGCTTACAGTCTAATGGGGAAGCAGATACACAGACAAAATAGAAGATGAAAAGTTCTATAAAGACATATATACAGTGTGAAGTGGAACCACAGAAAGGAATACCTATGTGCACCCAGCAAATTAGATTACATTGTCCTACTGAAGGGTGGCCAGCCTCATGGAGTCTTTAAAAAGGAGGCAAAAGGTAGCTTCTTCATAGGGTGTCTTCCTCCAGTATTCTCCAACTCTGATTCTAATGCCCAGTACTAGTTATTGAGAAACAATAAAATACTTCTAGTATAGAGAAAAGCAGTTCATCCTTTCTCATAGCCTGGTAGACATATCCACCTTCTTTTGCACAAATGCTGAGCTGACCAAGAAGCATTCCAGATTGTGTTTAGGAACACTGGATTGGTCCAGTCCAGCAAGAGGAAATAAATACCCATTACAAATAACCTGTTGCTATTTATCCTGCCAAGGTTCTCTCTTTGTTATGAATTAATAGATAGCTGCTCTGGTCTAGAAAGTAACTGTGGGAGAATTACCTTGAGTCAATGGAAAGTTCCATGATTACATTCAGTGGGGTAGCTAGCCACATGTCATTATTGAACATTTGAAATGTGGCAGGGAAATTGGGGAAGTGATTTCTGTTACTTAATTTTAATTAATTTAAATAGCCACATGTAGCTAGTGGCTACCAATTTGGACAGCACAGCTCTAAACCCTTGTATTCAGAGTGGTCTGTGGACCAGCAGGGTCTGCAACACCTTATTAAGCTTGTTAGAAATGCAAAATCTCAGGCCCCAGCTAGACCTACTGCTTCAGAATCTGCATGTTAACAAGATCCCCAGGTGCTATGTACATATTAAAATTTGAAAATGGTGTGATTGAGCTGGGAAAAAAAAGGGATGGACTAAGCACCATATCTATGGTGACTTCTCTAAATTACAGACAACCACATTAGAAACTGGTGTCCCATGAATAAGGGGCCTTCTTTTTTTTAATCTGTCTTTCCTCCATCCTTTAAATATAGCAGAAAGGAGAAAGGAAGAGAAACACTGGGTCTAAGGACAGTCAGTACAGGATATGGGGGTGGGGTGTGGGGAGGGAAGAGAATGTGTTCCTCAGGAATACCTATATAAATAAAAGGATGGAATTCCCTTGAAAATTATTGAATAAGGTTGTTGAATATAGTGAGAGTTCATGGAACTATTTTCTCTTCTTTTGTATATGTTTGCAATTTTTCAAAACTAAAAAATAGATGCAGTTTCAGAGATGATGTGTGTGAGATGATGACCCTAATGCTCCTCTCCTCCTGCTATTCATGCCTTTGTATAGTCATAAACCCTTCCATAGGGCTAGTCCATGTGACCAAAGTGGAGGTGACACCTGGGGCCTGGGAAAGCTAGATCATTGTGATTTCTGCCTTGCTCGCTCTTGGATCTTTTGCTCTAAGGAGAGTCAGCTACCATGCTGTGAGGACAGTCAGCCAGTCTTGTGGAAAGGTCTTTATGGAGAGGAGTCAAGGCCTCCTATCAATAGCCATATATGTGAACCATGTACATGAGCATGAGCCTCTGTGGAGGTTGATTCTCTGGCCTCCAGTCAAGCCTTCCAGCGACTGGAGCTCCATTGACTGATGACTGCAACTGCGTGAGAGACCTCCAAGCCAGAACTGCCTGCCAAGCCACGCGTCAACTTCTGATCAACAGAAACTAAGGAAGACAAAAATGTATGTTGTTGTATGAAGCCACTGAGTTTTGGGGTATTTATTATGCAGCAACAGAGAACTGATGCAACTTCAGGATTTCCTGCTCCCCGAATACTCTCCCCACCTTCTCACTGATGCCTGAAATGAATAGGAAAAGAAAGACCTTTCCACGCTGCGCATAAAGTTAACATAATAATACCCCTTTAAAGAGAGAATACATTCACTTAAATTCATGGTAAAACATATGTGACAGATACAAATAATTTATTTTTAAAACTCTTAGCAGGCTAAACCTATCGGGATTAATTTCAGCCTTGTTCTTGCTGTTGTAAGAGACTAGAAAGAGTGAAAAAGTAATTTCTCCCTCAGGGTCTACCACCCCAAGAATAGCTGAAGTCTTGAATGATAAGATCTAGGCTCCTCTTAACAGCCTCTTGCCCAACACCCAACAAAACACATGCGTCAGCGGCATCTTGGTGTTTCAAGGACCACCCTAAAGAAGATGCCTCCCCACTCCCACCTCCACTTTACCTTGAGGATTAGGTAATATGCTGGACTTGCTCCCTAAGGGGAAGGGAAAGAGCTGGTACTGGGGTAGGACGAGGGCAAGTGCCCAGGCCTAAGGGATGAATGACTTTCTCCAGGCTGGAAGAATGAAAGGAAATGGAAACCTGACCCTAGTTTGCACGCCGTCCCTGTGTGTGTGTGCGTGCGCGTGTGAGTGTGTGAGTGTGTGTGTCGGAGGGGGGCGGGGGAGCCTGGTTGAGGGTGTCGGGTGAGTTGGAATTGCCTCACGGGGTGTCTGAGGAAGTGGCATCCCGGCCCCGGGCATGCCCCAAAGATGCCGCCTTGCCCCCACTGCTGCCCATCTGGGTTGCAGGCTGTGGAGCTGTCCCCTTCGGGGGTCATGGAATAGTAGCACCAAGACCGAAAAACAGAAGAAAAAAAGCTCTTCCCCAAATCTTTGGGACTTCACAGCCCTAGAGAGAGGGGAGGGGGACGCTCAGAACGGGACTGATGAATTTCCCGCCAACGACGACAGGCGGGAGCCGAGCCAGATTTCTTTAATTCGCTAAATTAAAAGACACGTGACGCGTCTTGCTCCAGAGTCGGTTGCAGCGAATTCCCTTCCGTTAGACCTACTTTTCCCGAGTCGGCTTTGGTAGGTGGAAGGTGGAGGGTGGGGTCAAGGGAATGCAGGAAGGTGGAGAAGCTGAAAGAGCAGCGGAGGGACGAGAGCGCCCCTCGCGCCCGTGGTCGTCCCGGGTCCTGGCGCGCGGCCGCGGGTCCGGCTCCGACACAAACACACGCACGTGCGCCCCGCCCCCGCCGCGCGCACGCGCCCCGAGGCTCCGGCGGCGGCGGCGGCGGGCGCGCGCGCGGTGTTCGCTGCCCCCACGCCGCTCCCTCTGCTCTGCTCGCGGCGTCTCCCGCTTCCCGCACTGCTCCACGCCGACCCGGACCCGGAGGCGGTGCCGGCGGCCGGTGGGCTCCGGCGGGCGCAGCGGTCGAGGCGGCGGCGCGGGGGAGCGCCCCGAGCCCCGCAGGTCCTCTGGAGGCGATGTTGCCGGGCGCGGGCCCCTACGTAAGTCGGGCGCCGCGACAGGCCGGCCAGTGAGACGCCGCCAGGAGAGGCCGCGACGGAGCTCCGGACGCGCCATGGGCTGAGACACGGCCTCGCCGAGCAGGTGCAGTGACCAGAGGTCCCGAGGGGAGCCCTCCCCGACAGGCCTGGGGACCATCAACCCCGTCAGGACGCGCCCTGCCCGGTCGTGCCCTGTTGACCTTCCCTCCGCCCCTCCCCAGAGGCCCTGCCTCCAAACCCGGCCCGTGCAAGCCCTGCGAAACCCACAGTCCCAGACCTACGGGGCGTGCCCTTCTCCTACACTCGGGGGACCCCAGCCCAGGATGTCCTTGTGCCCACTTCCTCCTCTGCCCCAGTATTTTGAGCGCAGTGCTTGGGAACTACCCAGCATCCGTGCCTTTCTCTTCTAGCCCTGTGAGGGTTTGGGGTGGAGGGGAAGAGTCGTCCTTCCCCTCGGAGGCCCTGGTGGCCACGAACCTATCCTCTCTGGCAAGGCTGTAGTGAAAGTGACCCTTCCTTACCCACCAGAACATGCCCGGGTGACTCCCTCCCAGACCTTCCTGTGGCCTTCCTTGCCTTCCCTAGTGACACTATGCAACCCCAGCGTGACCTGCGACGCCTCTGGCTCCTGCCGCTGTCCTCACTCCTGCTCCTCGTTGAGGTGGCCAGAGCTGGCCGACCCGTGGTCAGCTGTCCTGCCGCCTGCCTGTGCGCCAGCAATATCCTCAGTTGTTCCAAGCAGCAGCTGACCAACGTGCCCCAGTTCTTGCCCAGCTACACCGCACTGTTAGATCTCAGCCACAACAACCTGAGCCGCCTGCGGGCCGAGTGGACCCCGACGCGCCTCACCCACCTGCACTCCCTGCTGCTGAGCCACAACCACCTGAACTTCATCTCGTCGGAGGCCTTTTCCCCGGTACCCCACCTGCGCTACCTGGACCTCTCCTCCAACCAGCTGCGCACGCTGGATGAGTTCCTGTTCAGCGAGCTGCAGGCACTGGAGGAGCTGCTGCTCTACAACAACCGCATCGTGGCCGTGGACCGCTGCGCCTTCGATGGCATGGCCCAGCTGCAGAAGCTCTACTTGAGCCAGAACCAGATCTCCCGCTTCCCCCTAGAACTGGTCAAGGAAGGAGCCACGCTACCTAAACTCACACTTCTGGATCTCTCCTCCAACAAACTAAAGAACTTACCATTGCCAGACCTGCAGAAGCTGCCTGCATGGATCAAGAATGGGCTGTACCTACATAACAATCCGCTGCACTGTGACTGTGAGCTCTACCAGCTCTTTTCACACTGGCAGTACCGGCAGCTGAGCTCCGTGATGGACTTTCACGACAACTTGTACTGCATGAGCTCCAAGAAGCTGCACAGCGTCTTCAACCTGAGTTTCCTCAATTGCAGCGAGTACAAGGAACATGCCTGGGAGGCCCACCTGGGTGAAACCTTGACCATTAAGTGTGACACCAAGCAACAGGGGATGACCAAGGTGTGGATGACACCAAGCAATGAACGGGTGCTAGATAAGGTGGCCAACAGCACAGTGACAGTGTCCAAGGACGGCAGTCTTTATTTCCAGCATGTGCAGCTTGAAGATGGTGGTGTGTATACCTGCTATGCCATGGGGGAGGCTTTCAATGAGACACTGTCTGTGGAGTTGAAAGTGTATAATTTCACCTTGCACGGACACCATGACACCCTCAACACAGCCTATACCACCCTAGTGGGCTGTATCCTCAGTGTGGTACTTGTTCTCATATACCTGTACCTCACCCCTTGCCGCTGCTGGTGCCGGGGTGTCGAGAAGCCTTCCAGCCATCAAGGAGACAGCCTCAGCTCTTCCATGCTTAGTACCACGCCCAACCATGACCCTCTGGCTGGTGGGGACAAGGATGATGGCTTTGACAGGAGGGTGGCCTTCCTGGAACCTGCGGGACCCGGGCAAGGTCAAAACGGCAAGCTCAAGCCAGGCAACACTCTGCCAGTGCCCGAGGCGACAGGCAAGGGCCAGCGGAGGATGTCAGATCCAGAGTCCGTCAGCTCCGTCTTCTCTGATACGCCTATTGTGGTGTGAGCAGGATGGGTTGGTGGGAATGCTCTGCCCGGGAAAGGTCTGTCCCCCTGAGGATATGAGGGGATGGAAGAGAGGGCTGGCTACCCAAGGGAGTGGGTTCCCCGACCTCAAGGGAATTGGTCATAGGTACAGTAGGCAAGACCCCAAACGGTGTGGCTGCCACGACTTTCAGATAGGGATCTATCAATCCTCAGGCAAATGCTGCACCCCTACCAAAGCCCTGGCAGTTCTCCGTGTGGTGGGGGAAGAGGAACGTGTCTGAATGAAGAAGGGGTGGGGGGAAAAGCACATTCCCTAAACTTTTTCTAGGTCATCCCTAGCTCCTTAAGAGAAAATCATTTGGGGGAAAAAAAAGAAAAATAATTTTTTTTCTATCTCTGCCCACCCACACCAGTGTGTGTTGGGGAGAGCTTCCGCGGGAACCACACTGGGAAAAAGCTGCAGTATCGTCTTGGGCCAGGAAGTTACACTTCACAGCTGGGGAAATTGGAAACCTTTGGAAAAATGAGTCAGGAAAAGGCTGAGACCTCAACTGATAACATTCCCCAAAGCTACTGTGACTTCCCCTAATGCCCTCCTCTTTCCCAGTGAGCCCTGGGTGGGTGGATCTTTGCAGGAGCCTGGCCTGTTGCCTGTCAGATACGGCAACAATGTGAGATGTGGTATCTGTGCCTTGTCCTGGGACCAGTGGCACAGAGGGGTACAGCATGAACTGAGGGGTGCATGTCACAGCACAGGTGCCAGCACACAACTTGCACATGGGGGCTAAACTCCAGATTGGCTAATTTCCTGTTGGTAAAACCCGTGGTTAGCACTTGATTCCTAGCACCTGGGTATCAGACCAGGGTGGGAGCTGAAGGCAGAGCTTGGATGGGTGTCTGTCACAGATGTGGGATGTAGAGCCACTTCACATCAGGAGGAGGGTAAATCAGCCTATTATGGAGCATCCAGCTGGACCTATGTGATTTTCTGTGTATGCCATCTCTTCATTCAGGCTCCTTATCAAGCTTAGGTGGGATTCTGAGTTTTCCCTAATATGCTGCTCTGCAATATAAGGGGTCCTGGAAAGTCTGGCCCCAGCTGTGGTAGACTGGGCTTGGGGAAGGGGCGCTGGGAGGTATCTTCTCTATGTTGACAGAGCTGCCCTGCTCCTCTCATAGATCTCACCCCTGCAAAGACAAAGCACTGGATTTCATCATCTGAGGGGTTGAAACTGGGTGGTCTCTGCCCCAGAATGGCAGTTTGGAGTGTGGCCTAGAGTCCTGCCCTCTTCACAAGGTTCTAGGCAGTCTTTAGACAGAGATGGTCAGGGGCACTAAACTTTGGAAGACCAGGCCCAGGCCCATTCCGTCCAAGGCTGCAGAATCCTTTGGGGATGGAGACGACTGCTCAGTTCAGCTTCTCCCTTTGACGGTGTTGCGGGCCCTGGGAGATGGATGCCGTGAGCTCGGCAAGGGGATGAGGAGGACGAAGGTGAAAATGATCTCCGACATTGGTCTTTCAGTCTTTCCCCTTTCTCCCACCAAGTTCCCCATCCACTGGAAGTTCTCCAGATCTAGTTTCCTGACTTGTTCTTTAGGTTCCAAGAGGTGTTTTATGTATGGGTAAGGGCTGCTTGCTAGGAGCCTACTGAGATTGGGGAAGGGGATTAGAACTCAACATCTTCCCCTTGTCTGTTCCTGGGATGTCAAGACTGCTGTCCATCCTTTATTAGCAATCTAATTTTGTGCAGAGAGGTGCGGCATTTCCCTCAAGTACTTGCATGCTCATAGGTATGCATGCTCATAGGTATGCATGCACACCAGCACCTTGACTTCCATCAGGACAGTGATTCTTCAGTCCCCACCAGTGTCCACTTTCAGAATGGTTTCCACCTATGTGCACAACTTCATGCACAGTGTTCCTACCCTGTAGGAGAGACAGTGACCACGCCAGGATCCCCAAATACAAACTCTTGTACTTTAAATTTCTGAACTCCTTGAAGCTTCACCTACATCTCCATGGCACTGAATAACTTCTCTGCAAAGGCCTGAGTTAGGAGAACCACAGGTTAAAGACCTTGGGAGAAGGGATGATGAGGAGCTAGCTGGTTCTTCAGAGTCCTCAGAAGCCTTGGATTAAAGACAAGATACATGAGAAATAAATGTAGAACTAGGTCAGTGTTGGACCCAGGACACCGGCAGGGGACCAAGCAGCTCTAAGTTGCTCTTGTATGTTAACTGCCTTCGTAAGACAGGGGCAGGAGGGAAAGCTGGTTATATTCCAGAGACTTCTGAGGATTTTGTTATTGGAGCTATAGAAACCAGGACTCCCTCCTCAGACTTCCCAGGGAACCTGGGACAATCTCATTTCCATACTGCAGTTTTCCCTCTAGGCACCACCTAGGGCTCTGAAAATCTTCAAAGTGGATGTCAAATGACATCCTTTTGGCGCATTCTACCTGAGTTCCAGAGGACTAGAAGGGCCCTTGTCTTCATAAGTCCCACCCAGTTTAGGGAATAAGAGAAGGCCCTAAGGCCCTTAAGTCTCCTTACTGTATCCACTAGGTTGGCCCCTAATCTGAGAAACTGGTAGGTGTGCCTGGCTGCCCCACCAGGAGACTGAACTGAGTAGCTTTTTGCCATAGTTTGTTGACAGAACCCAAAGGTAGCTGTCTACTTGGGGAATTGGGTATCCAGCATATGTAAGCTCAACTAGAACTCTGTAGGAAACTACCAGGTCTGGTTATAAGGAAAGGCTGCGAGATCGCGCCACCCCCTCCCCTGACCCTGCACTCAAACCAGTCTCCCAGGAAGCAGGTGTCCCTGGAGAAGGAGTATGACAGGGCTCTGCAATCTGTCTATGTGATTATGTGTGGTCTTTTCTCTTTGCCTATACTTATGGGGCTCCTAGGGAGAGGCCAGGAAAACCCCAGCTGGGGAGAGTAAAGCTGACTGATTCCAGCTTTGTGTGCGCTCTTACCTCTGTACTTCCTTGTAGCCCTGCTGGCGAGGCGAGCAGGCCTTCCCCCCCGTCCAGGCCCCTATTCCTCCCGCTTGTGTACATCCAGGCTGGCAAACCTTTGAGCCTCTGGGCTCTGAAAACTAGACAATGATCATTAAACCTGGCTGAGTCTCTGTTCTGGCCTAGTCTGTGACTGGTTTATTTCTCTTTTCAGCCCCTGTGTGTAGGGGGTGGGTGGGTTTCAATGTACCTTAGAAGGGTGTGCCCTGTCTAGGAGAATATTTAAGTGCTGTTATAGGGGCACATGTAGAATCCATAACAAAGCATTAGGTAGATCAGGGGTCAGCAAACTTCTCTAAATTTAGAGTTTGCAGGCCACACAATCTCTGTTACAGCTACTCAGCTATGCTGTTGTAGCAGGAAGGCAGCCACACATAGTACATTAAATGAATGACTGGCTCTGTTCCAATAAAACTTTAAGGACATTGAAATTTGAATTTCTTATTTCAACATGTCTCAAGTGTTTTCAACCATTTAAAAATGTAAAAACTCCTGTAAGCTCACAGGCCATACAAAACCATGCAGGGGGCTGATTTTGGCCAGCAGACCATAGTTTGCCAACCTGATGGACAGATTCTAAAAAGAAATGTCACTTGAGCAGGAGAGCTTTCAAATTCCATGACTTGGGCTAGATCCTGTAGATAATGAAGGTTTCCTGGATCCCTGGGGAGAAGGGTTGCATCTCTGTGGAGTTCTCTTCAAAGTCTGGATTAAGCCTACTACCTGTACTATGGAAAAACCTTGGACTAGGTTAAAAGAAATGGAGAACAGGTCACTTGCACAGTATTTTAATTATTACCAATATGTTTTCATGTTGTAAATGGTAACTCAGTTTGGCTAAAAGCATATTCATCTAGTGGGTAGATTGATATTCACTGACAATCGAATGTGTCCTAGGCATCGCACAGAACAGAGAAATGCAGTCCCCATTTTCCTGGTGCAGACAGGGCCTGCCCAAGGCCAGACTGGGTTCTGCTAACTCTGAGCAGGCACGTTCTCTGGCTGCTCTCTCGGCTTCTGGAAGGGGATTATCACGGTAGATCCAAAAGGGGAGAGGAATGGTATAGGGAAAACAGAAATGAAAAGAATCAGAATTTGAATAGTTACCTAATTTCTTATACTGATAAAATCATAACCAAAGGTTTCCTGTCTAGAAAGCTGTCTTTTTTCTCCTCATGAGGAACAACCAAAGTGGGGAGAGAGACACACCTCACAGCCAGCCACACCAGACCCATCAACCTTGGCAGTCAGTGAAATGGCAGGTGTCGATGCCAGAGTGCCCCCCCCAGTCTACATTTGTATAGCATTTTCATCTTTTCAAAGCAGGTTTTGTTATGGCTGAGTCTGGCCAAGAGAATGAAGCTGGTAAAGAGGACAGGTCTGGGAAGACTACTAGGCGCTCTCCCCTCTGTTCTGGCCTATGCCAAGCCCTGCCTTTGAGACTGAAAACTTTTCATGCTCCTCTCTCCATCATCCCAAGGAAGACGGCTACATCTTTTAAGCCTCCCCCTCTCTCCATCCATAGCCACAGGTTCCTAGATTCTGGCCAAGGTGTGCAATTCTGTCTGCCACTCTTACAGTACTTTCCTGAGCTCCTCTGAGGTGGCACTTCAGGGGACTGGAGGAGGTTATTATGACGGGTCTTTTAGGATAGAAGAGAGTTTAGTGGATCAGCCAGTCTAGGGTCTCTTTCACTGGATGTCTCAACTCCATCCCTTTCTGCAACTATAGTTCTTGTAGCCCTTATTTTGTCTCCCAGAAGACCACTGGTGAAGCTTCACCTTCCCCACAACATTGCAGGAAGGGCTCAGGTCTGCAGTGGGGTCTGGCTATAGCGAGCCTGTGCTGGATGCTTCCTCTCCTGGGGCTTGAGAGAAGAAGGCTAAAGCAGCTGCCATGTCGAACCCCTTAATCAGGTTTATACACCCAGGTGGAAAATATCAATTGGTAAAGGTACTTAAATCTGCCCTGAGGCCACCCAGTCTATGTCAGCCTGGTTATTGCCTGAGAATCAGAGAGTGTGAAACCATGTCCTGAGAGAACCAACCGTCCATAAGCCCGGACATGGAGCACTCCAGGGACTTCCAGGCACCCTGCAGCACTGGTGTGCCTAAGGTAAGAGTCACTGACCCTGCAGTTAGGGGAAGGTGTGTATGCTTGTGTGTGTGTGTGTGTGTGTGTGTGTGTGTGCAAACATGCAGGCATCTTGGGGAGCACTGTGTAGCTGGATAGAACTTTGTCCTGCTTTTCCCTCGCCTCCCACTTTCCCTTCACTTGTCTGAAGTTTGCTTTTGATGTGGGTCTAAGCAGAAAGGCCTAGCCCAGACATGGACATCCTTAGAAAGCACTGTGACGTAACTGGGAACCTGCTTTAAAGGGTGCTGGGGGCTCCTCACGTATACTCAAGTGAGATGGAGTTGAATCCTCTGGTACCCTAGAATAGCCTAAAATAGCTATTTAATCTGCTCTTAACAGAGGTTTTAAAAAATCATCTGGAAAATTCTGACAAGAGCAGGTGGATGAAAAACTGGGCCTCTTATTCCCTGCACGGTGGTGACTAGCCAAGCCTTCTGGGTGGGCGAGGAGGGAAGGAGAAGGTGGTTTTACAGGAGGTAATCTGTGTCTACTTTAATCTTGGCCCAGTACTGGAGACGGCCTGCTTCTTACTGCCCTCCAGGGCAGTTCTAGGGCACTCTCCTCCTGTCTGGCGGCTGTGTCTTCTCTGTGCCTATGCTGTGCTGAAGCAAGGCCCAATGTCTCCCTAGCATTTCATTGCTGGATCTCAGGAGAAAAAAAAAAGAAATTAAGATTAAAAAAATGAATACTGAGGTCTCTGCACTACTGTTGTTCCTGCTTCTGTGTCCACTCCAGGCAGACTGCTGGCTGTCAGAAAAATGGAATGGAAAGTATCCCTCCCCTAATTCAAAATGTAAACAGAATGGCTCTCACAGTGTGTGTGCGTGTGTGCATGTGTTTTAATTCTAATGAAGTTCTTTGAGGAGGAGGAGGGGACTCAGATCCTACTCTAAGAGCCTGAAACAAGAAAAGGGAAACCTGTGAACAAGCTAGGGGCCATGTCTCAGAGCTCTGCACCCCCAGTGCCCTGCATGAAGGCCTGAGGCATACACTGCTCAGCCTGTGACCACAGGGGAAGCCAGAGGGTAGGGAAAGCAGTGTTCTGTCCATTACTGTTGCTCCTCCCTTCCTGGCTCACCTGCTGCACTGTTCCCTCAGAAGAGCAGAATTAGGTAGGAGAGATTTAGACAGATGTGTGACCAGTAGCTCCAGACTAAGGCCAGCTCCAGAAACTTCAGGCTGGACTTGAGGGATAACTGCACTCACCCTCAGATTTGTAATCGTCCCCTTGACTTGAAAACCCCGGGCATGCAGCACGCAGGGCAAGGTTCACCAGAGTCATAGCCTTGGTGGCAGTCCTGGATGAGAACTGACCTTGCATCTGGAAGGAGGAAATGTGTCTGTGTTCTTACAATTGCCAGCAACAAAACCTCTCTTGAGACTTGGGTCCCCTAACCAGCATTATCCATAACTGTTTATTGCCTCCTTGAAAGAAGCATGAAACCAGGCTGAGTGAAAGATAAGGACAAGAACATAATACCACCTGTTTGCATTTGGTTGAAGTACAGTGAACTTTCCAATGGCTGTGAACATGCATTCTCTAACTTGACCCTGGCAGCCTGTGAGGTAGATGGAGCAGTAGGCCATCTGCCCACGCCACACCCGTGTTCGGAAGAGGCTACAGGTTTCCTGGCTCCCCAGGCAGTGCCTCTTCACTGCACGTTATACCAGCTCTTTCTGCCCCCCAGATGGAGGGGCAGCAGGGGCACTAAACCAGACGCCTCCCTAATCCCTAAGCCTGCAGAGGGCCAGCGGAAATGCTGGGGTCAGGGCTTCAGGACCAGGGATGTCCTCTGGAGGCCACAGGTAAACAGATGGGCAGTACTACAGGTTCAAGGTCAATGCATGCACTGTGTTCTCTACATCTTGATCTTTGCCAGGTGAAAAGTCCGTATTAGTTTACTCGGGATTCTCAGGGCCCACTGCCAAAGGAAGGTAGCCTCATGCCGGGCTGGGAAGTGAGACTGACGACCCCTCCTCCAGTCCCCAGCGCCTCCCATTCTTTCAGGCTCTATGGACCAGCAAGAGGGGGAAGGTGAGGCTGACTGACTCGGCCTGCAAGTGCTTAGAGATCTGGAGCTGAACCCCAGCACTGTTCAGCTAATGATGATTATTAACTCTGAACAGGCCTCGGCACAGCAGCCAGCTGGCTCAGGGAGGATGCCTGGATCTCCCACAGTGAGGTTTTAAAAACGAGACCCATAGCAGCCATGCATGGGGGTGGAAAGGTGGGGACAATGAGAAAGAAGGGACAGGCCAGTGTCAGGGAGCGGGAGGGGTAGTCTGCCCCGTGAGAGGGAGAGGAGGCACAGGCTGGCCAGAGACAACAGCCTTCCTTTGATGCAGCTGACAAGTCAAGAAGGTGAGGCTGAAAGACTTCACTGGGCACAGAGCTCCTGCCGTACACCATCCTCAGCCATGGTAGGGCTCAAGGAAGGGGTGGCTGTAGGAGAGATGGGGTGAGGAAGGGACATATGAACCCAGAATGGTAATCCTATTACTCTATAGATTTAGATACAAAACCATCTATATTTCTAATGTCCTCAAGGTTGAGTTTGAATATAATCATATTTGGAATTAGGACTTACTGATACACAGATCTGTGCAAATGACATGCAATATTTTATTTTTATTTGAGCACCCTGTTTTATATTTTTCTAAGGCAAAACAGGCTGACTACTAGCAGCTCTCCCCAGCCACGGGATAAGGGCAAAAGGGCAGCTGTTGGCTTCTTCCCCAAGGCCTCTGCCTCACTGCAGAGGAGGCCAGCTACATCCCAGATGGGGAGCTACAGGGAGGTGGAGGAAACAGGGTGAAGGGAGGAAAATGCAAGCAAGAGGCGCAGGCAGCCGGCAGCCACGGAGGTTCCAGGTGGAGGAGGAGTGCCTTGGCCCTGAGGTCCCCCAGCTGTCCCGCTGCTGCCCCAGGATGTGAGGGCAGGTGGGGATGAAGGGGGCCCTGTGGAGGGGAGGGGAGGGGAGGGTGCCTCCCCCCCCCCCCCCCCCCCCCCGCAGCCGCCAGTCTGCTCAGCCAAGAAGAAGGGCTCCTCCTGGTGACCTACTCACTATACTGCAGTCAGACTGGCTAAGCAGGAGACCACCTGTGCCCTCCTCTCTGCCCTGTGCCCCTGCCCTCCAGGCCTACTGGTCAGAGAGGTGACAGCTGGGCCTCTTCCTCCTGCAGAATATAAATGACTTTCCCCTTCCTCCCAGGGCTGGGAATAGACATCAGCTGGCACAGCCCACGCAAACTGCTGGCTGTCAGCCCGCCCGCCCGCCCACCAGCCCCCGCACCACCTGGGAGGAGGCGACACCTCGGGCAGGCTCAGGCCTTATGGCGTTGCCTGCTTGGCTCGCTTGGCTCGCGGGGCAAGCTGTAAACCTTACTCTGCTCTCTCCCCCTGCTGCAGACAGGGTGTGATGGGGGAAGAGGTGATGGAATTCCTGATCAAGTGACCTTATGTGAGAATATTCTCCAGGCAGCCCCAGTAATCATCTCTTCCAAACGCAGACCACACTGGATAGTTTCAGATGTGGAGAGGGCAATGAAAGAGGCACAATCACCCTCTGCACAGCAGGGGCCCCCTTTAGATGCCCAGGGTCTAGAGAGCTCCTGGAGATGCCATCTAACCCAGGAGGGGCCTGATGAGGTCTGCTCAGAGGGCATCTCTGCCCTTGCAGTCCCCATTCCTGTACTGTTGAATCATACCAACCTCCTTTTTCTGAACCACCCAGAGAGGAGGTCTTGAGTCTCTGGAAGACCTGGGACATCCAGAACACTGCCATCCAGGAATGTCCCCCCGCTCCTGGATGTGGAGCTCATACCCCCCACCGCAGGCCTTCTGGAGTTTCCACTGAGCTGTGTCTGCCTGCCTCGGCACCAGCTTTTCCGGCTCAGCCGTCCTCAGTCCCTGCCGTGACCTGTGGAGGTCCCTTCTCCTCAGCTGAGCCAGGGTATACTTAGCCAGTCTGGCATCCAGCTCTCACCGCCAAGGGCAGTCTGGGGAACTACTTTCAGTTTGGCACAAGGAGGAGTCTCTGCAGGGAAGAAGGTCTAGCCCTCCTTTGCCAGCTGGCACCAAACTCAGCCCCTTCCTGGACCAAACAGCTGGCAAGAGATGGCAACTGAAGAAAGCTTAGCTGACAAGGGGAGAAGAGGAACCAGGGAGACTGTCTTCCCTAGAGCAAAAGAGCCCTTCCCCACTTCCCTGGCTCTTTGTTCTAAAAGTTTTGGAAGAGTTCCATGGAGCTGTGTGTTAAAGGCAAGAACCCTGAGCCCTAAGAACAGCACAACATGAGATGCTCAGGACTACTTTACCACTGGGAACGGATGTCAAGGGAAGGAGCACACCCATGCCCTGCAGCCCGCAAGCCCAGATCCTGAGGGCTGAAGGAGGTTCTTAGCTGGGCTGAGAAGCCCAGCCCAGAGCCATAGGCTTGGTTAAGCCAATGCCTTTCTTCTCCTCCAAAAAGCTTTAAAGTGACTTAGTGCCTTTATTGTCATATAGTTCAGGAGACCCCCACCTGGGCGCCTTCCACAGGGCCTGATGCCTTGTGCCCAACTCCAGGGGCCAAATCTGCAGATTCCTGAAAGGCCACAGGAGCAGCCCTGTCCCTCCAGAGGGGAAAGGGGATATGAATGTAAGAATTACATCCTGAGTCTGCTGAGTGGTCCAGCCCATGGTCCAGAGCTGGGAGAGTGTTTTGTGACATCAACCTGACAGGCACTGAATGCGGGAGATTGTTTAGAAACACTCACTCATTGCACAGATGAGGACACAGGTCCTAAGACACAGGACTTGCCTGAAGTTGCACAACAAAGCTTAGGAGGACTACAGCCCATGTGCTCTTTCTACTATACCACACTGCTTTCTCAAAAGTGACCCAAAGAGCCATAGCTACCATTCATAAGGTACAGGAACCCAACTCTTCATCAGGCACACAAGCACGAAATGATTGCCAACACCATCGCTGCCACCACCCAACATTTCTGTCTCCCATTAAAAGTGGAGACTTCAGCATCAAGCCGCCCATCACCTTCCACTTGCCTCCAGGACACTTCCCCATTTCAGCCCACTGAGTCCTTCATCAGCAATGGTGGTTTTGGTTGCTGCAGCCCCTGGCCCAGCTAAGAAATGCGAAAACCCTACCACTTCTGACGTAGATCCCTTGAAGGTGACCAGAGGAATCACTTAAGTCCAAGGCAAGTGTCCCGCCGAGATTCAGAGTTCGGAGGAGCTCACATTTCCATTTTCTTTTTCGGCAAGTAGGAGCTGGAGATCTGGTGCATGAGCACGAGTGCAGGATAAAGGGGCAGCATCAGGCACAAGTACCAGGCCACACCTTTGACCTGGGCCCGGAACCACACTGAGGACACACCCAGGAGCACTGTTGCTGTAGCTGCCAGGTAGACCAGCAGTCCGCACGTCAGATGGTAGAGCTTGAGGCGAGCCACCCTTGAGACCCTGGCTGCTCGGGGACAGAGGAGGCAGAGGCCACACATTGCCTGGCTACCAGTGGCCAGCAGTGTCAGAGCCCCTAACCAGCTGTGCCAGGATACCAGGTGGGGCAGCTCACTGCGGGCCCTGCTGGAGACGATGAAGCCCAGGCCCAGGGCTGCACAGAGGATGGCTAGTGTCTGTCCTGCCCAGTGGAGTCGGATCCGGGCCTTTCGGGAGCAGAAGAAGAACGGCGAGTGCTCAGGCGAGAAGAGTAGGATGGCCTCGGCCATACAGAGGCAGAACTGTGAACACAGGAGAGGGCCAGTGGGCCTCAAGCCCAGCTTGGAGGCCTAAGAAAAAGGAGGCGTCCTCATACATCCCAATGAGGACAAACAGCAGAGCTGAAGAACTCCCACCAAGGACCTCCTGCCTCACAGGTCAGCATTTCTGGGCACAATTGGGAATCAACACTTGAGAAGAAGTCTTATCATTCAGGCTGACATCCATGCCCACCCACCTCCTAAGACAATGACTCCTATTGACATATGTTAAACAAATCTTTAGCAAATGTTAAACTTTGCAAGGGAGTGGGGATTAGGTGGGAAGCAATTGGATAACACCCTTCCACTTCCTCTTTTCAGGCCCTAGTGGAGGAGGAGGCCTCTTCCACACCCTCCCACCCCCTTAAACCACCTGACACTACCTACAGCCCAGCCCTCTATTTCCCAATCTCATAGATTGTAGGTAAGATTGGACCCTGTTTCCCACACCTCTCTGAGCCTTAGAAAGGCTGAGCCTTCCCAAGGCTGGACGTTTCCCTAGGGGCATATCCAAACAAACCAGCTGCAGAAAAAAGCCCAAACTCACCGCCAAAGCCATGAATACAGGGTGCCAGGAGAAAAGACCTAAGAATCAAAGAGAACAGACTGACCGCTGGGCACCAGTTTCTGCCCCTGTGGCTGGCTGGAGCCCAAAGTTTCTGCCTACAGGGGAAATGTCGGGGTATTGTCCCCAAGCCGAATCAGGAGCTTAGGGCAAAGAGACCTTACGGTGAGCAACCAAGAGGGCACACCCACCCCAGTGTGGCCCTGTGAGGTCCCCATTCGGCACCTCACAGCTGTCAGCCCCGTCCTAGAAGGGGCCGTGGCCTCCCTCCCCTACTTCTATCCTCCAGGGGGAACTCTGCTTACGACGAACTAGTGAATTCAGTTCTGCCGCCTGCCTTTGGAACCCAGCAGCCCAAGTCTCACCCATCCAGGGCCCCGCCCTACCAAGCCCTTACGCCCCTTCCACAGTCCGCCCCTCCACGGCCGGGGTCCCCGCTCCACGTTTCCTAACACTCCCTGCGCGGCCCCTCCCGCCCCCAGCTCCGCCCCTCCCCTGGCCCCGCCCCCTCACTCACTGGTTCCTGGCCGGGACAGCACAGTCAGGAAGATGGTGAATCCCAAAGTCACCAGGTGCGCTAAGATCCCGCTGCCTCTCCGCAGCCAGCGGGTCAGTCTGGGCTCCCTCGCTGAAGCGGGAACCAGACCTACCTTCAGGGGCTGCATGGCCGTGCAGGTCCGGCGCACTCTCCCAGCTGCCAGAGTGCGTCTTCCGGGTTTGTCATCGCGGAGGCGGCCGCGGCCACGGGAGAGGCTCCTCCCCGGGGACGCCGCGGCGGGGCGGTGGCTCCTCCCACAGCGCCCTCTGGGGGTTGGGGGGGAAGCGCGCGGGCCGGGGATGGATAGCTCCCAGCGCACCTTGTTTTTTCAGCCAACTTCATTTTTATCTTTTTGTCTACAAGAACTTAGAATGTCTGAAGTAGCCTATGGAAATTACGTTCATGGCAACTGACGTCACCTGAACCCCAAATCACAAACTTGGTACACTGAACCAAGAGTGCGAAACCAGTGTTTTTGTTTTCCAGGAATATTGGATTTCCCTCGCTGCCCACTCTCTCCGGCCATCCCTATTCTGTCTTAAGCGAATTAAGATCCTTCTCTGCCTAAAAGCAAGGAGACTGAAAGGAAGGACAAGGCCAAAAAATAATGCCCTGTGCCTGGGGAATTCTGATTTGAGGACCAAAGGAGGAAAATGCACGTCTCGTCCCCTTTCTGCACAGTAGCCATCCCCACTGGGATGAGTGAGGAGCTAGAGCGCCCCGGGCCCTTGCTACCTCTGCAGCAACTGCTCGGAGAGCCAGGCGACCCTGAGGGACCAGGGCCGCCCACACCAAGGGAAGTTCTGTAAGTGATCATACCTTTCCCCTGCCTGCCTCGGAAGGCGTGGCTCAACGTCAGAAGGCCTACGGTGGAGAGGACGCACCCCTCTAAGGGCAAGCCGACAGGCCAGGGAGAGAGACACCAAAAAAGGCTGTGTCACGCGCAAATCAGGGACACCCTGTGAACAGCTAGCAACTCAATCCAAGCTCCCCCAAGGGTTGAGAAGGTAAGGCTGCTAGTAAGGAGCAGGAAGGGCAGGCGGCGCTGGAGAGACTGAATCAGTCATCTGGGGTGGTGGCCCAGGGCTACTGGAAGACCAGAAAAAGACCAAGGGTGGTTCCCACGGGCCCCGAGGGCGACGATCCAAGAGCTGCCCTCCCCCTGCCCAGTTTCCTTTACCCAGGGCCTGGAATTGTCTCTGGGATAGCGATTCTGGTGAGGCGTACTCACGCAGAGGCACATGCCTCATCATCCTATCTGGACAGCAGATCCCCAGTGATACAAAACCCAGCCGTTTCCTCATCGTTTAAAAGTACAAAAATATTTGAGCATAAGAGACTTCTGCAGGCAAGTAAGGGGAGCTAGAGTCTGGCTGCCTATCACCTCAGCTTCCCAAGGTATGGCTGGGACAGTAAGGACACGCATTTTATTACATTTTTTCCCTTTCTTTTCTGTGTTTCTGTTTTTCTATTTTCTTAGCAGCAACAGAACAGGAGGACAGTCTTGAGGTATTTTAAAGTTTTTTTTTTTCTTAAAAAAAATAATATAAAGTTATAAAAAGCGGCAGTGGCCTGGGGCCCGGATCTGAAGGGGAGGAGGTGCTGGCGGCTCCGTCGCAGTGGGCAGGCACTTTCTTGTTAGTGGGCTTTAGACTGCAGGGACACAAGAGGTAAGACACAGGGTCAGGCGGGGGCCTGCAGGTCCTCCTGTCCAGTGAAATGTGTGGACCATTGGAGCTGAAGCTTGATTCTTCCTGCTGGCTTGAATGTAAAGCTCGGCATGAGGGAAGATGAATGCCAGCCCAGCAGGGGCAGCCTGGAGAACATCCATGCAAATGTGCACACGCACACACTCAGGCCCTCTCAATCTCACTCCCGTCACATGGGTGCCGGTGGAGCTGGTATGCATCTGGCCCATGCCTAAACTAGGAGGGTGCCACCCCCACTTCTCACCTCCAGTAAGTCCCTCCTGGCTGAGATCATATGGATAACCCATAGCATGCTACTCCAGGGCTCCCATCAGAGAAGGCAAGTAAACCTGGCTGCTGGTTTTACCAGAAACCCTGGAGAAACTGCCTGCACCTGAAAACCTGGAAGTGGGCATATGTGCAAGGTGGGCATATACGCACATGTGGACGTTGTGTCCCTGCCCCTCCCATGCCTTGATGCCCAGAAGCAGAACCAGTGAGCAAGACCAGCCCGTCCACCCTGCTGCCCAGCATGTCAGGCCACAGCTCAGGGACCCAAACTCAACCCCACTGCCCAAACTTTTCTTATCAGAGCTTATGGAGTTCAACTTCCTTTGCTTCAGGGAACAGAGGTAGCTCCAGTTCCTGGAGTGAGGACCACAACCAATTCAGAAAGTGGCCCTTTGATTAAAGCAAAAGCAAGGGTTGGGGAAGAAGGGAAGCAGCTTCTCATTAGCCCAAGGGAGAGGGCTGGGACAAGGGAAGGCCCATCAAGCAACACTGGGTCACCTTATGAAGAGCTGACCCACCTCTCTCTATAGAAAATGACCCAGGAACTCCCTTGACTTACCCTTTCTTCCCTTCCCTGCACAAACATTTACTAAGCCCCTTGTCTGTGTCAGGTTCCCACCATGCACCCCACCCTCATCCATCCTGACGTGTCCCTGCCCATGTTCTTCGGGGAGCTGGCCTGGTACCTTCAGTGTGGAACACTTCTCCTCAAAGGCCATGGCTGGACCAGGCTTCTTACGGCGCATAGAGCAGGCCGTCTCGGCGGGAGCGCCAGCCTGGCGGTGCTGGGCCTTCACTGGCCGGCAGTACGTGGCCAGGTTTTTCCGCTTCTTCACTACTTCCTCCTCAGAGAGGCAGGTGGTTGGCAGGGCCTTGGCTGGATGTCCAGCTGCTCCCTGGCTGTCCAGCTGAGAAGCTTTGACTGGTGTGGGGGACAGATGGGGGGAACCCCGACAGTCCAGGGGCCCTGCCCGCTTCACTCTTGGCCCCATGGTCCCATTAAGCCCCATGCCGAGGGCTGTTTTAGTCTTGGCGGAGAGGCCCCGGCAGCCCGAGGGTTTGCCTTTTCCAGTGGGCTCGAGGATGCAGGTCCGTTTGAAAGTGGTGGGGCCAGGGGATAATTTTCGCTTTCGAGAAGGGGCCTCCGCCTCAGCCCCATCCTTGCCTTTGGATGACTTGCTGGCCTTGGAAGGCGGCAGCTTGCTGAAGGACGGGGATGGCGTGTTGGCAGGCAGTGGCGAGGTGATGGCCTGGCTCCCGCCCATGCACTCTGCCTGGCTGCAGGCAGCTGCCACACTGGGGGAGCCTGCAGGGTAGCTGGGGACAAGGCTGTCCTTGGTGGGGGGCGTGGAGGCTGGGTAGGCGGATCTTGGGGGTGGGCCTGGAAGACGGGGGCAGCTGCCTGTAGAGGATGGGCTCAGGGGAGCAGAGAGAGGGGATGTAACAAGGTGGGATGGAGGCTCAGCCGCTGGTGGGATTTTCCTGCCGCAAAAGGAGAGCCCCACTGTGATGCCAAGCAAATAAGAGGCCTCCCACCAACACACCAGTCCCCGCCACACCTAGGAACGGCCCTCAGAGCCCTGGCATTGCTGCCATCTGCCGGGAGACACTGGAACTGAGCATTAGGAAGAAGGGACAGGGACCCGCAGGAATGAATGAACTAACACAGAAACCATTACGAACCCCACTTTAAATCTCAGTTTGGGCATCTTCTAACCCCAGTAACCCAAAGGTGCTGGAAGTGATGTTTAGGAGTGGAGATTCGCTCCCAGACCACCCATTGGGGCCCTGCCTTAGGCCAGCTCGGGACGGCCAAGTTTTCCCAGCTCCTCTTCATTCTAGCCGGAGCCTTACTGGCAAACGGCCAAGCCACATCTATAGGTATGTGTGAAGAATTAGGGCTTCTGAAGCCCGTGTTTCCCTGAGGCCTGGGGAGGGCCTGGGCCCAGGAGACTCACTTCCACATGTGTGAGCTGAGGTGGCGCTCCAGCATGGAACTCAGTGCTGAGCAGAACCGGTCCAGCCGGCGGCTAAACACGTAGCATCCTGGGCTCACCAGCCGGCTCCCGAAGGTGCAGAACTAGAGGCCGAGGAAGGTGCGTGAGCAGTGGGGCCCGTGACGCAAGGGCACCTGCACACAGCATCTGACCTCCCCGCCACACCACGGGCCGGCCCACACCCCAGGTCCCTGCCCCAGGTCCTTACCGCCTGTGGCCGTGGGGGCCGGGTTGCATAATGGCAGTCAGTGGGGAGGTGGAGGTCGTCAGATGTCCCCTCCTCCTCACTCTCCTCGCTGGAGGCCTGGGCCCCACCCCGGGGCAAGGGGAAGGGGAACAGGCCTGGGTCCCCATCACCACCACAGGGGCCTTCATCGTCCAGCTCACTCTCCGAGGAGGCCCGGGACCTGGAAGGGCCAAAGGGGAGGTGAGGGCAATGCGATGGGTCGGGGTGGGGTGTCCCTGAACTCACCGAGCTCAAAAAGCCAGGGCAGACACCTGCTGGGAAACCAGACAAAGAGGAAGGAGGACAGGAAGGGAGGGAACAACAGAGCTCACAGAGTAAGAGCCAGAAAGCTCAGAGGCCACAGCTCCCAAGGGATTCTCTCCTGGCTCCTTCACTTCCCAGGCCCTGCCTCCTCAGGGGGAAAATGTGCTCCAGATTCACCTCCTCCAGAAAATCTTCCGAGTTTAAGTGCACCCAGCTCTGGTCAGCCCAGTCAATTCTCTGAACCCCCTCCTTGCATCACATATTCCTTTGAGCCTGTCTGTGAGCTGAGCCTGTTTCAGAGATGCATGCATGTCTCCTTCAGCAAGGCAGGCTCTCCCTGGGGTCCAGCAGAGCCTCTGCCCACCAAGGGGCCAGTGAATGAATACACAGTAGGACTGCCTCACCCAGGACCCTGACCCTTTCGGCTCCCCAATTACAAGTTTTGGCCTGTTGGAAGCCGCTGGGAAAATGTTCGTAGCCCAGGTGTTGAACCAGCACATGACAGAGGCTGGGGTACTGTGGTGTGCTTGGTTAGGAACAAGGAATCCCCTACTTCCACACCACTGCCAGGGGCCCCAGGGAGCCCCCCACACTCAGAGTGAAGTGAGCAACATCTTCCAGATTATTCCCTGGGCCTGTGTCCAGGGGCTCCTGATGGCTTTGGGCCAAGTATCCCCAGGGGAGATGGGGGCTGGATCCCGGACGTACCTGGGCAGTGCACAGTATGGGTAGGTCTGCTTGACACGAGCAGAGAAGGTGCTGCTGGGAGCAGCGGCCACTGCCACAACCTGGACCGAGGAGGGGGGCTCCTGGGGGGGGCGCTCAAGAACAGGCTCCTTGCGTCCTGGGCTCTTCTCCTTGGGAGACTCCCCTTTGCGGGAGTTGGCCTTCAGCTCGGCCACTAGCACATCAAAGTCCTTGGCCCGGCCCTGGACTTCCCGACGCTGGTGCACCGAGTGGATCTAGAATAGAGCAGGGCGGAGGGGTGGGAGGGCCGCGTGAGCTGAGGAGGGGTGAGGGACACTGGAGTGCTCTGGCCTGGGCAAGCAGAGACGGTAGGGGGTGAGGGTATGTGTATCTTTGTTTCATGGCCCCCACAGCCCCCAACCCAGGGCCATAACCCTCCTTTGGGGTGGGGTGATCTGGAAGCCAACATCTGCCTGCTACCCCACCTTGGGCCCACTGAAGGCAGCCTCCTCTCCCCTCACCTGATCTGGGCTTGACCCCCACCCATCCCTTGAGCTGGATCTTGGATAACATCTCAGTTCCTCTCCTTGCCCAGGGCCCGTGTGCGTGCTGTCCTCCCACACTGTAGTAGGAGTGGCGGTTACCTTGCAGGTCAGCAGGCGAGTACAGATCTTTTTGGTCTCTGGATTTATTACCCCACACTGCCTGTTGAGATCGCACTCCTTCCCTGTGGGGAAAGCAGTTCCTATGAACCCTGAGGCCGTTTGCAAGAGGCCCACCGGAGGGTCTCGCCTCTTCCTGCCAAAGGCCTGGGAAGAGCTGGGCCTGAGGCAGAAGAGCCTCTGGCCCTCAAGTCTGGCACTGCAGCCTTCCAGAGAAACTTCCGCTGGGTGCTAGAACCAGCCCTGGTCCCCATTCCCAGCCCAGGCACTCCTTCTGGGGACTCCAAGCCCAAAGTAGGGCAACACATATCAACAAACAAAAACAGTCACAGGCACCTGGACGCCAGTGAAACCAGCTGTGTCTGGGGCCTCAGATCTAAGTAAGAAAAGAGATAAGGGTCAACAGCCAAAGGTGAGGAAGAATATACTTAATCTGCTTGAGCACAGGCATCCTTGGCCTTGATCAGGAGACCTGGGCTGGGGAGAAGCTTCTAGAGAACAAGCAGGTCATGTGTGTGTGAACATCACGGGGTGGCCAGAGGCTCCTAGACCCTGGTGGCCTGTGATGGCCAGGCCCCCTCCTTCCTGACCCTCTCTCATTCAGGCCCAAGGACAAAGCCGTCTAAAGGAGCCCCCACTGTACTTTCTTGACCCCCCAAAACCACAACTACTCACGAGCCATCTTCCGGTGGGTTTTGGGGGGCAGCCTGGCTCCACCAGGCTCCTTTTCAGGGGAACTGCCTTCAGTACGGCGAGTGGGGCCCTCGCTGGGGGTTATCTCGATGTTCTCTCTGCCAGGAAGCTCTTTAGAAGGGGGCGCCATGACGTTTTTTCCAGGTGAGTCCTTGGCGAGGCCACCCGGCTGGCTGAGGAAAGCAGAGGGTGGGGCCACTCTGATTCCATGTCCATCAGGCTTCGGAAGACCGGACATCTTCTCCAGATTCACCACAGGCACGAAAAGGCTACACATGGAGAGAGGGTGTGGGCCTCGGAGGCAGGGAGGCTGGGCCCGGGCCCTGGACTCTAGCCCAGAGCCACCTCCTTCCCAGCCTGCAAACTCGGGTGGGCTCCAGCGGGGGTACAGAACATGGGGAAAGGGGACCCCCTCTTCCCTGGAGCACATGGAGGAGAGCTCCGGCTGTGAGCCGTCCCAGCCCACCGCAGCTCCCTGGGCTAGGGTCAGGTTCAGGCGCAGCGAGTCTCCGGCCTCTCCTTACCAGAGGTTGTCCTTCTGGGTCTTCTCAGGAGGGTGGTGGCCGCGGCTCCGGGACCCCTGGCCCTTCTCTCTGGAGGAGGCTTTGGTGGCACCTGGGGCCCTGCAAGCGGGGCCCTGCCCGTTCACTACATGGCATTTCTGAGAGCTGGCAGGGGCTGGAGGTGGTGGCGGGGCCCGGGCGTAAAGCTTGCTGAGGGGCCCATGTCTTCTTTCTGTCACCAGGAGGCGGAGAGAACAACCAAAGTGAGTGCGATCAACTGCCTCCTCCCCAGCCCCACCCCTGCTCACAGACTCATGACAGAGAATCTGGAGTCTCCAAAGCTTAGATTTTAAATTTGCCTCCTTCCCACTGGAGTGTGAGCCTTCAAGACTAAAAATTCTAGGATGCACCTTCTTCAACCTCTTAGCTCTTCTCTTAACTTCACCGGATGCTAACATTTGCTCAGACAAGAACCCTGACATGCTACAATCCTCTGAAGCCAGCCCCCCCAAGGACCTTCTGATCCCCAAGGCCTCCCTCCAATATCCATGTGACCTCCCGACTGACCCTGCCTCAGAATTCCATGTTCTGCCTTCCCCTGCCCCTCTGTCTCCTCCCTAGAGCTCCCCTCACCGCAGTGCTTCTGGAAAGCTTGAGGCTTCACCACTTGGCTGCAGTGGTTACACACAACCAAATAGAAGTCGTCATGGGCAGGGCAGTGCCCGAAGATGGACATGTCTGCAACGACAGAAGCCCTGTCACTGGGGCTGGGGACCCCAGGGTTTCCCTGTAAGATCAGAGAGCACTCCCACCCACCACTCAGAATTCTGACACTTCCCCTCCCAGCTGACATGACAGGCTTTACGCTGGCTTCCCAGTTTCCAGAGTTCAATCTAACCAGTCCCTAAGAATGTGGGCCCTCAGGTGAGTGGGTACCAACAACCTGCTTAGGATCTCCCACAGCAGGTTGCAGGAGCCAGGGGAGCGGGCTGACTCAGGCCTATCAAAATGAGGATCCCCAGACGTGCCGCTTCAAGCAGCCACCTGGTATGTGGCACACAGGTGAAGGTGCTCCTGCCAAATCTGGGCCCCAGCCTTATTGTGTGTTGACTCCCACCTTCTTTAATGAGGGTCATGGCATCCAACTTCTTCATGTTTTTGTTACTCTCCTCCAACTCAGCCCCTGGAGGAAAACACAGCTCAGAAGGACCACCCCCTTCCCAGAAGCCCCAACTCCTAGCCCATCAGGGCCTGCAGCCGAGCATTATGCGGCCTGTACTCCCTGACGAACTCCTGGTGCCCAAGGCCACTTGGAGAACCTTCACTGGGTCGTTCCCAAGTGCCCATTCGCCCTTCACCTCCTGCCTCTGGGATGAGCTGGCCCCATTAGACAGGATCCGGCAGCCTCTCTATGGCCCTTTCACTCCAGAGTGCAGCGCAGGGTTCAACTGCTGCCCAGCTGGGTGATTGTACATAAATATCATCTCTTTTTCTGGGCCTGCTTCCCCATTTCAATGGGAAACAGTCCTTAACATATTTTACTATAGATCCCTGAGTCCCTTCTTGAGATTTCTCAGGTGGGTCCCTTCTGCTACTCTGTGACATCCCAAACAGGTACTTGCTCAGGTCTCCATCCCATGAATTCAGCCACCATGGCACTGTCAAAGTTATACCCAGCTTCTCAGGTCCTGCACTGATAAGAGGGCCACAGAGCAGAGAAACTGCTGTCTTGGGGCCCTTTGGCATCTTCAAAGTCCCCTTGGTCAGCTACAGAAGTCCCTACTGTCCTTAGGGGGGCTTTGGGCAAGGGTTGCCCTTGTACCTCAGTTTCTGGGTTGATGACAAAAACATAGCTATGCAAAGCAGCTCTTTCCCCATCCCCCCACCTTTCTCCTCTCCCCTCCCTCTCTACACCCCCTCCCTGTCCCTTGGAAAAAAAATCAATCTGAGTCACCAAACCCGTCTGATTCCACTTCTGGTTCTCAATGCACCCAGACCCTGACCATGGCCCCATCCCTGCCCACCCACCATGGGGCAGTCCTGGGATGGCCCAGGCTCCCACTTAGGTCTGCCTCTGACACCTACTAACAGATCTGTTCCTTTGTAGGGTAAGAAGATTATTGACAATCTTATATAATCTCCAGATATGAGGGGTGGTGGGTTAGGCATGTAAGAGACAAGAAGCGGCTCCCACTCTAAGTCTGTTAAAATGCAGTGCAGACAGAACTGAGCTGAGTCGGACATCTCAAAGGAGAACAAGTGTCATCAGAGACCGCGCCATGCGGTCTCCTCCTCCATCTCATCTCACTTGCAAACTTCTTCAGGGGCATGATGCCTACTGTCAACCCAAAGGCCACAAGGCCAGGTGCCCTCTGGGGCCCAGCAGACAAAGATGAGCAGAAGGGGCTCTCAGCCCGCTCACCAAATGCACTCAGGGGCCTAGAGAAGGTGGGGGTCAGGGGACAGAGCCGAGAAGCAGGCAAGAGGCCTAGGAAAGGACGGAGGGCTGGAGGCATGGGTGGATGGAGAGAAGGAGGGAGGAAAGGAGGATGGATAGATAGATGGACTGACAAACTAATATGGAGAGGGCAGGGGTCCAGTAACACTGCAGCCAGCAGGCAAACCGAAAAGCAGCAGGAGGCGTGGGGCAGAAGGCGAAGGAACAAGGGGGGTTGGGAGGGGGGCACAGAAGTGGGGTGCGTGGGAAACACGTGGAGAGGACTGTTGCGGATGGGGAAAGCCCAAGGCAGGTGCAGGAGGAGCGGAAGCTGGAGGACAGCAAGCAAGGAGAGAGATGAAGACAAGCAGATGCGGGGGTAGGTATTGGGCACAGGGAGAGCAGAGGTGGGCAGGGTGGGCTGTGGGCAGTGAGCCGGCGCTAGGACCCGGAGGCGCGAAGGTAGCGGAGCGGGCGGGCACTAGGACCCGGCGGGTCCTTTGTTTGGGGGGCCGGGGAGCCGGACGGTGGCTCCCATCGGCGGCTCCCCTCTGCTGGCGGGGACCCGGAGCGGGGGAGGGGAGACAGTGATGGGGTCCTCGGACTCTAGGAGAGCTTCACTCACCGTCGGCCGCGGGCAGGTCGGCCCGCTCCACCCACGAACTCCAGCTCTGTCCCGCGAAGTCATCGATGTTCGGCACCCGCCGCTCCAGTGCGGCCATTGCTGCCGCCGCGCGTTCACGCACCGCCATCACCGCCGCGGACGCGCGCCCGCCCCGGCGCCGCTACCGCGCGGCCCCCTCCCACCAGCCCCGCCGCGGGCACGCCTCTCCTTTCCCTCCCACCTTTCAGCTCACTCTTTGCGCAAGTGCAGCACAGGCCGCGTTCCCCACACACTCACTAACGCATTGCCTTCTGGGGAATGTAGTCTTGGAGCGGGTGCTGTTGCCTACCGAGCTTGCTGTGAGAACCTCTCCGTCATGCACGATTGCAGGGGAGAAAGAGACCAGAGCCCCAGGTCCTCCTCGCCTAACCCTCGTGCATACATTCTCTGCGCTATGAGCGCACTCTCCCAATCTCTACACACACACCCCCAGCCCCAAACCTCTCTCTCTGCCCAAGACGCCCTTCTAAGCCGCGCCTCCGCCACCTGGCTGGCGCCCCTTCCCGGGCTGGCGGTCACGAAGCGACTTGGTTCCCCAGTAGATGGAATAGGGTAGGTGCCGGGAGGTGGGCGCTGTGACTCAGAAGGGCAAGGGGAGGGAGTGTGTAGGACGTGCTGAAGGACGCAGGGGTTGGAGTGGGGGAGGGTCCACGGCTCTTGAGTTGTTCCTCCGCTGTGGGAAACCCACGCTCCCCCGATGCAGAGCAAAGGGTTGGAAAGGCGTTGTCTGGGTTTGGGAGGTTTTAGCTGAAGCTGACCAAGATCACCTGTCAGGATGACAGAAAGGCTATCTCCAAGCCGGAACTGGGGTGGCCCCGAGGCTACTGGTGTTTGCAGCATCTCTGCTGCTGCGCCTCTCTGCTCGGGAGAACCGCGATCGATATCCTGTACCGCCTCTTCCTAAACCCTGGCTGGACCCTGACTCCATCCATCACTTTGGCTTCTTTTTCTAATGAATATTTTTTGTGCTGGAAGGGCTGCTACCGGAGCTTCGGCATAGGGAGATTTCTCAGCAGATCTGTCATTTTTCCTTGCTTTGGCCTGGAAAATACCTTAATCATCCACCTCTTTCTTCTCAGCTGATAACAGGTCTTCCCACCCTCACACAATCAAGAGACAAAAGCCCCCGGCCCGCCCCCCCCACACATACACGCACACATCAGTAGAGATACTAATTCTCTTTTCCCTCCGCAGGCCCTCACACCTCACCCCATATTCATTCCTTCAGCTAAGGGGAAACAGAATTGGAGGCAAATAAGACCTGGGACTTCAAGACATCAGAGTTTCCTCCCATTTTCATCCAGGGAAGGTTTAAGTACTTCAAGAATAATCTCTGAGAGCAGAGATTCTTAACCCAAAACGCAGATGATCCCTAGGACGTCCATGAACCTGGTAAAATTGAGTTTAATATTGTGTCCAAGTGTATTTTTCTAGGGAATGTAAATGTAGTGTGGGACTCTGTCAGAAGGAGGAGAGAGGTGCAAGTCTGTTCAGCAAGAACCTTTATGATTAAAGAGACAAAGTGTGTGGCCCTCGTCTCCTAACAGGAAGCGTCTCTGGGTCACAGGTGTTAGGAGAACAAATGGAAACAGCATTGTGGAAGCCACCATTTTTCACCTTTGAGTTTGAGCTACACTGAGTCTCAGTTACTTGGACTAATTGGTGCCACGAAAAGAGATGTCACCAGACTGGGGTCTGAGAGGAACAGCTTCTCAGCCTGCAAACTCTATTACTTGGGGTGCAGAGTGGAGGGGAGTGGAATGATGTTTTGGTAATATTTGTCTGAGAACTT
This sequence comes from Phataginus tricuspis, assembly GCA_029783875.1. Classification (NCBI taxonomy): domain Eukaryota; kingdom Metazoa; phylum Chordata; class Mammalia; order Pholidota; family Manidae; genus Phataginus; species Phataginus tricuspis. Next base: position 15,424,437 of record JAQQAC010012408.1, read on the forward strand.
AAAGGGGAGGAAGAGGAAAAATGTCCCAGGAGGGCTCTATCTAGTCTTGGCTCCTTCGTGGCAAATGTTTGAAGCACTGTTTATTGAAATGTGTAATAACAAGCACCAGAAAACAACATGCAGCATACTCCCTCCACCCCTGATCTGCAGTCCCAGAAGGAGACCTATGACCAAGGCTGGTGGAGGGAACTCATGTTCAGGAAAGGTCCTAAGTGGACACCCTGGCAGGGTCACAGTTTACTAGGGCAAAGGACAAGTGCTGAGCCTGTTAGCCCCCTGCAGCAGCTGGAGAAACCAGACATGTTCTCCCACCTCAGGCCCCGCTAGGCAAAACAGTGATGCCAGCCCTGTTTGGAAGGGCATTGAGTCTTAAGAGGATAGCCCAGCCCTCTGGAGGTCATGAGGTAAAAGCAGCCTTTTCTCAGGGTGGCGGTGGAGAAAGAGGCCATAGCCAAAATGAAGACTCCTCTGGCTGAGAACAAGCCAGCCTCTTGAGGAGAAGAAAGAGCCTTCTCTGCTGTAGGGAGAAGTCTGGGCTAGAAGTCCTTGGCAGGACAGCATGCCCAGCCCCCCCCTTTCCCTAGCTGAAGGGCCAGTTGCTAACTTCAGCCCACAAATGAGAACACTTTATCCATCACATTTCAAATAAATTATAAATACGTACACAGAATCCAAACAAAGTTCCAGTAGAAGCTGCTCACAGACCCTCACAGGGGCCAGTTTGAAGAAAAATGAAGGTCACCCCTTTGTTTTCTGTGTCTCTGGAGCTGTAGGCAAGCTGTTCCCCTTGTCCTAGAGTAACCATGGGGACAGCTCTGGACAGAGAGAGGTTCAGACTTAGAAATACTCTCATCCCCATCCCCTCTTCCCTCCTCAAATCCTTTTCCCAAAATCTCAAAAATAACAAAACAAAAAAACCCCCTAATTCTTCCACTGAAGGACTCTGGGGGCATTTGAGGATGTAAATCTCACATTCCACCATCAAGTGGGGAAACTGAACCAAAGAAGAAAGGATTAGCTCGAAGTCAAAAGTCTGACTCCTGGGGACCCCAGTAATACACACGTTACTATGGATTGTGTTTGGCGGGATGAGGAGGTTGGAGGGGCTGACTCAGTTGTGAGGAGAGATTGACATCAGGCACTTTCACCTTTGGGGTGATAAATGGGCTAATTGGCACTAGATTTGAAAATGGCTGGGCTCTTCCTTCTTTCTTCGTCCCTGGGCAGCCCTACGACTCAGGCAAACAGAGGGCTTTGGGACTGGGTAGCAGGTGGATGGCCCTGACCCAGTCAGCCCCGACTCTCAGGCCCTGGGATCCAGACAGGGACCGAAGGAGGTGTCAGCAAGGGGAGACACACCAAAGACAAATATGGAACTGGGTCCCGAAATGAAGAAGCACCAGTAGAATCAGCCTGCCCTGGACTAAGGGACAAAGCCTGGGAGAAATGAGGAAGCAGGCGAGGGACAGAGGGCGAAGGGAGAAGGCATGTCCTTTCATAAAGGTGAGAAGGGAAAGTATGAAAGTGGAGAGCGGCCAGGGTGGGCCGGGGACAAGCAGAGGAGGAAATGGGCCCATCCATCCAGGTCCTGGGGCTCTGGGGCAACTTAGCCTTATGATGGTCCTTTGGGCTTTTCCAAGCCCCTATCTGGCCCCACAGGAATGGAAGGAAGGCCTGGGCCGACTTCAAAAAGGATCTCGAATGCCTCAGACCCGAGAGGCTGGGGAATGGAGATGGACAGAGAGGTTGGAGGTGGAGAGGGCTGAGATGGAGAGGCTCCTAGAACCCTCACCTTGTATCCCAATGCGACACTGAGCCCAAGAAGGAGGATAGGAAGGAAGGTAAGGAGTTCTGGGGCAAGTGGGAATTTAGGGTGTTGGTACAAAGTGCTCAGCCTGGAGGGGTGGGAGGACTGAGAGAACAGAAAGAACTGATGTCCAGTAAGTTTCCTGGCTTCAGTTTCTTGAAGTTACAACTTCAGTTTCTTGAAGTTGCAATTTATTTGCTCCCCACTGAGTCCAGGCCTCATCAGGACCCTTTGAAGGGCTGTCTTCTAGGCTAGTTGGCCTCCTGGGTCCCCACATGGTGGGCTCTGTGGGCAAGCGGAGGCCAGAGCAGAGGGCGGGAAGCATGCTGAGCTCAGGCTGACTGACTGACCCAGGACCTGGATGACAGCCATTGAAGAGGGATCACTGAACCACTGGCGGGCACCCCGTGCAAGGGGTCAGGAAGAAGGCTGCCAGCCAATAACCCCTCCCTCCACTTTTATTGAAGCTGGACAGGTGGATAGAATTGGCTGCTAGGAACCAGTCTCAGGACTCTGGTCTCCTGCCCCCAACCCTCCCGTGCAGCAGAGCTGGTTCTCAGGGGCTGTAAGACCCCAAGTAAGATGCCAGGGTCCAAGCAGTAGACAAGAAGCATCAAGCTCCTGCCATCTGGGTCTCCAGCAAGTGGAGGGATAGGAGCTACTGGGAGGGCTGCCCAGGTGTCCAACAGCGGATGCCTACCCATCCATTGAGGTCTCAGAGCTCAAAGCCCAGAAGGATGGGGGAGGGAGTTGGAGGAGGAAGAAAAGGGAGGTTCTGGAAGCCAGAGGTGTTGAAGAGGTGCTGTCCTGTTCGGGGAGTAGCCAGGTGGGGACTGCTTACTGCTTCTCCACTGCTCCCTGCTCAGCTGCGCTCTCCTGGCTGGGGCCCTGGCCCTGGTCCTGGTCCTGGCCCTGGCCCTGCCCATGCCATGGAGTCTCCTTGAACACAAACCAACAGTTCCCGGCCCACAGGAAGAAGTTGATAAAGCCGAAGATCTGCAAAGACATCAGGGGAGTTGGTGAGAATAAGGGTGCACTGTGGGAACAGGAAGGGATGTACCTGTGTTGGGGGAAGAGGAATAGATGGCTAGAAAGAGTAAAAGAGAACTGGATACAGAGGCAGGGTTTGGCCATCACCCAGTAATGGTTCTCTGGTGACAAAGTGTCTAACTCTGTCCATAGCACTCAAGTTATAACTTGGTCACTAGGAGAATCCGGCCCCTGTAGTGGAGAATCATGCAAAGCCCAGCAAGGAGCCAGGGCCCTGGTGGTACATCCCAAAGCACACGTGGGCCCATTCCAGTGCCTTCTGCAGGGTGGGTGTGGCCAGGGCTGTCCAAGGTGCTCCTTCCCCAGGGTCAGGGCTAGATTCAAATATTTATTCAAAATATTTAAAAACCTATCAGCAGGAAGTATCCAGGAGGAAGTGTACTGATGTCTCAACTTTGAAATGCACTCAAAGTAAAATGGATTGATGGACAGGGAGAGGCGGATAGGGATGTGATAAAAGAAGTCTAGTAAAATGTTAATGGTACAGTTCACGTAATGAGTATGTGGGTGTTCATTGTAAAATTCAGGTTTCAAAGACAATACTTTGCTGTATTTGTGAAAATTTTTACAGTAAAATGTTGGGGGGTAAAAACTATTAGTAGGGTCCCAGCTATGTCTAATAGGCTTGCGGGTGTGCCAGCCATTAAACCCTTCAGTTGCTGGGCCTTGGGGTGGTTCAGGCTGTTTTCAGGGCAGAGCTGAAGTAGCTGGGATGACAGGGAGCATTTGAAAAGCTCAAGGCCTCAGCTATTTACCAACTGATACGGAAATATTTCCATATTCTAACAACTGGGGTGGCCAAACATGGGCATACCAGCTGGACCCACCACTGTGCAAAGCCCCTTTCTGGTGTGGAGGCCCGAGTGACAGTGAGCCCTTCTCCCCCACTCTGCATCTGTGTGCAGCCTTGAGCCCAGCCACAGCCCCGTGCCGCCCCTTCCTGAGCTCACATGTGGACACACACACATTGTAGAGAGGCAGGGGGGGGGCAGTCACAGAGACTGTGCTTGGAGCTGGGAAGAAGGGAGGGAGAGGGCCAGGCAGATCACTGAGGGAGGAAGAAACAGGAGGCCTAGTGGCTCTCAGGTTCTCCCCATCCCACAATGTCTGCTCAGGGTCAGCCAGACGCCAGCCAAAATTAGGCGCAGGGGACACCATCTGTGGAGACCCCCTCTCTGTTCCTCTCAGAACCTGGTAGCTGGTATAGCACTATCTCCTCCAGACCCTTTCAGTGGCCACAGGTCTTACCACGGAGATGTTAGCCAGTCCCATGGAGGGTGTGGCCCCGGCGCTGCACACTGCTTCCTCTCCGTGGCACACAGACATGGCTGCAGTCAGGCTGGATGGCCGTGTGGCCCCCTTGATGTCACTCAGGCCCTTGCCCCAGGCAGCTGCAGCCACCAGCCAGAAAAAGGTGAAGGAAACAGTCACACAAAAGTCCTGGGAGAAGCAGAGAGACAGGAAATGCACTCAGAAAGGCCCCCACAAGTGCCCACCTCTCCTCTTCTTGCCGTACGGCGCTGGGATTCTGGGGTCCCAGGACAGCTGCCTCTTCCCAGCCTACCAACACCTAGAGCCTCAGGGAGCCCAGATCATCCTGAGGAACCTGCTCACTGCCCCCAAAGGAATCCTGCTGGCCCATGCCTTCAAGCAACAGTGTGCCAAGGCATCTGCTGGTCAGTGTCACCCCAAAACCTAAATGGCATGAACTCCCCACTTTTCCTTCACAACCTTCCTTTGATCACCATTGCTTGGTGACAACTGATGGCTGAGTGAGGGCAGACTGCAGGAGGAAATGGAGTCCCCTGAGGTCGCCCTTCCACCTTGCAGGCCTGCACTAGGGTAAGAGTAAAGGGGGAATAATATTAATAATAGCTAACACTTATTGAGGTTAACTAAAGTCCAGAAGTTTTACATAATTTTCATTTATCTCTCCAAAACACTCTGAGATGGGTATTATTTTATCCCGATTTTATAGCTGAGGAAGCTAAGGTTTATAGAGGATAAGTAACCTGTCCAAGGGCACACAGCTAGTAAGGGGCGGCGCTGGGATTTAAATCTGGCTCCGGAACAGGCTTCCCGATGCTGCCGTGTCTCCCATGAGTAGAGCAAGTGACGGGAGGTCGGCAGAGGCAGAGTCCTGAGACGTGGGCCTTCCACGGGCCTGAGGGTCAGGGGAACCACAGCACAGGCAAGGACCGACAGCAAAGAGCCGGCAGGAAGATTCAGGGAAGCTCCACATGTGAGTGCCAGTGGTCCAGGAAAAAGCCACCATGTTTGTCCTCCCCTCCAGCTCTGACCTGAGCCCCAGAACGTATGCGTCCTCAGTTTCCCCAGGCATCCCCTCTGGCCTGAGCCCACTCACCACCAGTGGGAAGCGCCTGTTCTCCGTGTAGAGGTTGTGGAAGCGCAGATAAAGGACTAGCGCAGCCATGGCATAGAAGAAGGAAAAGATGCCCAAGGTCACAAAGAACTCGGCAGGGGCAGAGAAGTCCCCCATGAGGTGCATGGTCTTGGAGGTGGAGTCATCGTCGCAGAGGGGCATCTCATACTGGACCCGGTTCAACCTGCAGGTCGCAGAGGAGGCCATCCTGAGCTGGGGCAATCCTTGCCCTGCGGAAGTGGGTGGCTTTCTCTGGCCTGGGAAGTAATCGTGTGCTAGCTCCCACCCTGGACCTCTGACAGAGCCAAGAAACACTTTCATGTAGGGAGGAATGTTTCTGCAGAGAACCTTGCCATCAAGACAGGAACTTCCCTGGAATTCTGGCCCTGCCCCCGACTCCGCTGCCCGCCACACTCACCCACCTTGCCCAGCTATGGTGACCACCCACTTCCAAGTATCTCTGGGGCCCGTTAGGTCACACCTACAATATATATATATATATATAGTCCATCTATTTCTGGTAGCCAAACCACCAGGGAGATCGGTTCATTTTGCCCCGGGAAAGCACAGGCCCACAAGTGGCCAAGTTAGGGCTGGAGTTGCCCGTTCTCAGGCCTTACTTAGGCCGCCTAATGAGACTATATTGGACAAAATAAAGAGAGAAAAACAAACACCCTATTGTATATAAGAAACAGTTCGTCTAACTGGGCTGGTGGTACTAGAAATTTCTGAAAAGGTAAGCCCCGTCCTCATTCTCCTCTACACACTTGGCATCCCCTTTCCTTAAGCTCCCGAATAGCCAGGAAGGAGAATTCTCTCCTACCTCCTGGTCAAGGTGCCCTTCTTTGCATTCCAGGGGTACCAGGTAAGCACCCTACATCAACTCTCTAGGATCTTTGCTCTAAGAAGAAGCTTCCTTACCTTCAAGGCAGGGAGGAGGCTGCTGAGGGTCAGAGAAACTGCCTAACTGACCCAGACTCCTGTAAGCCTCCATCCCAAACAGCATGAGTTCTTTCTGTAGGAAGTATTATTACCTGCTGTTGGTTATTTATGGACTAGATTATTATAACAGTGATCTGAGTTTCCTTTAATATTTTTCTCTGGATGATGTGTCTGAAATTCCTAAAGGGAAGGAGGGCCCCAAGTCTTACAATTCTATTTGAATCTGGAGTGGAACACAACACAAGGTCTTTAGGTTTCTGGAGGAAGAAGAGACTCAGCAGGTCATGCCAGTTCAAGGAGAGAGGCGGTGTGGGCTTAGAATCGATTCCTGCTCACCTGAAGGGATAGCCGAATGAAACAATGATGGAGCTCACATCCTTGGCTTCGTTGTTGCAGCGAACTGTTGCTCCTGTCTCCCCGCTGTAGGAGCCGCAGGACCCGAAGGCGAAAATAGCAAAGAGCTGAGGGAGAGTGAAGCTCCATTGAGAGTCAGAAGACCTCAACTGGCCATGGAATATCCCTTCAGGACCACCCTACTCTCAGCAGCTGTAGATATGGGGGTAGGGGGAGGCAGAATTCCCTTTAACCAAGTGCCTCCTGGTGGGGACCCATGGCTGCCACTGTCTTCCAGCCTCAGGGTGCTGTGTTCACTGCACAGAGAGTTGAGCCACATGGCTGAATGAATAAGGTTGACTTTGAGTGGTTTCTGGGAGGGAGATGAAGAGAGGTTTCCTGGTCTCCCCATTGGATGTGACATTGGGGAACAAAGGTAGCCTCCTCCCTAGAGGACAACTAACACAAAGCAGCTTAGGTTTCCAGAAACTTCTAGCTCAAAGCTGGACTTGAATTTCCTCCCCAAGGGAGAGGAATTTCTCCTACAGAACCTCAAAACAGATTCCCTTTTGCCAACCTAGATCAGGCACGCATGGGATTCTTTTTATTTCTCCTTGGAGCCATCATCAAATCTTGTCATTACTTTGTTGCTAACTTCCAGGGGCTTCCTGCTTCAGTGGAGGTCTGGCTGGAGGGGACAACTTGTGCCAAGCCTTCAGAGGAGCCAGAGCACCAGGAGCTGTGCTGCTGTCCCATGATCCTGCCGGCCTAACTCCTCTTCCCCCAAAAGCCCCTTTCCCTTCAGCAGCAGTGCTGGCTGGGGTGACGCTGACGGTCCTGGCTCAAGCCCAGCAAAAACTACACTCCACTTGCCTTATCAGCCTCTGCTCTTTCCCCAGTGGTGTTTCCCCTTGTGATCTGTTGACGCGGCCATTTCTCAGTGTTAAGAACCAGACACGTTTCAGATCACTTGAATTGTTTTCCTCTCTACATTTCATCACATTTTACTAAACTTCCTGTGTTGAGTGAAATGAAATTCTCTCATCCTATGATTTTTGAATTTCTTCCTGGGGAAGCCCACTTTGGTTAGAAAAGTAGGTGAGAAATTGGATTTTCTTATCCTCCCACATCATTCGTTCAGGACCTGTTTCCTGTGCACTCACCCCTGGCTTGTACATGATGTAATCATTCTTATTAAGCAGTGAGCTTATTCTGTGAATTGTTCATTTTCTGTGTTTCTCTGTGACTAGGTGTCTTGGACATTATGCACCTAGGAGATAATCTACATTCTAGACCTGCATCCAGAGTTTAGGATAGAGTTGTGTGCACATTATTTTGCTAATGCCTGATGGTGTTATGGAGAGAAAAGGGACCTGGATTAGTTTAGAAACCTGGGTCCTAGTCTCGGCTCTGTCACTAGTTAGCTGAATGACATCTAATAATTGGCTCTGCTCCCTGAGTCTCAGTTTCCTTGTCTTTAAAAGAGGGGTTAGGAGCAGGAGACTGGAGGCCTTTTCCCTCACTCTCTGAGGGTGACGCTGTCTGTGCGCTTTCGGCTGGGCTTGCCCGCAGCTGTGCACTCCCCGTGTGATGTCCGGTGCCACTGCCCTGCCTTGCCTCGCCTGGCCTGGCAGATCTTCCCCAGGCTGGGGTTGTTGAGCCCCCTCTAAAGGTCATAACGGGCACTTCTCTGTTTCCAGGAGGTTTAGTTCAGACAAGCGAGAATTATCTCCATTTTAAAACACACCCAGAAAGAAAATACTGTAACTTCTCTCCAATGTCTGAATAACCTCACCATCCAACTTAAATTACAGAGGCTGCAGTGGAGCCCTGGTTGCTAATCTTACAGGTCTGCAGAGAAGTGGCCCAAAGCCTCTGCACCATGACCCTTTACACACTCCAAGTCGCCTCACTGGTGTAGCAGTGGAACTTCTCCAGTTCTTCCTTATAGGAATTCTCTGATCTTTGGTCAACTCTGTGCTTGTCTGACTCCTCTCAGAAGTTTCTTTATTCCTCTCAGCTTCTGGTGCCCAAAACTAGACACAGTTAGGGTGTCATATTCTAGGAATGGCAGTACAGTTGGATGTATATTTTTACCCGTTGGCAGTTGGTGAGTGAATGGCTCTATAGAGGTTCCCTAAGAAAATAGGTATTCCTAACTTGAGGCAATGAATGGTCAGTTATGAAGCCTTCTGTTCAGCAACGCTCTCCTGACAGGCACTCCTGAACATCTACAGAAAGATGACAATTATTAGGCATCTGAGTTCCAGGCACTATTGTTTAGTAATGAATAAAAGATAAAAAAATCTCTGTCCTCATGGAGCGAACACTCTCGAGCTGCAGTATCCTCAGTGGTAGCCAATAGCCGAGTGTAGCTATTTACATTTAAGTTAATTAAAATTAAATAAAGTTAAAAATTCAGTCGTTCAGTCACACTAGCCACATTTCAGTCACATTTCATAGCCACATGTGACTAGCAGGTACCTATGGGCAACACAGAGTATAGAACTTTTCCATCATTGCCAAAAGGTCTGCTCTGTCTGCATGACAGCCTTGAGGTCCCAAACCCGATCTATGATTATTCTATGATGCTCTATGATCTATGAACCCTGCTCTATGATTCCTCAGAGGGTGAAATATACTCATAATAGCTTTAGAATTAACTGTATTCTATTCTGATCTCTTGAAAGTCAGGAATCTCTAAACACCTTACATAACTACTAACCAGAATATATGATTAAAACTGAACATCATACAGTCATATGGTGCCAAAAAACAGGCAGTTTGATACATAAATGGATGAAGGGGAAAATCAGGGGGGAATCTCAAAGATTCACAGGACAGGAGAATAAAAAGAATCTGAGATTATCAAGACCAGTCTCATTTGACAGAGGCGGAAACTGAAGTCCCAAAAAATTAAGTGACTTTCCTAAGGTCACATTTAACCAATGTGAGAGCCAGGTTTAGAATTCATATCCCCTAACTACCCGTCCAGTTTTCTTTCTACTTCATTCATCCACTAATCAACAGTAACTGAGCATCAACTATCTGCCAGGTCTAGAGACACAAAGATGAATAAGACTCGGTGTCTCAAGAATTTACATCCAGAGAGGAGAGTGTCATGTTCAAACAAACAAGATGAAATTCTGCATCACGAAATTATTAGGGCTAAAAGAAAGAGATCTCTACTATGTGCAGGAAGGGTTGTCAGAAGAGAGGGAGTAGCTCTGCATCTGGGACATCTGGATGGAGCAGCAGAGAAAGACACCCTCTCCCAGCCTCCTTCACCTTTCTGCACCAGATTGGCTTTCTTCCCTAACTGTGCCAGGTGACAGAGCCACAGGGACAGGCAGGGAAAGAACTGAAACTACCCCGGAAGTCACCAAGGGTAAGGTCATAAATAACAGGCGCCAAGGAGAGATGGAGACCCTGAGACAAGGGGGGAATCTCTGGAGTTCGCGTGCCAACGAGCCTTCTTCCTCTTAGATCTGCATTGCTGGGGACAGTGGTGGTCCTACACTGCCCTCCAACCAGTTCTGCCTCCTGTCTCTGCATCTCTTTTGGAAAGATATCAGAATGACCTTGCCAGTGTAAGGGTGAGGCTCCTCTTTGCTGCTGAGTCACTTCTTGGTGGTAACCCTTTGTCAGTCCTGGGGACACCAACATTCCCAGTCAGTGCAGAGCACAAGAAAGACAAGTTTCCCCCCAAAATCCTATTCCCACAATAATCTCATTGGCTTTGTGGACCCTGATGGCCTCTCTTGCATTCCTCACGCTTACTGAAATAGCTTATTTTCATTAGATGCCCCAGAGCCAAATAAGTGGCTTTGGCACCTCAGAGGTGAATTATTGATCAGGGGCACACTCAGCTAATGATAATATGACTTATTGTGGGAACAGTGACTGAATAACCCAGAAGATCCTTTTGTACCTTACCCTCGGAGTGAGGATTTGGCAGTGACACTTGGATAATCTCACCAAAGGACAAGTCTAGCTGATATTCTGCACAAAGGGGAAGTTAAGGGGAAAGGAGAGGTTCAGGTTGAACTTACTGAATGTCTCTTGGACCGCCAGGCTCACCTTTGTCTTCCTGAATGCTCAGATGCGTTACAGATATGACCTCCCGCAATCCTCCAGTGAGCCCATGAGACAGATCTCACCCTCATTTACAGAGAAGAGACCAAGGGCCACAAAGATTTTGTCACTTACCCTATGTTCCATGGCTAGGAAGCAGAGGAGATTGAATTTAAACCAAAGCCCATCCCATGTCAAAGTCTGCCTTTTTCTTTTCTTTTTTCTTTCTTTTTTTATAGTTTATTTTGGTATCATTAATCTACAATTACATGCGCAATATTATGGTGATTAAACTATCCCCTTCATCAGGTCCCCCCCACCAACCCCATTACAGTCACTGTCCATCAGCGTAGTGAGATGCTACAGAATCACTACTTGTCTTCTCTGAGTTGTACAGCCCTCCCCGTGCCCCCCCAACATTATGTCTGCTAATCGTAATGCCTTTTTCTTTTTTTAAAAAAACTAGTTCTCCAATAACTGATCTATACCCATGTTACTTTGCTGGCTTAGTGTAGACTTAGCAAGACTCCAGAATTGGAATTGAGGTGAGATTAGCTAATTTCTGAATTTTCAAGACACTCTAAGCCAAGCTCCTGACTAATAAAAGAATAACATTACTTTCTTCTCAAAGTAAAATCTTTGCTTTTTGGTAATAATGACAATAAAAGTTTTTGGTTATCATTACAATAACAGCAAGGTTTGTGCTTGCTTTCCTTTGCCAGTCAGGAGCATTTGATCTCCCCAAGCAGGAAATGAGTGAAAATAGCAAATGACATTTTCACTGTCATTTCTGATGCTGGTTTCTGTGTACTTTTGCATTAGCTCATCTGCAGAAACTCAGAGCAAGTGAAACTTACCCTCTGAATTCAGACTAACAGGGTGGCAGTAAAAGCAAATCACGTCTAATTATCACATCTACTTATGCCTCCCTTTGAATGAAAGCTGAGTTCAGAGTCTCAGGGCCCCTTGGATTTAGCATTATGAGAGAGAGGCGTAACCCCTCTCTCAGAAGTTGAGGGTCATACAGTCACATGGGTCTTAACTCTTAGGGATCAGTGCTGACCCTGGGAAAAGACTGGATCATTTCCCTAGGCAGTTTTGTGCAGCCTTTGTACAAATATTGTGGGTACTGAGGGTGGAGTAGATAGAAGGGTTGAAGAAGCAAGCTTTTCAGAATCCCCCTATGGAGGATGATTCCATGGTCTAATAACCTCACTGTTTCCCTCATCCCTTGACAGTCTTTCTCAGATTTCCCTTAGATCCATTTGTCCAGTTTAATGATAAAATTGTCCTCTTACAGTTCAGGTTCTGCTCCTCCCGATCACTCACAATGGCTCCCTGGTTCGGGATGTCAGTCACATGGAGCCTTAATACATTCTTAAACGGCCCTCTCTGGTACTCAAGTGCAGGGTCAGAACAGGGAAGTGGGGGAGGTGAAAGCTCAGCAGAAGGATCAGCTGCTCTCGAAGCAGTCAGGAGAGTGAAAAGTCCCCACCAGGTCCCAGAAGTTTGCACTTGGGAGCTCCTCAGGCTGGCCTGTAGCCCCAGTTGGGGTCTCAGATATCCTAAGATAACCCTAAATGCACTATTGCCCCTGAACTGCAGTTCTGATGATTCCCATCCAAACAATGATTTAGGAATGCGTGACACAAGTGCTCACTCCTGCCTCCAGCAAGTTAAAAGCCTTTTTAGAACTCCATCCTCCTCGGTATTAATGGTAACATTCCCTAGCTGAATTATGTACAGCCTAAAGCATATTAATTTATTCACACACCATTTGGTGTGTGGATTGTCTACCTTAAATCTCTTCTGTGATAGTGCACTAAATGCTCTCACCAAGTGTTTATGATTTGAAAGAGTGGCTGCACCTGTTCACATTCCTAATTTATACCCAGGAGGCTTTGGGCACTGGGAAGGACAGAGAGCATACCAATGTCTTGCAGTGCCAGTAAGGCAATGAGATGGTATTTCCCCTGGACCATTACAGGGGAAACTGAGGCTCTGGGCAAGTGATTTCTTCAAGGTCACAGGTTAAGTCTAATGAAGGGCAACATTTTAGCATGCCAACCTGTTTAGGGCAGAAGGGAATTCTAGGGATGGTCTGATTAACATTTGACTAATGCTGTAAACTGAGCTCTAAAGAAGTGACTTGCCCAAGGTCACATAAACTTGAAAAGGCAGATCTGGAACTCAGGGCCCCAGCTTCCCAGCTCAATGCATGCCACCCTTGACCACACTATGATTTTAGTCTCTTAATTTTTTTCTTGTATTTAATCCTAGAGCCATTAACTCCATTCATTCATTCACATATGCATGCATTCCTCCATTCCCTCACTCTACAGGAATCCAGATTACTCTAGTGACCTCAACAGGGCAACCAGCAGCAGGGCCCCAGTGCCCTGAGTTCACTTCCAGGATCAGCCAGGTCCTGGTGGGTTTGGGGGCAGGATGGTGCCCATCACCTCCTTCTTTCTCTCCTCTGCCCTCTTTGGCTTTGCTCGTCCTCCTTGTCTTCCTCTCCGCTCCCGCCACGGGGGAGTGTTATGTGCAGGATCAGAGTTCTAGAAAGGTTACCCGCGGGTCCTCTAGCCCGGGTGAAATGTGAGCGCCCTGGGCAAAGGCTTCTTGCACATAGAAGGACTGAATCCGGGACTCGGCATGTGTCGCTCCTCACCCTCCTGCCACCAAGTGCTGGAGAAGCAGCCCCCGCCCGCCCCTCCCCCGCCCACCTGTCGCTGCCCCCCGCCCTTCCGCCGCGGCCCGGCACCTCCCCACCCCCCACTCCGGCCACATTGCTTCGGGTCAGCGTCACAGTTCAGGCTCCCGAAATAGCCCGCTGGTAGGGCAGCGACTCACCCACTGGAGAACTTTGATGAAGCCCAGCGGCTCCTCCAGGCGCTGCCAGCGCAGCCCCACCAGCAGGCGGTCCACCTGCGGAGACAGAGGGGCCCGGGGGTCAGGGCGGCGGGGGCCCTGGGAAAGCTGGGACCCCCTCCAAGCACTCACACGCGGAAGAGGGGCCTGACTAAGGGGGCAGCCCCGCACCCGAGCCGGGCGGAGGCGGTGAGAGAGCCCCAGGGGCGCGCGGGGAACACCTGCTGGCGCGGCGACTTGTCCGCGGCGCGGCCCGAGCTCTCCGTCGAGGACATGCTGACACGGCGGGGCCGGGGGGCTGCGAGGGCTCTCGGCTCCCGTGTGCGGAGGTGGCGGGGACCGCGGGGGAGCTGGGGGCAGCTGCCCCGCGGCGGGGGAAGCGAGCGGGGCCGGAGCGCGAGCGGCCGTCGGCGGCCGGGGATCCAGGCTGGCGGGGGGGGTCTCGGCGGCGCTGCGGTGCGCGCTGGCCGGAGCCGCCTCCGCGCCTCTGCCCCTGCGGCCGCAGAAAGCCCCCGAGTCCGATTCAAACTCCTGTCAACCTCGGGGCGGAGTCACGGGGCGTGTGCGGCGCGCCCCTCTCCCGCCCCCTTTGCTTCCCTCCCGGCCCGCAGGACGCCTTAAAGGGACCTGCGGTCTCCGAGGACGGCTCGCAACGAGGGGGCTCAGGTTCCTCGCCGGAAGCCTCCAGGGCTGGTCCCGAGCGGGACGCGACGGCCGCTGCACCCGCCGCCCCAGTCGGGACCCGGCCGGGCGCTCGGGACTCGCTGGTTCTTAGCTTCTCTTTCCCTCCTTTACTGCATTTGTAGCCGCTCTGCGCGGTCCTTCCCTTCTTCCACCTCGTAATACCCAGAATCGAAGGGGTTTTATTACGGCATGAAGCGGTGCTGAAATAAGGTTCTAACCCATAACGGTGAACAAACTGCTGCTTCTAAAATCTTCAAGAGCCCGTACAGACGAAAAGGGCAATGGAATATAAAAATGCTCTCTTTTTATTGTCCGTGAAGCGTTGCTTTTAACAGCAAAGGCACTCATACGTTGGTGATGTAAACGTTATAAACTTTTTAATATAAACTCAATATTCACTAAAATAGCCATCACCCTTTAAATGAGAGTGATAATTAAGTCTTTGAGGAACAGGGAGCTCAGAGGATGTATCTGTATTGAAACACTGACATTGTTGCATTATCAGGATCCTTAAATCTGTCCCTGATTTTCAAGACGTGGTCAGCAGGGGCCCCGAGTGAGCGCTCATGAATATTATGTATTCGGCTTCCCGGCTTGTAAATACAAGTTGGGAAAGGTTCAGCGATTTGTCCACCAAGGTCACTGGTGAGTCTGTGAGTAGCGGTCATGAGGAGAGAACCGGCCCGCGCCCCCAAAGAGTTGGCCTGTATATATGTACCCACTTCATCACAAAGGCGTTTTTGGAGGTCCCCTCTGGTACTCCAGAATGATTGCTTTTTGAACAAACACTTAGCCGTTATTAATATCACTCAGCCCGCCACTGAGTAAGTGCCTTCCCAAGGTTGGAATAGGACAGAGTGGCTGGGCTTAGGTCTCTGGACTGGAAGGAAACGTCTCCAGCGTATTTCCAAGCAAATCTAAGCTAAATAAGGAACAACTAAGTCCCTAGTCCAATTCTTAATAAACTGTTCCACATCTTAGGTTCCTTTTCTATGGGAGAGGAATAATTTCTGTCCTACTTACTACGTAATGTCATCATGAGGATTAAGTGGTGCTATGTATGTGTCAATGCCCACACTACACAAATATGAAATAATACTTGTTACTAATTGTAACTTAATACTAATAATACTTATTACACTTGTCTACAAAAAATGCATACAGAACATAACACAATCAGAAAAGAGTCAGAATAATACAGCAAAAATCCCCACACCCAGCAACCAGACTTGTTAAATTTTAACACTTTTCCTTCTTTGGCTCAAATCCATTCTTCAAAAATGGAATGAAAATTGCATATAAAGTGTAAGCCCTGTGGGTATCCTTATGTCATTCCCTCCCGCTCGCCCTCCTCCCCACAAGTAAGCTACCCTACAACTATTCTACCCTGAATTTTATATCAGCCTTATGCACATTTTAATGATTTTACTATATATGTGACTATATTTAGAAACAATACATAAAATTCCCCAGAGTACTGTTTTTCAAATTGCTTTAAACTCGGGAACAAACTTGGCAGCGGTGTCATGTGGCAGGTGCCGGCTAAATATTATGCTTTAGGCGACTTTCTTTAGCTCGCTTTTTTACTTAATGTGCCTATGAGAGTCACCTAGCCTGATGTATATACCTTTAGTTCATTCATGTTAGCTGTATAGAATCCCACAACGTACATAGGCCACAGTGTATTTACTTATTCTCATATCGATGGACATTTCAATTATTTCCAAATATTTACTTGTGCAAACAGTGCTGCATTGAATGTGTACACAGCTCCTTGTGCACATGTGCATAGGTTGTTACATGGCCCTGAGGTTCCAACTTTCTTGTTTTGTTTTGTTTTTGTCTGAAACACATACCCTAGTAGGAAATAATTTTTTATGTCATGACCTCGTCTATAAACTGAAACAAAAGTTTCACAAAACATATTCATATTTTCTGTGTCATCTCATTAACAAAAAAAATTGGGGCATCCAGAGGTAGATCCAGGTTTTGTGGGACCTAAAGTTTATACAATTTTTGGGCCCCCTTTAGAAGAAAAATACAAAATTATGAATACAAAATTAGTAAGCAGGCCTTGGAAGAAGTTTTCCAAGTAAGGGAGGCTGACGTTTAAGCTTCGTTAGTTTCAGGGTAAATACCCCTCTGAGTAGACACACCAGTTGACTTAATGATTCACTAACATTGGGTCTCTACAAGCAGTTTGAAAAACATCCCTTTATACCTAAAAGTGAGCTGCTAAGTCATAAGACATGAACATTTCAACTTTGAGTTTTGATAAATTTGTATACCCATGGAACCACCACCAAGATCAGGATACAGGACATTTCCCTCATTCCAAAGTGCATTCTCTGCCCTTTTGCTGCCAATGTCCAGGCGACCAATAACGTGCTCTCCATCATCATTAGAAGTTAGTTTTGCTTTTCCTAGAATTTCAAATAAATGGAATTATGCAGTATATACTCTTGTGCCTGACTTCTTTCACTCAGCATGTTTTTGAGATTCATCCGTATCGTTGCACTTATCAGGCATTTGCTCCTTTTTGTTGTTGACTTTATTCCAATCGTTTTACAAAATTTGATCTGTCACAGTTTATCTTCCTGCCAAAGTGTATTTGTGATTTGGGTTCTCTCTCTCTTTTTTTTTTTTTTTTTTTTTTGCTGTTATGAGTAGAGTTGCTAGAAACGTTCTTGTGCAAGATTTTGAATGAACATAAGCATTTACTTTTAGGGTAAATACCCAGAAGTGGGATTTCTATGTTAAGTATAAATAAGCGTATGTTCAACTTTATATGGAACCGTGAAACTGTTTTCAAGAGTGGCTGTGCCATTTTGTTTCCCCACCAACGATGTATTCCAGTTGCTTTGCATCTTCTCCAGCACTTGGTATTATTAGTTTTGTTTTGTTGTTTAGCCATTCTAAAAGGTATATAGTGGTATCTCATTGTGGTTTTAATTTGCATTTTCCCAATGGCTAATGATATAGAACATCTTTTAATGTGCTTATTTGTCATCTGTGTATCTTCTTCAGTCAAGTGTCTGTTCAAGTCTTTTGACATTTTTAGATTGGGTTGTTTGTTTCTTACAATCGATTCTTGAAAATTGTATATTCTGAATGCAAATCCTTCGTTAGATATGTGATTTGCAAATACTTTATCCATGTCTGTAGTTTGTTTTTTCATTCTCTTAGCAGTGTCTTTTGCACAGCAGAAGTTTTAGATTTTGGTGAAGTTTAATTTATTATTTTTGTAATGGCTCATGCTTTTGGCATCATGTCTAATAACTCTTTGCCTAATTTTAGGTCACTAATATTTTCTCCTATGTGTTATTATAAATGTTTTATAGTTTTTTATACTTTATATTTAGATATTTTTGAATCATTTTTTGTGTTAGGTGTGAGATTTAGGTTAAGGTTCTGTTTTTCTTTTTCTGCATGTAGATGTCCAATTGTTCTAACATCAGTTTTTGAAAAGACTATTCTTTCTCCATTTAATTGTCTTTGCACTATGGTAAAAAAAAAACAATTGACAATATTTATGTGAATCTATTTCTGGACTCTATTCATCTATGTGTATGTATGTCCCTTGCCAGTACCACCTTGTATTGGACCATGTAGTTTTATAGTAAATTTTAAAATAGGGTAATAGGATTCCTCCAACTTTGGTCTTCAAATTGTTTCAGCTATTTTAGTTCCTCTGCCTTCCAAAATAAATTTTAGAATCAGCTCATCTACATCTACAAAAAATTCTGTTCGGATATGAACTGGAATTGCATTGTATCTATAGATCAGTTTAGGCAAAATCGACATCATCACTATGCTGCATTTTCCAATCTAGGAACACAGTATGCTTGTCCATTTATTTAGGTCTTCCTTGATTTATTTCACCAGCATTTGCAGTTTTAAGCACACAGATCATGTGCATGCTTTGGTAGATTTATACCTGAGTTTTTATTTTGTGGGAGCCATTTTAAATGATATTATTTTGAATTTAAGTTTCCATTTGACAATTGCTAGGACATAATAATATGGTTTATTTTTTTCTCTTGCCCTTTTATCCTGTGACCTTTCTAAACTCATGTTTTAGCTCCATGAGTTTTTCTGTAGATTCTTAGGGGTTTTCTATGTAGAAAATTATATTGTTTGCAAATTGGGACAGTTTTATTTCTTCCTTTACAGCCTGTACGCCTTTTGTTTATTTTCCTTGCCTTATTGCACTAGCTAGAATTTTCAGTAAGTTGTTGAACAGACATGGTTAGTGGACACCCTTACCTTGTTTTATGTTCAGCTTTCACTATAAATAGTATGATGGTAGCTCTAGGGTTTTTATAGATTCCCCTTATCAGGTTGAGGAAGTTCCTCTCTATTCCCAGTTTGCTGAGAGTTTGTATCATGAACAGATGTTTACTTTTGTCAAATGCTTTTCCTGTATCAAATGATAATGATAATTTTTTAATTTGGACTATTAATATGGTAGATTAAATTGATATTTTTTAGAATTTTAAAAGATATGTATATATTAATTACAACATTTCATTTTTAGAGCAGTTTTAGGATCACAGCAAAACCGGGCAAAAAGTGCAGAGAATTCCCACCTCCCCACCCCCTCCGCACCCACAGCCTTTCTCGTCACCAATATCCTGATGCATCGTATTGCACATTTATTTGTTACGATGAACCACACTGACGCATCATTCTCAACCAAAGACCATAGTTCACATTAGGGTTCACTCTTTGTGTTATATATTCTAGGGGCTTTGACAAATACATAATGACATGTACTCAACCCTTATAGTATCAAACAGAATAATTTCACTGCCCTAAAGATTTCCTGTGTTCTACCTATTCATTCCTCACTCCTCCCAGCCTCATGCCAACCACCGATCTTCTCAGTACCTCCATAGTCTGCCTTATCCAGAATATCACATAGTTGGTGTCATTCGATATGTAGCCTTTTCTGATTTATTTCTTTAACTTAGTAATAAATGTGTAAGTTTCCTCTATGTCTTTTCATGGCTTGATAGCTCTTTTCTTTTTAGTACTGAATAACATCCCAGTGTCCAGATGTACCACAGTTTATATATATCCCTTCACCTACTAAAGGACATCTTGGTTGCTTTCAAGTTTTAGCCATTATGAATAAAGCTGCTACATACATCTGTGTGCAGGCTTTTGTGCAGACATAAGTTTCAGCTCACTTGGGTAAATATCAAGGAGTGTGATTGCTGGATTGTTTGGTAAGAGTATGTTTAGTTTGCAAGAAACCGCTACACTGTCTTCCGAAGTGGCTGCACCATTTTGTATTCCCATCAACAGTGAATGAAAGCTCCTTTTGCTCCACATCCTCCCCAGCATTTGGTGTTATTGGTGTTTTGAATTTCAGCTATTCTGATAGGTGTGTTGTGGTATCTCATTTTAATTTGCAATTCCCTAACATCTATGATATTGAACATCTTTTCATATGCTTATCTGGCATCTATGCATCTTCTTTGATGAAGTGTCTGTTGAGAACTTTTCCCTGTTTTAATTGGGTTGTTCATTTTCTTATTGTTGAGATTTAAGAGTTCCAAATTTGCATATTTTAGATAACAGTACTTTATCAGATATGTATTTTGCAAATAGTTTCTCTCGGTCTTTGGCTTGTCTTCTCATTCTCTTGAAAGTGTCTTTTACCCAGCAAAAGTTTTTACTTTTAGTGAAGTCCAACTTTTTGATATTTTCCCCATAGGTCATGCCTTTGGTACTGTATCTAAAAAGTCGTCACCAAAACCAATGTCATTTAGATTTTCTCCTATGTTTCTTATAAATTAGAGTTTTATAGTTGTGTATTTAACATTTATGTCTATAATCCATTTTGAGCTAATTTTTGTGAAGAGTATAAGGTCTTTGTCTAGATTCATTTTTTGCATGTGGATGTCCCATTGTTCCAGCACCATTTATTGAAAAACCTATCCCTTCCCCACTGAATTGCCTTTGCTCTTTTGCCAAAGATCAGTTAACTATATTTTTGTGGGCATTGACTGATTATTCAATACTGAACCAACCTTGAATTTTGGGCAAGCTGTTATTCTTTATATATATGTACACACCCTGTAATTTATATTTGTATATTACATATTGCTGAATTCAGTTTTCTAATATCTGTGAGGACTTTGGATCTATGTTCATCAGAGCTTTTGGTCTGTAGTTTTCTTTTGAGGACTGTCTTTACTTGGCATTGTCAAGGTAATATTAGCCTCCTAAAAATGAGTTGGAAAACATTCCCTTCTCTTATATTTTCTGGAGTGCTACTATTTTTAAAAAGCTGACACCTATTGTAATTTTTTATAATTGTATTCAGACTAACTGTACTGGGTCAAACCAACTGTACATTCAAGGTAACATCACTCTTTTAGCATTTTTTTTTTTTACAATTTATTTTATTTTAGTATCATTAACCTACAATTACATGAGCAATATTGTGATGATTAAACTACCCCCTTCATCAGGTCCCCCCCACCAACCGTATTACAGTCACTGTCCATCAGTGTAGTGAGATGAGAATCACTACTTGTCTTCTCTGAGCTGTACAGTCCCCCCCGTGCCCCCCCCC
>JAQQAC010012408.1:15450169-15482329 GCA_029783875.1 Phataginus tricuspis
AGTTCTCTTAATATTCTTTCATTCTTAGAGATCCTTTTATCTCTCTCTGCCTCAGCTTCTTTGTATTCCCGGTCCCTGTCTTGTAATTCCTTGATCGTGTCTTGAACCTGATTCAATCTTCTGTTGAGCCCGTCGATGGCTTGTCTCATTTCTGCATTATCTTTCCTCACTTCCCTCACTTCCTCCCTCAGCTCTTGCACATTTTTCTGTAGATCCGTCAGCATGGCTATGACTTTTATTCTGAATTCTTTTTCTGGAAGACTGTACATGCCCATTCCTTCCGCTTCTTTTTCTGGGGTGGTGTTTGTCTGAAGCTTTGTCTGTATCATATTCTTCTGTCTTCTCATGACTTACCCGCCTTGCCGGGACTCCCGCCGGAGTGCTGGGGTGGAGGGGTGCTCTGGTCTCACTGGATCGCGTTTCCGTCCCGCCTCGCCAGGTGCCGAGTCCTCTGTCCGGAGTGTGTGGCCGCCGGAGCTCTGGCGGGGGGAGCGCTCGGTCCCACCGGGTCGCCGCTCCATATCCCGTCCGCCTCACCGGCTGCCAAGTTCTCACAGGTGTAGCTGTACGCTGTGCACTTTCCTGTGTATACTGGTCTCTCTTTTAGGGATAGTTGTATTTGCTGTATTTTCGTGAATAAATATAATGTTGGGAGGAATTTTTCTGCTGGTCCGTTCACGTTGCCATATTCCCGGAAGTCCAGCATTTCTTTAATCCATGAAATTATTCCATATTTCATTTTTTGAAAATTTTGCCTATTAGGAGTAGAAACACCCTACAAAAGGAGATTGACGACTTGCCAAATTTCTGTCCTAATAGTTGTTTGTTTGCTGATTTTAGGCAACCTTTGGAGACACTGAAGACTTTTGGACCTTTGCTAAAATGGCTTCTACTATCTGGAATCCTAATTCTGTAGGATTGGGATTTACAAACAATTTATAAAGGCCTAATACATTTCAAAACCACCTAATCTTCATACGTGCTTCAGAAGGAAGTAGTTTAAGGGAAAAAACACATATGTGAGAGTAAAAATCAATGGCTGTTATTGTAATGAAAAGTTAAAATCATTATAATTATTATGTGACATAATCATTTAAAGATTTCTACTTTTTTCTGGGATGAGTGACACAGAGAGCACATTCTTACATAAACAAAGGCATAGAAAGTGTGAAGTACTGATTTCATTGACCGTTCATTCTTACATTTTGAGCAGAAGGGATAATATAGATAGAAGTTAAGGACCCAAGCTCCTGCATTAGATGGGAGTTCTGCCTGGTTCTGTCATTTAATAGCTATGTTTCCTTTTCAAGAGATTTAATTTCTCTAAGCTTTTATTTTCTTATGTACAGAATGGGGTTAATGATAGAACTTACTACAAAGGATTGTTATAAAGGTTAAATAAGATAATGTACATAGAGCCTGGCGCCTGGCACATAGAAAATATTCAATAAATATTAGTGATGACCTGATAAGAACTGTGCTTCAAGAATATTAATTTGGCAGCAGAATGTGTAAGTGATGTAAGCATATGGCTTTCCTTCTTAAAACAGAACCAAGGCCTTACAAGCATTGTGCCAAGAGTATTTCAGAAAGCAGGATCTCTAGATGGAGTGGCATGTCTCTGAAACTGAATTAACAAGATTTAGAGGCTACTTTGACTGAAGGTCAGGGAACAGGGAGTCATGATTGTATTACTGCTTTCTGCATTCCAGTGTTCTGGTATTTTGCGCTGTTTTCAGCACTGAAATTCAGGTGTTTCTGTTGGTGCAATACCATTATTTTAGACATTGGTCATCAGCTTCATTTGCTCTTCTTAGCTCTCTCTTTAAATCCTCCTTCCTTCTCCTGCCCAAACCCTGTCCTCATCACCCTCACCACAAGCCCTCCCATCCCCTTTACTCTGCAGGTCCAGCAAATCCCTATCTCTTCTAAACACCTTCATCCTCCACTACACTCACTCAGCAAAAATGCTGGGCAAGCATTAGGCAGAAGGACCCTTTTAAGTAGAAAATCTCCCCATAGGGGATGGGGAAGAGTCAGACCCTCTTGGGGCCATCTCCCTGGACTCACAGGAGAGAAGTCATTTTCAGCTGGAGGCAATAGTCCGGAAAACTCCATGGGGAATTAAACTGGGTAGGGAAGTCTTGAAGCACTTCCAGACCAGCTACATCAGAGATGATGGACATGCGAGAATATATGTGCATGGGGGCGGGAGTTGGGGAAGCAGGGAAGTTGCAGAAAGCTGCAGAACCAGCAGTGTCCAGAAGGACATTTTGTAATGTCTTCATAGTTTTTGTTTTCAAATGTGTTAAATATTTAGTTTCATTAATCTAAAAAAAAAACTTTATAAATTCTGAACATGTAAAAAATAAAAATCAGTGTTTTGGCTTTGCAGAAATCAAAACAGAAACATTAATAATATAATTTTGCTCTAGAATTTGTAACTATTCACTGAGAGAGGACTCAAAGATGGTTTTAAGTGTGAAAGAGTATTGAGGACAGGTATAAAATTAGGGAATGTCATCAGGGCCACCAAACATTGTCCTGTACTGTAAGATACTGTAAGATGTGATATCATGATCGGGGTCCCAGTTTTCCTTCCTTCCTTCCCTCCCTCCCTCCCTCCCTCCCTCTCTCCCTTCCTTCCTTCCTTCCTTCCTCCCTCCCTCGCTCCCTCTCTCCCTTCCTTCTTTCCTTTTTTTAATTAGAGAGAGAAAGATTTCTGTAGCTTATATTTGTCTTCCTTTGTATCAGCATCAAATACCAAACTACTGGATTTTATTTCATTAACTGTTCAGAATTTACAACATTTAAAAATTTCAGTAACACTGCTGTTAATTTACATGCCCAAGCAAAACCCTCTTTTATTATTGTTTCCAATTTGCTTGACAAGAAAACCAGATGAACTAGTTAAGACTTTCTTACGGAAGACACCAAACTCAAACAGGCTTAAGAAAAAAAGATAATTTATTGTCTCTTGTAATTGAGAAGTCCAAGAGTGGTTGGACTTCAGTCATGCCTGGTTCCAGGGGCCCACGTGATGACATCAGAACTGGGTTCTTTCTCTGTCTTGGTCCCTCCATTTCTCTGCACTGCTTTCTTCCATGTTGGTGTCATTTTCCAGCTGGATTCCCTCCCATGAGAGCCCACATCAGCCCTGCCTTACATCTTCAAAACATAACAATTCCATATGAGTTACAGGCAAAGTTCTGGGTAGGGCTCTCAAGGGCCCAAACTGGACCACATTTCCATTTGAGAATCAATTACTATGACCAAGGGACTGGCCAGATCCAGGTCATGTTCTCTTATTGGACTGGGTAGGTGGTACCAGCCTTACCAAAACCACAAAACTGAAAGTTAGAAAGAACTAGTTTCCCCAAAGGAAAATCGGGGTTTTCTTCCTAAAGAAGAAAGAATAGTGAGCAAGGAAAAACAACAGATGTTCACTACATCAGATAACTAAACCTGCTAGAACTGCATCTAGCATCATGGCGATTTGGATTTAAGTGAAGGTCTAAGAATGTTTCCCATAAATAAAGTTCACGAACTCTGGTATATAAACTTTGTGACATCTGTTTTGGTAGTTTCAAGTAGTTTTGCAGAGCTGAGGGCATAGAGACGTACTTTTCTAGAATCATCTTCCTCTGTCAGCTGTTCAAGTGTGACTTTTTTTAGGGTTTTAGTCTCTGAATAATTAAGTTGTCATAGAAATGATCTCTGGAGAAGATGAGTGGTACTATAATCTGAAAATCTGTATTTCTCTCTTTCAGAACTGCACCAGCAAATGATTAGGCTACAAAGAACCTCACAGGATACTTAAGCCACCTGGAGTACAGATAGAATAACTCTTAATAAGTGGAGAGTTTAAGAACTGAAGGAATCTGGGATGGATTTCCAGAATGCAGCTAATTTTCAAAATGAGCCAATTCAATAAATATCAACTGAACACCGTTTTATTACTGATTGCTTCCTCAGCATTCATTTCCCCATTTTTCCAATAACAGTACCCAGATTTGCTTAAGGTAAGCCAGTCATAGCCAAATGGTTTGGGTAAGATAAATCCTACCTCTGGTTTTAGAGGTAGGCTCTGACTGGTTTATGGCAACACTCCTGGTCATAGGAGTTCATTTGAGATGGGCATGTTCAAGCCAGTTATACTCAATTCTTGGCCATCCATTTGAATGAATAAGAACCTCCCTGCCTCTTGTTCTCCCAAAGCAAATCTACAAGCATGCAGCCTCTGGCAGTCATCCTATACCAGGAAGGGAGAATTTGATGAGAATGAAGCCAGTCTCAAGAAAAACAGAAGGAGAAAAACCGGGTCTGGAGCACATTATTTGAGTTACTGGATTATGCTATGCCTGAAGCCATGTATTTGTGGACTTTTCAGTAATGTGCATCAATAAATTCCCTTTACTTTTTAAAGTCAATTTGAGTAGAATTGTCTATTTATTTGTATTCTGACACCAACCCAAACTGCAATACAATTCTGAGGCTAATCCCTTGGTGTTAGTGTCAGACTTCACAGGGTTAAGGGTACAGTGCTCAGTGCGACCACCCTCACTTGGGACACCAGCTACACTTTGGGGTCCCCCAGACCATCCACACTTTTGACCAACTGGCAAAAATTCAAGGGTTCCCATGACACCCTCAGGTTCAATAATTCATAAGAATGATTCACAGAACTCAAGAAAGTGCTACACTTCCAATTATAGTTCTATTTAAAGAATACAAGTCAAGGAAAGCCAGATGAAGAGACACAGTGGTAAGTTCTGGAAGGATCCTGAACACAGAGCCCCACGCCTTCTCCCGATGGAGTCAGAACCCATCACCGTCCCGGCACACCTGTGTTCACCAACCAGCTTTCTCTCTTGAGGTTCAGTGTCCAGGGGTTCTGTTGGGTTTTCATTACACAGGCATCATTGAGTGGATCGTGGATCATGTATCCAAGCTCAGTCTCCAGCTATGTTAGGGATGGTTCCTCAAGCTGTCCATCCTTTTTTGTTCCCTCTGTGCATTAGTTCAATCCCTCATCACCTCTCACTTGAACTCTTAGTATACATACCTCTTAGTTCCCACTCTTACTCCATGCCAGGTTCCCATAGCTTTGCCCTCACTCTGCCAACTTCTCTGCCCTGATTAAGTCCCAGTGGACTGGCTTCGTCTGGAACAGCAGGGCTGAAATTTCTTTGAAACTGTTTAGCTTACAGAGTCCAAAGACACTCTTGAAGATTCTCGTTATCTGAAACAGAGAATATAGTTAAGGGGAAATTTAGGTTGTTTCTCCCCATTATTTCCTCTCCCTCTTGTAAAACGTGTCTTTTTGAGGTTCATGTCATCTATCCATTCATCTTTTCTCTCCTCCCAGTGTAATTATCTTCCATACTCTTGGCTTTTTCCCTCCTTCTCTGAGGATCTGCAAGGACCTGGCTCGCAGCTTTCCTCTCCCCTCAACTTCTGCCACTCTCCTGGGCATTTCCAGGGTCCATGCGGCCTCTCAAGTTCACACAATTACTGCCTCCAATCCAATGAATTTCTTTTCACCTCCATATCATTTATAATCCTCTTCTCTTTTCAGGCTACCATCACTCCCTAGGCAATCTTTCGGCTTTATACACAATCTGTATGTTCATGACTCCCAATTATTCTTCCAGTTCAGACCTTTCTTTTGAAATCCATACCTTCATATTCAACAGCCTTTGGCATATCCCTTTACATGTCTGATAATCAGGCATCTCAAACTTAACATCTCAAAACTTAGCTATTTCTCCTTTGACCCTCCTCTGGCAAATCCATTGCATTTCAGCTAGTGATGCCACTGATAGGGAAAGATTTACAAGGACAGCCATCTAGCCCAGGGGGCTCTCCTCTGTCTCCCCCTCCTCAACACAAACAACAAAAACCCTTCCTTGATTTCCCGCTCCGACGGGCACCCGCTCCCCAGGTTCCCTCCCTAAACTCACTCACCTGCCTGCTCGCTTGCTGTGCACGCAGGAATGTTGCAGATACAGAAGCAGAAAGATATGTATTGCTCCCTTTGCCTTTGCTCGGGGCTTAGACCTTGGGAGGTTACTCCCCTCTGAGCCCGCCGGGGTGACATAAAGCCTCAACACTCCAAGACCTCCGGTGCCGCTTGGTTCTTCCGTCAGTGATCCAGTCCAGGTTTTTTCAGTATTTTCTGTAACACCACCAGCCACTCAGCTGTGCAATCTACCTTCCTCATCCCCTCACTTATTCAATCATTGAGTCTTATCCATTTTACCTCTAAGGTACACCTTGTACCTGTTTATGTCTCATAATCCCCGCTGCTACCAACCTACTCCAAGCCATCATCATCTTTTGCCTGGACGCTTGCAGTAGTGCACATCTGGTCTCTTTGTGTTCATTCTCGTATTCTTTCAATCAAGTCTTTACATTGCAGACATCATGACTTTTTTAAAATACAGATTTTGTCGTCATTCTCCTACTTAAAAACTTTTAGACGCTTCCCATTTCTCTTAGGATGATGTTCAAGATCCTTTGCACGCTTGACAAAGCCTAGTATGATCTAGTTCCTGCGGCCTTTCTAGCTTGCTCTCCTGTCACACTCCCCCCTCATTCAGTGGGCCAGTCACACTAGTTATCTCTCTTTCCTGAAGATGCCAGAATGTTCACACACAAAGTTCCTTCCACTTTGAACCTTCTCCATGCCCTACTCCATCTCCAGCTACCCTTTATTGTGTGACAGGAGCTGTTCCCTGAATAAGATACACCCCTCTTTCCTTAAATGACTCCCAGTTTAATAAGAGACATATATGTAAGCAAAAAAAAAAAGAAAGAAATCCAATACAGCATAATAAATACAATAGAAGTCTGCTAAAGGAAGGAATATCTATCTCTGAGAATCAGTAAAGGGCATTTAAGTAGAAGAACCAGCATGTCCCAAGGACAGAAGCAAGGACAGTTATAAGCAGTTTGGTACAATGAGGTGACAGGAGATACCTGGAATTCTATGTAAGGGACTTGAACTTTAGTACGTAAACAGAGGGTCCCCTACAAAAGGTTTTATGTAGGAGAGACATGAATAAACACCAATTATAGTGCTACCAAATTGATAGCAGTGTCCGCGAAAGACCTGGACAGAAAAAGGTGATGACAGAAAGTCAACTAATAGTCCCAGCAGGTGGTGATGGCAACCGAATTAAGGCAAAGACAGTGGGAATGGATAGATGATTAGTTGAAGATATTTTAAAGAGGTAGAATTGATAGGACTTGGTAACTGAACAAAACAGGGAGATTCCTTGCTTGTATGGACCTTGCATTCTAGTATGGGAGGCAGATAATACATCCAGTTAAAAAATGCATACATGATTTGATCCCTGTAGCCTTATAAGCTGTGAAAGAAAATAGAACAGAGTAAAAGCACAGCAAAAATGAAGGAGAGGATTATTGTAGATAGAGTGGTCCCCTAAGGAGGTGACATTTGAACAGAGAGGAAATGAGCCATGTGAATATCTTGAGAAAGAGTATTTCGGTCTGAGAGAACAAGTGTAAATGTGCCAGAGATGGGAATATGCTTGTCATGTGTTTGAGGAATGATAGTAAGACTAGTGGGATGGTGCATAGAAAAAAAGACAGGGAGAATGGAAGGCGGTCAGCATATAGCAAGAGGCCAGGTCACGAGGGCCTCACAGATCATGGATTGAATTTTGGATTTTATTTTAAGTGTGATGTGAATCATTGGCAGTTTTGAGCAGGGGAGTGGCATATCCTATCTTATACTGTAAAAAGGTCGCTCCCAATAGACTACGGGAGTTGGGGAGGTGGGAGTGTAGCAGTGGGTAGCCAGTTAGGAGGAAGTGATCTAGGTGAGAGATGATTGGTACTGATCAAGGTGGTGAGAAGTGACGAGAATTGTGATATATTTTGAAGGCATTGCTGATGGGATATGTCGTTGGATTGAATAAGAGTAATAGAAAAAGAGAGCAGTCAACAATTATCCCAACATTTCTGGCCTGAGCAAAAAACTGAAACATAGAGCCATTTACTGAGATGGAGAACATTGAAGGAAACGAGGCTTGACAGACGGGGACTAAAGAGTTTGGTTTTGGACATGTTTCTGTTCGGAATACTTTTAGATTTCCGAGTAGAGAAGCTAGTGGAGACATGAGTCCGGAATTCAAGGGAGAAGTTGAAGCTGTTGATATACATTTTTAAAAATCATTAGCATATAGATGACATTCAAGATGACAGAATTGGTTAAGATTATCTAAGATTAATGTAAGAGAAAAGGAGAAGTCCAGAGATGGAATATTAAGATAACCCAATACTTAATGGTTGAGGAGAAAAAGAAGATCCAACAAAGACTGACAATGAGTGGTCAGTGGGGTGAGAAGGAAGTTGGCAGAGGGTAGAAGCTGGCAAGGATATTCTTTCAAGAAAGAGAAATGATTAACTGGTCAAATGCTGGGTCAAGTAAATTGAGAATTGGATTTGGAAACATGAAGATTATTGGTGACCTCGATAAGAGAAATCTCAGAAAAGTAATGGGGATAAAAGACTCATAAAAGTAAAAACAAACAAACAAAAATGTATCAAAAAGGTTAAGTTACAGTAGAAAAAGAGAAATATATAAAGGGGAGCAGATAAATAGTGCATTAGCTCCCAGACATATGCCATCAAGGGAGGGTTTTTTCAAGAAGGGGAGGAAGATTGGAGAGGGGGAATAAATGTGAAGGCAAAGTCTTCAAGCAGGTGAGTTCTCTAGATTTTTAAATATTTAGTCTGGAGCTCAAGAGAGAAGTGGAGGCTGGAGATACAGATTTTGAAATGAGTATTTATGAAAGAGGCAAATTTAGGAGTGGATGAAATTGTTTGGGGAGAGTGAAAAACAGAAGCCAAGGAGAACACCCTGAGCTGTCAAAAAATTTAAGGGAATAAGGGGAGAAGACCCAGTAAGGGAGACTGAGAAGGAATGTCCTCTCTTTGCCAGTTATTTTTATACCTATAGCACTTGGCGCATTGCTTTACCTCTCATGCCTGTAAAGCCTTCCCTTGTCTGGATCCACACTCATCTCTTATAGTACTTTATACACATCTTTATTAGCACATATTTCACTGCACTTACATTATATGTCTGCTTCTTCCACCAACCTGAAAACACCCTCTACCAAAAACTTTATTCACCTTTTTATCTACAATTCTTAACATAATGCACAGTAGATGCTAAATAAATGATGCATGGCATAGGGGGGAGTTAACCCACAATAGAGGGTATAATACATAAGCATTAGAAAGGGTGAATATGCATTTTATGCCTTTCTAAAAGAAATATACATGCTGGAAGGAAAGAATTCACCAGTGAAGCCATCTGGAATTTTCTTTGTAGAAAAATTTCAAATTACAAATTCAATTCCTTTAAAATATAAATTACAGAATCGTCTATTTATTATTTTCTAGTCTTGGTAAGTTTTGCCTTTCAATAAAATTTCCATTCTCATCTGAATTGTCAAGTTTATTGGTATAAAGTTGTTCATAATATCCTTTTAAATGTTTAATGTCTATAGGATGTATTGTAGTGACGGCCCCTCTTTTATGGCTAGTATCAGTAATGTGTTTTCTTACACTTTTCCTTGATTTGTCTTGCTGGGAGTGATTCATTTTTTAGCCCTTCTGAAAATTAATAACTTTTGACTGTGTCGATTTTCTCTTACATATCTGCTTTTTAATTTCATTAACATCTGATTTCAATTCATTGATTATCTTTATGTCCTTTCTTTTACTTTCTTCGGAAAAGTCATCTATTCCTTTCTCTAAATTTCCCTTTGAGCTCTGAATCCTATGGGTCATTCTCTAGCCAAAGGGACCCATTAAAAGAGTCTCAGTGGTTCCAATAGGCCTTTCCTCCTGAATGGAAACTCAGAAGAGGAAGATTAGTGCAATGAACTACAGCAGTTAATCTGAAGAGGACAATCGATATTCATTCTCTCCCTTTTTCATTATCCACTCTAAATTCCCCTCACCCTCAGTTATCATCGCTAGGTCTTGGTGGCTTATGTGGTGGCGTGATCCAGATCTTCATTCCTGAGGGGTCTGAGCTCTTGGGAACTGTGCCCTTCTCAGGCCAGGGGTGCTGCATATGTTCACAGTTACAGTGGGACAAGGAACATCGCAAATGCCCAAATGGACTGTAAGGATTAAGTGAAAAACAGTCCTTCCTTCTCGTACTGATCAGTCAGTTATCCCTGTCATGATGCTGACTCCTTTTTTCGCCTGTTGGTCCTGAAATAATGAAACCAAAGTGTTCCATCAGTTCTCATACTTGTAGTTCCATGGGACCCCTCCTGTGTTCCTTAATGGTTTTAATCATTTCTGAGACTTCTCTTATCAAGGTCACTGATAGCCTTCATGTTGCGAAATCCAATTCTCAAACTTACTTGACCTAACAATAGCATTCGAGCAGTTAATCATTTTCTCTTTCTTGAAAAAGTACCTTTACCTGGTTTCTACCCTCCGCTGACTTTCGTTTCACCTCTCTGGCCCCTCCTCAGCTGCGTTTGTTGAATGTTCTTTCTCTTCCTTGTCAAGTGTTGGAGTATTCTGTACCTTCAGCCTTGTAGATTCCAGATCTGGGGTATGGGAAACACAAAACCCTCTAGTGGGACATCGATACCGCAGGTAAGTGGGGGCAATTTCTGCATCCACTCCTTGGTTAGTGGGCCCATGTATTTTTCCTACTGGGGTCATAAAGACCTCTGATTTAATGTGTATGACACTGAACCCAATTTTTCAGTGTCACCTCTAAGTAGTACTTCACCTGTGCCTTTAGGGTCATTGTAGTTCTCTCTGATGTCAGCTTTTTCTCGTGGTAGTGTGTATGACCAGTGGAACCCATGGACAGGGGTCCACTCCTGCACCTCTTTTACCATGAAGCAGGTGCCCTGACTGGATGCCATGTGTGGGTAAAATTGTAATATTTCCAGAATATCTCCCCTGGCTTTAGTACATCTGCATATCAATAGGTATTCAGAGGTGGAAAGAAGTAGCTTTAGTGCATTTGCATATCCTCAGGGGTGGAGAGACGTTCATCTCCATATCAATGGGTAATTACCTGGGCAACTGGAAGCCTTACCTGTACCTGAGAGGTGAGGAGAAGGGCCAGTTTTGCTTCTGCTGGAGCAGAAAAGAGAGAAGGCCCTGGACTGCAGTTTATAAGCAATAAATGGATTGTAAACTTTATTTCTTCTTTTGGCTGATTTCGGTTTTTAGAGGTATTTTGCCCCGGGATTTCCTTTCCCCGGACTTACACTATGTTACGCAGGATTCTATGTCTGTAGATCAGGCATTCCATAGCCCCAATATAGTAATGCTAGCTGAGGATCTGTCCGTGGAAAGGAAAACCCATACCCAAAATGACTATCTGTCACTGTGAGAATGGACCATTGGCCCCTCCAGGATGAAAGGGACCCAAGGTAGTCAACCTGTCACCACGTAGCCAGTTGGTCTCCTTGAGTAATGGTGCCATACTGGGAGGCCAGCACTGGTTGGGTTGCTGAGAGGTTGGACATTTAGACATCAGTAACTAGATCAGCCTTGGGAAGTTGGAGTCCATGTTTTTTGGGTCCATAGATATTCCATTTCTGCCACTGGAACCATACCATTCATGTGCTTGTATTAGTTTCTTAGGGATGCCTCAACAAAGTACTACAGACTTGGTGGTTTAAGCCACAGTTCTGGATGCTAGAAGTCAGAGATCAAGTTGTCAGCAGGCTTGGTTCCTTCTGAGGGCTATGAAAGCAAATCTGTTTCTCCTCGGCTGCTGGTAGTTTCCTGGTAACATTTGGCATTCCTTGGCTTCTGCTACACCACTCTGATCTCTGTGTTTATTTTCACATATATTCCCTCTTTGTATCTCTGTCTTCACATGGCTGCCTGCTTATAAGGCCACCAGTCATACTGAAATAGGGGCTGACCCTAATCCAGTATGATGTCATCTTAACTAAGTACATCTGCAACAACCCTATTTCCAAATAAGGCACATTCGGGGTTTGGGAGGTTAGAACATCAACATATGAATTTTGGGGGGATATAATACACCCTATAACAGTGCCCATAATGCTGGTCCTAATGATTAAGGCTGGTAATGACATCTGGATGAGTCATTTTGTCTACTTGATTGTTTAGTGCCTCTTGCCTGGTGGATGCAAGACGTGATGTAAAAATCTTCACACTTCATGCCTGCTCCTCTATATTCATCCCTGTGACTGCACCCCAGACCTCCTCGTCTTTGTTCTTCCAGTTCTTTTCCTTCCAATCTCCCTACCAGAGGACCAGGTCACTGACCCCTGCCCAAGAATCCACATATACTCTTACTTCAGTACACTTCTCATACACAAAGCAGATGACCAGGAACAAAGCTTGCAACTCTCCTTTGGAAAGATTTTCCCCTCTGCTGTTTTTCAAAGCCTCTCAAAAATGTGACTATATTGCAAGCACCACCTAATTTTGGCTGGCAACCACATATGAAAGTAGTCTCATCCATAAACCAAAGTCAGGCTTTACCTTTCCTCCTTCAGCTGGTCATAGTTTTGGTGTAGCTGTGGTAAATGACATAGGGATTGGGCTATCTGGTCATGCAGCTTAGCGTCCCAATAACGTTTGAGTTCCATCCCAGATGTATGACTTCCATCTTACAATAGATGTTGTTGGGTCCATCTGAACCCACAGAACCCAGTCCATAATAGGCGGTACTAGACATATCATTACTTGGTGTCCTACAGTTAACTGTCTGTCTCCACCAACATCCAGTATCACACTAGTAGCTGGTTCTTAAAATATGTATAATTCTTTGCTGCAGAAGGCATGGCCTTGCTCCAGAGTCCCAGGAAACTGCACTGTGATTTTTCCATTGGGGCTTACTGCAAGTTCTGTCTTAGCTTGGGCTGCCATAACAAAATACCATAGACTGTGCAGCTTAAATGACAGACATTTTATTTTGTCACAGTTATGAAGGCTGGAAATGTAAGATCAGGGTGCAAGCAAGGTCAGGTTCTGGAGAGAGCTCTGTTCCTGACTTGCAGTGAGCCACCTTCTCGCTGTGTCCCCACAGGGGAGGGAGGGGGAGGAAAGGAAGGAGGGAGGAAGAGTGCTCTCCGGTGTCTCTTCATCATCACATTGTGGGTTAGAGCCTCAACATGCTTGTGGGGCAGACACATTCTGTCCATAACATCCCAACCGTGGCCCCCTCAGATTCATGTCCTTCTTGCATGCAAAATACATTCCATCCCAACGGTCCCAAAAGTCTTACTCATTTCAGCATCAACTCTAAAGTTTCACCTAAATATCACCTAAATCAGATATACTTGAGGTCTGATTCATCCCGAGGCAAAATTCTTCCCAGCTGTGAGTCTGTGAAATCAGACAAGTTATGTTCTTCTGAAATACAACGGTGGGGCAGGCGTAGCATAGTCATTCTCATTCTAAAAGACAGAAACAGGAAAGGAGGAAGGCATGCTGGGTTTTAAGCAAGTTCAAAATTTAACAAGAAAAATTCCATTAGATTTTAAGGCTTAAGAATAATCCTCTTTGGTTCAATGCTTTAGCTTCCAAGGCCAGTGGGGTAACAGCATCGCCCCCAAGGCTCTGCTCAGTGTCCTGTTTCATGACTTTGGATGGAGGTCCTCCTGCCTGTCAAAACCAAGGCAGTGGCCCTAATGACCTCTTAATCACCTTTGAGGTCATTTTCCCCTCTTCTTGAATAGTGCACGTTCACAGCCGAATAGCTCTATCATTCTGTCTGTTCAGATTAATTAAATTCAATAGCCTTCCTTCATTTCATCCCATCCCCATCCTTTTCAGTTCAAACTGGCAGTGTTTCTGCTCATATAAATCACATAAACTCTTTATTGACTGATAATCTAGTCATGCCCTTGGGGTTCATCTTTACAACATTGCTTCTCATTTTTTGGATCCTATCTCATATATGGATAGGCTCAGAATTGTCTTAGGTCCTTTTTGCTGAATAATTCCTTCTTCAATTCCTCTCTCCTTTCACATTTTACTATAAGCAATCAGTAGAAACCCAGCCCCTCCTTCAATACTTTGCTTAGAAATCTCATAGCTACATATCCAGTTTCATCATTAACAAATTCTAGCTTCCACCTAACACTAGAACACAGTTCAGCGAAGTTCTAGCCACTTTATAACAAGGATCGCCTTTCCTCCAGTTTCCAGTAACATGTTCCTCCTTTCCATTCAAGATCTCACCAGAATCTCTCTTAATGCCTTAATATCCTTAACATTTCTAGTACACCTGAAAACTCTTCTGGCCTCTGCCCATCACCCAGTTCCAAAGCTGCTTCCACGTTTTAGTTATCTGTTACAGCTGCACTCCAGTTTTGAAACAAAAATCTGTATTAATGTTCTCAAAGAAACAGAACCAAGAAGAGTTGATAAAGAGACAGAGATTTATAGTAAGGAATTTGCTTAATGCGATTATGGAGGCTGAGAAGTCCCAAGATCAGCTTTCAGAAAGCTGGAGACTCAGGAGAGTGAATATGTAGTTCCAGTCTGAGCCCCAAAGCCTGAGAACAAGGAAAGCTGATGGCACAAGTTCCAGTCGGAAAGTCGGCAGGCTTAAGATCCAAGAAGAGCTCTTGTCTCAGTCCAAGTCCAAAGGCTGGAAATGACCAACGTCCCAGCTATCAGCCAGGCAGGAGCTCCCTTTTACTCAACCTTCTGTTCTACTGAGGTCATCAACTGATTGAATGAGGCCCACCTATGCTAGGGAGGGCCGTCTGTTTTACTTATACCAATCCAATGTTAATCGCATCCAGAAGACACACCCAGAATAACGTTTGACAATATCTGGGTATCCCATGGCCCAGTCAGGGTGACATAAAATTAATCACCACAGCCTCCAAACTGTATCTTTTCCTGCTTTGACATTCCAATACAAAAGAGTCTACTGGCATATATGACCAAAGTGGCAGGAATACCTACACTGCAGCCTGGAACTTCTAAAGTCTTTCTCCTGCTCTGGGACCCAAAGTTGGGAATCTTCAATATGACCTGGTATGTGAGTTGGGGCAGTAGTCCTAGGTGTGAAATGTGTTGCTCCAGAACATAAAGAGACATACCAAGCCTTGCACGTTCTTTGTAGTAGAGAGTGCAAGATGCAACGATCTTTTACTTTGGAAAGATGTACAGGTGCACCTCTGATCCGTGGACTTCACTCAAGTCATTGAATCTTTGTAGCATTTTTTCTTCTACTCTCTGGAGCATAGGTCTTACCAATGTCTGCAGCCTATTAGCCGCCTCTTGCTTGTACTGCCGACAAGCATAATATCATTGATGTAATGGGTCAATATGATGTCCTATGAGATGTCCAGGAGGTCCAGATCTCTTTGGACTATATTATGACAGCAAGAATTAACCTATTCTTGAGGCAAACTAAATGAATATTATCTGTCCCACATGTATGTAAACTGTTTCCAATGCTCTTTTCTAATCAGAATGGAAAATACTTCATTCAACAAATCACTGACCACATGTGATGTCCTGATGCCTTATTAATCTGCTCTACCAGTGATACTATTATTCTAACACAGCAGGTGCGATTAGGACGGTTCACTTGCTGAAGGCTGCTGTAGTCTAGTCATTCTGCAAGATACACCTAGTTTCTGCAGGGGTCAGGCTGGCTCACCAAATGAAGATATGGGGACCACCCTCCTCACATTTTGTAGGTCTTTAATGGTAGCACTAATTTCCACCATGCCCCCTGGTATGTGATATATTTTCTTTTAATTTACTATATTTGCCAAGGGTGGAAGGTCATTTTCAGGTGTTTCCACTTAGTCTTCATCATTATGATAGTTCTTTACACAGGTCAAAGATTTAATATGGGTATTACTCCTAGTACATCAATCCCAAGTACACACTCAGGAACCTGAGAAATGACCTCTGGGTAGATCCAAAGACACACTGTAAGCCAGAGTTTAGCTAGGACTCTATTTATTACCTGGCCCCTGCCCCCATATACCTCCATTGTAATAGAGGGCCATGCCAATGCTTTGGGTCTCAGGATATTGATGTCAACTCAGAGCCGGAGTTCAACAGTCCTCAGATCTTCTGGTTATCCCTCTTCCCCAGTGTGGGAAATGGCCATCAAAGCAAATGGCCACAGGTCTCTTTGGGGAAGGACTCGGGAATCATTACATGTATACTTGCTGCCACCGTTCAAGTCAATGGGTTTCAGACCTGAAAAGTGGCTCAGTTCTGGACACTAAACAAGGAATAATGACTTTTTTACTGGGGGGCGGGGACAATCCTCAGTCTCTTGCTCCTCCATTTCAGCCTTTTTTTTTTTTTTTTTGGTTGTAGGTGTTAATAGGCTTTCTGTGTATTTTGTCTCCAGCTCGATATCCACCTCCACAACTCCCTATGGGTGAAGCCTCATTGGGCGCCACTCTTTTCAGATATTGCTTGTCTTTCTAATTATGGCCTCCTGACTTCTGGTGCTAAGTGCCACCATCTAGCCCCTATTATATGGGGAAGGGGAATATGGTTCCCATAGTTATTAAAGAGCTCCAGCTCTGTGACTGCTTCTTTTGTCAGCTCAGGACTGCAGAGAACTTCTTGGTGAGGCTGTTGTACCTTACCAGTGGATAACTGATGGTCCTGGTGATGACACGTCTTCTGGGCCTTTCTGTGGGACATAGTCCTCTGATGGGTCTTCTGGCCTCACATATATCTATTCCAGCCTGTCCACTTCCCCATCTTTTTATTCATTCTTCTACCATATGCCATAGCAACTGAGACACGTCTGCTTTGTTCAGCATTGGCCATCACATTCTTTAGGTTTCTAAGAACTCCCCAGAAGTGAGGTTTCATCCCCAAGAACCCTTGTCGGGCAGGGTATTAAATCCTGTCTCAATAAAGTGTTCCCAAGTCAATGAATTATTGATTATCTAGTCTTATATTCTGGCCCCCTTGATCAAGCAACCTCAAATTTTCACCGCAGGGTTCTCCCCTGGCATCCATCTATATATGTTAGCTAATTCTTACAGCTCCTTTGTATATAATGTCTTATTTCTTTTTCAGGGCCAGAATGTTCTCGGCTAGATTATACTAGGATTTAACCTTAGCTATTGGTGTGGCAGCCAGGATAGGAGGTAAGGACAATTTCTATATGCTAGGGAGTGGCTCTGCAATGTATTACAGCACAGGGAAAGTATTAGTTCTTCCTACAAAGATGTGGACCTCCTCTGCAGGCACTAAAAGTTCACAGGGGTCTGCAGAGTTAATATCCTCACAGATGTCCATCCAGATGTTCCATCCCTTGTTTCAGGGTTTCAGGTTTTCTCAACCAAGGCCCTGAACTGCTTTGTCTGCACATTTAAATGTCTGTAGAGTTCTATGCCTCTATCATGTCCTCAGTCTGCAGCCTGTTAGCTCTTCCATTAGGAGGTAAAAGCCTCTCTGTGAGCTACTAAAGAGGCCTTCTTCTCTCACACTTAGCCATTAGCCAAGGGGACACTTGCTTTCTCATCATCCCTCTTCAGAGTAGCAAGGCAACCTAGCAATAACCAGCTAATTCCACTGTCTTTGTAGGCACTGCTCTTCACATGTATTTCAAATGCCTGACATTGAAACTGCAGGGGTTTTTCTTCTACTGGGACATATTCACAGGTCACCACTGATGAAATCTTTAGCAATTAGTCACCAACTTGTGCTAGCAAGTACCCCTGCCACTGTACTACTCAGGACAGAGTTGTCTTTACCCATCAGGTAAGTCCTGAGACCTCATCTCATTATCTGTTTTCTTGGACCTGGCCACCACTTACGTTAGTTTGGATCCTCTGAGAAGCAGTTGCCAAGGTGGGATTTGGCACATGTATTAGCTAGGGCTGCCAAAACAAAATACCAAGACTGGGTAGCTTAAACAACAGAAATTTATTTCTCACAGTTCTGGAGGCTAGATGTCAACAGGTTTGGTTTCTTCTGAGGCATCTCTTCTTGGCTTGCAGATGGCCACTTCCTTGCTGGGTCCTTACATGGTCCCTTCCTCTGTACAAGCATGCCCCTGATGTTTCTCTCTGTGTATCCAAATTTCCTCCTCTTATGAGGACACCAGTCAGATTGGATTGGGGCCCCCTAACAGCTTCATTTTACCTTAACTTCCTCTTTAAAGGCTTACCTCCAAATTTACAGTCACATTCTGAGGGTTGGGAGTTTAGGACCTTAACATATAAATTTGGTGGGGGAGGACACACAGTCCACAACATGCAAAAGACTTATGAGGGGAAATATCTGTGAAAGATAAAAGGGGAGGGAGCAGAAGCTGGGAGAGTCCACAAACCGTGGTGCAGGTCTGACACCCAAGGAGAAGGAAAAGGACTGAGCAGGTAGTGTCTCCGATTGCAGCACAGTCCAAGAAAGTTCCCAGGCTGATGCGGAGACATGAAGCCAAAGCTGCCCAATAGAGACCCACATATTGCAGCAATGAAGCTGCAGTAGTATTCCTGCCATGCTCAGTAATTGGACAGGACTGGTCAATTACTTCTTGAGGGGCTTTCATGAATCAAAGCTAGTTAAACCTCCCAATATCCCTGACTAAAAATCTGCTTAGTTTAAAATCGTCTTACCAACTGACTTAAGTAAAAAAGTCACATACAAGATGAAGAAGCCAAATCTAAAATGTCTTTTTATATAAATAACAAATTGTAGCTGCTAGAGATAAATGTGTTCAGATGTACTTAAGGGACTTAATATTAGGAAGACAAAGGGGCCTAGATTAGGCTGATTTGAAATCAGTTTTGAAATCATCCACATATTTTCTGCCATCTGCCCGGGAATGTCTGACATAAAGTGATCATATATGACATTTACTAACAAATCT
Organism: Phataginus tricuspis; assembly: GCA_029783875.1. NCBI lineage: Eukaryota > Metazoa > Chordata > Mammalia > Pholidota > Manidae > Phataginus > Phataginus tricuspis. Next base: position 15,469,047 of record JAQQAC010012408.1, read on the forward strand.
GAGTATTTTCAATATTTATTGGGCAATTAACTTTACTAAACAATTTCATTTACTTCCAGTAAATGGCAAGACTTCTAATCTATAGATGGAAAAGTATCATGCTAATTGCAATACACTTTAGAACTGAATTTAATCTCTAAAATAATTACGGCAGCTTTCAGTTAGGGGATCATTTTCTTTTCTTTGCAAAAATGTGCAAAGAAGTCTCAAAATATCAAAGAACTCTCATTTTGTGAGTGAATGAGTAATTTTCTTTAATGTCCAAATGATCTGTGTATCTCCAGGAAAAAACAGTCCTTCTCATCTTTCAGTATTTCACCTAAAAAGGTTGCAACCAACAAACTTTTGTCTATTTTACAAAAAAAAACCTCACAAAAAGAAAAGAAATACTAGTTTTAAATTTTAACAGTAGCAATTTGAAATATTGAATTTTCCACTTTAATTCTCCAACTACACATATATTAATCTCTATGCAGCCATTATGTTTATAGCCATCAATAAATACTTGTCTATTTATTCAACAAATATTTCTAGAGCTTCTACTATATGCCAGGTGCACAGATGAATAATACATAGTACTGGTCCTCAAAGAACTCACATTTCCTTTCTTTTAAATTTTATTTATTTTTATTGTGGTAAAATATACATAATGCAAAACTACCATTTTAACCATTTTTAAGTGCACAGATCAGTGTGTCATTAAATATATTTATGCTGTTGTGCAACCATCACCATGATCCATCTCATATTTTCCTCATCCCATACTGAAATCCCATTAAACAATTCCCCAACCTTTTCTTCCCCTGCCCCAGGTAACCACTATTCCACTTTGTTTCTATGAATTTGACTATTCTAGGTACCTCATATAAGTACAGTCATACAGTTATTTATCCTTTCGTGTCTGGCTTATTTCACTTGGCATAATGTCTTCAAACTTCATCGAAGTAGTAGTGTATGTTAGAATTTGATTTCTTTTTAAGGCTGAGTATATTCTGTTGTATGTATACTTTCAAATGGCTAATTTCTCATTTTCTTTCCTTCAGAGATACCACCAGGCTTTTAAAATCACTTTTTTAAGGTAGCATCTATAGCAGAACAATAGCTGCCCAGATACCAGTTCCCTGCTTTTGCTGCTGCCACTCAAAGTACCAGGTGCTCTTTTATAGTTATAATCTTGGAAATAATTCCCAACCATTTTCTTCTGTAACTCTTTGTAAGTCCTCAGGACAGTTATATATACTTCCAGGTGTCTTTATTTAAAGTAATACTTTCTAGTTTACATAGTTAGAAATATTTATAAGTGAGGCAATTACAGGTACATAAAGAATTCAGTCGGGTAATCAGTTCTTACTGGTTTCTTTATCTGGGTAGTCTCCAGTCTACCCTGTCTATTCTACCACAGTTTATTTTGCTCCAGAACCCATGTGACTAGCTCTCCAAGATGTTTACACATGTATTTCTCAGTTTCTGAATCTAGTTCATTCTCTCATGTTTACTATATTCCTTTCCTTTCTGTCTTCCATGGCTCCTTTATTATTTTTCTCAGAGGGACACCTGGTTCAACTTTAAATGAAACACTTATTAAATTTATTATGGGTGAGAAACTACACTAGGTGGTGGATTTTTATGCCATAACAATTCACTTTAGTGGGAGAAAACAAGATTTCCCTTCTTATGCACAATCAGTTACCTGCAGCTCTCCTTCATTTATGATATATGGTGCACAAACACATTTACCCAGAGGGGATCCCACATTCAAGTAATTGTGAAACATTCACTACCATATCTAATATTAGTAGGGGCTGCAGAGCACCCCACATCCCTGGGCGTTCAGGAAACACTGTTAGGCTGGAATACTTATATAGGTAGGTAGATAGTATATATAAATTTCAAGAGAATCAGCATAGTGAATTTAACATTTTTAACAGAAAGGCTGCAATAGCTGACCAAAAACCTAAAGGATACTGTTCTAATCTCAGAGATTTGAGGATTGCTACTTGGAATTTGCCTCAGTTTTTTGTGTCACATCTGATTGGCTAGGAGTCACAAAACTAAACTAAATTCTTATTTAATTCATCAAGTCTGGAAATAAATGATGGGAAAAACATATTAATACCCAAAAGGAGTATTTCTACAGTTCCCCTACCACTGAAATGCCTTGGTCATTTACAAACCTAATCTAGGGCCAAGTATGACCTTAAGAGATAAGCCTGGCGAGGTGAAGGACTTGACCAGGGGTATCATATTAACTGGAAATGGAACCCTGCATTTCCCGTTCAGTCATATACTACCCCTTACATGACTTCTTAACTGGCTAGCTTTCTTGAACAAATAATTTCGTCTTTCTATAAAGCTGTAAAGTTGCTCCCCTACACTTAGGGAAGGGAAACAAGAAACACCAAAAGGGCGGCACCGCCAGCTAATTCTTCGTAACAGATAAAGCAGTGAACAATCTGAAGCCGGATCCAGAGCTCTGGCCCACCAGGTCTAAAACCTGTACTAGAGACGTGAGGATGGGAGGGAGAGATGGAAGGAAATGCTGGTAAAATTGCCTTGACCATGCGGAAACGCGAAGACTTTCCCACAGACTAAAACCTACCAACTTTTCTCAACAAGCCATGGTAGGCGGGCTGAAGCAAATGAACTCGCCCACGGTGTCGGCTCAGACCCACTGCAGCGCAGCCCATCATCGCCCAAGACGGGCTCTGAAACCTTCTCAAGGACCGCGCCAGAGCTGGAAGAGAGGGGAATCACAGCCAAGTCTGCGCGGGTGAAAGCGTGCTGAAAATGAGGCGAGTGTGCTCTGGCGGGATGACGGTAGCCAGCACGGAACCTGTCAAATCGGAGTTCAGATAGCCTAACTCTCCCTACAAGTTCTCCTAGTTGCCAATATTGGGGCGGGTTCACACTGGCTCTAAAAGGAGAACAACTCTCACCACTCGCTTTCGGTTCCGAGCGCCCCTAGCAACCACCCGAGATTTAAAGTGGAAAGATGACCCTTGTCCGCTCTCTCCGGACCAACCCAGGCCTGGTGGAGAAGCCCGTTGGCCCAATCACGTCGGCGGGAACTACGACGAACCAATAGGAGGCAGGCTCGGAGGGCGGGATGAAGGGGTCGCGGGCGCACGCGCAGTTGGGAGCAGGGCCCCGTTTCTGTGGCGGTGTGGGTGAGTCGGCCGTTGGTGGACGCGTGTTGGCCTTTAGAATCCCCACGTAGCCGTTACCGCCTTCTCCTGCCCTCGCCATGTTCCTCACCCGGTCTGAGTACGACAGGTACTTGTGGCGAGGGGAAAGTGGGTCGGGGTTATAGGTGTAAAGGACCCGGGCCCGGCCGTGGCCCGGTTTCTGCCGTGTCATGGAGAGCCTCAGGATCCCGAGCCTGACCCGGCCCGGAGATCTCTTGCCCTCCCGGGCCGGCCGCTGTGATTCTGCAAGCTAGACCGCTCCGGCCGGCGACACTTGCCCTATCGCCGAGTCACTGCTGGATCCTAACTTGGTGCAGAAACGAAAAGCTTCGCTTTGTGCTTGGGGAAGAAGGCTCAGCGTCCGGGACTCTGACCTTTAACCCGGAGAACGCCAGGGGTCACCGCCTTCTACGTTCATCTTCTTGTGCTGCATCTGACTGCGTTTGTTAAAAAATGTACATGTGCTGCCTAGAAGAAGAGGCACCTAGAGATTATTTAATGAGATTGCTAATTTCAACTCTCCTTTCCTTCTAGGAGAACAACTTCGTTTTCCATTTTTTAGTTGTGGGTATAGAGCAGCCCTTCCTTTAATTGAGTTATAATGGGACATGCTGGGATGTATAGTTTCTTCAAAAGCGTGAGGGCAGTCCAAGCTATGCTCAGATAATCGTGTCTGAAGTTTGATTTTAGACGAACTGGAATTCAGAGTGGTTCTCAAGAGCTTTCTCCTCGTGCGGATTGCACGAGACCTAAGCTTTTTTGACTTTTTAATAAGTTTAAAGCAAGTTATTTTAAGTGTGTGTTGAAGGCCAAATCTATTTTCAGAGCCAAAGTTGTGATCTTTATTTATTTTTTAGGAGAGCAAGGCAGAGATTTTTATTTAGAGATAAAGTGAGAGGACAGAGCTCCTGGCTCATGCCAGGAGGGGACAAGAGAGCCCCTGATACTTATTTAAAAAATTTTTTAGGGCTTGGAACTGTTAAGTCATATTAGATTGTACATATTCTGTAGACATTTTATTTTCAGTTTCTGTTTTGATCTCAGTTTTCACATAGTTTTTTTTTTTAAGCCAAGAACGCAGATGTTTTCTTTGCACTAGGTGGCTTGAGAAGTTGCATTTTTTGACTGTCAAAAGTTCTGTCACCTCGAAACTACCACTTTTTTTGTCCTTTTACTATAGAAGATGTATGTGAAGTTTTAGAACATATCTTTTCCTACTATCCTGTAAAATGACTTCTTGGTATTTTAGCTTCCAGAGAGTTGAAGAGAATCATCTTTGGGTGATACTGTGCTGGGTACAAGGCACTGTTATAGTTGCTAATAATACAACAGTGAGCAAAATTAAGATCCTTGCTCTAATTTAGGAGACTATCTTTTTAAAAACTATTTACAAAAGTGATTATAGTATGAGTCAGAATTGTATTCATGTCATTACAGAAGTTAAAATCAACACTGGGGGTTTTGATGAGAAATTGTGTCAGTATTAGGAGGATCATGAAAAACATAAAGGAGCTGATATTTAAACTTGAGTCTTGAGAAAGAATAAGATTTTAATACATATGGACAGGGAGAGTCAATAGTTCTGAGGCAGAAAATTTAGGGTGAACAAAGGAGGGGCAGTGAGAAAGCACATTGCTTGTTTGGGAAAATCCCAGCCTGTCTGGCACATGATTTACATTCATATGGGAATAGCGGGAGATGAGGGATGGTGCTAGATATTGGATGATTTTTAACGTGAGGTTAAAGAGTTCGGTTCTTACTCTGCAGCACCTGTGTGCCATTAATTTTCATTTTAAGAAGTTATGTAATCATAATTGTGTTTTATAGAGACTAATTGGATTAGGAAAGGAGGAGTCAATACCAGTTAGAAGGCTATTACAATAGTTAGGTGAAAGGTAATGAGAGTATTGAGAATGGAAGGAAGGGGGTGCTGAGTTATTGTAGAGGAGGAATTAGTGAAGTTATGACTCAGCGAATGGTTAATATGGGAGAAGATGGGGAAGAATGAATCAGATCATTCAGAACTTTTTAGCTTGGGAAACTGGGAGTAGAGGTGTTTTAAAATAAAATGAAGTAGGAATGGCAGGAGATGGAGCTGATTTTGCAAGGATAGCTGGATTTATAGAGATATTTCAAATTGGATTCGGTGCTAATCGGATATCCAAGTGGAAATTCTGAGGAGGTATTCAGAGTAATCAGGGAAGAGGTCAAATGGGTAATAAGAGAATTGGAAGTAGTTGGTGCTTGACATAAATCAAATATGTTCACCCAGGGAAACTGAAGTTTGAAAAGAGGGCCAAGAGCATAGCTCACATGAGGGAGGATTTGGTAATACATCACTAGGATGAAGTTCCTGAATTAGCGTGAAAATACTGTACTTACATACTACTTTACACTTTACAAAGTTATTTCATACTCTGTGCAGTTCTATACTGATTGTCTTGTGACAGGTAGGATAAGTTGTTTCATTTTCATTTGAGGGAATTAAAGCTAGTCAATGGCAGGATTAGAACTTAATCTTAAATCTTATGTCCTCAGATTTTTTCTCTCAGTGATTTTTAAAAACTGTTCCTAAGAGTCTTAAACTTCCTATTATTAATATACAATTACATGAGCAACATTATGGTTACTAGACTCCCCCTATTATCAACTCTAAACTTCCTTTTTAAAATAACCTCTGAAGCAAACAGGAGGCTAAGATAGTGGGATTCTCCTTTTACCCCTGATTTAGCCAGAACAGTTGCTGGAAGCGGTTAGTGGAATAGTTGGAAGCTTGGTCTCTAGTCAGATTGCCTAATTTCTGATTCCGTCTCTGCCTTTTATATGTAAAATGATTTGAGGCATATTACTTAACCTCTTTGTGCCTCACCTTCCTCATCTACAAAATAGTATCTACTTTAGAATGCTACTTCATAGGATTGTTTTGAGGATTAATTGAGTTACACCATTTAAAGGTTTTTAACAGCCATATAGTAGATATGCAGTAAAGGTCAACTTGTACTATCTGTTTTACATTCTGGGCATATGTATAAAATTTCCTTTGAAAAACGTTTTTGATAAATTTGAAAACACTATTGTATATCATGTTGCATGTTATAAAAAAAACAAGGGTCATAACTATTTTCATTAATTTGTTCAAATATTTTTGAAGTGTCCATTGTGTGAAAGTTTTTATAGCTAAGACCATGATTGATGCTTTTCCATAGAAATTTCCAACAGACTGGAGCAAGGAAAGGTGGGGAAGTGTTTTAGTGAGAAAAGCACTCTGGCATGTAATTGGCATAAATACTTATTGAGCAGTGAACTAGATTAGGCTTTAGGAGCTCTACAAATCTCAGTTTATTGTTGAGATAACAATACTAATTCATACAAATAAATAGAGAAATGTGACTGACATTCACTAAGAAGTAAAAATGAATGCACAGAATGGGAAGAGAATAAGGATAAATGGACATTTTCTTGGGAACTGCCTGAGAGTTTGGAGGATATGAATTTACCAGAGGTGTTCCAGATTGGTTCACGATTGAGGCTGAAAGTCTCCTGCTCTCATTTGATCAGTTTGAATACTGTGGGAGTGGGGCAGAAGTGATCTATACATAGGTTCCATTCCCTTGAAAAACTGTTAATATACAGAAAAATAGCCACAGATTGTTGTGGGCAAAGGAGAATAAAAATGACATGTATGTATGTCACATAACCATCTGAGCTAGGTGTCAAGGAACTTGAGTTTGGTGTCCTATGCTTGTTTTTTCTGACAGTTTTTAATATATGTATATATATTTTTAATTGTAGGGGTGTGAATACTTTTTCTCCTGAAGGAAGGCTATTTCAAGTGGAATATGCCATTGAGGCTATCAAGGTATTGTATCAAGTGGTGTTTTTTAAATTTCATGGCAATGTAACGCTCTGCTGGCAGAACATTTGGAGGAAATGTGTTTTAGCTATTCCTTTAGAAAATGTTCTTTATCTCCCTTTAACAGGCAGCCACTATTAATACTAATAGTAATTTAAATCCCTTTCCTAACATCCATGTTAAAATTTTTTACATATAACCAGTTCATAATTATGTAGGTAGCTATTTCTCAGTAGGGTTGAAGGGACATGTTCGTGTTTATAATCCTGTTGGCTATAAAGAGAAGGGTATAGACGTCCAAACCTTAGCACCTGGGTGATATTTTGAACAAACCGTTTAACTGAGCACTTGTATTCTTACCGGTAAGGTTGTAAATTTGTACTAGACAGTTTGGGGACTGAATAAGAGTTGTGTCCTATTATCTAGTAACAAAATCAAATAGTTAAACCAGTATTCAAAAAATTAGCTAGAAAGTAAGTTATTCATACTTAGTTAGCACATGGAATCTGTATTTGTTGGATTATGGATAATTAAATTCCTAGTTAGGTTGTCTAGGATAAGGTGCGGGCATCAATATTTTTAGGGACTCCTCCACTGATTCTTTCTAACAAAGGTTGAGAATCACTGATCTAGTCCAACCCTTCACTCTGTGCTTCAGTCGTGTCTCTCTCCGCCAACAGCCTCTATTTGTATAGTTCTAGTGGCAGAATATTTTCTTACTAGATGGCTCATTCTGTTTGAAAACAGCTTATAATGGTTTAAAAATTTATCCTTGTATTGAATCAAAGATAAAGCTTCTTGAAGTTTCTTTCAGTTGGCCCTAGTTTTGCCCTTCAACCATTCAGGATGTTTAAACCTCTTCCATAAGAAAATTTCTTACAGAATTGAAGAGAGCTGTTGTGTTTCCCTCTGTATTGCCTCTTCCAGAAAGAGTGTATTGGAGGAAATGGTTGTACAAGAATCTGGAAAAGGGCAAGATAAATTTTGATTAGTAGAAGTAAAGTAGAAGCATTGTGATAGAAAGTGGGACAGAAAATGATGAGCCAGCTACAAGGGCCTATTTCTGCTTCTTATCATCTTTGCCCTATAGTGAGATCATTCATTACTGTGAGACTATCACAATACCAAGCTGTGGTATTTATTTTGAGCTGCAGCTAAAACATCAGTTCTGTTGTGTAAGCCAAGAGAAATCTTCAGGTTTTGGGGTTCTTCTTAAGCCCCTTAGTGCTACTAATATCCAGATTACTTAGAGATAATGAGGTAATAAATGATCTCTGTAGCCCTAGGTTGGGCTAGGATAGAGGTAGTGATGTGGCCCTTTATGAATGTGATTTAACCTGTGTGAAAATTCAGGCTTTTGGCATTAAAACAACCTGGTTGTTGCCTTGCCAACTTATGAATAACCAATGAGAGAGCAGTTTGATAATTTTAAGGATTTAGTAGTATGAACGGAACTGGCGAAATGACTAAATATGGCTGACAAGTAGAAATTACCACTTGAAGGTGCCATACGGGTGGCATGGTGAGATATAGCTAGCAGACATGGGGAAAAAATGACTTTCGAGTATGTTTCTTGGGGGAAGGAGTGGAAATCTGTGACAGCGTCAGAATTACTGTATTATATTGAGCATCTGGACATTGGTTACTATGTTAGTAAATTATATTAAAGAAATAGCACATAGAGTCCGTTCAGATGTTCTCTCTCTACCCTTCTGCTTCTCCCCAGTCCCCATCAAGAGATGGGGGAGGGTGGAGTTTAAGCAGAATTGGAATACTGAAATATCTGGGGATAAATGTATGTGTACAAAAGAAAATTATCTTGATTTGGATATGCTTTGTAAAGTAACTTGTCTCAAAATTGTTGACCCATTTTTGAACTGGAAGCTTGGAAGTTATTTAAGTTGGACCCTAAATTGAACAGGCTGAGGGTTTATTCTTGGGCCAGAGAGCACTTCCTCTGCAGAATAATTAGAGTACCCAGGGGCCGCTGGTATCTTGGATGGGAACATTCGTTGTTGCATGGCACTGCTGTGCGCTGTCGGTGTTCAGCAGCATCCCTGGCTTCTACCCGTCAGGTGCCAGTAACGCCCACTTTTTCATTAGTAACAACCAAAAATATCTCCGGGCTGTCCCAGTGTCCTCTAGGGGGTAAAATGGCCCTCAGTTAAGTACAGTGCTGCTAGATTAAAAAAAAAAAATGTAGGTATGAATTCAGTCATGCTTGGTTGATTGGAAATTGAAGATCTCTTCACTATACTTAAAATAATTAGAGAATGATCTGGCAGTGGTTTCTGTTTTTTATTTTATTTAAAATAAAAAGGCATACCTGCATGTAGTTTTAGAGTCAAAAGGTAAACTAGTTTTACTAACCTTATAACAAAAACAGGAGTCCTTGAAGTCTGTCCCCTTTATCTTTAGCTTCCCAGAGGCAACACTTTAGTCTTTTAGTTGATGATTTTCTTGGCATTTACTTCTATATCTCTAAAACACAGACTTAATTTTTTTGTTGTTTAGGCATTATACACAGACTTTTCATTACGGAAGATAAAGATTTCTGTCCCTGATGATAGTTTCCTCCTGGGGTGGGGGTAAGGCAAACCTCTCACTATATATCATAAACACCATACTTTTGTTAGATCATTAGTCAGTGTTCATATTAGTATGACAATGTAAAAACTATTTGCAACTGAGCCATTTGTTTCTGAACGATATTGTTTTTCTGGGAGTTAATAACTTTTTAAAAAATTTGGTTGATTCAGTATGTACATATCAATAATTCATCCCCAAAGTCTCTCCAGGTTATATATGTCCTCTTAAAATACCCAGGCACATAAAATACCCTATTGAATAGTCTTAAATCTTGGAGCCTTCTGATCAGCCTCAGTCAGGACTGCTTGTTCTCTGGGCCTAGTACACAGCTAGACACTTGGGATCTTCTGTCAGCGTCATCCGAGGGGTTCCCTTTAATTCTCTCTCATGTTAGATCCCATATTGTCTTCTTTTTGAGTTTGGTAGAATGCATTCGCCTATAGTTTCATAAGAAAGTATCTTTTAATATCCAAGCTCTTTTTTTTTCTTTTTCTTACTCGTATCCTTTTCTTGTTTTATGGATGAAATACCTTGTTTTTCTTTAAGATTTTAAACATTCTTTTCCTTAGATTTTTTTTTTTCTTGAACTAGTTTAAGATTGTTTAGAGCTATGCTTTTCAAACTGCAGGTCCTTACCCATTAGTGAGCATTGAAATCAACTGAGTGGGTCATGGGAGCATTTCTTTTTTAAGTGGAATAAAGCAGTAGATAGCAGAATGCTTTATCCCACCAAAAACCTATTGGTGGTTTTTTTTTCCATTAAATTGTTTCAGTTACATCTGTTTATTTGTATCTATTTGCATGTTTTGGTCATAATATAAAATATATTTCTTAGGTTTTTCTATAGATTTTTATCCAAAAAGTTGGAAACCCTTCTCTGGAAAAAACTGCCTACTGTCATTTCACACGTGGAGGGTGTTTCTGGATGCTGGCTTTTGAGAGCCGAGTGGGGAAAGAAGGCTGGAGTTCTTAACATTAAGTCTGTCAATTTTTACTTAATCCCACTGTTTTCACTGTAATACTCCTGCCTTTAACTGTGCTTGGTGTCCCTCAATCCAAAGACTGTTTTACCTTCTCCAGAGTCTTCTGCAAGAGTAAGGGTGGGGGCCGTCAGCCAGCTTTACAGTGTAGGGAAGGGGATCTGGAAATCTGTTAGACAGACATTGAGCTAATCTTGTAATTTTTAGCTTCTCCATTTCTATTTTCAGAGGTCCTTGTTGCCACCGTTTCCTTTATGGGGGTCCTATGATACAAGTCAGGTTGTTTCTTGACTTTCTTTAGTAATGGTTTAGGATTTGGATTTCTCAGGTCTGCTAAGTAAATTATTATTAACCAATCTTTTTTCTTCAAAAAACTATGGGCTTTCTTATGTCTTTGTCCTAGTATATTTATATCCCCTGTCATTTTTTTTAAGCCCTTTGATCTCATATTACCAGGCTTGAGGAAGGGAGAGCTAATGTGTTCATTTTAATACCTTTAATTAAAAGTATGAACTCTCACTTTTTTCACAAAATTATTTGACAGTTCTATCTTCTGTAAGTTATGTATTTATCCATTGATTAAGAAAATACACAATAAAAAGCTGGTATATACATTTAATAACACTTCTAAATAAAGTCACAACTCTACACATTTGAACAATAATCCATATATATATGAGGCATGATCATTCAGTGTGCAGTGTATTAAGCATATTATGCACAGTGATTCCTGGAATTCTTTGCAGTGGTAGGCTTAGAAGTCAGATGCTCACACAGGCTGTCACTGCTTTGTAGAACTAACTATAGTGGTAGCTCAGAGGCAAGAACGCATATAGTTACGGAAGGCTTTAGGAATGATGGATGGGATTTGGAGAGGCAGGGGGAAGAGCGTGTTCCAGAGGACTCAGTATGAAGAGAGGCACAGGGTAGATAGATGTGTAAGGGGGTAGCATGGGACCCAAAAATTGGTTGGGCTCTACCTGAGGGATTTCTTGTTAGAGAATAAAGAGTTATACAGTTGGAAGGAAAAAGTGCAGTTTGATTTGGAGGGCTCTGGAAGCTTATTTGGATTTTATATTATAGGCAACAAAGGGAGATATTACTTCTTTAGAGAAGTATAATGAAAATAGCATTTTATTAGATCAGGCAAGCCATGACGTGAAAGATACATTGGGAGAGAGAGGTTAAATGTGGAGAGACTAAGGAGGCCTTTGAAGCAATCTAGGCATATAGTAAGAATAACTAACTTTGCTGCTTATTTATCATGATCTAGGTACCATTTTAAGTATTTTATGTATTAATGTGTTTATCCTTCTTGATGTAGGTATTACTATCATCCTCGCTGTGCTGATAAGAAAACTGAGACATAGAGGGGTGGGTGACTAGGATGGTGGCGTGGAGATGGAGAGGTGAAATTAAGCTGTATCATGGACTGCTAGTGACCTTGAAAGATTAAGTTAATATTTTTATGTTGGTGGTGTTATTTTTTTTTTAATAGAAGAATTTTCTGGGGTCACGTAGATTTGAGGAGTATCTCCCTTTTGGGACAGATCATGATGACAGAGGTGAATAAATACAAGGTCCAGGAAAAACACTAGTTTTATTAGTTTCTTGCCTGCTGTTTAGAATCTTCCCCTCTCCAAAATATTGGCCTTAGAATTGATGGTATTGCAGATGGTTTTAAGACTTCATTGAACTTCTCCTTTAGAAGCACACAATTTTGTAAATTGGTGCTGGAACAGAACATCACTTAATCGGGTGCCCCTTATCTCTCTGCATACTAAATACAGCTGATAGAGGTGTCTGTCTCACGAGGATGGAGAGATTCCTGGTAAGGATGTGAGAGTGTTCTTTGACCTGTACTTGATAAGCATAACATTTTTTTCTTTAGCTTGGTTCTACAGCCATTGGGATCCAGACATCTGAGGGTGTGTGCCTAGCTGTGGAGAAGAGAATTACCTCCCCACTCATGGAGCCCAGCAGCATTGAGAAAATTGTAGAGATTGATGCTCACATAGGTAAGAAGTAGGGGAAAGCTGTTCTGTATGATGTGGGCCTGGATTAATCAATCATCTTTGATGTTCCAAGCGTGGTTCATTAGATGTACATCCTGTACCCTTGTTAGCTGCCTACCATATTCTAGGCTGCAGGCCATGGAAGCAAATGGTGTCCACTAAGAAAAGAGGAATTCTTAAAGATCTTTAGTGTGACTAATATTCAGAGACTGTAAGAATAATGGACTTGGACCAGATCAGTCCTTTGTTTTTAGGTTTATCTTCTTACTCCCTGTCTTCCTCTAGCCCCATACCACCACAGCTCCTTTTTTTGGTCTCTGTTATTAATTCCCCTGCTTTAGCTCCTGGCATCATTGTAGCATTTCAAGGTGAGTAGTTTTACTTATTCATAGCAAGGCATTTTATTTTATTTTATTTTTTATTAAGGTATTGATACACACTCTTATGAAGGTTTCACATGAAAAAACAGTGTGGTTACTACATTCACCCACATCGTCAAGTCCCCACCCATACCCCAATGCAGTCACTGTCCATCAGTGTAGTAAGATGCCACAGATTCACTATTTGCCTTCTCTGTGCTACACTGTTTTCCCCATAATCCCCCACACCATGTGTACTAAACATAATACCCGACAATCCCCTTCTCCCACCCTCCCCCCCC
>JAQQAC010012408.1:15482429-15503197 GCA_029783875.1 Phataginus tricuspis
CCCCACCCTCCCACGCCTTTCCCCTTTGGTAACCACTAGTTCCTTCTTGGAGTCTCTGAGTCTGCTGCTATTTTGTTCCTTCAGTTTTGCTGTGTTGTTATACTCCGCAAATGAGGGAAATCATTTGGCATTTATCTTTCTCTGCCTGGCTTATTTCACTGAGCATACAGAGCAAGGCATTTTGGTTGGCTATCCAAATTTTTTGAACCTATCTAGTCAGCTAACTAATGAAACATTGGTTAAAAAAAAAATTGCTAAAGGGCATCAGAACCAAATGCCCTGGTGACTCTGCAAGCTTGACATTATCTTTTTCACATATATAGAGACTTGACATTTAGTCTTGAGGTTAGAACATTGTGTCTGCTTTATCTAGAGGCACCTGTCCTGGAGGCAGGTCATTGTTACTTCGTTCAACAAATTGAGAACGTACTATGTGTCAGACATTGTACTAGTTACCAGGGTTACAGAGAGGAATGAGACGTAATTCTTGTCTTCCAGGAGCATATAGGCTACTTGTGGAGGTGGACATCTAAATAATAAATGCAATTAAGTGATGTAGGTATTAAGAAAGGCTGTAGTATGTTCTAAGTAGGGGTACAGAGGAGGAAATAGTTTTACCTGGGGCCAGTGGTAGTGAGGCTTTCAGAAAAGGATTCCATAAAAGTGACGCTTGAGCTAAGTTGAATTCTAAAAGGTAAGGAACTGTTTTACCAAGCGAACACTTACCTGAGTATAGCAAGGGAGAGCATTCTAATCAGAGTGACTAGAAGTAAGCAAAGCCTTGGTGGTGTAAAACACAAAATACCTTAGCACAAGCAGTTTGGTATGACTGGGAGGTGGACTGTGGCAAGAAATGAGTCGACATCAGATGATGGAAGTCCTTTTTATCATGTTAAAAAGCATGAACTTGATTCTTTTGCATTGATGGGAAGGGTTTTAAGCATTGAGTTAATATGATCAGGTTAGAATTTTAGGAAGGCCATTTTGATAATAGGGTTAAAGGTAGAGTGAAGAGGGCTGAGACTGGAGGAAGGGAAACGAGGTAAGAAGTTTTTTTTAAATCAAAACAAAGAGATGGCAGTAGGCACTGAAGGGAGAGGTAAGGACTGATGCAGACAGGTTAGTCAGATAGATTGGTAGAGAATGGGATCCAGTTGGTTGTGAGGGCCAAGGAAGAAGATGGAGTCTAGAAGGGAAATAACTTGATTTTGTGGTATACCCAAATAAATACAGTAAAGGAGTCTTGACTTTATAGATCTGAAATGTTCTAGAAAGCACTAGGCTGGAGATTTAGATTTGCGTCATGACATATGAAGTAACAGCCATACCTTGGCATCTTGGACCATTAGGCATACTTTCTCTCTAATGTGAATAGTTGGTTTGTGTTTGGTTAGGGAGGTGAAAAGGATTCTGATTCTAGTGCCTCCCACTGTAGCTCATAGTGAGATGGTTGTTTTTTTGTTTGTTTTTTGTTTTCTGTATTTCTGTTGGGGTGTTAGTGTTTGCCTAATTTGAAAGTACATCATGATCTACAAAGAGTGTGCTAAAGGGATGCTTAAGGAGGTACCGTGTGGGAATTCATGTTTGATTAGTCCTCTTCCATCGTTATAGCTGGATTTCTATGTCATTGTGAATGGTTTTTTATTTGTAATATAATTACACTTATTTTCTGTACAGCTAATTTCCCATCTAAGCTCTTGAGTATATTGCTATGGGATTGCTGAATGGCTGTCATGGTTCTACTCCAGAATTTCATTATTTCCCGAGTGGATGAGAGAGTTTTACAAGGATTTGGCCACCGGGTCACTGTTGCTTTTACCTTGCAGGTTGTGCCATGAGTGGGCTAATTGCCGATGCTAAGACTTTAATCGATAAAGCCAGAGTGGAGACACAGGTAAAATTAGCATCCCCTCTTCTTTTTATCACGTTGCTTGAGTTCCTTGTTTAGCGAGGATACAGCTGCCTGGGCTGTGTTGCAGGTGTCTGTGTTAATATCAGATATACCTGTTGGGACTGGTTTGGGTAGAATTCCTAGTTATAACTTTTTGATGCTTGGAGTCTGGCCATCCAACCATTGCAGCTTCAAGTAGGCCCTGGTAAATAGTGCTGACAGTCTCTTGCTTCTTTTTGATTTGCGTCTTTACATAAAACAAGCATTCAGTTGCCTTATGTTCCCTAATTGACTTTATGTGGAGCACCATAGCAAGAGGTGGACATAGCTGAAGGGCCTTCTTCCCTCAGCTCCCTTTGCTGCTGTGCTTGCAAATAACACTTCCCCTGAGTGAGTAATAATATGTACCAGGTGACAAATACTGGTCAGGAAGACTTTTTTTTTTTTTTTTTTTTAACAGCATCTGCTGCCTGGAGAGTAGACTGGTAAGAAAAGAGTACTTGATGGTTAAATTTTTTTCATTGATTTGGAAGTGTGAGGTCAGTACTTAGGTAAGAATTTAAAACCAACAGAATGATAAGATAGACTTTGAGGATAGGTGGCACTCAGCTATTAGCATTCAACTTGTGAAAAGACTAAACTTGATGCTTTGAGGAGTTAACTTTGTTTTTCAAGGGAGTAATCCTCTAGTCATCATTGCTTAGAGCCCTTTTGATAAATTTATTTCCAGAGCTATTTCTTTTCCTCTCATGTAGTTCCCAGCATTCAAGTTTAGCATTAAGGAAAACACTGAAGCTTGAGCCTTTAGTTTCCAGTCGCAGTTCAAAGGGACATATGTAGTGAGGTGGTGGGCTGTGTTAATGTCCTTCCTATTTGAAAAGTAGGTCATGCTTTGCTCTTCTTCTAGAACCATTGGTTCACCTACAATGAGACAATGACAGTGGAGAGTGTAACTCAGGCTGTGTCCAATCTGGCTCTACAGTTTGGTGAGGAAGATGCAGATCCAGGTGCCATGGTGAGTATGACTTGTGTCAAGTTATCTTTCTGTTCTATGGGACTTAGGACATTTGTCCTCTGAGCAGTCTTTCCCAGCCCCTCTCACCACCAACCCCAGCCACACTTTATAGCCATTTATCTTAATATTGTTTGTTTGTTTTTGGCACTAGTCTCGTCCCTTTGGAGTAGCACTGTTGTTTGGAGGAGTTGATGAGAAAGGACCCCAGCTGTAAGAACCTTTTTGCCATTTCTTCCTACTTCCTTTTTGGGGGAATTATTTTGATTTCTGGTGGGAACTGGTAGTTTAAATCAACTGAGAAGATAATTGTAGAGTTACAAAAACTGAAGGGTTTCTAACTCTAAAGTTCAGTGAGTTCCGTGCTGTTTATACCAAGACAAATGTGGGGATTCTATGAAGAATTCCCCTATTGGAACCAATGCTAATTCTGGAAAAAATTAGAAGTAACTTTGTTATTATATTTAGTATGTGTTTTACAGCATTATTATGGAATACTGATTTGAACCCTATTCTCAGGTATTATTTAGCTATATTTATATATATTATACTTCTCTTCTAAATCCCTGAGGAAATTACTCATTTTCTTAAACACTTTTTAAAAGATGTGGTTTCTCCAGGCACAGAATATCTTTCGGATTGGTGCCTCAGTATTTTGGTGGATTTTCCTGGCTGCGGGGCCAAGCATTTATATTTTTTAGTGAAACACTTTTTACATAAAATGTCACCACTCTAAAGTATTTTTATCCTCTTGGGGGGCTTTGCAGATTTCACATGGACCCCTCTGGGACCTTTGTCCAGTGTGATGCTCGAGCAATTGGCTCTGCTTCAGAGGGCGCCCAGAGCTCCTTGCAGGAGGTTTACCATAAGGTAATTAAACGCTCTTACAACTTTCATTTTATTATTATTTTAAAATCAAGGTATGACTTACATACAATAAAATGTAAAGACTTGAGTTCCATGAGTTTTCACAGTTATATACCCTTGTAATTACCACCTAAAACAAAACACAGAACACTTCCATCACCCCCAAAAATGTTTGTTTCCTTTTTAGTCTATCTCTGTTCCTCCCTTGCAACCATATTTACCACTGTAGATAGTTTTGTCTGTTGTACTTTTTATAAATGGAATTATAGTTTATGTTTTTGTATCTGCCTTTGTTCGATGTACTGTTTTGGGGATCCACTCATGTGTTTGCATATCAATAGTTTCCTTCTTGTTGCTGATTGGAATGTCATGGTATAGATGTAGCACAGTTTGCTTATCTTTTATCTTCACAGCTTTACTTAACATTGTACTTCCTAGTCTGGCTCTTGAAGCAAGCAGACATTTGGCACTTTTAATTTTTGTGGGATAGGAAGACATGGTTTTAGGGAACTTGTGGCTGAAGGTTGTCACACATATTGTTCAGGTGGTTCATATGGGGATACCTGCTCACATTGGCCCCTGACGGTACTGATTTTACATGTGGAGGAAGTTTGGTACAAAATGGGGTAAAAAGGAGCGGATTTTCTAAACCACTGGGCTACCCCCTTAGATCTTGGGAATCATTATTTATAGGATATCACCAATACTATCTTCTGAATTATAAGAATATAACTAGAAAAGTGTATCCCCTTCCCCTTCTTTAAAGATCACTTACCATATGAAAGTTGGTGACTTTGTTCTGGCTTAAAATAAGACATCTTTTTTCCTCTGAATAAATGATTTCTACTTATTTACCATTTACTTGAATTCTAGAGATATTTGTAATTATTGAGATGTTTGATGTATTAATATTTGTTAAGTCATTTCTTCAAGGAGTTATAGAGGAAATCTTTGAAGGAAGGAGGGATTATGTACAAGTAATGGCTCTACTCACCCTTTTTGTTTCAAGTCTATGACACTGAAGGAAGCCATTAAGTCTTCACTCATCATCCTCAAACAAGTAATGGAGGAGAAGCTGAATGCAACTAACATAGAGGTATTTTTCTGTTTTATTGTTTTTTCATTCAGATACCATAGTTCCCATTGCAGAAGATTGAACAGTTTGAGATAATCACATTTTTGTTTGCTTGGTTCTTAAGAAGTTATATACCTTTGAATAAGCAACTTTAGTAAAGCGATAATGGCAGGAGCCAGATTCAAAGTGTTTAAGAGTGAAAGAGAGGTGATGAAGTAGACAAAACAAGAGTATCCTGCTTTCCCAAGAAATTATTAGTGTCAGCAGAAGGCAGCATTAAAGAAAAGAGTTTTTGTCTTTTTAAGGATAGGGAAGGACTTGAAAATTCTTTATAGACTGAGAAGAAAATAGTACATAGAAAAATGTTAGTAAGACGGAGATTAAATAGTGGAAAACTTCTAAGAGAGGGAAGGTATGGTACAAATGAAGGAGTTAGTTTCAAAAGTAGGATTATTTCCGCATTATATTGAATGCCCATTATACGCCAGGTATGATGCTAGATGATAAGAATACAGACACAGAAAAGTCCAATTCTTATTCAAGTTGTATACTCTGTTGTGTAGAGGACATACAGGTAATAATAGCTTGGGGTGATACATCTATAATAGTAATAAGAATGGATTGTCACAAGAACATATGGGGCACTAAGAAAGCTTCCTGGAAAAGGTGTGTGGAGAAAGGAAGAGACGGGTATTCCAGAAAGAGAGAATAGTGATGTGCAAAGGCTCAAAGAAGTAAAAGAACATCGTGCATAAAAGGGAACATTGGGGGTTTTGTCTGAATGCTGGACTGTAAGACATATGTAAGATAGGGAGATGGCAAGAAATGACACTGGAGAGGCACGGACCAGTTTCTGAATGCACTTACTATGCTAAGAGTAGATGAGGAGAAAAAGACGTAGTGATGACTAAAGATAAAAGGTTTGGAGGTGAATTGGGGGAGGTCCTATATTTTCCTGGTGACTGTTAGATCATCTGCTGAGAGTAGGTAACTGCAATAGTGAAATTAAGGAGAATAGGAAATATTTGGAAGATCCTTTATGGATAGGGAAAAGGGAAGACAGGGATGAATAAAAGGATTGCTGGACTACATTAAAATAAGTAGCTGAAGCCCAGTTTCAAAAAGACAGATGCACCCCTATGTTTATTGCAGCACTATTTACAATAGCCAAGAAATGGAAGCAACCTAAGTGCCCATCAGTAGATGAATGGATTAAGAAGATGTGGTACATATACACAATGGAATATCATTCAGCCATAAGAAGAAAACAAATCCTACCATTTGCAACAACATGGATGGAGCTAGAGGGTATTATGCTCAGTGAAATAAGCCAAGCCAAAAAAGACAAGTATCAAATGATTTCACTCATATGTGGCGTATAAGAACAAAGAAAAAGACAGCAGCAGACTCACAGAACCCAAGAACGGACTAATAGTTACCAAAGGGAAAGGGACGGGGGAAGATGGGTGGGAAGGGAGGGATAAGAGGGTAAAAGGGGCATTACGATTGGCAGACATAGGGTGGGGGGGGCACAGGGAGGGCTCTACAACTCAGAGAAGACAAGTAGTGATTCTCATCTCACTACACTGATGGACAGTAACTGTAATGGGGTTGGTGGGGGGAACCTGATGAAGGGGGTAGTTTAACCACCATAATATTGCACATGTAATTGTAGGTTAACGATACCAAAATAAATTGTAAAAAAAATAAATAAATAAGTAGCTGAGGCTGGAATCACAAAACAAGTTGAAAAAGTCAGGATGGTAGTTACCTTTGGAGGCATGGTATCTATATATATTTTATTTAAATTTATTGAAAATGTTTTTAAAATTCAGCTGAGGTTGGAATCACAATGAGTAATTAAAGCAGTCGACACTTACTAGGATGTTTGTTGGTGCTACTCAGCATAGGTTGAGAAAATGTGTTGCTTGGGTTAGTTCCTGGTGAGAGGGCAGCAGCATGGAGGGTACCGGAGTGTTGTTGGTACCTGTCTCACCAATAGCGCCAGGTCCCGTAGGCTGCAGGGAAAGGGCAGAATGGGGTGCCAAAAGGAGGGCTGGCCTAAAGGTGTGAAGGTCTGAAGAGCTGAAGAGAGGATGGTATGTGCGTGGTTGTCTCTGTGTGTGTGGTTGGCTGTGTATGTGTGTGATTGGCTTGCTCCTTGAGCAATAATGGGGAGAAAGGGTGTTTGGAGTGGAAGTGGAAAAACTTCATAAGTATATGTTTTTTTCACCTTCTTAGCAAAGATTTGAAAATATTTCTCCTTCTTGCCAGTCTGACACTATGTACAGCAAATGCAGTGCTATCCCCATCTTGGCCCTTAGGAGGGATTTGTCAGTTCCCTTCTCATACTTTGTTTTCTTTGGTACTGAGTGAGATAGGGTCTTGACATTTCTGTAAGACTATCTCCTGGCCACCTCAGAGTAATTCAAATGTAGTTCTGTGGATTTCACAGTGAAGGTCCTAAGGCCTGCTTGGTTCAGCTGAAACTGATTGATGACACTACCAGTGTGCTGTCATTCACAGCAGAAACCTGGAAGACTTTGACTTCCCTTTGTTTCCACTGAAGTGTGTCTTTGCCTCTTTATAAAAAACTTTCATATCAGTGCCCTCTCATGCCTACTTCCAGAGCCGCCTTTTGTTCTGGTCCTCATTCTTCTACTGCCTTGTATATTTTCAGAGGTTTCCTAACTAGTTCTGCCTCTGGCCTTGCCCTCCTCCATTTCATTCCATTTTGTGCTGCTGAAGTGGGTTTTCTGAACTGCATATCAAATCTTGATTGTTCTCCACTTAAAAAAATCTTTCCTGACTTCTATTGTCCACTAAGTAAATTCCAAACTTCTTTTATGACATAATAACTTACTACTTCTTAAGTTATGTATTTAACTGGTAGGCACCTTGCTAAGCATTTTACATGCAATTATTTCTTCTAATCCTCAAAACAACCCTATGATATAGGTATTCCTATTTCTGTTTTACAGAGAAAGAAACTGAGGCTTTGAGAGGGTATGACCTTGCCCAAAATAATAGAATCAATAAATGGTGGACTTAGGATTTGAACCCAGGTCTAATTTTAGGTTTTGTACTTTTTAACCACTTTAATATACTGTCTTCCTGTGAGCTATGACCTATTCCCTCCCCATTTCATTTCATTTCATTCATTTCATACGCAGCTCCTGCTGTAGCCCTTCCAAATTATTTTTTAGTTTTGCAAATACATCATTTTGTGTCATGCTTTTAGGCATTTGCACATTCAGTCTTCCTCTGCTCCTTGACTACCTGACCCATTCTTGCCATGCTTTAAGACACAACTCAAAGGTGGTTTCTTGAAGCCTTCCTGAATTCTCCCTAGATCACTCCTTTTTGTCTCTAATCGATATGTGTTTAGCTGTTATAAAACTTAGCTGACATTGAAAGCATTTGGCATCTAGCACCCTTAGTGAGTAAGAAATTTCCTTCATCATTGGATTTCTAGTGCCTAGTACAATTAACTAGTACACTGGTGCTTAATTAATTGTTGATTGAATCAATGAGAGAAAATACCTTTTACTTCAGAGATTTTTAAAAAATGAAATAAATAGGAAAGTATTTTTTATATTCATTATGTAAACAAACTTGTCATTTGGCAATTACATGATTTTTTACTCATGTACTTTTACTCGCCTACTTATGAGTACCTTCCTGAAGGCAGTACTACTATAAGTCCTATTAGTATTGTTTTTCAGCCTGGTTCTATAGGACTGTTCTATTCAGAATTTTCCCACTTTCTGTTTTTTAGCCTCTGTAATGGCTTGGGCGGGGGGTTAGCCTGTGAGCTGTGAGTGACGTGACAAAAAAAAAAATGCTGTAGGCTTCCACTTTTCTCTGCTTCATTGACTTAATATCTCTCTGTCTTCATGTCCTTTGAAAAGCAGCAATAACATTTACACACTGTAATTTCCTTGGAATAAAACTCATGGTCTATATGGACAGAAGTAAATTGTTCAACTTATATTTTGCAAATATATTGGACTTTTCTGACATTTCATTTAGTTGGATAGGTTTTGGAAGAATCTGGTGGAGATTCTTATTTTTAAGGTATTTTAAGAATATACAGTAGTTTTTTCCGAAATTTTACCTGTAGATGAGGCAGAGAATGATAAATGCCATGTAACTGAATTATGCTAATTCTGGTAGTTTTCAAATTATATTAACTATCCTTAATTAATGTTACTCAAAAAGTGCCCTATTATGTTTAATTTTAACATTAAAAAAAAGACAGTATGAGGAAATGACATTCAGAACAAACACAAAAGCTTTTTAGGCAAATGTGAAGTGGCACCTGTTCTTTAGTATTGACCAAAAACATGGAACTATGTTGTCAGCAGAGAAAATGGAAAACTCAATAGTGTTAGTTAAATTTTAAACTAACCATCTTCTGATTCTAGTCTTTTATTGTTTTAAATACATTATGATCTGGATTGCTGGTTATTTCTAATATCTTCAGTTACAACTAATTTTCTTTTGTCATTGTTAATCGAATCTTTTCATGGCTAGTCCTTTTAAAAAGCAAAATGAAAACGAAGCAGACCTTTTTGTTGTCTTATGGACAGTTTTAGAGAATATAATACCTAATAATAGTTAACAATTATTTGGTACTTACTGCAATGTTCTAGGCGTTGTTCTAAGCACTTTACGTATATAATTAACACATCCCATCCTCAGAGCACCTGTGAGTTAAGTGCTGTTACTCTCCCCTTTTTACCAATGGAAACTGAGGCACACTGGCCCGCCAACCCGAGGTCACACACACAAGCTCAACTTGGAAGTGTGTAAATATGCTTTGAATATATATGTCGAAAGGAATCTTTAACAGAAAAAACTACTAACACCACATGTATTTTGCTGCTGCCTTTCTGATCCTTGTTTAATTTCAGGAAGTCACAATGGTGCCAACCATTTGGTTAACTATGATGTGGTGGGTAAACCTCAAAATAGAAAATTTGGTCAATACAGTTTTCATTTTATAGTCAGATAGCTATTTTAGGAACCTGCTGCTGGGAAGAGTATCCCTGGAACAGCAGATCCCTTAGTTCCTAACGAACAGCTCTATCACCAACACTGCTTCTGACCATGCGAGGGCCATCAGCAGGGGAATCCAGCCAGCTTATTAACCTTCTCTGTTTTCTTTCCAGCTAGCCACAGTGCAGCCTGGCCAGAATTTCCACATGTTCACAAAGGAAGAACTTGAAGAGGTTATCAAGGACATTTAAGGAAGTGTGATCCTCAGAATTTCTCTGGGACAATTTCAGTTCTCCTGATTGCCCTTAACTTTTACTTCCAGCTCCTATTCCTTTGAAAATCCAGTATATGTGCATTTTTTTATGATGTCTGTACATAAAGGCAATTCTGAAATAAAGAAAAATTTAAAATATTTGTTAATATTCTCTTCTTATGCAGTCTTCTGTTCAAATGCTTATGATGGGGGCAAAAAGGATGGGGGTATATTAATGTCCTTATCCTATCAGAGTATCTGTTCTAAACCTGTTTGAGTGGCTCTCTACAATAGAATCAGTTATATCATGAATCCCCTGGTGTTCAAAAGTGAACGCAAACTAGTCCAGCTTCTTCCATTGGTTTGTAGATATTAATACCACTGTAAACCCATTTCAGTCCTATAGTTTCTCTTAAGTAGCTACTTTTGCTGCTTTCCCTGTATGAAGGAGATGCTACTAAATGACCATCAAAAGAACATGTTTTGAGGTCCTCCAAACACTGATGGATTAGAGTAAGCCAACAACAATGTTGTACCAATTCCTGTGTCCTAATAGACAACCTGGAAAGAGATATTTCTTTTTATGAAGTTAAGGACTATGAAAGAATTCATGATCTTGGCCTCAAGCAATTGATTACAAATCAGAATGGTATTTCAGAAGTAGTTTACGTTAGACTTCGGAATGTGCTATGAGCTTCCCCCATTAGAGCTGCCTGCTATCATATGACTGGGGTGAGATTATTTAAAGAATCATTCTAGTGGAGCCTCAAAAAATGACCATACAAAGTAGGTGCCATCATATTTAACAGATGAAGAATCCATGGCTGTGTTGACTGTGGACACAGAAAATTAAGCTGTTAGGACTTGAACTCAGATTTCTGGTTTTAAGTCAACTCTGATTTTCCAATGCCAGGTACCTTGAAGCCTAAATACCTGAGTAATAGAGAAATGTTGAGATTTGAAATGTACTTGGACTAAGCACAACATGGCTAGCCCATATATAGATAATGAAGAATTGGTTGTGTATTTGTAGGAACTTGTACTCTGATGTCAAAATAAATTCTGATTATTTGAGTGGCCTGAATTCATATTCATACTGTAATTCTAGCAAAAAGCAACTTGCGCTTAACATATATTTGGAAGCTGTAATGATGAGAAACATTTGGGAGAAAATCATTTTGTCCTAGACATACACATTAGGAAAACACAGAACTAGAGTTTATCGTCACCAATGTCTGGAGACTTTAGTGATTTTAGCCCTGTTATTAAATATAACATGATCATGAGATTAATTTCTCTCATGTTCATCTTTTATCAAATCCTAATAGAAGATGCCAGTGAGAAATCCTATCTCAACTCCTATTCATTCAAGTTTAATAAATTTATTACCTATCTACCATATGCCAAGTAGTGTAGTAGGCACTGAGGATAGAGCTGTGAAAATAGATAATGGTCTGTGTTCCCATGAAGCTTCCAGTGGAAAGAACTACACATAAATATTCCCTTTAACTCAGTGTAGGCTAATGCAGAAATGGACAATACATGCTGCCTTAGGGAGAGGTAAGCGTTGTGTCTGAATCATGTATTATGTAGGGAAAACAAAGAATACGTCTTAACATACCTCTCAGCTTCTGCTTAGACTTTTCCCTCCCACTATCTGGGCAGTGTATTAGTACCTTAGACTACAACTGCTGAAACAGTTAATTTCATAGCTCTATAATTCTGATTTAGAATTATTGAAATAATAGAATTAAAGCATTCTTGAAAGAGAACTTCAGTTTCCGTAGAATTTTAAAACTTTCTACAAGGTTTCTTCTTGTGTCCAATTTAAATACAGAGAAATGACCTTAGGAGGAAAAGCAACAGTTCTGTGATGGGTACCTGTGTTCTAGTCATCTTTCTGCTATAGAATTTATCTTGGAGAAGAGTATGGGTTCTAGTAATAAGTTTACATATTCCAGTCTTGCAAGTAAGGTAGAATCTTATGGGCAGTGTTTCACAAATGATCTGACAGTACTACTTTTATATTTAATGCTTGTGTTACTAGATGAAAGTAAAACTAAATTTATTCATAAATTTTCTCAGTGCCATATGCAAGGTACCAGCCCCAGCAGCAATGCAGTTCAAGGAATGAAGTGTATGTTCTGTAAGATAATGATAAATAAAAGCAATATATGAAAAAGTTAAGGTACAGATCATTGCAAAAATAAGTTTAAGGATGCATTCAGTAATTTCTCCAGGAGATGGCACTGTTGAGTTGTCTTTCTTTTCAGACAGTAAGACAATAGACCATTCATCTTTGTGTCACCCAAACAAAGAAATATGCCTGTATAGCCTTTCTTCTCCCCCCTACCTCGCAATCACATGCTGCTAGAACTGACTGTCTTGTGATTTGCTCCATAGTTGGCTTAGATTAAAAAGTATCTGCACTTTAAGAAACAATATGATACATGGTAGTTAAGGGAATGGAAAGGAACAAATTGTTCACCAGTTTTCACGGAGCTTTATGTTGTCATTTTAGTAGCTGAGAACTTGGAAGACTAGTTATTTTACCATACTGCTTAGATGCCATTCAAGAACATTTTTTACTTCTCACATTTTACTACGGTTGTTCTGGAAAAATGTAAATTTGTAGATTTGCAAATGTGACTAGGATTTTAATATAAACAGCGGGTTGGGTGCACTGCACCATTTTGCTCTACAATGAATATACTGCATTCTTCGGGTTTATCTCCAGTTCATAAAGTGCAATGATCTGTATCTTAACTTTTTCACATAATGCTTTTATTTATCATTATCTTGCAGTACATACACTTAAAAGTAATTTTTAGTTGTTTTCTTTATGTGAGTGTAATCGTTTTGTATACTATTTGTTACCTTTTCTACTGAACAACTTCTAGTATTTGAAAGGACAGAGTCAGTCAGTAAGGTTAAGATCCAGATCTGGTTTTACCTGCGCTGCATGTTCTAGAAATTGTGTGTGCAGTTTCTGCGATAAAGGGTACGGTGTAGGGGTTTGGTTTTATTTACTGGAGGAGGGGTGCTAATTTAGGGGACATCGTATACTGAATACCAAACTTGTGCAATGCACTCACTCACTGCAGCTAAGGCACTTCGGAAAAGATTAATATGCATCGATGAAAAGATCATGTCTAAAGTAGGTATTAGGCAATTCTCTGACCACCTTTTACGTGCCCCTAATGTCTAGGCTACTTTCTAAGTCCAGGAAAACCAATAAATAAGCAATTGCACCTTTGGCCTAATTCCTTGCAGAAGAAGGTGAGTGAGGCCAAACGTGTCGGAGAGACTTAAAGCTTGCTTGAGTCACAGATGTCCTGATGTCTATCTGCCTTCCTAGCATTTAGCCCACACAGTTCGCATTCGCCTTTTCGGCAGCAAGGCGGCTGCCTCCGTGGACTGTGGGCGCTCCTGTGCGCTGGGGTTAAAAACCCGAAGCACCGGTTCATGACAAAGCCCCCTTTTCCAGTAGAGCGAGTTCAGGGATTCCCTGAGGAGATTTTCCAGGCGCTGCCGCAACCCAAGGAATTTTAGGGGTGTCTCTGGAGTAAAGAAGGTGACTAATCCAACTTGAGGGTGTCAGAGGGAGCAGCGAGGGCTCGGGGCGCCACAGAGCCGAGGGGCTTCGTGGGAAAGGGCGGAGAGCTCCTACGCTAACTCTGGAAGCCCGGCCTAGAGTCGCTGGGCGAGGGGGGAATGACCTCAGCCGCCTCTTCCACGTTCCAGCCAATCAGTCCCGCATCTTGGCATCCGAATCCAGGACCCCCGAAGCCAGAGGTGACGCGAGCCAATGAGGAGTGGGCCTGAGAAGAAGGACAGGCCACCAGCCTATGGGGGCGGAGAGGCCCGGCTGCGCGTATCCAAGGAGCGCCCGACTCGGGCTCGGGGGTGTGGCGCGGCGCCGGCGGGGGTGGGCGGCGCGCCGGGCGGCAGGTGTCGGCGGCGTCGGCATTCGGCGGCGATGGAGCGGCCCCGGGGAGCTGCGGACTGCCTCTCGCGCTGGCCCCGCGGCCTCGGCCTCGGCCTTCTCCTCCTCCAGCTGCTGTGGCCGACGACCTTCGGCCAGGACCGGCTGGACTCCCCGGCGCCGCTGTCGCGCTGGTCGGGCCCCGTCGGGGTGAGCTGGGGGCTGCGCGCGGCTGCGCCCGGGGGCCCGTTTCTCCGCGGCGGCCGTGGGCGCCGCAGCGCGCCCGCCGAGGACGAGGACTGCGGCCGGGTCCGGGACTTCGTCGCCAGGCTGGCCAACAACACGCACCAGGTGAGCGGGCGCCGGGACTGCGAGGTGCCGCCCCGAGCTGCTCGCGCAGCCGGCCCCACTTTCTCCGTCCGCGCGTCCCGCGTCTCCGCGGAGGAGACCGGCCGCTCGCCCGCCCCGGCAGCGTCCGCAGCTCCCGGACCGCGGCCTCGAAACCGCGGCAGGCGGAGTCCGGCCTGGGGAGCGGCCCCCGGACGCCGCGGCCCGCGCGGCTGTTTCGTCACAGGGGAGGCAGTCCTCAGAGTTTCACGGCATTTCTTTTTTTCTTAAAGTTGTCAAAATGTCTTGAGCGTCGTTGTTAAACATCTGTATAATTAATCAGGGTGCAGTAAAGCTGTACCCCAGGAGCTGAGGGATAATTACCTCGTAAGTTCTTGGAGAAGTTGGGCTGCGCAGAAGCAAAGGTGTGTCCTCTCTGGGTCAGTACTTTCAGGGTGCGTAGGAAATCCCAAAGCAGTTGTTAGGTGACGGTGACCGTGTGTATCTTAATAGTTAAAGGGAACAAGCTTGGAAATGGGATGACAGTATATATGTGATCTCTCTTATGCCTTCAATTTGACCTATTGCGGCATCGGACTCCGACCAGGATGTCTATCCTGTTGTAATAAGGTTTACAACAGTTAAGAAATACGTTGCGGATATTCTGCATTGAGCTAGATCCTAGTCGAAAACTTAAAAAATTGTGGCGGTTCTGTCGCTGGGGCAAGCAGCTCGACCTTTCTGCACACAACTGGATTGACAAAGCCAGTTGTTAGGTATGCCCTGGCTCCTTGCTTCAGTGCAACTTGGGCATCTTCCTCATGGTTTTCCAGAACTAACAATTAAGTTGTTGCTACCCACGTTTGTCTTATTTGCAATTTGTTTTCTCCCTTATGTTCCTTCCCCTTTCTTAGAAGAGTTGCACACCGGATCAGAGATGAGGGTCTAAGTGCAGTTGCCCTAGTATAACCATATTCCTTATTAGTGGAATCTCAATCTCCGCTTGAACTATCTTTCTCCCTTTTCCGGGACTGTAATTGGTACCTATGCCGAATTCTCAGATCTGGGGACCCAGGGCCATTGCAGTCACGGCACAAGCAGTCGGAGATAACTCTGTTTAATGCGGTCCAAGCAGCAGCTGCATAAAGGTAGCCAAGCTATAGTGCTGGGATGGGCTGGGTGCAGATAGAAGGGAGTGGGTGCTGGGAGCTCTTCCTATTTGATGAGGAAAAAAAAATCGTGTTGACTTCCATCTCACAGGAGGGAGTTGAGGAAGCCTTTACGACACTGAGCTTAATCTATAATGGGTCCACTTCCTTCCTTGAGCCAGCTGGACATGACATTCTTACTTCTTATTTCAGATTCTTCTTTTGTTGGTTGATCTACCTTTAGACCTACTGCTACTCCTGGATTTATTCCTTTACTCAGTCTTCGCTGGTGGGTTTGACTTGATATGTCATTTATAATACAATGATTTGTAAAGCAAGAGGTTGAAAAAACCAGCTCCGGGGATTCTGAGGCCAAATCTACTCAAGACCAGATCTGAAACCTCATTCTTTGAAGTTCATATGTAAAGAAACTTCCCTCTATTTCTTTGATTTTTATTTAGCTGTTTCCAGTGATATTTTTTTTACCTTTTCTTTTCCTAGTCTTCTTTCAGTGGCCTAATTTTAAATAGCTATATTTACATTTGTTAATCATCTGTGGTCTCTCCTTCAGAGATCCCATCCTCTTTGTAACATGTATTTGGCAAAAGTAGAGCCATTATTAATAATATTCACCTTAGAAATTATCTAGTAAAGCAGTTTTTAGAGGTCTGCCTCCTTAACTAAGAATTGTTTTGTAGTAATCTGTTTATTTTTCAACTCTCTATTTTTAGAAGTCATACTAAATCATCCTGAAATGTATTGAAGAGATCTAGTATTTTGGGACCCTTTATAAATGGTGTGAAGTGAAAGTATCATCATGACAGAACAACTTATTAGATGTTGTATACTTTTGTACATCTGGGAAAGCACTATTTAGTTATTCATAAGATGACAAGATTCAATTCCCCCCAGAAATCGAAAGTTCTTGGTTCTCTTGCCATTTGTTATAACTTGCTGTTCATATTAATTCACTTGGTCAGTGTAAGTGAACACTCTCCAAATGTCCAAAATGTACTAGACGCTGGGGGTTTCAAGATAAAAAGAAAAGATGACTCAGAATAGAGAATGAAAAGCCTCAGGTTTCAGCAAATCTCGACCTGTTTCTATGGCTTATTTGGCTTGTGAGAATATACTGGCATTGAACTAATCTCAAGAAAGCAAAGTTAGACCTAAAGCATGATAGTGCCTTTATAGTCCAGTTTTAGGAGACCTGTGCCTTACTTACGTATAACTCAGGCTTCTTCACTCATGTAATCCAGCAAATGTGTATGTGTAGTTTAAATGCTTTTTTCTTTGACTCAGTAAGTAACCTTCCTTTTGCCTTTAACCCCAAACTGTTTTCATGCTGTGCTTTTAAGTGATTCTTTCCTTTAAGTGCTTGGAGTGTTCATGACATGTATAATGTTTGCACGTGACAGAAATTGAGCAAGCCTAGAAGACTTCATTAATGTTGGTTGCTAAATTGGATTGCTTCAAAACATTCCTCCTATAAGCACCCCTTTGAAGTTAGGCATGAAACTCCGTCTTAAAGAAACAGATGAAATGCCTTGGCTGGAGTTATGGTGGTGGCTGACATAATTTCCTTACTTCCCATTCCTGTGTTCAGACCATTTGACCATTTCCTTAAAACTTTTAAAACTTAGGATTAATAAAACCAGGAACAGTTGCTCATTCTCTGTCCTGCCTTTGCTCTTGTCATTAACTACTTCTTTACACATAACTTCCCAACTTGTACCCCAACATCAAAGCATCTGGTTTCTTAAATAAATAGGCTCTGTAGAGAGGCTGTGTTGTATGGAGTGTCAGCTCCGAGAAGAATGTGTGTGCTTGTTGGCTGGTGCTGGCAGGGCTGAGTCCAGGCTGACAGAACTGAATGTGCCTGTTGGAGGCTTCGGGGAGCTGCCGCTCTTAGCCTGTTGTGGATCTTTGTCACACCCGGAAATCTGAAGGTCAGTGCCTTTAATTCCCCGGAACTTTCTAACTGCCTCATTTATTCCAATACTTCGCCTCTCTTCATACCTTCCCCAGCACTCCCCCCTCACCCTCTTGTTAATCTCTTGCGCCATATTTCATCCATTCATTTGGGGTCAAGGAATAGGAAATCTGCAGGATCTCCTTTTTGGTACTGGTTGAGCAGAATAAGCAAAATCCTCATGCATATTCTATTCCTGTGCAGTATACTAATCAGACCTTCAACCCTTAAGGGGTATTAAAATGACCTATGCATTAGGGGTTTCAGTTAGAAGCATCAGCTGATACGATGAAGTATATTTATCTGGAGAAAGATTAGTGTTCATCCAAGGTTTGGTTGGGGTGAGGGTAGAGAGCTAGTCAGGTAGGTCAAATGGCTTAAAGGGAATGCAGTGTAACAAATAGGTAAGTTCTTTTCTCACTCAAGGATTTGTCTCTGTGTGGTGATTTTAAACTAAAACCTGAGTCTTCTATTTGTGGAATAATTGGAAGAAGGTTTCTGTTCTGGTCAATTTCTGATGGCTGTTTTCTTTGTGTAATGATAACAGTAATAATAAGCTCTCCATCCTGGTGTTTTGATCTGATCTTTCATGCCAGGTTTACAGAGGCCATTAACAGCTTGTGAACTCTTCCGATTTCTAATCAGCTCTTGCCAAAAAGCACTGGATTCTCAGTGGGGTGACTGCAGGGACTGGGCTCCCCAACTTGTCCTCGTTGGCCTACTGTGTGGGCCTCACACTGAGTTGTAGTGGTCAGAGAAGAGTAACATTTCTTCTTTTCTCTCCCTTCCTGCCCATCCCTACTCCTCAAATTCTGTCTTTATAGAAAGCAGACTGTTTTGAGAATGGAGAAACGATACTCAGATGTTTTATATGATTAGAAGCTAATATTAGGGGAGATAAAACCATCAGATCTGACATGTAATCAAAACTTCAGCTTTTCTTGCAAAGGGTGTGTGACAATGGCTCCAAGAAATTATGAAATAGGTATTTAGAAATACAGTTTTTAAAAATTTCCAGATACCTTTCTATCACTTTGTAACCAGGGTTTCTATTGCATCTTTTACTCCTTTTCAAAAAAAAAAAAAAAAGAGTGAAAGCTTGTTCTTCCCATTGTCTGTGTGGCCTCACTCATCTGTATGTAGGTTGGTTTGAGGAGTGATGCGGCTTGAGAAACAAGCTGGTTAATTTCAGTCAGTTCTAGGCAGGGTTTTTCAACTTTGTAATGGTGACTACAATCAAAGCTGGGTTAGTATATGTGGCTTTCAGCTAGCTTGGTTGAATGAATCTTCATGTCAGACCCTTCATACCTATAGAGGTTGTTAAGTGAATGCTGGGCATGTGTTGTTTTTTTAAAAGATTGAGGCTATTTTTCCTTCTCTACCCTCAACCTCAGTCTCAGGAAACCACAGTGAAAACAAAATCTTGCATCAGGGCCTGTGGTGTTTTGCTGAGAAAATTTTCTGTGAACGTAATTTATTTTCTGTTTTGCATTTTAGATTTCAGTATCTGGCCCTCAATTCCTCATTTACAACATGAGAATTTTGGACTAGATTTAAAGGGTCTAAAAAATTCTGTGATTGATATGGAAGAATAGGAGGCCAGAGGTTGTGATAAAAAATGTTTAGATTCTGAATTTAGAAGCAAATTGCAGCTGTTCTGCTTCCCACTTGAACTTGAACATAGGCTGTATTTCACATCTGGGGGTAATTTGTTACCACCTCCAGAGTATTGGAATACTTCAGTGAAATACGAGTGTTCTTCCGGATAACAGGAGTATTGCTTTTCATGTAATTATGAAAGATACTTGATTCTTTTATTTTTTGAGTATACTTTATCATTCCTTATTGGCTGAAAAATCTAATGTTTATCAAGCTATTAGCTTGAATAGTCAAAAGCAAACCCAGTAGATATTTGAGTTTCTTTTTTTCTTTACAGTACTCTGCCAAAACTAGGGCTTTTTTTTTTTTGTCAGGGCTGCCTGTGTGTTTAAAAATAGGTGGTCTGAACCACGATGTTGTATACTTGAAACCAATATAAGACTGTATATCAAATATACTTCAATAAAAAAATTTTAAATTAAATAAATTAAAAAAGAAAGAACAGGCAATAGGAGATGGACGCTCTGACCCTCCTTTGTCCCCCTGGAAGCAGGAAATAAATTCCCCTCTGATGGGTACCTTCTATGATGAGGGTAGACAGCATCCTTATTGTCAGAGGGAATTCAGGATGGAGAAGGCTGCATTAACAAATCTTGCTACTACTTTTTCACTAATTAGCTACCCTAAGCTCAAACCCCTTTGTTTTGTCAATCCGTCACAAATTTGTTTCTTTTTCTAAAAGGTATAAAAGCTGCCTGATTTGGTCACTTCTGAGTCTCATGTTTATGAACCTGCATACATACAAAACTTAATTAAATGTGTTGTTCTTATGTTAAAAAAAAAAAGAAAATAGATGGTCAGCTTACCAATAGTACTCAGCCCTGTGTTGTTTAGAGACTTAGGTGTGATTAATTAGTGTGTTTCATTTTCATCAGAAGAAAGTGTATTTTTTTCCTAGGTCTTATTAGTACTCTCTTAATTTGCTTTTCTTAAGAGTTTTGTTCTTCCTGTATGTTCTAAAAAACTAAGTTCTAATATTGTAGTTGAGCCAGTTTGTGAGTTTGGTTCAAAAGTAAGATCACCCTGAAGGACCAAGAGAAATTGAACTGGGAAGGAAACATTTAAATTAACTTTAATACTTTCCAGACAAGATAGTTTAAATCAGCTGTTTGTCTGGTACCTTTTATTTGATAAAGAAATTCAAATCATGGATATGCTATATACGGAATTCAAAAGAGATGTTTTAATACCCAGATTGAGTCCTGGCTCTGCTGCTTCATAGCTTTGTGGTCATGGGCAGTCACTTAACTTCTCTGACCTTTATAGTATTTTTTAAACTAGAGAAGCAGCTTTCAGATTATTTGGAGGGTCAAATGAAAAGTTGCATCAAAATGTTTTGTTAAATGTGAAGTATTATGCAGATGTTATTCATTTGAACACTTACTAAACAATGTATAGTGGAGTCCAGGCCTGTGCATAACCAGCATTAAAGATACCAGCATTGGTGCCCCCTTAATGACTTAGGTGTTCAGAGAAAGCTTGCTGAGAGTTTGGAAGGATTATTGAAGAAAGCATGACCACTACAGTGCAGTGGTCTGGGAAGCCTGTATAGCTGAAGAGAGAATTAAGGTGTGGAGGTAATTCTTAGGGAAATCTGTAAAGGTGTGGAGGTAGGAAAATCCTAGACACGCTCAGGGA
>JAQQAC010012408.1:15503697-15559647 GCA_029783875.1 Phataginus tricuspis
TTTTTTTTTCCCAGCTGCATTGACTCTTGGGGCCAACTTTAAGTTCTGCAAGCGATAGTAACAGTAATTTAATTAGGCTTCTGGTTTAATTAGATGTGAAGACAAAGTTATTACCATGAATGATGTTGTGTTTTATGGCCTTCCTTTTTTTCCAGATAGAACTAGGGATTAGCCACATGACCACAGAGATGGACATTTGTGTTAATTCATGGTCTCTAAAATGAGTAGACCTCAGGCTTTAAAATGGTAGACAATAAACGCGTGGATGAATCTTGCATCATCAGCTGTCAAGGTGGATGTATTTCAGAGAAGTCAGTACAATCTGTCCCCTAGTTTCTAACATAACAATCCCTTGAAAACCAATTTTATGATAAATGCCATCCAGTGACTCCCTGATGCCCAGAGCTCCCCTACTCGGGGCAGTAAAGAGCTGTCAGTGCTGTCTGGGACACTAGAAACCACTGTTCAACAGGTGATGAATGAAAGACTCCAAATGTGGCTCTGAAAAAGTTAGTGTATCAGTGAATAATAATGTTAGGATGTGGTGCTAGGAGGTTAAATTAAGACCACTTGTGTTACTGTGGCTTCAGGTAGCAGGGGCTCTCTGACCTCTGCTGTCACCTTCTGTCACATCTGTTAGCCAGTGTAGTAGAATACATTAACATGGTCTATGTATACTTTTTTTTACCTTCTTTTTTTTTTGGTATCACTAATGTACATTTACATGAGCAACATTATGGTTACTAGACTCCCCCTATTTTCAAGTCCCAACCACATACCCCATTACAGTCACTGTCCATCAGCATAGAAGGATGTTATAGAATCACTACTTGTCTTCTCTGTGTTATACTGCCTTCCCCGTATCCCCCCCCCCAGGCCCACCCCTGCTACATTATGTGTGCTAATTGTAATAGCCCTTTTTCCCCCTTATGCCTCCCTTCCCACCCATCCTCCCCAGTCCCTTTCCCTTTGGTAACTGTTAGTCCATTCTTGGGTCTGTGAGTCTGCTGCTGTTGTGTTCCTTCAGTTCTTTTCTTTGTTCTTATACTCCACATATGAGTGAAATCATTTGATACTTATCTTTTTCCGCCTGGCGTATTTCACTGAGCATAATACCCTCCAGCTCCATCCATGTTGTTGCAAATGGTAGGATTTGTTTTCTTCTTATGGCTGAATAATATTCCATTGTGTATATGTACCACGTCTTCTTAATCCATTCATCTACTGATGGACACTTAGGTTGCTTTCATTTCTTGGCTATTGTAAATAGTGCTGCAATAAACATAGGGGTGCATCTGTCTTTTTCAAACTGGGCTGCTGCATTCTTAGGGTAAATTCCTTGGAGTGGAATTCCTGGGTCAAATGGTATTTCTATTTTGAGTTTTTTGAGGAACCTCCACACTGCTTTCCACAATGGTTGAACTAGTTTACATTCCCACCAGCAGTGTAGGAGGATTTCCTTTTCTCCACATCCTCACCAACATTTGTTGTTGTTTGTCTTTTGGATAGTGGCCATCCTTACTGGTGTGAGGTGATATCTCACTGTGGTTTTAATTTGCATTTCTGTGATGATTAACAATGTGGAGCATCTTTTCATGTGCCTATTGGCCTTCTGAATTTCTTCTTTGGAGAAGTGTCTGTTCAGCTCCTCTGCCCATTTTTTAATTGGATTATTTGCTTTTTGTTTGTTGAGGTGCGTGAGCTCTTTATATATTTTGGATGTCAACTCTTTATCGGATATATCACTTACGAATATATTTCCCCATACTGTAGGATGCCTTTTTGTTCTATTGATGGTGTCCTTTCCTATACAGAAGCTTTTCAGCTTGATATAGTCCCACTTGTTCATTTTTGCTTTTGTTTCCCTTAACTGGGGAGACATGTTCATGAAGAAGTTGCTCATATCCAAGAGGTTTTTGCCTATATTTTTTTCTAAGAGTTTTATGGTTTCATGACTTACATTCAGGCCTTTGATCCATTTTGAGTTGACTTTTGTGTATGGGGTTAAACAGTAACCCAGTTTCATTCTCTTTCATGTAGCTGTCCAGTTTTGCCAACACCAGCTGTTGAAGAGGCTGTCATTTCCCCATTGTATGTCCATGGCTCCTTTATCATATATTAATTGACCACATATGTTTGGGTTAATATCTGGACTCTCTATTCTGTTCCACTGGTCTGTGGGTCTGTTCTTATGCCAGTTACCAAATTGTCTTGATTACTGTGGCTTTGTAGTAGAGCTTGAAGTTGGGAAGTGAGATCCCCCCCTGCTTTATTCTTCCTTCTCAGGATTGCTTTGGCTATTTGGGGTCTTTTGTGGTTCCATATGAATTTTAGAACTATTTGTTCCAGTTCATTGAAGAATGCTGTTGGTATTTTGATAGGGATTGCATTGAATCTGTAGCTTGCTTTAGGCAGGATGGCCATTTTGACAATATTTATTCTTCCTAGCCAAGAGCATGGGATGAGTTCCCATTTGTTAGTGTTCTCTTTAATTTCTCTTAAGAAGGTCTTGTAGTTTTCAGGGTATAGGTCTTTCACTTCCTTGGTTAGGTTTATTCCTAGGTATTTTATTCTTTTTGATGCAATTGTGAATGGAATTGTTTTCCTGATTTGTCTTTCTGCTAGTTCATTGTTAGTGTATAGGAAAGCAACAGATTTCTGTGTATTAATTTTGTATCCTGCAACTTTGCTGAATTCAGATATTAGTTCTAGTTGTTTTGGAGTGGAGTCTTTAGGGTTTTTTTTATGTGCAATAGCATGTCATCTGCAGGCAGGAACAGTTTGCTTCCTCCCTACCAATCTGGAAGCCTTGTATTTCTTTTTTTGTCTGATAGCTGTGGTGAGGACCTCAGGTACTATGTTGAAAAAAGTGGAGAGAGAGGGCATTCTTGTCTTGTTCCCCATCTCAGAGGAAAAGCTTTCAGCTTCTCACTGTTAAGTATGATGTTGGCTGTGGGTTTGTCATATATGACCTTTATTATGTTGAGGTACTTGCCCTCTATACCCATTTTTTTCAGAGTTTTTATCATGAATGGATGTTGAATTTTGTCAAATGCTTTTTCAGCATCTATGGAAATGATCACTGCTTTCTGGCCTTTTTGTTGATGTGGCGGATGATGTGGATGGATTTTTTAATATTGTACCATCCTTGCATCCCTGGGATGAATCCCACTTGATCATGGTGTATGATCCTTTGATGTATTTTTGAATTCGGTTTGCCAATATTTTGTTGAGGATTTTTGCATCTATGTTCATCAGGGATATTGGTCTGTAGTTTTCTTTTTTTGTGGTGTCTTTCTCTGGTTTTGGTATTAGAGTGATGCTGGCCTCATAGAATGAGTTTGGAAATATTCCCTCCTCTTCTATTTTTTTGGAAAACTTTAAGGAGAAAGGATATTATGTCTTCTCTAAATGTCTGATAAAATTCAGCAGTGAATCTGTCTGGTCCAGGGTTTTGTTCTTGGGTAGTTTTTGATTACCAATTCAATTTAATTGCTGGTAATTGATCTGTTTAGATTTTCTGTTTCTTCCTGGGTCAGTCTTGGAAGGTTGTATTTTTCTAGAAAGTTTCCATTTCTTCTATGTTATCCAGCTTGTCAGCATATAGATTTTCATAGTATTCTCTAATAATTGTTCGTATTTCTGTGGTGTTCGTTGTGATTTTTCCTTATCATTTCTGATTCTGTTTATGTGTATAGATTCTCTTTTTCTCTTTCTGCATCATCGGCATACTACTTTGGAGTAACACAGCTATTGTTCATCAGAAATAAAACATGCTTCATCTCTCCCCCTTCTCCATTTCCATTGTAAAGTGTACAACTAACACATAACATCTTTTCTCTAATAGTGTGTGTGGTAGACATTCACTCTACCTTCTGTTCACTGGACTCCTTCCTTGACTCCTAAGTATTTTTATACAGCCAGTGTTTTAATATGGTACGATATCTTTGGTAATATTGTGTTGAAGGTTAGGGGTGTTCTCTTTCTGAGTGGATTATTCTGCCTTTCAGTTCTTTCTAGCCACAGAGCTTTGTTCTCTGCTCATATTTCTTTTATTCATGTTACTTTGCCTTGATTAGAACAGTTGAACCGTAACTTATTGGTTGATTATGTTCAGCTGTAGATGCCATTGGAGGCCATGGCTGCTTGAGTAAGTGATCCCATGGCCCTGCCTTAGCTTTCTATGGGTATTTCAAGGAGACGTACTTCTCACACATATTTTCTTTTCTGTATTTTTATTTTCCTTCTATTTCCACTGAACTCTGTTTATCCTAATCTTGAAATTCTTATTTAAAAAGTACTTAATAGCATTTACCAAATGCTCACTCAGTACTTCACTGGTTGGTGATATTAGTATACTTTATTTGTGTTACTCTTTGAAATTTTTCATTATACTTGCATACGTATCTTCGTGTTTACTCTAGCTGCACAACTACCTTCTGCTGCCATTTTGCTATGGCCTTTATCTGCTCCCACCTCTGTAAGCCCTGCATAAATCTCAGTCTGCAGACCTTTGTTTCTTCATACTCAAATATTGGAATTTTTCTTCTGTATAGGTGTATCCTTGGCCAGTGCCTCTAAACACTTTAATGTGTTCATGGTATCTTTACCAATTTTTGACTGTATTGAGTTGGTGGTAACTACAGTGGAAGGAGAGGAGGAAGGTCACTACTGTATGTGTGAACACCCAAGAACACATACTAGTGTTTAACAGTGTTTGGGCTGTAAGGGTGTAGGAGGAAACCCTATTCAGCCATTATGTACTGAAATGGTAGTAATCATGGTAGAAGGAAGATTACACATGATTGATAATGTTGGTAGCAGGGGTTTATGAGACTTTAATGTTTGTGGAGCACTTAATATGTGTAAAACCTTATGCTAGGCCTGATGGTGTTAGGCCAGATCATGGTGTCTGCCACTTAAGAGTTCCTAGCATAATTTGAGAAGTAGCCGAAGCCGAATATGTAAATAGTTCTAGTACAAGCAACATCCATCAGTGCTATGAGAATAACATCTAAGAAGAGATTGTGTGAGCTGTAGTAATTGGGAACCAGAATGGTTGGTTTAATGTGGAAAGTTCGGAGTTTAGCTGTTTTCTGGATCTTTTGTTGTAGTACCACTCTTGCAGCTGTCAAAAAGAAGCACCCACCGTACAATGCTGTGGAGCAAGTTCAGAAGAATTGTGTCTTTCTTTTTTAAAACCTGCATCTAAAATCTTGCTATGCTGATGGACAGTGACTGCGATGGCTTGTGGGGAGGACTTGATAATATGGGTGACAGTTAGTAACCACAATGTTTTTCATGTGAAACCTTTATAAGAGTGTATATCAATAATACCTTAATAAAAAGAGAAGAAAAACTAATAAACCATCATAACACAGTAAAAAAAATAAACCTGCATCTAAAAAATTTTCACTAGGTGTATTCTTTACAGTTTTTTCCCAGTTCTTCAAAAATGTTGATCCATTGCCTTGCATTGTTTCAGAGGAGAAGTCTTTTATGATTCTTTGTTCCTCTGATATATTGTCATTTTTTTCCTTCTGATTGCTTTTTTTTTGCTATTTTAATAGTTCAATTTATTTATTTATTTTGCTATTATCAATATACAATTACATGAGCAACATTATGGTTACTAGACACCCCTATTATCAAGTCCCCACCATATACCCCATTGCAGTCACTGTCCATCAGTGATGTTATAGAATCACTACTTGCCTTCTCTGTGTTATACCTCCTTCCCCGTATCCCCCCACCCCACCTCCACTCCCGCTACATTATGTGTGCTAATTGTAATAGCACTTTTTCCCCCTTATCCCTCCCTTCCCACCCATCCTCCCCAGTCCTTTTCCCTTTGGTAACTGTTAGTGCATTCTTGGGTTCTGTGAGTCTGCTGCTGTTGTGTTCCTTCAGGTTTTTCTTTCTTCTTATACTCCACATATGAGTAAAATCATTTGATACTTGTCTTTTTCCGCCTGGCTTATTTCACTGAGCATAATACCCTCTAGCTCCATCCATGTTGTTGCAAATGGTAGGATTTGTTTTCTTCTTATGGCTGAATAATATTCCATTGTGTATATGTACCACGTCTTCTTAATCCATTCATCTACTGATGGACACTTAGGTTGCTTTCATTTCTTGGCTATTGTAAATAGTGCTGCAATAAACATAGGGGTGCATCTGTCTTTTTCAAACTGGGCTGCTGCATTCTTAGGGTAAATTTCTAGAAGTGGGATTCCTGGGTCAAATGGTATTTCTATTTTGAGTTTTTTGAGGAACCTCCATACTGCTTTCCACAATGGTTGTACTAATTTACATTCCCACCAGCAGTGTAGGAGGGTTCCCTTTTCTCTACATCCTCGCCAACATTTGTTATTGTTTGTCTTTTGGATAGTGGCCATCCTAACTGGTGTGAGGTGATATCTCATTGTGGTTTTAATTTGCATTTCTCTGATGACTAGTGATGTGGAGCATCTTTTCATGTGCCTGTTGGCCATCTGAATTTCTTCTTTGGAGAAGTGTCTGTTCAGCTCCTCTGCCCATGTCTTAATTGGATTATTTGCTTTTTGTTTGTTGAGATGTGTGAGCTCTTTATATAATTTGGATGTCAACCCCTTGTCAGATATGTCATTTATGAATATAGTCTCTCATACTGTAGGAAGTCTTTTTGTTCTACTGACGGTATCCCTTGCTGTACAGAAGCATTTTAGTTTGATATAGTCCCATTCATTCATTTTTGCTTTTGTTTCCCTTAACTGGGGAGACGTGTTCATGAAGAAGTTGCTCATGTTTATATCCAAGAGATTTTTGCCTATGTTTTTTTCTAAGAGTTTTATGGTTTCATAACTTACCTTTAGGCCTTTGATCCATTTTGAGTTTACTTTGGTGTTTGGGGTTAAACAGTAACCCAGTTTCATTCTCTTTCATGTAGCTGTCCAGTTTTGCCAACACCAGCTGTTGAAGAGGCTGTCATTTCCCCATTGTATATCCATGGCTCCTTTATCATATATTAATTGACCATATATGCTTGGGTTTATATCTGGGCTCTCTATTCTGTTCCGCTGGTCTATGGCTCTGTTCTTGTACCAGTACCAAATTGTCTTGATTACTGTGGCTTTGTAGTAGAGCTTGAAGTCAGGGAGCGTAATCGCCCCAGCTTTATTCTTCCTTCTCAGGATTGCTTTGGCTATTCGGGGTCTTTTGTGGTTCCATATGAATTTTAGAACTATTTGCTCTGGTTCACTGAAGAATGCTGTTGGTAATTTGATAGGGATTGCATTGAATCTGTAGCTTGCTTTAGGCAGGATGGCCATTTTGACAATATTTATTCTTCCTAGCCAAGAGCATGGGATGAATTTCCATTTATTAGTGTCCTCTTTAATTTCTCTTAAGAGTGTCTTGTATTTTTCAGGGTATAGGTCTTTCACTTCCTTGGTTAGGTTTATTCCTAGGTATTTTATTCTTTTTGATGCTTTTGATTGCTTTTAAGGTTTTTATGTATCGCTGATTTTAAACAATTTGAATATGATATACCTGGTATAGTTTTTATTGTATTCCTTGACTTGGAGTTTGTGAGCTTCTTGGTCTGGATTTATATTTCTCATTAAGTTTGGGGAAATTTTGGCTATTAGTTCTTCAATTTTTTTCTGTCTCTACCCCCTACGCCCACATCTTCCAGAGACTCTAATTAGATGTATGTTAAGTTGTTTGAAGTTCTACTACTCAATGATGCTCTTTTTATTTTTTCTGAATTTTTGTTTCACTTTGGATAGTTTCCATTGGTATGTCTTCAGGTTTATTCATATTCTCTCCTGCAATATCTAATCTCCTGTTAATACTATCCAATGTAATTTTCATCCCAGAGATGAAACTTATTTATAGAAGTTTGATTTGTTTCTCGTATCGTTTGTCATTTTTTAACGTGGTCAATCTAATTTCTTAAATTCTTGAATATATGGAGTATAACTTTAAGCTTCTTGGGCAAGACCAGAAAAATTTAGTCTAGAGTTTAATTTTTCTTCTTTACTGAGGTAAAACTTTTCTGAGTACTCTATTCAATTCCTTGTGAAGTATGAGGTTTCCTACTATGGTCGTTGGGACAGGAATTATTTCTGGTCCTGTGTGAGGCCCAGGTATTGTTTCCTTCAGGTTTTTCAGGTGGAGCTTTCCCTCATGCTTGTGCCGATTAGCAATTCAGCTGAGGACTTGGCAAGGTGGTTGGGAGCCAGTTTGTATGTCTTTCTGTGTAGCCCTCTCCTCTCTAGTACTCTACCCTGTGAACTCCAGCCTCTCTGGCCTTCCCAGACTATCAGTTCATTCTCCTAAACTGAGAGAGGGCTCTGCTTGAATTCCCCTTCCCTGCACCATGGCCTGGAAATTCTCTCTAGCCGGTAAGCTAGAGCAGGTGTAGACCCTCGTTTGCTACTTGTCTCTCAGGGACCATTGTCTTAAATCCAGTATCTTGAAGACTGTTGTCTCAGGTATTCTGTGTTCTTTAGTTGTTTCAAATGCGAAGGTAAATCTGATCCGTGTTACTCCATCCTGGCCTGAAGCAGAAGTCCTCTCAGAATAGAACTTTTTTATTTCATACTCATTCTGTCATAGGGAAATTAAGTGGGTCTGGCCTTATCTTTTCATTTTGTCATCCTTCTTTTCACAGCTTCACAACTAATTCTTAAAGAAAATGAAATTTAATATTTATAGAGTGCCTTCCATGTGCTGTACTATATTTTAGTCGCAGAAATGAATAGGCTTGGCCCCTGCACCAGAAGGGCTTCAGGTCTGGTGAGGGAGACAAATGAGGGTCTTGTTGGTGTAATCAGAAGTAAGATGTATTTTGAAATATCTCAGATGCCACCACAATGTGGAGTGACATGTACATTGTGTGAACTACGATAAATGATTAAAGCATTAGAATATTGATGGCCTTTTGCTGACACTTGTGCCTTCTGTCATCTAGCCATGACCAGGTTGTCCACTCTTTCCTGGACACCCATGATCTTTCTGCCATTGAAGGGGGAGGGATTGTAACTGTGCTCTTGGCCCTACAACTGTGCTGGATTAACCTTCTTTCCATATAACTTTTCTTTGCACCTGAAGTTTGGTCTGTTTTTAGATCTGATTTTATGTTTCTTTTACTTTCACCAATATAAGAACGTTAAAGACCAAAGTATAACAAATTAGTTGCATTTGCTGCAGACAAATGAGTTTTTTCAGGGAATTTGTATATTTTCAAAAGTAAAATTTAGTTGGTTGTTGAGATTGGAACTGAGGGAAGGTTAAGGGTGGCAGAGGACCACAGTTACAGCTAATAAATCTGGCCTGTGTTTTCAAAGAAACTCTGGATAATGAAAGAGGTCCAATATCCTTTGAGTATTTTAGGTTAAGCTGAGGGTTGCTAGTGACATCTAATAATCCTCCTCTTGGAACTGGGCGATAGGGAAATGTGGGTCATGCCAGCGTGTGCTGCCTGGGTAGGTATGTGGCGCACCACCTGAAGAGCGAAAGCTGCGATCCTGGTCGGCTCAACACTGACCACTTGAGCCCTGATCAAGACAGCCAGACTCCCGTAGTGGAATTCTTCTTTTGTCCTAGTCAGTTGTGACCAGAATGCTCCTTGGAAAAATAGCCTGTGTTTAGATGACTATTAGCCCAAGTGGTCTATCTGGCACTGTAGTAGCTCTGGCTGTCCCTTCTCACGGAGCTCACTGATGTAACTTCAGAGAACATGCCATCTTGCTGGGTGTGAAGTGTCTTACGAGACACACTGCTGTGTCAGTTTTTAAGCTTCTGGTTCCAGATGTCTCTAGTAGCCCTACTTCTCAGATGCTTGGCCAGCTTACACATATGAATAGCCTTTTTGTCCTGCAGAGGCTGTGAGAAGCTCCGCCTAAGCGTTTGAGTTAACCACCATTTACGGAGCAAGCCCTCTGTGAGGCACTCATTGTACTCTTTACAGAGACTGGTCAAGAGATTCCACTGGCCTCAAAGGTACTTACAGTCCAGAAGGGAAATAGCATAGGTGAATTCAGAGGCCCATTCAGAAGGACCACAGAAGAAAAAAATTAGAAGATAAGCAAAACAGTTGGTGTTTTAAATTCTGTTTCTTCAGGTTTCTCTGTTGGGATTGGTGGCTTGAATGACCAAGCAGCTGGCACCCCACCATTTATAGACATGTTCTATTTTGAGACTGAGTTTGTGGTTTGAGAAGGATGTATAATCATTTTCAACAAATGCTTACTGAGTGTACAAAGTATTGTGGTAGACACAGGAATACCAAGAAGTATAAAGTTATATCCTCTGCTTCTAATGAACTGCTCATATTTGGAAATTCAGGGCATGTTTAAGATTAAAAAGTCTTAATAAGGTAGAAGTCTTCATAAGAGAAAAGCATAATTGTCAACATTTAGTAGAGATGTATACTGAACTATTAGCCCCTGTGGGATATGGGGCATGTGGCAGGGGCAGAGGAAGGGTCTTCACTTTTCACTATATACATTTCTATATGGTTGGGAATTTTTACCAAGTGCTAGTATTTGCCTTTTTGGAATTATTTCTTTGTCAGTTAAAATAAAGATAGAGACTAGAAGATTATATACATTAACCTTGAATATCATCTCTGTGTGATAGGATTATGAATGATTTATATTTTCTGTATTAAGCCTCCCTATTATTGTCTGCATTTGCTATAATGGATATATACTATTTTGTAAATAGAGAAGAAACCATTTGAAAAACAAAACCCAAAAGCTCTTATAATGATTATTATAACTACATTTCAACATCCTAACCATATTTTGGATGGTAATATACCAGCTCACCCTTTTTGTCTTCTCACTGACCACAACTCTATTAAGGTCATCCTTCTATCATTACTATTATTAAATAAAAAGATGAAGCAAGGGCATTTCCACTTGCTTCTGTCCCTTGTCATTTTGAGTTA
The DNA here is from genome assembly GCA_029783875.1 of Phataginus tricuspis. Lineage (NCBI taxonomy): Eukaryota > Metazoa > Chordata > Mammalia > Pholidota > Manidae > Phataginus > Phataginus tricuspis. The sequence continues at coordinate 15,514,637 of JAQQAC010012408.1, forward strand.
GTTAGCCTAGAAGCAAAAGGAATCCAGATATTAGCTATTCAACTATACTGTGATGGCTGCTTAGAAAAATTTTAATTATCCTGATTGGGTTACAATTCTATCTGTCAATGTGGGCTGTGATCTCTTGTTTTAAAGCATCCTAAGAATACTTTCTGTATCTTTATATTTAGTTCCGTTGGAGAAAGCAACTAGACTACCCCATCTCCCCATCTGGTACAGTGAAGGAAACGCATCTGCTTGGCTTACATTTTGTATGAGAGAGAATTAAAATTTCCAAGTTATTTGTAATTCACATTAAGTTGTTAAATCCTCTCTCTCCCAAATTTTGTTCTGGGAGTCCCTATTTCCTTATAATTATGAATTTAATTACTTTGAAAGTAATAGTTTTCTTAATTAAGGAAGTCAAAGATTAAAGGAGAGATGTCATTTCTAAATAAATTTTTTTTTCCCTTGTAGCATGTGTTTGATGATCTCAGTGGCTCAGTATCCCTGTCGTGGGTTGGAGATAGCACTGGGGTAAGTAATACTTTCAGTCTGTTAATTCAGCCTAGGAAGAAGATGTAGATTTTTGGGAGTTTAAGCCCTGAATGTTGTCACTTACTGAAATTTCTCTAACCTCAGTAGTAGGAAGTGCGTGCTTGCAGGACAGACTTTCAGAAAACTGTGCTCAGTTTGGCTTTGCTTTGAAACAGGGAACATCTTGAGACCACCTTCTTCAGTAATAGAAAGATAACCACCTTTTTAGTCCTTGATGGCTCCTTGGCATCAAGACGAGCAAGAAGGAAAAAGAGGAGAGTGCCATGTGCTAAGAAGGGGCCCTCCCGATACTTGGGAAAACCCTTGTGGAAACAGAAAGCTGCACATTGCATGACTGGGCATTTTCCAAACTGCCTTGTTCCCGTGTCCTTTCCCACAGCTTTTGTCGAAGGGCCGTGGCACCCATGGGCTCAGGGCCATCTGTTGGCCCTTCCCCTTCCATGACGCGGGAACCGTCCGGGCCGGGGGATGGAGAGTCAGTCAGCGCCCTGTCCCTACTAGTGTGGAGCGATCTAGTGGGAACTTGTGCCCAGGAAGCATTGGCCTCAGGTTTGGAGTCAGGGCTTGGTGTTACCTGGCTCTGTCACCCTCTGGTAGTGCAATGATGGCCCATGACAGCTATATCAGGGTCTGAAAGAAATGTAATTTTGATGCAAGTCTTAAATTTCTTATTTTAATTAATTTTTTAAACTTCTGGTAGAATTTCCTTAAGCATGTCTCAGTTTCTTCTAAAATTTAAGTTGTGCCCTAATTTCCATGATTTTTCCATTTATCTAAGATAGTTGGCATCTCCAGGATTTCTTATTTTGTGGCTGTTTGAGCTTTCCTAGTTTCATTTCTTGTACTGTTCTATCAGAATCCTTTCCTCATTCATGTTTTTCTCTAGAAAAATACTTTTAAAATTATTTTAAAAACAGCAGGAGAAGAAAAGGATATATATGTGATACGGTGACCTCTATTAGAACACGCATACTATTCTAGCTTCTGTGAGAGAAAGATGATTTTTGCCTGAGAATACCTTACAATGATATGGATAAAAAATCGTTAAAACCTTTCTTTATTGTAATGTGTAGTTGATTAGCGCTACCTCACTGCTTCAGGTATAGGCAACAAAATGAGTTGAGCTCTTGAATCATTATAAGCCCTAGTAACTTGGTCCGTCTAGGTTTTCAGATATATTTCAATACAGGTTACTACAAAGCAGGGCTTTTGGCAGTCTTTCGGAGGTAGGGTTAATCTCATCACATGCAAGCATGTAACGGGACTATCTTTCTTATTGACCACATGCTTTTGTCTCTCTCCAGATCATTCTAGTCTTGACTACCTTCCATGTACCTCTGGTAATTATGACTTTTGGACAGTCCAAGCTGTATCGAAGGTGAGATGCATAACGTATGGCTGGGGCATTGACTAACACATTGTGAATTTAAGTTCTCTGCTTTTCTAGACCTAATGAAGTCTAACAGTTGATTTAAAAGATCTAGCTATCTTGAATTTTCACGGGACTGTCACACTCGGCCTATTTTTAAATATCTACTTAGCAATCTGAAGAAGTATGAAAAGGGATCTAGTTCCAAGGAGATTAGGTTGACCTGACTGAATGGCAAAACTACAACAGAAGATGAAAGAAGAGTCTATGGGGTGTATGTTCATTAACTTAAATGGATGTTTACTTGTAGGAAGTTAGCATGGAGTTTAACCATCTTTGTATTTATTGTAAGCACAAAATGGCTTGTATATCCCTGAAATAACAATCCTCGCTGTACCTTCTAAGTGAATATTACTTATCTAACATTTTGAGCCCCAAACAGGTTGTTTCTAGATGAGACCTACCAAAGTGACATGTAGTGTTGACCCTGGCAATGATGGCAGCTTATGTTCTGGAGCCATAACCTGTACTGTGACATTCAGTTTTAGAGCTGTCTTCTCAAAGGTATAGTTTGCTTAAATAGTAGGATCTTTTCCTCAACCGTAAGATTGAAGACAAGCTAACTCCCAGAAATTGCTGATTGTCTTGTCAGTCATTTGTGTTTATCCCATTTTTTCCCAAGGGACCTAAAGAAATACGACACCCCAGCAGTTGACATTGAACTACTCCCAGGGCCAGGGGATCTTCCGGGATCCGTCCTACTTTATCAGGGTTCTTTATTTAGCTGTGGTCTCCTAACCAGTGCTCTGTGTCCTTCAGCACAGTGGCCCTGGCTTAAGGGCCAGGAAGGGATTGCCATCTTGGCTTGCTGTAAGCTCCTTGAAGGCGAGGTTCTTGACCGACCTGGGGTTCTCCGACAACTGGCCAAAGTGACACATAGGCAGGCAGTACACCGTAATTGAGTGAATGAGTGAATGCCTTGGCTTCTCTATAATTTTTAAACTGATAATACATTTTTATTTGATAAGGATTGGCAATGTACTATGGAGCCCTAGTTTTAGAAAGGGCCATACTTTGTAGGGTTTTTTGTTTGTTTGTTTGTTTATTCAGTTAGAACAGTAGTTGAACTGTTTCAGACAGATGAAAGGTATCCCATTTGTGGAGGAAAAAAAATGCATGAGAAAATATGTTAAAAAATTTTGTAACTTAACTCCAGTGTTTAAGAAACCTTGCTGTCATAAAATCTTTACTTATGATACAATTTTTCTTACCAGTATCTTTCATCATAAAAGCAGTACAACTCCATTGTAAAACATTTGGAAATTTTAAGGGAAAGAAAAAATTCACCCTAAAGTCAAGTGTAATCTTAATGAATTTAATCACATGGCTGCCTAGACTTGGGATGCAACATGTTAAAATGTAAAGTTGCCAGGTTTTGTTGGCAAATAGGCCTGCGATTGAATCTCAGCACTGTTGTTTGCAAGCACAACGAACTCTGACAAGTCATTTAGTCTCCTTGAGTCTTCTTTGTCATCTTTAAAAGAAAAACAATAATAATGGCTACCTTAGAGCTCTTACGGGTTATGCTCTGCAGTACCTGTCATGGAGTTAGAACTTGGTGGGGTTAGCTACTGTCACGTCAACAGCCAGGGGTGGCATGTGGCCAGCATGTACTGGCACTGTTGTACCAGTTGTTAAAATGAATTGAAAGCCTTCCATGCCAGTTGGTAAAAAGTGATTGCCTACACCCAGATGCCTCTGTGGCTTCTACAAATACACACACATCCCCACCCTTGTTAACATATGGGAGTTAATAATACCTGGCATTCCAGCCTATATTCATCCTGATTGGTCAGTGCTCATACCATGATGTTTTTCATGTCCCGTCTGCCAATAACCCATCATTTTGTTAGAGTGACAGAATTTACTTAGTCATTATTCTCTTGGACACTTAGGTTGTACCTAATTTTTTCACTGTTATTAATGCTGCTGTGATAAATATCACACATAATATGTGTCATGATTGGAATGCTAAATTCCAGTTCATTTTTTAATAGCAAATGAAAACCTCCTCTCTGATCTCTACATGTTTTGAAGGCTGTTTACTAAACTGCTTCTCCAGGTTGGAATTATTTTCTATATATATTGCTTCTGCCACTTTTTTGCTTGCCTTCTGAATTTACTTTTTATCCTCTACATTGCTCTTTAATCTTTTGCCTAGAACCGGACCTGACAGGTTCCTGAGTCATACCCATGGGGGGCGAAATGTGTTTTCCTGGCTTTTTTTCCCATCCTTTTGCTTTTCAATATTGTACTTCCCTTAAGACAGCCCAAAACAAAACAAAAAACCAGTATCTCTATGTTGCTGTTTAAATACCTACCACCATCTGACTCAGCCTTTCTCATCCTATATTTGTCTCGTCTTGTGAGGAACCCCTAACATATACTTTACTAGAGAGTAATCCTATTTGTTTCTTGTATAGTACCATGTTACTAAAGTTCTTTTCCTTCATACTCCACAGCAGGGGTTTTTGTTTGTTTGTTTTCTGTTTTTACCAAGGTCATTTTGAATATTAATTATTTCCTCCCTACTGTGAAGTATAAACTCTTCCAGAATTTATGTGGAAACTGTAAATATGCCTGTGGCCTCTCCAACTGAGCTGGCCTGGTCTGGTCTGAAGTGACTCATGCGGTTGAACAGGCCAGCCAAGAGGCACGTGCTGCTTTAGTCATGGGAAAGGGAGGGAACCCCTTGATCGAGGTGAGTCCTGGATATGCTGAGATTGCTCAACTGAGAAATGAAAACCTGTTGGACCCACTCTGAAGGCTCTTCTGTTTTACACAGGTTTAATGATTGCATTATTTATTGGATCATCTTTCTCTACTAAATCTCATGTGGTCAGAGCTTCATGTGGGATTCAAATGAAAGGCAGCTACTCACATGCCCATGTCTTCTGGTGCACAGGCTCACAAGAATCGAAGGGATTGTTCTTTACCTGTGCCAAGCTAGAGGGAGTATACACTGGCCCTTAGGTCGTGAAAAAGAATTGTTGGAGATTGGGATGCAATAAAGTCCCTAGGCTTTAAACAAATTAAGGAATAATAATTCATGTGATAGATTATAATATACATTTGCCTCTCATAAATATGAAGTTAGAAAGGAAATTACAGTTATGATAACAATTTGATTTTTGACAGCCAGAAGAAGTTTTGCACCTTTTTGTTTTATAGCCTTCTGAGTCTAACTTTTCATGGTAAGATCAACATAGTGAAACATATGTAAAGCATTATGCTACACCAGAATTCTATACCTAATTACCACAAATTGCTGGGCTGTTTTATTTGTGATTTTTATTTCCTATTGAGAGTTGTTCAGTTTTGGGAAATTCATAAGGGCATCTTTAAGATATTTCACATTAAAATTTATTCCACAGTAAGTGTAAATTTTTCAGGATGCTTTGTAATTTGAGGTTAAAAGATAAAGGGATAACTTAAATGTATACAACAGATATTAAAGCAATGTACAGGAAACCAGCTTCTCCAAGACATCTTATATGACAGCCTTTTTAATGATATGTTTGGTTTAATCTTCAGATTATTAACAATGACTGCATATTTGAGTAACAAGGCTAGCATAAATTCCATTTACAAAATGCACTTTGGTGGGGTTTTTTTCCTTAAAAAAATTTTATTGAAACTTATGGTATTCTGCTACACCTTCACTTTTACAAATAGGGCATATAAAAATCATCAAACTGGTGGTTTTCATCACTTAAGAAATATTCCCATGAAAATTCTTATTCTTAGAGTCATCTTGTCAGTCAAACCAAAATAAGAACCCCAGATAAATACTCATGTTCCTTCTGACAAAGTTCTGTGGTTTTACTTGCAATCTTTCCTTCTTTATTTCCTCACTTGCATTTTCAAAACTTCTGCAGGAAAATGCATCCTTTTCCAATTAGGATAAAATGCAATAAAATATTAAAATAAAAAAACATAAGGTAGGTAGCATTAGACAGTTGGGGTCAAAAAGAGACTAAAGTATTAGGAAATCAGTTTAATGAAAATTCAAATTTTGCCTATTTTACTTGGCAATAAATTTAGGCCTGATTCCTTTGTCACATTTTAATAAGCTACATTGTTTAATAAGCTACAACACTTAATAAGCTCTATTGATCTTTTAACTGGAAATCTCAGTACAGTCGATGCTTATTATTCATGATGGTAAGGTTCTGCCAAGTCTCTATGAATACTGGATTAGCGAATACCGAACCGTCGCTTGTAAGGGAGATGCAGGGTGAGGCTCTGCAAACCTCTGGTTGCAGCATTCAGTTTTGTCAATTGATCAATGCAGAAAGTTGTTTTGTATATGTTTCTGTTTAAAGATACCTCATTTAATATATGTTAGACACCTTATTTAACATATATTGTTGATTCACTAACATTGAGCCTCACAACCACCTCATACCTGAAAGAAGCTTATCTAATTAGCACATTTTCTCCATTAGGCACATCAAAGCCTTCTTGTGCTCAGGAGCACTAGACAGCACTTCACTGTGCTTAGGGCCATTTTAGACAGCAAAATGCACTGCATTAAATAGACTTTGAAAAAGACACAGTATAAGAGCTGAAACAAGGAGGTAGAATGTCCCCTTGTTAGACTTCAGGTGGGAATGTGTGTGCTGAGTGGCTCAAATTTTTCATTTCCCTGTGAATATCTGCAAATGACTGCAAAAGTCCCACAAGTTGATTTTTGAGGTTACAAATACCTTACAGTGAGTAAGCAAGTTTGCAAATACAGAATCTGGGAATAATGAGTTTACTGTAAGTTTTCCTGATAGTGAAAACTACAAAACTATAACTATTTTTTAAGAGTTTGTTATCATTGTTGCTTTTATGTTGCAATTTACAGAAGCTTTATCATGGCAAAAAGGAACGGAAGGAATAGAGAACTGGCTAGGTCTGGAAGCTGACCAAACAAGGATATCTGTGCTTATTTGGTTGTTGAGAAAGTAAAATGTAAGAGTCCCTGAGATACTGTAGGACTCTTACTGTTACTTCTCATTAAATGTCTGCAGGATAAATGCCTGGGGTCATGAGTTCCTATATATTGTAAATGAAAAGTGCTCAAAAAGAACGGTGCAACTGTTGGCTATTGGTATTTGGGTTGAGTGTCAACATGTGACTCTTCTGGAAAAACCCCTTTTCATTGCTTCTATCTTGCTAGAAATTTTAATGCTATATTTTACTAGAAGTTCATATGATGATTATTTTTCCCCATCTATTTTAATGTCTAGATTTTTCTTGTTCTTGGAGTTTTTAAGTCTGTATTCCAAAAATATTTATGTTATAGAACTATTTTCTTGAGTTATAAACATGCACATTCTTATGCATATTTACACCATAGATACATCCAAAAGTGATTCTTTATTTTTGGTAACCAGAAATTGGTTGTTATTAAAAAGACTTGTTTCTAAAGCAGCTGGTTTCACAGGGTTTTGTTAACTTATCATGTGACTGCCTTTCCTAGCTCTATTTAATAGAATATGAAAAGTAGATTTATTTTTGAAGGTATTCATTAATTTCTTCTTCAAGGTTCCTTTAAATAATGTGTTATTTTAAAATATATCCCTGAGCCCAGCACAGCCTCAACAGAACCCTACTTAAACACCAGCAGGTTGATACTAGTCTGTTGTGGCAGTTTAATTGACTCAAGGACCAGAGTGCTATAGCAGATGATTTTTGTTTTGCTCATGTTGCTTTCTTGTCCTGAAGGGCAGAGATGTGTTTGTTGTGCCAAGTTCTTAAAAAGCAAGCAGGCTTGCTAATAGGTTTATGGAAGTTCCCTGGGGCGGTGATGAAGGAGGGGAGATTTGTAAGCTGGTGATCATCAAACCACTGCAAAACCCGTAAGAAAGTTGTCTGAGCAATTAATGAGATGTACACTGTAAAGCTAGGAATTGTTCATGCACATATCTTGGCCTGCTGTCAGGGAGATAAGAGCTCTTCTTATATTCCAAAGCCAAAAAAAGGTTAATACAGGAATCTGGGGATGGCGCCTGATCCCTGCTTTATCTACCTGGAACTTTCCTGTGTGTGTGCTCTTTTAAGTCATATATTCTATCGGTGAAGACCACTGTGCATTGCATTGATCACTGGCCAACTAACTGGCAGTACGGAGTGGTCTTCACTGCTGAGTGCACAATGCAACATTACATTCCGTATCATGTTGTAGTAGAACTGTATGTGGCATTAAACCTGTCAGAGCTAGACCGCTACTGATTTTTGCTTTTGCTTTTATTTTTCAAAATCTAAACATGGAATCAAATACCTCTCAAAGATATGGTTGGAATGAACTGTTGGGGAAGCTTTGACAAATCAAGAGTTGAGATGAAGTATGTTTGCTTTTCCTAGCTGTGTTTATACACTAGAGACCTGTGTCTAGGGGTCATAATCTTGGGGTGTGGTGGGTATGGATTTCAAGACTCCTGCTTCTTAATTTACAGCTTCATCAGGAGTGCTCTGTGTTAATAGATTAGTCAGGAGGCTTTGGGCTACATTCAGCAGAGATCCCAACTACAACTAGATTAGATAATAAGGAAATTAATGGCTTACAGCTAAATACAGAGAAAAGATGGGCTTCAGTGTCCATTCAGTCCAGTGTCACGGGCTCTGCTTCTCTGGAACTCCAGGATTACCTCAGCAGTGCTCTCCACGTGCGTTAGCTTCATCTTCATGGTGTGCTCTGATCGCATCAGAATGCCTTGGCGGAGTTTTGCCTTGCATTCACATACTACAACACTGGGGTGTCTCAGCCTTGGCATTACTGGTTTGGAGCCAGAGAGTTCTTCGTCATTGTGGGACTGTCCTGTGCTTTGAAGGATGTTTAGCAGCATTCCTGGCCTGTACCCGCTAGATGCCAGTAGCATCTTAAGCCAGAGCTGTGATAATCAAAGATGTCTCCAGATACTACCAGATATTTGCAGCAGAGTGGGGGGCACAAAAATACATTGGTTGAGACACACTGGTCTGAAGGAAGACAGACCATTTCATCAGGGGACTGAGAAAAAGTGTTTTGCAAAGGACTCCGAATTTCCCCCTTTTGTCTTACTGGCTTCACGTGGATCACTCCCCACTTCCACCCATCACCAGTAGGTGGGTAGAATTTCCTTCAGACTAATTAGGTCCATCACTGGATCTAGGAAAGAAATCAGTTCCCCCGAGGCAAGTAACTCTTCAGGATAAGGCGAGTGCCTCAACAGAGTTGATGGAAAGGGGTAACAGATGCGGGGCAGGAACCCAACAATGTCCATGCGCTGCATTCTTAATTTGTCCTGTTTTCTTCCTCTTAGTGAGGACTATGGAAAGAACTTTAAGGATATTACAAGCCTGATCAATAATACCTTCATTCGGACTGAGTTTGGCATGGCTATTGGTCCTGAGAATTCTGGAAAGGTGAGACTCATGCATACATAAGGCTGTTCTTGATACTACATGCAGGGCTATCAGATATTAATGCCAGAATTATCCAGTGGTACACAGCAATATATTTAGTTTACCATAACTATATTTTAAAATCAAACATAATTTAATATTGATCACAAAAGAATGGAATTCAGCACACAGGTTCTTATTTTGGTCCTTGTCCAAGATGCACCAAAACTTCATAATTATATGGCATATTTTTAGCATTGCAGTGTGTACCTCTTAAGACATATTTTAGTCTTTTGGGAAACTAGCTAATCTCAAACTGGCCAGGCTCAAAATCATAGTTCAAAGCACTTAGCTCAATCCAGGATAATATTTTTTGATAAGACTAATACTTGAGAAGTGGAGTGGCCATTTAATCTCTTTTTGTATTAATCACCATAATATTGCACATGTAATTGTAGGTTAATGATACCAAAATAAATTGTAAAAAAAAAAAAAAAAGTCACAGAAAGGAAGAAAAATTAAGTATGTGTTGCTTTATAAAGTTCTTATATTCCCTTCTCTATTTTAAAAACATATATACATTTATGTGTGTGTGTTTCTAGTTGTACACTCACTGTCCAGATTTCTAAATTAAAGAAAGAAATATTACCAGCTGAGGTCTGGGAAACTATGTAGGTCCATTTCTTATTACTCAATATTCAGTCAGATAAAAACAATAAAAGGAATTTTGGTTAAAAAAAAATCTCTTTTTGTAACTCATCTTACTTTTAGGGCTAAAATTTTAACTAATGTCTGGTGAACATGATGTGAGAACTTCTTGTACTCTTGCAGTATTATACCCTGAATCCAAACCTGCTTATTCCTAATCAGGTGATTTTAACAGCAGAGGTGTCTGGAGGAAGTCATGGAGGAAGAATCTTCAGATCATCAGATTTTGCAAAGAACTTTGTTCAGACCAATCTCCCGTTTCATCCTCTGACTCAGATGATGTATAGCCCTCAGAATTCTGATTATCTTCTAGCACTCAGCACTGAAGTAAGTCTAGTTGAGGAACTTCTCTAGCCTTTTGCATTTTTATAGTCTCAAAATATACTGTCTTAAAAGGACCTTGAGGGTAATGCTTTTATAGGAATTGGCATAATGTATTTCTCCCAATTTTTTTTTGCTCTTTGGTAAAGGGCATAACTTTCATGTGCTATCTATTTCAGGTAAGTGTGATGTCTAGTTGTCATTACAGTTGTTTTTAAGAGAATAGGTATGTGCCATTGGAGTAATGAACTAGAAATGGATGAACATTGTAATGTAACCATTCCTGTGCTGCACGGCACAAACATAAATTGTCAAACTCCTGGCGTTGTTATTGTTTCTTTCCTATGGCCAAACCACATCTTTATAATTTTTCCTTCTTTGTTAGTTCCTTAGTATATAAAGCCCATTGATTTCTGTCTTTGACGTTCATGTATTAAATATCCAGAGTCTTAAGTTCCTGTAATCCTTACCGTGTGACTTACCACACTCCTGTCCTCTCCCCGTGAACCAGTGTCCCTCCTTGGCTCTCCCACCGCTCTTCTGAAAGGTTCCTGGAGTACCTTTAGCATGGATGCTAAGGGCCCAGAATGACTGAGCTGCTGCAGTATGATAATCGTAATTATACTTTACCTTTATATGGCTCTCATTTTATTTCTTAGCATGTGGTCTGCTGACCAGCAACAGGAGATAGAATCCCCTGGGAGGCTGGTTTAAAGTGCAGATGCCTTGGCCCTGACCTAGATACAGCACATCAATGACTTTTGGTTGCAAGGTGGCTGGTATTTGTAATAGGCTCTCCAGCTGAGCCTGCACGCTAAAATGTGAGAGCCATTGCTATGATGACCATTCTGGGGACAGAAACAAGATCATTAAAAGTGGACAAGTCAGTCTGAGCAAAAGAGAGGCTAGGGAGGATGAAGGGCGCTGGAAGAGAGGTCTGAATTCTGGAACTTCTGTGGGCAGATCTTTAGCAGAGGTAAGGCTGGAGGGCTCAAGGAAGGTTAGAGTTAAGCTTAGCCAAAAGAGGCCACAGGAAGGAAACTAGCCTGCTGGGTAGGCTTCCGATCTTAAAGCAGTAATTCCTGGACATGGGCCAGCAGCGGCTTGAGCTGAAGGCCCTTCAGGGAGCAGAGAGACCCCATGGGAATGGACAGAACCATTGATCTCCCCTGTGACAGCGCCATGGCCACTATCAAGTATCTTAAGGTTTATCAGAACAGACTGTCCTCAGGAAGAAACAGGCACAACCTGAAATTTCTTCCAAGTGAGGGTAAGTTTGAAGTACAGATGATCAGGGTGGAGAAGGTGGACCAGTTTGTACTAAAGTGCGAGTAGGTGATATCAGAGACCCTTTCCTGTTTCTAAGTAGAATTAGATAAGTTAGAAATGCTGGGAAGTGAACTTTACCAGAGGAGGAAAAGAAAGAAGTTAGAGAAGGAAAATGGTGGGTGAGAATGGGGGGCCACTGAAGGTGTATTCCGCCTACATCAGCCCCACTTCATTTCAGCTGTACCAGGACATCTTTGTCCCCCCTCCCCTGGACCTGGGCTCACTAGGCTCCGGTTGCTGATGTAACTGACACGGTCAATTTTTATCTTAGTAAGTCTGCTGCCTTTGAAAGTATTGGCCAAACCCTCCTTTTGGGAACTCCACTTGCTTGGCTTCTGTGGCTTCATCTCCTTCGGTTCTTTCCTTTCTCCTAACCAGTCCTTCATGGTCTCTTTCTTAAACTCCTTTCACCCTGCCCTTAAATCATCTCTACTGGTCATTTCAGTCTAAGCAATCTCTTCCACTCTTGCCATCTGGGTACCATTGTATCGTGTCAGAGTCCTAAATCCCTTGCCTGGTCCGCGCTTCCTTGTAGGGCTTCAGATTCCTGTCTTGCTGCCCTCTGGGTACGCCCAGCCAAATGTCCCACAGGCACCTCGAACTTGGTCTGAAACTGGCTCCTCCCTGGCTCTTCTCTCAGACGTGCTCTTCTTCCCTTGTCATTATACTGGCTAAAGATTCCACGGTGCATCTGATCCCTTCACCAGAATCCCAGAGTGTTTGACTTTGACACACATTCCATCCAGCCTACAGAAAACGTTGTCCAGTTATACTGATCTAGCATCTAAATCTTCCCATGTGTATTCCTCACAGTTGTGGGTTAGGGCCTCACTAACTCTCAGTGAATTAATATGGCAGTTATTCCCTGCTTTTCCTGCTTCTAGTCTGGACCCTCTGAAATCCATCTTTCCCATTGTCATCCAACTCTTTCACCTGAAAAGGTAAAATTGACTCTGTCATTCCCCTGCTTAGAGCACCTTCTCCGTCAGGTGCCTCATAAAACAAAGACCTGATTTCTTGGCATGGTGTGGAGGGAGGGCCTTCACCTTTCTCCCTAGCATTAGTTCATCCCCCCCTCACCTTGGGATTTGTGCTCCATCCACTTCTGAAGGCTCTCAGCTCCCTGCACACCCTGCAGTGTTTTATCACCTCTCTGCCTTTGCTAGGACTAATCTGTCTTGTGCAATAGCATCCCTTCTCACCATTTGCCTTCTTTTGGTTACACTGCTCATCATTTAAGACTCAGTTCAGCTGTCTTCATAAACCTTCTCTGATGAAATGTCCCTTCTCCTACTCTTACCCCAGAGACTGTATTTCCATAACACTTACCACATTGTATAAAACTTTCTTCTCATTTGCTCCCCTCTTTAAACTGTGAGTTCCTTGGGAGCAGAGAGTGTATCTTATTTGTCTTTGTATCCCCAAAGCAGATCTGGTACAGTGCCTGGCACATAGTAGGCACATCATAAACATTGTTACTCTGAACTTCCAAGACCCCAAAGGGGCCCCATAAACCATGTGTGTGTCTGTGGCACTCAGGCAGCTCGGATGGAACTTCTTTGTGTGTTTTTACTGTCCTGAATGATTGGATATGAATTATTAAAGGTCATACAAGCAGCTGCACACGACAAAGCTGGAATTTTGATAAATCATTTATAATCTTTCAGAATGGCCTGTGGGTGTCCAAGAATTTTGGGGGAAAATGGGAAGAAATCCACAAAGCAGTATGTTTGGCCAAATGGTGAGTAGTAACAGAAGACTCCATATGTGCAGAGCCCTAAACCTTTCCTGACAGTGTTGCCAAAAGCCGTATGAATAAATATTGAGCACTTCCTATGTGCCAAGTACTCTTCAGGGTGCCTTAAGGGACACTATGGGGGTATGACACAGACCTTGACCTGGAGGAGCTTCTAATTCTGCTGGGAAAAAAGACTTATTCTCACTAAATGTTAGATTCTAAGTGTTACACATGGCATGTGCCTGAGCAACTACTGCCTGCAGAAGGTTTATTCTCTAGAAGTGGTGACATCAATTGCAGTAGTATAAAATACAGCTTTGACTTATGTAGTTCTCTATGCCTGGATTCATTCCTCATCTAGAGATCCATTTCAGTCACATGGCATGTAGCAAGGAGTCTAGAAGAGAACCCAGAGAGCTTCCCGACTGCTAGAGCCACACTGTCCACGCACCAAGACTCGTTCACTGCCCCGCATGGGGCCTCCCAGGTTTCTGCATTAAAGATGATACAGTGGAGGGGGCTCTTACTTGGGAGTCAACTTGTCTTTGTTCTAACCTGACGATGCTGCTAGTCAGGGGCTTAACCTCTGGGCTTTAGTTTTTTTCCTTTTGTGATAGATTTGTTTAGAGCTCATGGGGGATTGTTGAGCAAGAATTGAATTAAGAGCCTGCATAGCTCTAAAATTCTAATTAGGCTAGATCCTTGTTTAGAGCCTCTTCCTTCTTTCTCTTTGATTAATTTCAGCAAATTTGTTAATCTTGTTTCCCAGTTGATACCAGATTGCTGCCAGAGGTGAGGTATATGAGTCTAACTAACAGTGGGCACGTGCCAGCATGAGAACCCTATGCCAGAGAGCTCATGGAAGCAGGAGAGCTGTAATAGCAGGCAAAAACAGAACATAACAGGATGAAATTATTTCGTGCTAGACCAAGATAGCACACATACCTCAGCAACTTCTCATGGGAACACTGCGTTATAATTTCATATGGTTCATGTTCATGATGATGACCCATAATCCCAAGGCAGAGTTTAATATTTAATGTCCTCTATTTAGGAAGTCAGGCAAATATGTGATAGAGACATTGCCAAATATGTCTACTAAAATATTTTTTAAAAGTTGCTTTATTTCACTGAGTCTTTTCCAGCAAAATCTGGTTAAATGAGGTTTTTACAGCACCACTATGGTACACTGGCTTTTACTTTATGTATTTTTATGAATTGTGTTTATACCTTACATGGCCTTATTAGGAAGGAATAATTTTTCAAGTAACTGAGTTAACAAATTGTTTTGCTCCTAATGAACCTAAGCTATGGAGGATGTGTTCAACACTATAGTAATTTTGACCATTAAAATTCCTCAATACATAAGAATATCAAATCACCACATCATACATTTTAAATATCTTCAATTTTATTGTCAATTATATTTCAGTAGAGCTAAAAGAAACAAACAGGTAACTCATCTTTAAAACTAAAAAGTTATTTTGAAATGGTATTTTATTTTGAGTCCTATACAAGATTCTTTACTTTTGTAACTCATTTCTTTGATGAGTGTCTAAATATGAGAGAACTGGCACGCCGACCGATGTTCAGTCACCTTTGAGAGCTTGGACTTCTAGCAGCTCACCGCCTTCAGTCCTGAAAGAGCGCGCTCAGACTGCGCGCCTCCTGTTGGTGCTGGTCTGTAAGCACTGTCTGTGTCTGGATCCAGCTTCCTGCAAACTCCTTTTCCAAGTCAGCGTTTGAATAATTCACCCTCCGACCTAGTTGTCTATTTGAGATAAAGAACTCAATTACTTAGCTCATGCCCAGCATTGAACGAGGTTCTGAGGGGAAAGAGCACACCAACAGCCTGAGTGCCTGCCCTCAGAAGAACCCAGTGATGTAGTCAGAGAGCTTAGGCATACACACACATGTGATTCAAATATCTGACTAGGGACAGAAGAGTGCCAAGTAGCTTATATGGAATGATATAGAACAGTTCCCCAACCTCAACGTTAACAGTTTTGGAGCAAATAATTCTTTGCTGTAGAAGTTATCCTGTCCATGATAGGATGTTTGGCAGCATCCCTGGCCTCTGCCCAATCAAGAGTTGAAACAACTTCACCTCCCTCAGTTGTGACAACAAAACATACCCATAGGGGAGCAAAATCACCCCTACTTGAGAACCCCTGCTTCAGAAGTTTGCAGCAAAGAACTCTTCCAGTTTTAGTGACAGGGAAAGCTTCTTGGAAAAGCTAGATTTTAGTCTGGAGCCTGAAGATGTGAGGGTAAGATTTGGTTACATGGGAGAAAAGCATTTTAAGAAGGAAGCAGTGTGAGCAAAAAGGAGAGTGTAAGTAGACCAGTCTGACCAGCTAGAAGAGGTCACATAAGTAGAGGACTGGGGAAGATGCCTGGAGTCAGGCTGTGGGGACCTTGACCAGAGAGGCTGTGAAGTTGGATGCACAGCATCTGAGAAAGCTGGTACTTAGGGATGAAATTTACTAGACTTGCTTGGCACTTTGTGACTAAGGCTGACACAGTCCATTAGCAGTCTTGAGCCATGTCTTTTCCCTGTGTTTGCCTCATTGTAGGGGATCAGAACACACCATCTTCTTTACCACCTATGTGAATGGCTCCTGCAGTAAGTATATTTTAATCCCAGAAAAGAGTGTCCTGTGGTCCACGGTAGAATATTCTGGGTTAGAAGAGAGAGAAACATCAAAGGGCCTTCCATTCTCCTGTAATTTCAATAGCTAAAGATAGCTATTAATGATTTTTAAAATCTTGAAAGTACAACCGAATTACTGTGCCTACATGAAATAAAGATGCCAGCTATACACAGAGACAGTATACTTAATTTTAGCAATGTATTTACGTAAAGTAAATATTAGGCTACAAACAATAATAAATTGAAATGTATAGTGATTTCTGCAAAAGAGCATGGATTGTGTTTGTGTTGGAAACCATTGGCTTTCCAATCATTGGCACAGTTTCAGAGCAGAAAGCATAATCTTTTCATTTACTCATTCAACAAATATATTTCATTTATTCATTCACTCATTTGAGCACCTGCAGTAATACGCTAAACACTGTTCCAAAGGTGGAGAGAATAAGACACACCAAGGTGGGCTCTCATGGAGCTTGAATTCAAGTAGGGGCATTGGATGATGAGCAAGAAAACCAAAACTCTCAAGTAAGACAACTTAACACAGACTGAGATAGTTTCAAACAAGTATATGTGTCATGAAACAAGTAAAGCAGGATGTTGTGGCTGGGGTGTTTTTATGTAGTACTGTATTGGAATTAAGTAAACTCTTATCTTTCTGTTCATTGTAAAACCTCACATGTACAAAAGTAAAACCCAAATGTGAATTCTCTGTGTCTAAAGCCATATTATTTTATATTGTCACTTGATTAACATGCATAGGATTAAAAATTATTTAGCAATAAAATTAACACTTATAAACTAGGCGTTTTGAACTAGAAGCTCACCAGTAAGTGAACTTTTAACTAATACTTTGTCTTGTTTAAGAAGCTGACCTTGGGGCACTGGAATTATGGAGAACTTCAGACTTGGGGAAAAGCTTCAAAACAATTGGTGTGAAAATCTACTCATTTGGTCTTGGGGGACGTTTCCTTTTTGCCTCTGTGATGGCCAATAAGGTGGGGGTTCACCTCCTCTCTTTAGATTCTGATATTTCTGTAGATATGCCTCATATAGATCCCTTTTACTACTTGTACTGACAGTTTCTTTCTTGCCTTTTTACAATATTTAATAGCACTGTAAGATTTAGGGGTGATGTTTTTTATAGGATGATTGACTCTTCTGGGCTACTTTGTACTTCAGCTGATATGTTTTGGGATATGTAGACCCAGTGTTTGGGCTTTGCTCAGACATGGATACCTGAAAAATGCAATCTACTTGCTCATTATCCAGTGATAATAGAAGTAGGTAATATTATTGAGTACCTACTATATAATAGGTACTATTCTGGGTCCCAGGAATATAGCAGTGAGCAAAACAGATAAAAGTCATGCTTTCAGAGCTTAATAAATTCAATTAGGGAGATAGATACTAAGCTAATAAATAAGATACACTGTCAGGTAATGATTGAAGCTGTGAAGAAATCTAAGGCAGAGTAAGGACCTAGAAAGTGACAGGACTTGGTGCAATGCTGTTTCAGATAGGGTACTTTGTCTGGGCTCTGGGAAACCTGCTGAAGGGAGAGCATAGCTTTGTAGGCATCTAGTCTAAGGAAAGAGGAAGTACAGAGACACTCCGATTGTGAGAAGTGAGAAGAGCCACATGGCTGGAGCACAGAGAAGGGTGGTCTGAAGAGAGAAAGTCAGTGGCCAGATCGTACAGAGTCTTTATAGGTTATAATTAAGACCTTGGCCTCTATTCTTCATGTGTTGGGAAGCTGTGAAAGGATTGTGAGCCGGGGAATGGCATAATCTGGCTTCCCTTTCGACAGAATAGGTATGTGTAGAATAGCCTACCTGGGGCAGGGGTGGGAGCAGCAAGAGCAGCTGGGAGGCCATTACAGTTGTGAGAGACATGGCAGGTTGGACCAGGCTGTTGACAGGGATAAGAGAAGTGGTTAGATTGTGGCTGTATTTTTAAACATATTGCCAGTAGGATTTGCTGATGGATTACATACGAATTGTGAGACAATGAAAGGAACCAAGAAGAGACTCTTCAGCCTGAACAACTGGGTGAATGGTGGTGCCGTTTACTGAGATGGCAAAGATTGCAGGAGAAGCACATTTGTGGGAGGAAAAATCAAGAATCCAGTTTTAGATATGAGATGCTTATTAGTTCTAGCTAAGTAGAAATGTCAACTAAGCATTTGGGCATATGAATCTCCCAGAATTATATGGTATTTAAAGCCATATGACTAGATGCTATCTTCTGGAGGAATGAGTAGGTAGAGACGAGGTGGGAGGACTCAGCATGCCCTGAAGCACCCCAACACTTAAAGGTTGGAAAGAGATGGAGAATCCAGCAAAGAAGACAGGAAGGAGGAGCCAGTGAGGTAGGGGAACAGGACAGTGTGATGTCGTGAAAAGTGTGTTTCAAGAAGGAAGTGATCAGCTGTGTTAAGCTTAGATTAAAGTTAGATGAGTTCTGAGAATTATCCACTAGAATTAGCAAAATAGAGGTTGTTGGTGACCGTGATGAAAGCTGTGTCAGTGACATTAAAATACTAATTAGAGTAGGTTCAGAGAGAATTCGAGATGGGCAAATACACACAGTAACTACACATAACACCCTCATGCAGTTTTGTAATAATCCTCCCAAGAACCCTATGAGCTAACACTGTTACCTCAATTTTTGTTTGAGGAAATTGAGCAACTTGCCTAAGGTCACCCACAGATAGCACTCTGGTGGAAATCAGAGTGTCAGTTTCCAGGCGTAGCCTCCTACGCTGCACAGTTACTGTCTACAAAATTAAAATTCTATGTGCTTTTGGAGTCTAGTTTCCACCTTTAACAATGAAAGTAAGATCGGAAGTAAACATGAAGGTGTTGTTACTTAGGAAAATAGTAAACGTACTTGTCACTGAACTTTAAGGAGTATTTAACAGGAGGCCCTGAGACTAATTCTCCTGCCCTGTCTAATAGCTATTTCAAACTATTTATCAGAGAGTAGGTGTTAATTGTCTCCTTAACAGATCCTTTTAATGGCTAAATACTCCCTGATCAGCTTCCTTATGTTAATTTTTGATTGTCCTTGGCCTCTTCCCGGCTTGTACGCATCCCTTCACTATGGCAGTTCCAAGAGACTTCCTTCAAGAGGAGACACGTCAAGTCTTGACTTCCCTTGTGATCTCCCAAACATGGGTTTCACATCCAATTTTTAGACCCTTAAGTATCTAATTCTTTGGATTATGCCACGATCATCTCAAGGAGACCAAACATCATTTAAAAAATTATCTGAGCAAGCATAGCTATAAAACCGAACTAATGTTGGTCCCATCAAACCTTTAGTGGTATTGAAGGAGATTAGAACGCCAGAGGCTGGGGGGATAGTGCCTCACAGGGCCCTGTCAGAATGAAGGAGCCCCAGAGGAAGCCAAGACAGCCCCACTTACCGTATAATGAACTATTTCCATTGCCTGGAACTTTGGTAGAGGTCAGAAACTGCTTTGGTAATTAGTACTGGGACCTTTCATTTATAACAACTGTGCCCAGTGAAGAAACGGGTAATGATGCTCACAGTTAGTGATCATGTTCCTGCACATGGCGTCTTTGTGGAAAATTAAAAAGATAAATATTGACGTTTGTTCCAGGATACAACAAGAAGGATTCATGTGTCAACAGATCAAGGGGACACATGGAGCATGGCCCAACTCCCCTCTGTGGGGCAGGAACAATTCTATTCTATTCTAGCAGCTAATGACGACATGGTGTTCATGCATGTAGATGAGCCTGGAGGTAAGTGGCCCGCCCTTGAATGCACAGATTTAAGCTTTAGGGCCCTATTTTGAGTAGCTTTCTTTCTTATCTGTTGATTCTTCCTCTTACCTCTAGGAATTTATTAGTGTCCTACTGAATACTCTGTCTTAGAGATCACATGTAGCCTCTGTTGAAGAGGTAACTTGTTTTGGCACTCTTTCATTGGTTTATGTATGTTTCCAAGTGTTCTATGGCAATGCTGCTCAAAGAATGGTCAGAGAACTGGTACTGACTTGTAAACTCTTTGTTACCGAGTAAGTGCAGAAAGCAAAAGCAGGCTGTGAGAAACTCTTACAGTTGTTTGACAAAGTAATTTTCTGTCCATTGAATCTAATCATTAAAAAGTTGAGGATTGTATTTTGTCTTTTGTATTTCATTTTCTAGTGATTATATATTTTACAAAAGCCTTCCTTTGTGACATAATGGAAAATTTTTAATTTCTTTTAGTACAGATAGTTTGAAAAGCATTGTTCTAGAGTATAAAGATTTAGAGATGCCCCAAATTTTTAAAACAGCTGCTCAGATTAAGAAATACATATGCACCCCTATGTTTATCACAGCACTATTTACAATAGCCAAGATATGGAAGCAACCTAAGTGTCCATCAGTAGATGAATGGATAAAGAAGATGTGGTACATATACACAATGGAATACTATTCGGCCATGAGAAAGAAACAAATCCTACCATTTGCAACAACATGGATGGAGCTAGAGGGTATTATGCTCAGTGAAATAAGTCAGGCAGAGAAAGACAAATACCAAATGATTTCCCTCATTTGTGGAGTATAACAACAAAGCAAAACTGAAGGAACAAAACAGCAGCAGACTCACAGACTCCAAGAAAGGACTAGTGGTTACCAAAGGGGAGGGGTAGGGAAGGGCGGGTGGGGAGAGAGGGAGAAGGGGATTGTGGGGCATCATGATTGGTGCACATGGTGTGGGGGGGTCATGGGGAAGGCAGTGTGGCTCAGAGAAGGCAAATAGGGACTCTGGGGCATCTTACTACAGTGACTGCAATGGGGTATGGGGGGGACTGGATAATAAGGGTGAATGTAATAACCACATTGTTTTTCTTGTGAAACCTTCATAAAAGTGTATATCAATGATACTTAATAAAAAAAAGATTTAGAGATGCATAAGATAGGAATCTAAATACCGTACCTTTGCCGCCAAAATGTATCTGGGAAGAGCTTCTCTGTAGCATCTGGTTGATTCAGCAAACTGAACATCTACCATAATCCAGTCACTGAACTGGGTACTGGAATTGAAGATGGACATGAAATCTATCTTAAGTACCAAACCTTGATTAATTCTCAAGTCTTTGTCTACATGAAGAGAGACAGTTAGCTGATGTGTGCAGTTAGCCGGTCATGTGTATGGTTCTACTATTTTCTCTCTGTTCCCTCTCAAGACTTAGTGTTCCTGTTTGTTTGCCTATTTCAGATACTGGCTTTGGCACAATCTTCACCTCAGATGATCGAGGCATTGTGTATTCCAAGTCCTTGGACCGACATCTCTACACCACCACAGGTGGCGAGACAGACTTTACCAATGTAACCTCCCTCCGTGGGGTCTACATGACAAGTGTGCTCTCAGAAGGTGGGTCTTAGCGCTGCTGTCCTTCAGCCGGGCGTGCTGGGAGTCGAGGCTTTGGGGGGCTGGTCGTGCTGTCCTCCCAAGAAGGTTGCCTACCTTGCCAACAAGCCTCCCCAAATAAATTCTGCCTCTGTATTTTAAATAAGTTTGTCACATAGAACTAAAAAAAAGCAAAGCAACAGGAAGTCAAAAGAAAGACTTTTTAGTTCTAGGTTGTTTAGTTTATAAAATAAGTCTTCTATATTAGACAGTTCAGGCCTATAAGAATGAGCCTGAGTTTGAGCCACTTTCTGCTTTTCTCCTGCCTTTCTGAATGAGACCTGCCCTGACTCTGGTTTTAAATTCAGTCTGTCCTCCCGCACTCACACACATGCTGTCAGTCCCCTTCAGCTGTGCAAGCTTTTTCCATAGCCCTTATTTTCCAACATGCTAGATAATTCACCTATTTACATCATCTAGTGCCTGTCAGTCTCACCCTGCAAGAATATATTTCACAAAGTTGTTTTGTTTGTTTTCTTCACTGATACCTTCCCAAAGCCTTGGAATAGTTTTCACATGGCAGGCACACTGTAAATGTTAAATAAGTGAATTTTCCTCCATTTACTTTCTTGTTTGATTTTCCTTGGAAAACTCAAAGCATGTTATTTCTGAATTTCAGCCTGCAACAGTTTCTATCATTGAAAATAGAGAATAGGGAGGAGACATGAGGGAAAAAAAGATACAAGAGGGAGGGGATGTGGGATAGTGAGAGACAAAAACGCGGAATTATTAATTCAGCCTCACGTGCATATGTTCATTCAAATCTTGATATTCTCTAAAATAAGCCTGGTGTCCTGGTCTTGTCCGAGTAGAGTTAGGATGCCTTCCCATTATAGATTGTACTTCCAATGCAAGCAAGCAAGAAGAATGGACGTCAGTATGTTTACATTGATAAGGAAATAAAAGGTAT
The DNA here is from genome assembly GCA_029783875.1 of Phataginus tricuspis. Taxonomy (NCBI): domain Eukaryota; kingdom Metazoa; phylum Chordata; class Mammalia; order Pholidota; family Manidae; genus Phataginus; species Phataginus tricuspis. Next base: position 15,537,063 of record JAQQAC010012408.1, read on the forward strand.
CTTTTCTCAAGAGTTTCAGTCTAGATGATTTCTGGAGTCAGGTGGGTGCGTTCAGGTGCCGTATTTAGAGGGCTGCTCGATCGCCCACCGACAGGCACCTGAGCCGTGAGTCGGGCGGTGCGGTGGGACTCCGGGGTCACCAGGGTGGTGTCTGCTCTCAGGAGAGGGCTGAGCAATGATACACTGAGTTTAAAAGAGTGCTTCCGGGGTGGCAGGGTTCATTTCTTTCTTTTCCCGCTCAGATAATTCTATCCAGACGATGATCACTTTTGACCAGGGAGGAAGATGGAAGCACCTTAGGAAGCCTGAAAAGAGTGAATGCGACGCTACAGCAAAAAATAAGAACAAGGTTTGTTTTGTTCCAATCGTCATATGTATTTGAAGCAAAGAAGCAGTTTTCTTCTGCTCTTATCAACACCAGGCTCATTTGGATAAGGAAGCTTCATGCTTAATTAGGGCCCAGAGCTAAAGGTAGAAAGTTTAGAGACGAAAGTAATGAAATTAACTTAGAATGTAGGAAATAGGAACTGTGGGAAAAGGCCAAAATACTCTGGGTTTTCTGTCTTTTAAAGAAAAACAAAACTGAAGACTAACAATTTGTTAGTTTACTAAACTGCTGAATGGAAGCAGAATGGGCAAACGGCCAGTGATTAGCTAGGAGTCAGCATGGCAGCTTTGGGACGTTCAGAATTCTACAAAAAGCTGTGGATCAGCCATTCATGAGCAGGGCAAAGACATGCTGGCCAGAAACAAATACAAGAGAACACGGCCTTCTCTTCCCCTCTGTCTGGGCTTCTCAGAGCTGGGGGTGTGGGTGCCACCCCAGAGAGCAGGGGGGGCAGGAGTGGCCCCTCTGAGGAGAGGCCAAGAACTGGAAACACAAGGGCGTTGCTCCAGAAGATCCCAGATTCCAGGAGTGACAGGTTTTGATAGGCAAGAGAATAGAAAGACAAACTTTGTGTCTGGCTTCCATAGAATTTGAGAGAAGGTTAGGCTAACAGTGGGAGTTTCTTTAAAAAAGGGCAGTTTTTTAAGCTCATTTCCAAGCTCTCCTCAGAGTCCATGTGACTAGTGTGCACTCTGCTGTTCTAGGCTGGGTTTTCTGTTTTAAGAGTCCTAGTGTGAGCCTCTTCACCAGCTGGTGTAGGCAAAACAGGACAGCTACATGCAAGAGAATGACACTGGACGACTGTCTAGCCCCACACACAAAAGTAAACTTGAAATGAATCAAAGACCTGAATGTCAGTCATGAAACCATAAAACTCTTAGAAGAAAACATAGGCAAAAATCTCTTAAATATAAACATGAGCAACATTTTCCTGAACGCATCTCCTCAGCAAGGGAAACAAAAGCAAAAATGAACAAATGACTACATCAAACTAAAAAGCTTCTGTACAGCAAAGGACACCATCAGTAGAACAAAAAGACATCCTACAGTATGGGAGAATATATTTGTAAACAACATATCCGACAAGGGGTTAACTTCCAAAATATGAAGAACTCACATGCCTCAACACCCAAAAGGCAAATAACCTGATTAAAAAATGGGTGGAGGATATGAACAGACACTTCTCCAAAGAAGAAATTCAGGTGGCCAACAGGCACATGAAAAGATGTTCCACATCACTAATTATGAGGGAAATGCAAATTAAAACCACAATGAGATATCACCTCACACCAGTTAGGATGGCCAACATCCAGAAGACAAGAAACAACAAATGTTGATGAGAATGTGGAGGAAGGGGAACCCTCCTACGCTGTTGGTGGGAATGTAAATTAGTTCAACCATTGTGGAAGGCAATGCGGAGGTTCCTCAAAAAACTAAAAATGTAAATACCATTTGACCCAGAAATTCCACACCTAGGAATTTACCCCCCAAAAAACAAGATCCCAGATTCAAAAAGATATATGCACCCCTGTGTTTATTGCTGCACTATTTACGATAGCCAAGATATGGAAGCAACCTAAGTGTCCATCAGTAGATGAATGGATTAAGAAGATGTGGTACATATACACAATGGAGTATTATTCAGCCATAAGAAGAAAACAAATCCTACCATTTGCAACAACATGGATGGAGCTAGAGGGTGTTATGCTCAGTGAAATAAGCCAGGCGGAGAAAGACAAGTACCAAGCATTTCCCTCCTTTGTGGAGTATAACAACGAAGCAAAACTGGAGGAACAAAACAGCAGCAGACTCACAGCCTCCAAGAAGGGACTAGCGGTTACCAAAGGGGAGGGGTGGGAGAGGTGGGGGGGAGGGAAGGAGGAGGGGGTTGAGGGGCTTTATGGTTAATACACATGGTGAGGGGGCGGTCATGGGGAAGACAGTGCAGCACAGAGAAGACAAGTAGGGACTCTGGCATCTTACTGCGCTGATGGACAGTGACTGCAGTGGGGTATGGGGGGGAATTGATAATATGGGTGAATGTAGTAACCACAGTGTTTTTCATGTGAAACCTTTACCAGAGTGTATACCAATGATAGCTTAATAAAAAATATAAATATTAAAAAGAAAGTCTTCGGGTGAGATGAAGTGGACCTGCACCACCCCAGTGCTTGCCCCCTCCCTTCCCTATACTCACAGGTGCTGTTGTCCTTTTTGCTCCCTCTCAATGGCAGCACTGCTGGGGCCTTGCCTGGCCCCTGCCCTCCTCAACCTGCAGTCGTACAGGCGCAGCAGTCTGCGGCTTGCCTTGCCCCTCTCACGCTCCTGGGCCTCTGCAGGGGTCCCGTCTGCCTGTGAATAAAGTCTGTGCCTCTCACCTGGTGAATGAAGGTCCTCTCCTCCCTACAGGCTATCTTGTCGTTGCCCATGTCAGCACTGGTGTGCGCCTTGTCGTGGCCCAGTGCTGCTTACTGAGCGTCCTGCATGTGCCCCTGCCTCTGTGACCTCACCCACATCGCTCCTGGGGAGGCTGTGTGTGTCCCCACTTCCCCGATCATTAGGGTTAGTGGGGATCCTCCCCATCCTCAGTGCCCATCCTCAGTGTGAACCAATCATTCCTTTTAATTTCATTAATTGTTTGCTTGAAACTTTTTTTAATTGCAGTAAAATATATGACATAAAATTAGCATTTTAACCAATTTGAACCTCTTTTAAAGCACTGGATTTCATTCTGCTTTATACCTCAACTAGTTTCCGAGAAATACTTCTTAAAGACAGGACCAGGTCTTAATTCAAGTCACCACCACATCCTGTACAGTATCTGACATATGTCAGGCACTCATCAGGTTTATTTGTGTGGAATCATACTTTAAATATTTATCAGAGGCTTTGGTATAATTCACGAGTGAAATAAACTAAACCAGGTAACACATGAGAAAATGATTGCATCACCTGCTCCCAAAGACACTGATGCATTTCAGAGTCAAAAATGTCCCCCTGGGGCTACACTCACAACAAAAGAATAACCCAAATTAATAATGCGCAAAGGACTTGAATGGACATTTCTCTAAAGAAAATATACAAATGGCCAATAAGTACATGAAAAAATGCTTGACATCACTAATTATGAGAGAAATGCACGTCAGAACCGCGGCAGGAGAACACCGCATGGTGCTCACGGCTACTATCAAAATGACAAGTGAAGTCAGGGATCTGGAGGAAGTGGGATCCTTGTGCACTGTTGGTGGGAATATAAAGTGGTATAGCCACTTAATATATATATAAAGTGTGTGTGTGTGTATGTGTGTGTGTATTTATTCTAGTGGTTCCTCAAAAATTTAGATGTAGAACTATCATATGATCTAGAATCTCCACTTGTAGATATATATCCAGAAGAACTGAAAGCAGAGTCTCAGAGATGTTCACAAGCCTGTGTTCAAAGCAGCATTATTCTCAATAGCCACAGTTTTTTGGTGGAAGCCTCCCAGGCATACATTGACAGATGAATGGATAAAGTGTGGTGTATACATAACGAAGAAATAATATTCAGTCTTTAAAAAGCAGGAAATTCTGACATGTGCCACTACATGGATGAACCGTAAGGATATTATGTAAGTGGAATAGGGAGTCACCAAAAGACAAATACTGTGTGACTCCGCTTTCATGAGGTGCCCAGAGTGGTCATATTCATAGAGACAGAAAGTAAATGGTGGTTGCCTGGGGCTGGGAAGGAGGTACTGGGTAGTTACTGTGCAAATGAGTATAGAGTGTTAGTCCTGCAGGATGAAAAGTTCCAGCGATGGAGAGAGTGGTGGTGGTTGCACGTCTTAGCACCACTGAACTATACACTTAAAAATGGTTAAGATGTGTATTTTACCATAAAAAAAGTATCCTATTGAGTTCTGGGTCTAAGTTCAAAGCTTTATTAGAAATCTCTGTAGCTAAGTAAAAAATTGTACTTTTGGTTTTAACTGAAGCTTTGTTTTCTTTTCACAGTGCAGCCTTCATATTCATGCTTCGTACAGCATCTCCCAGAAGCTCAATGTCCCAGCGGCCCCGCTCTCTGAGCCCAATGCCGTTGGCATAGTCATCGCCCATGGTGAGCATCCCTGCCCTCACCCCCTGGGAAGAAGTAGCTAAGCACACAGGAACTCAGTCACAGCCTTGGACCCTGTAAAAAACCCACCATACGTAGCATTTATCAACTTTTTTTGAAATTCTTGCCTGATAGTGATACTTCGGGCTCTTCACAGACTCCCATCAGAGGGAGCAGCATATTCTCCCCTTCCCAAATTTTCAGTAGCCTTTTTTTCTATTAGAAGAAGTGTGATGGGAAATTGAATAAATTCATTCAAAATTATTCTCTTGGCAGTAAATCCTGTTTGATTGCTGATTTGTGCTGATGCAGTGGTGGGTTGTGTTGCAGGTAGCGTGGGGGATGCCATCTCGGTGATGGTCCCGGATGTGTACATCTCAGATGACGGGGGTTACTCCTGGACGAAGATGCTAGAAGGGCCTCACTATTACACCATCCTGGATTCCGGAGGCATCATTGTGGCCATCGAGCACAGCGGCCATCCTATCAATGTGATTAAGTAGGCATGAGCTCAGTTCCACTCTCACTATCTGCAGAAAGGGCAACTGTGACATGTTTTCAGTTTGTTGGCGGGAAGTTACGAACCCTGATTCATGTTTGTGCCGTCAGCAGGATTGTAGGGAAAGTTCCTGGAGGGACCGCATTCAAAGCAACTCAGATTGAATGCATTGCTTTTTCTTCTGAGTCCCTCCACATAAGACTTTTCATCGCTTTTTAAAATACACTTTTTTCTCTCCACAAGAATATTATGGAAGCATTTAAGCCCTCTGGGTGGGACATGATTCCTTAAATACAAGTTCTTGTAAGATAATTTCTGTTTGTTGATTTAGAAGCCCCTTTTTACATAGGTCACTACCTCTCTCCTTTGAAAGAGCATTTTCTTTGATAATCTCTGAATGAATTCCTTTTCCCTACCCTGTTAACTGTAGGCATTAAAAATTAATGCAATTGTGTAATTTTATGAAGACCTTGAGAAATGGATAATTTGCAGATTGTTTCTTAGAATAAAGTTTTGAAAATTAAAAAAAAAAAAAAAAGATCAAAAAAAAAAAATTAATGCAATTGTCAGTCAGCAAGCCATCACCTAAATATGAGGATTTTTCTCTGGTTTGGGATCAAACAGCCAGAGCGTTTTCCTGATATTACCATAAATGTTGACCCTCTGTCATGATATTTAATTATGGTTTCAGGTTCTCCACAGACGAAGGTCAGTGCTGGCAAACCTACATGTTCAGCAGGGAGCCCATCTACTTCACCGGCCTAGCTTCGGAACCTGGAGCTAGGTCCATGAATATCAGTATTTGGGGCTTCACAGAATCGTTCCTGACTCGCCAGTGGGTCTCCTACACCATTGATTTTAAAGATATCCTTGAAAGGAATTGTGAGTGTCTCACTTGACCTTTTCTATTAGAAGCTTATAAGCCTATTTCCCTAAGTAATCAGTTCAGTTTATTTTAGCTGGAGTAAGAAAATGCATGTGAGAGAGGATGGAAGGTTTTTCCATGTGGGAAATCAGGCAATGGGCTGGTATCAGGCAGCTTCCCTCTTCGGACTAGCAGTGTCCAAGAGAAAGAAAATAATTTAAATTATTCTATCAGTTGCATTATAAAAGAGAGAAAATTAATTTTGATAATATAATCATCTCAACATATCTGAAATAGTATCATTTCAACATGTAAGCAATATTTTAAAGTTATTAATGAAATATTTTACATTTCTTTTCTTCTATGTCTTCAAAATCCAGTGTGTATTTTACACTTACCCTAATAGTAAATTTCAATTCAGACCAGCCACTTGTGCCTAAGACTATCACATAGGGGTGTATAGCTTTGCCCCATTAGATCTCTGTGAAATTTTATGAGACTTTTTTGCTTATAAGGGTAGTACATGCTTGTGTTTGTCTAAAATTATTTCATAACACTTCAAGGTTTTTCATCCCTGTTACTGCAAAACTGTAAAGAAGAAACTTTAGAGGAAAATGTGTTGCAAAGAGCCTCTAATTGATTGTGCCACTTACCAAATGTTGAAGTGAGGAAGTTTTCATGCAAAAAGTTTTGGCTTAAATGTCAGTCATAGGTGAGGCTCTAGGATGGCTACTGGGTGGGCATGAAGCCTACACTGACCGCGTCAGAGTTCTGCGACTTCAAACTAGAAGTCATGTTAAAAGCCCAGAAAATGGCTTTGGAAAAGGAGTTAAAATGTTCATTGCAAGATGCCCCTAAAGAGTCACAAGTGGACCCAGGCCTCAGCACCAAAGATGCTGGCATTGCACGGCAAAAATGAAGAACAGAAGAAAAAACTCAAGCAAAAGTGACCACCCTGTGATCTACTGTTACTTGTTGGCATGACATAAGGCTCTAGGGTTCAAGATGCTTTGGTTAAATTTTGGTACTGACTGTGCCATGGGTCCATTTCTTCAGGGGGCTAATTCAGTGACTCCTGGAGGAAATAGAAATAAGGTTTGGACCTTACTTTTCTACAAGATGTTTAAATATGCTTTAATATTGGAAAGTCATTATTATCTGAGTTCATTAAATAGGCTGTAAAGAAGCTGGCTTATGAGTTTTCCCCTCAACAGGCAGCTGTGCAGTTAGACCCAAAGTTTAGCATCATTTAAAGATTTGTTGAACACCTGCTGTTTAACAGGCTCTGTGCTGGTCTTCACATCCAGAAGGATAAGAACCTAATCCATGGTCTTTAGGCCATAGTCTGAGTCATTTTTCTAAGAGTGGATGATACGATGTACTAAGCCAGGTTGACTGTCATCAACAGTATTCATTTGAAAGTCAGTCAACTAGAGTTAAAAGTGTAGGAAGAGAATGTTTTCCCTCCTGTTTGGAGCAAACTAACCCATGGTGAAATTGAACCCATGCTTTTCACTAATTGGTATCTTTTCCTAAAGGAAAACATGTGGTTGCTCACTTCTGACAGTTCCTGCTGACCATGGGTGCAATTGTGCAAGACACACAGATAGCAGCCTGTCAGTTTGGGAGGAACCCTAGAGGTCTTCTGTCCAGCTTCCCACTTTGAAACAAATAAGATTTTTCTTAATATTCAAATGGGTGATGACATGCAGAGAAGCCTCCTTCAGTACGAGGAAATACCCGTTGCTAGTAGGCTCCCTCTAATGCTAACTTCTGTTTGGAGTTCCAAGATGAAGCAAAGGCCGAGTCAGGCATCCCCACTCTTCTTCTTGTTCTTCCTATAGCCTGTCAGCTGCCTTCCAGGGTGTGCCATGCCGTTGCTTGAACAGCCTGTCTTTCCTTTAGGTGAAGAGAAAGACTACACCATATGGCTGGCGCACTCCACAGACCCTGGAGATTATGGAGATGGCTGCATTTTAGGCTATAAAGAACAGTACCTACGGCTACGCAAGTCGTCCGTCTGTCAGAATGGTCGGGACTATGTTGTGACCAAGCAGCCGTCCATCTGTCTCTGCTCCCTGGAGGACTTCCTCTGGTATCAGCATCCCTCAGATCTCTGTCAGCCCCTTCCCCATGCTGGTGGAGGGGAAAGACAGTCATCCTGTAGGGCTGAAAAATATTTAAGTCCTTTTCTTCCCCAGGAGTGGAGAACTGCTTCTTGTTAAGAAAACTGAAGCACAGAGGAAGGGAACCAATGTTGTTAATCACTGGACAGATACAGTTATCCTATCAGGCACTTAATTATGGGACGGGCCCAGAAGCAACCACCAGACATCCTGATCTGGCAGCGGTGGGAGAGAGAGGAGTATAAGGAAGAAGAGAACTTTAAAAAATAGAAAGAAGGTGATAGGACAAAAACACCAAAAAAAGTGGTACAGGAGCTGAGAGGAAATTGGACTTTAGTAAATAGCCTGACAGCCCAAGCTCAGCAGGTAAGGAACTAGGTTTGGAGTGAACTGCAAGGCAGAAGGCTGGGAGTGTGACAGGAGGTGACATCATATATTTATGGTCCACATATCCCCTCAAGGTGGGCTCCCTGGAGTTCAGGGCCATTCCAGTTTAAGGATTAGTTACTTGGCTGGCATCAAGTTAGTTGATTTGCAAGGACAAGGGAGTCACTGGTGGCCTAAGCTAGGTGGTGCCAGGCAAGTAAGAGGAAATTCACATCACCTGTAGTACTCTTGTGGAGCCTGTTACTTGCGAAAGATGACGGCAGGAGATAAAAGTAGATACCAAAGGATTTTGAAAAGAAGGCAGGCGGATAGCAGTCATGTCCTCCCACGTCACACTCTGTTGAGCTGCAGGCGACAGAGAACGCGAGGCTGAGCAAACCCCAAGCGTAGCCCAGTGCGGCTGCTCTTGTGTGGCTCATATCTGTCCGTGGCAACACCGGTGGCCCTGCCTTCTCTGCTTCCACAGCGAAAGGCATCAGGTCGCTCTGGCGGCCCTGTCGGGCTCATCTGCATCCTTGGCTGCACACAGGCTAGACTCTTAATTTCGCGAGCTTCTCTGAACGTGTGCTGCCGCAGAGATCCTTGCGTTGCACAGACTGCGCCCTCTGCCCTGACGGTCTTTCCTCAGCCCTTGCTCGATGCTCCCAAGCCTGGTGAATTCCTGTTTGGCCTTTAATACTTAGCTCAGATGTCACCTCCTCAAAGCGTTCCACAGTTTTCCCCACCTAGGCTCCCGCAGTGCCCCTGTTACAGGGTGTACTGTGTTTTCATTACTGTACCTAGGCTTGGTTCCACCATTAAACTCTGGACTTGCTGAGGGCATGGTATATTTGATAATCGTGTGGTAGTAACGATAGTAGCTGATGTTTATTCTATGAGGCACTGTATCCGTATGAGGCACTCTCCTAAGCAATTTATAGGAAGAGAGCAGAGCAGTCAGTGACCAGAGAAACAGAGCAGTGTAGCTTTGCAGCGTCAAGGCGGATAGGAGTGGGACAGCGTGCCACATGCCACAGACCAGGTGGACAGGCTGTGCTGGGCTGCGTTGCCTGTAAGCTCTGGTGCCACTGACATATTTTCAAGGTTGCCAAGGAATGCACAAAATAAAAAGTAAATGAGTAAAATAGAACAAGTAAAAAATACTCAGAAATTTGGCCAGTAAGGAGAGAAGGGTGAATGAAGAGGACAAGTGTAGGCTGAGGAGAAGCTACCAGGTGAGTGGGACTGTCCCTCCCACAGCCGTCAGGGAAGCACGGTCCCAGGGCAGTGGGCAGGATGCGGCCAAGGATGCTTATGTAGGGTCAGCCTCGGAGAGGAGGCAGTGTATTATTTCTTTGGGACGCATAGAAAAAGGAGGGCAGGAGAGATGGGACAGGATGGAGGCAAGAAAGGGCATTCATATTGGAGGCAAGGACCACCTGATAAGATAAGAGGGCAGAGTGAGGAGAGCAGAAAGGTCTGAAATGTGCCCTGTGGTTTGCCTCCAAATAACTTAATGATGGGTTATTTGGAGGAAGTCAAAAGTCTCGCTAGTTAGATCCGTTGCTGACGCCACCGTTTCTCTGTGTCTTATTTGTGAGTCCCCACCCCCGTCAGGCCGCAGTCATCCCCCTCCTGGGCCTGAGTTGTCTAGCCCTGAGTCCTAAGTCCACTGTAAGCTATTTTTTCCCCCAGTTAAGCCCCCTCCATGTCTGGATGGAGTCAAGATAGGTCACATAAGCCAGTGATAGGTTCATCTACTGAAAACTTTTTTGTTGGGGTAGAAAATGGACCTTCTTTACAGATGTCTCAGGCCTTCCTGAGCGGCTCTCTGGCGACTCAAGACTGGAATATCAACCACCCGCTGCCCACCTAACACCTGCATTGCTAGTCACTCTCCATCTTTCGGCAGCTTTGAAAGAGCCTTTATCTGCTCATTCTTGCAGTGATTTTGGCTACTTCCGCCCAGAAAATGACTCCAAGTGTGTGGAACAACCAGAGCTGAAGGGCCACGACCTGGAGTTCTGTCTGCACGGAAGAGAAGAGCAGCTGAGGACGAGCGGGTGAGGCGACCCCGTGCTGACGGATGAGCTGCTGCGGTCCCGAGGGCGGGCGCCTCTGCAGAGACCGAGAGAGTATGAGAGGCGTGCGCGAGAGCGCCCGCTAGGGCTCTCCGTGGTGGGGCACGCGTTCTCATCTGCCGGGTCGGACGTGGTAGTCACAGTCCCCCAGCAACTGTTGACACTAGTTTGACCAAGGAGCTAAATTAATTAAATTACATATAAAGAGCCACCATGTGACCCAGTGCTGCTCTAGAGGGGCCTCATTGCTTCCCTCCCCTGATAAACGCTTGCCCTCTGCTGTTTTTTGTACCACGTGTTCACATGCTTTCCTGGGGTCACAGTTCTTTGGCACAGTGTCTGAAGGCAGAAAGGTGGGCATATGCCTGCAGAAAGGTCAGGGATGCTTGGTCTGTTCAAGGCCAAAACTGCAAAACATCCCCAAAACATCCTTACAGATTTTCCATGCCCCTCCCTGGTCCCTGCCTGAAAGGTGGTGTAAGGACGAGAAACTTCTCTTTAGCTTTCCAAATCTTGTTTTCAGGGAATAGGCAAGAATCCAGGAATACATCCTTGTATTCTGTTAACAAATTTTCTCTGCCTTTCAGGTACCGGAAAATTCCAGGAGACAGATGCCAAGGTGGCGTGAATCCAGTTCGAGAAGTTACAGACTTGAAGAAGAAATGCACAAGCAACTTTTTGAGTCCAGAAAAGCAGGTGCGTTGAAGTAGATGTGGTTTAGGAACAAGTAGGGTTTCATGATCTGCCAGGAATAATTGAAGTTACAGCATCAAGAATTTTATTCCTGAACACGAAGTGGCCAAACTCCTTCTGGCAGGCACCCCTTTGTACAGGAAGCTGGTAGGACGAAGGGTGGGTCACATAACCCAATGGTGAAGCTCATTTTCTGAAACCTTTTTTGGGGGGGAAAAGATGGTATTCAGTAAAGTTGTTCCAGAGCTTAGAAGTGTAGACTTGAGGAAATTTCTGAGGCTCCAAATCATGTAGTAAAAAGACTCGAGATGTTTGGCCATAACGGGCTGGAATGGTGCCTGTGTGGAAGAGAAGAGGTAGGGTGAACCTGTGCTGAACCCTGCTAGTTATTTTCAGAAAGAAAAAACTGAACTATGGTAATCCTGGGCTGGTTTTCATTTAGAATCAAGTTATGGCGCTGATTACAGACCTATGTGACTGGGAGTTTGGGGGTATGGTAAAGAGGAAACCTCTTGATAAGGAAGCACTAGACCAGCAGTGTCACTTGGGGCAATCACCTGTGGGCCCCACTTCCTGATCTGTAAAAGGAGAGGTGGAGAGGCTGCAGTCCCCTCCTCTCTAATCTGCCAAGGCGTGAGGGCCTGACAAGGGGTGGGACTAAGAAGGCAGAGAGAGAGGAATGTTGTATGGGTGTGTGTACTTGTCAGGGGGCAAGTGCCTCCTCCCCTGCACCCCTCCCTGCACTCTTGGCAGCTGTCCTCAGAGTGTTTGTGTGATTGCACAGGACTTCCGCCCACAGGGACACAACTTGTCCCAGAATCCAGCTCCGCCTCCTCTTGGATACATTGAAAACACACACTCCCTATCTCCCACCCAGAAGCAGGTAGGTCACACTGAAACAATGATATGAAAAGTCTTATTTGTAAAAACTTACCAAAAATTAAGTAAAACAATAAGTCTTGGTGTCATATGAAGGCCTGCCTGCAATAGCGTCGGCACAGCTTCTTCCCAGGTAGTGGCCCCGCTCTAGGTTCATTCAGCCCCCTAGTACCACAGTCCTCCTCTCCTTAAAAGCTCCGAGACTCATGAACAGTGGTAGTGGGGACAGTCACAATGACCATTTGATCCAGGGACATTGAAGCCACTGGGTCTGCACCATTCTGACAGCTTCAGGGCAGTTGAGGCTCTGATTGCCCTCTCCCAGCTGTGACATTCTCCTGGCAGCATCGATGTGGTTCATCTTGGGGGGTTGGAAATGTATCATCGAGTGCCCAGAGAATGCAGATCATTCACAGGGAAATGAGGGGAATAAGCAGCCTCTTGAATTCAGTCCTAGAGTATGTATGCCCCAATTTTTTGTGTTTGTGTTTTAATTTATGAAGAATTCCAAGTCAAATTCTGTTCCAATTATCCTGGCCACTGTGGGATTGATGCTGGTCACAGTCGTAGCCGGAGTGCTTATTGTGAAGAAATACGTCTGTGGGGGAAGGTAAGGAGCATGGAAGTCAGTCAGAGGTGCTGAATTCAAACCAGAAAGTCAGCCAAGGGCCCATGGTTGAATTGGCCCTGGGAAAAAAACTAGCTAGTTGAAGTGATATTCCTCAAACATCAGGCCCAAATCTTCTCAGATCTTATACTTCCCATATGCCAGCTAAGGGCTGTGCTTCCTACATGTGTGATTCATTCTGTGAGTTTATAAAACTTGGGAAATGCACAGCCCTATAAGAAGTGCACCCATCCCCACCACGTGCAGGCTGACAGAAGTTTCCATCCGCAGGTTCCTGGTGCACCGATACTCTGTGCTACAGCAGCACGCAGAGGCCAATGGCGTGGATGGTGGGGATGGTCTGCACACCGCCTCTCACACTAATAAAAGCAGTTATCATGACGACTCAGATGAGGTGAGACTATTTCTTCTTGAGGGCTGACCCGGAAGTACAAAAAGAAGAGTGATTCTTTTCGTGTTCTTGACCGAGTGTGACTGAGGCGGAGGAGGCTAGAGCTGAAAGCAGCAGCCGAGTGACTGCGAGGCTTGGCCGGCCCAGAAACTAGGGGATTGCTTGCCACACAGGAATTCTTGAGTCTGTAAGCAATGTGCTCTATGTCTTTTCAGGACCTCTTGGAATAGCTCCTCTAAGGAGCGGGACCGAGCATGGATGCTGGAACTGCCATACCTCTTACACTCCATGTGGCTCCAACTTGGGGAAAGAAATTTCCCATTGCGAGGGACCCAGCGCTGTTTCAGCTGCTTCCGTCAAAGCCAAAAGGACCTACACAAAAGAAATGCGAGGGTGGGGTGGGGAACACTAAACACTCTTAACAATTTGCTCTGAAAAGAGGGGATATTTAAATTCTTTAACTTTTTATTTCAAGTTCTGTCTTTTCGCAAAGTATGCGCTCTTTTGGTTTGGGTTTTGTTTTTTTAAGGGAACCGAAATGGAATTTGAAGAGAAGCCTGTGACCCCACTGCTGCATGTTTTGCATGGCGCCTGCCTCGGGGCCCCCACCGCCCCCCCACCGCCCCAGCATCAGCCCCCACACGCGCCTGCTGCTGCCCCCGGGCCCTGCTGGCAGCAGGCAGGGCTGCAGGGGTGAATGGAGAGGCTGTAGTGGCTGGCACGACTGGGCAGCCTCTCTCTCTGGAGGCATCTCTGCTCCCAGAGCAATGCGTGCGAGCTCCTCACACCATCTCTGCTTTTGTTCTGTTCTGTTTCAGAGGCCCGTAGACCACAGGGGTTTTTCTTTTCCCCTGTTTAATTAGACAATACCCTTGTTGATTGCCCTTTGGCGACTGACTTAACCGTGGGCTTCCAAGACACTAAACCAGGAAAACTTAGTGGGCAACATTTTTAACTTGAGTCAGGAGGAAGGGAGTGCCAGGGAATTTAAAAGATTTAACACCTATTAAGGAGAAATTCATGCTTCTGAGACCTTTCAAGCCGTGCTCTGCCTGTGTGCCAGTGGACTTGCTCAAGGACAGGGTCCCGGCTTGCCCCGGGTGTGTGCGCAGGCCGAGGGGCCTCTTCACCAGAGCCGCGGGTGCGGCCTCTGAGACAGCACATCCCCGTGGCCCGCGGCCCCGCCGCCTGCTGCACTGACGGCTGCTCACCTGCTGCTGCTTGGGCTGCTGTTGTACGTGGAGCCGGGACTGGACAGGTTTTCCGATTTATAGACTGTTTGTTAAAAATCAGAATTTTATTACCAGGTTCTCCTCCTCACCCCTTTTCTCCAGCTTTGCCAAGTAATTTGTTGGCATGAAACTTTTGGCTGTGAAAAAGTGAAAACGTACTTTCAATATAGATCATATTTTCTGTGATATATTAAGTTCTTATTTTAAGTTTAAGAAGTTTTCCATTTGACATTTTCTTCAAATTAATAAATTATAGAATGTAGTGAGGTGGATTTTGGGGTGGCCATATAGTAAAGGAAAGCTGCGATAATTAGTTTTACTACAGCTTGAATATTTGCTAACTAACCTTAATACACTGTTTTCAGTCAGCCTGCCTAACTGTGCTGGTCGCAGTGTCTCCCATTAAGTGTGATTGGGACACTCTGGTAACCGCCTTTCAGCCAGCTGCTAGTTCATTTTGTGGCCAGAAAGTCAGTAAAGAGTCAGCATGCCAAATTAACTTCTGTCAGAACGAGCGAGCCGACGGCTGAATCTTTTCCCTCGCCAGAACCGATCAACAACTGCAGGGAAAGTGGGGGAGGGAGTGAATGGAGAATTTTAGGGGCTTTGAAACTACGGTAAAATTAAATGAGTCAGGGAGCTTCAGTTAGAAAATGAAGTTCGGGCAGTTTTTGTGAAGAGAATATTTGTTAGTCAGACAGCACTGGTCTTTTAGGTCAAGCTAATTCATTTTGTGTGATTTTTAAAATAATTCCAAAGATAAACCAGCCCACAAATGATAGAGTGTCAGGTCTTGTTCTGGACACCCTTACCTCCTTCCCAAAGTGAATTTGGTGCCCAGAAAAGACCTAGTTACACCATACACCTTTTTTACCAGCATATACCCACTAGGGTAGATGGGCTGATATATGGTAATTCTCTGGTTAGTTTTAAGATGTAGGAAGGTTAATATTCTTCTCTAACCGTACCGTATAAGATACAGGGCTCTTTGCTTATAATGCTATCTGGGGTTTCTGTAGAACTTGACAATTCTCAGAGCACTTTCACTTACATTATGTCATTTGAGCTTCACAACATTCTTGTGAAAGTCTAAAAAGGGGGTTGTAAATCCCCATTTCTTAGGAGATGGAGCAGAGGTACAAAAATTGAGTAAATTGTCCAGGGTGTCTCTGTGTGTTACAAGAATGCCAGTTGATTGTCTTCAGAACTTTAATATTTTTATGCATGTAAGTGCTGAATACTTGGAACCGGGCTTCCTTCTTGCGGGTGACTTGCTGTTCTTTGGGATAGGGATCGGTGGCATTTCTGTCACAGCACTATTTAGCGTCTTTTGCCACCTTGGTAAACAGGACATTTTATTGTTCTGTTTCTCATGGCTGAAAACAAGAGTGATGGTAGTTTTGAATATGTGTTTTAGAAACTGCTGCTCACCTCTTTGAGGGTCACCGTGCAAGAGTGCAGAAATGGAATCTCCATCGGTGAATCTCCTTCTGTGTTCTCCTTGTTTTCCCACCCCTGGCTGGCAGGCTAGCTAGCTAGCTCAGCTGGTTTGAGGACGGCTAACAGACCTGGTTCATTCCCTTTATTGGCTAGTTAACTTCTACATCAGCCTGCTTACTCAAAACTGTATGCTCTCAGAGTAAAACAGCTTAAATCCACGATAGCTTCTAAAAAAAAAAAAAAAAGATCTCTAATTTGTTCCACCGAGGTTAGAAGCATTATCTTTGAAAGTAAAGCATAGTATGTCACTGTATAAAGTCTCAGGCCTGATGCAAGCAGAGGAGATTGTTTCTGGAGTTTCAGCAGTAGGATTTAATGTGGTATTATAGGCTGGACATATCAGACTGTCCAAAGTGGTCTGAGCTCTTAAATCCAGGTGAAGAACTCACCATCCTTCCTGCTCTGTGGATAGGAGTCTTGGATATAAAGGTCTTTTCAGCGAGACCAGAGACTAGGGATGCATATACCTTGGCTGTTAATCGAATGGAACACCATTTAGAAGAATAAGTATTTGGAGGGCTGTGGCAGTTCTAGACTGGACTCAGGAGATTCAGTAGATTTGCTATAACTGAAACTTAGAACTTGCCATCTACCTTTGAATAGGCTTTCACTGTGTGTCTCTCTCACTCTTAGGTTTGCCTCTGGGCGTCTCCATGCCCAAGCTGGCCTTTCATCCCTCACAGATTAGTAATGTGCTGACCACCTCCAGCCCATGCATTTGGCTCTTTAAACCACAGCTGGTTCTTTTCATGGCCTTCATCATGATAACAGGATACAAAGGAGTGTGGGGCTGTCAACACCCACCCCAGGTGGCAGGCTGGCCTGGCTTCAGTCATTTCTTTATTTTCCAGACAATTCACACAGGTAGACAGATTCTCTCTGTCCTTTTAGGAGAGCTCTAAACACCCTTGCCCCAATACGCAGTGGCTACAGCGTCATCCTGCTCATTGCTGGCAGAGCCCTTGACCACATGTGAAACCTGCATACTTGCAACTGCTAAACAGGAGAGATCCACTTTCCAACGTTGCTACTACCTTCTCTCAAGCAGGAAAACAACATGGACATGGACTTAAATGTCCTTTGCACAAAACCAAAGCCTAAGATTGACCGCCTGATGGAGTGATAGGGAGGGCCAGGCTTTTAGCACAGGCGCTCAGCAGCTGCTGGAACTTCTATTGCATCGGCCACTCCCCGGCCAGCTCGGCAGCTCTGGGAGCCCGTCCTGCCCTCGCAGAGCCTGGTCGGGCCGCATGGAGGGAAACCGCAAGAGCAGGAGCAGGCTCATTTCCCGGCTGCCTTGCGCCAGAACCATAAGAATCAGAACATTAATTTGAAATTGTCTTCAGTGACTTGCCAAATGAATTTTTTCACACCAGTACATTCTTAAGCGCCCTTGTTTATATGGAATAACATGAACTGATCTGTACCTTTATTATATATATGTGTGTGTACATATATACATGTATAAACTGTACAGTGTACATGTTAATGACTTATTGCTATGTCCCAAGTCTTTAATGCAGTTCTCATCCTCCGCATGCTCGCAGTTGGTGGCCAGATGACTTGAATGATCCCCGATGGTTCTGCCCCCTCTCGTTTTCAGACATCGAGGGAGGGGGCTTTGGGTCGTGCCCTCGTCACACTTGTGCACAGAAATGCTCAGGGTGCCCACGTGCCTGTTGTTCTACTCTCTCTTATCTCTTGTTATCTTTCTGAGCATGGGGTCCCTCCCTGTTCTATAACTTCTCTGTCCCTCCCCAGGCTGTGATACAGCTGCATTCTGACTCAAGTGTAAAGCAGTATTAAGATCACTACTGCATGTGCGCTAAAATCCCAAGTTTCGCTGTTCCCTTGAAACAAAAAATTGCATGTGAGGTGGGATAATCAAGTTTCAGTGACCCATGTCAGGAACACAACAAAGCCAGACCCCATAATAAAATTCCACAAAATGGAAATGAAACTCAAATTTCTTTAGCATTGTGTAAATAAATCTGGATGTGTTTAACTTTGTACTGGTAATTTTCTGTATATTTGCAATATTTGGGTTAGAAATAAAACAGACTGAACTTTGTTACCAGACCTACTGAAATGACTAAGCTACAGTTTGTTAATATGATAGCTTTTCCAGTTTCCTAGCTTCAAAAATCAAACTTCCAACAACCAGAGAATAAGCCAGTTAGAGAGCCAGGGCTGTGCATTTATAGCATTAGAAGTGTTAGATAATTTATGGGGAAAACAACTCACTTTTTTCTTGTTCTTTACGCTCATAAAGATCTACCTCCCGAGGGTGTTTGTAAGACCAGCTCTCTTGTTCTTACCTGGAAAGCCTGGCAGGCCCACCTCATACACCGTCTCAGGTCTCAGCTGCATATGATTATTCATGGCAGCATATAATTAGTCTCCTGAATTGCATGTTCCTTATAGCAGGTTTGACAATGACATCATTTGGAAGTTTTAACTTCAGTATCTTTCCGTTTGCACCTCTTATATTTCTCTTGTTGCTTTTACTCCAAGTCCTTCCTGATCCATTTCATTTAAGCATCTTCAAAGAATGGCAGCTTTCCTCTCTTCCAGAATATTTCTTTTAGGAGACGTTCCTGCCCACCCCCTGGAGCCTTTAGCCAAGTCTTGAAAGCTGCTTCTCAGCCCACATCCTGGGGTGATACACCCATTGAATACTTACTCTGGCATTGTTGTCTGAAGATGACAAGGCAAACACCTTGTTCTGGAGGCACCCGCTATCTTGGGGAAGAGTTCCTCCCCCAGGAGATGATCTGAGGTAGTTTTATTTTCAAGAATTCTATCTAACAGTGTTGTAAGACTTCCTGCACCAAAATCACTATGTAACTTTTAAAAATGCAGGTTCCTGGATCCCACCAAGACCTACTTAATTAGACTTTCTAACAGACCATAGGAGTCTGCATTTTTAATTTGATTCTTTCATACCTTCGTTGCAACAGAGAGCTGAGATGGAAGACCTGGGCCGATCTCCTCACCGAAGCGTGGGTGAAGTGGAGAGTAAAGGGAGGTGTGTGCGGCCCCCTGGTGTGGACTGTCTGTACTTACGAGGGCCTTGGCTGGGTCAGGCAAGGGATAAAGATCACAAAGGCCTTCACGCTGGTCTCAATGTGGCCCAAGGGCAGCCTCCTACCGACTCGCCCCAGAGGCCAGGCGCCCTTGTCTTCCTCTTCAGCCCTCCTCGCGCCTCATAAACAGGTTCCTGGCCCCAAAGTGTGTCCACGGGCTCTTCTGGCCCTCATCCCCTATACAAGTTGCACAAAGGGAATGCTGGGCTTCTGTCCCACCCCAAGATAAAAACACAGGCTTCTGGGATCCTGCTGACTCTGCCCCTAAACTGAGGCCTAAAGGCAAAAATGTGTAGGGAGCCTATTCACCCAACCAGCTCATTTCTTTTCCATAAAATAAAAGTGCCGTGGAGCGGGGAAGGGGGTACGTGGGAACTCTCTACTTTCTGCTCAACTCTGCTGTGAACCTAAAGCTGCTCCAAAAAAATAAAGGCTATATTTTATAAAAATAACAGGAAATGATGGCTTCTGGAGATAAGTGAGTATGATAGGAAATCAGATAATGGGATGGAGCATACAGAATGATAGTTTGGTGTGCCTGGAAACCATATGGGACCTCTAGTATGTAGCTGACACCGACTATGGGCTGGTCACTTTCCTGTACTTTTATCATTTTATCCTCAACACAATCGTAGCATCATCATCCTTTGTTTCATAGACCAGGGACCTGAGATGCAGAAGGATGCAAGGTCGCCCAGCTAAGGAATGAGTAGTAGCTGAAAGTCACCCTCGGCCCTCTGACCTTGTCCTGGCCCTCCTCTGTGCCACTGCTGCCTCCCGCTCCATTTGTACTTTATCTCGGGGCAAGGGAGCTCTCAAAGGCGCAGATGCTAGCCTGGCCCCCAAACCGCTTACCTCTATCGAGCGCCTAATTGACCACCCTCAGTTCTAAACCCTTGTCACAGATCAGCTCTCATGAGTCTCATGAAAACCCTATGCTTACATCATCTCTGTTTCACAGATGAGGAAACAGACCTAAAAGAGATTGTGATGTGTTGCAGGTCACACAACTAGTTGGTGATAATGCCAAACGGGACCCCAGGTCATCTGACTCCACAGTGTGGACTGTACCCTCCACTGTCACTAGTGGGGAGGTGGGGAGGATGGGACGGAGGAAGGTTGAGTTGACAAGACTCTACAACTCACTGAACGTGAGAGCACGGAGCGAGCAGTTAGAGGCGTGCCTGTGAGTCGGCCAATACCGGGCCCCGTTCCTTGGACATGAATACCCCGCTGGATGAGCAGCAGGTCAGGAGCCTAGACGCCGTCCGGTCCTTCTGACGGAAGCCAGAGGCCCCATCTGGAAGGGTGTGCGCACAGGATGGGCCTGGGGCCGGCTGGGGCGATTGTCTGAAGCGCCAGCTCTCCTCCCCCACCCCCGGGGCTGTGTGGGGCGAGTCATCTCTCTCCCAAGATAACCGGGCCACCGTGGTCCTCCTGTGGCTATTCTAGGCCGCTGATTCCCCTCTCTGGTGGGAAAAGGCCAGCCCGGTTTCATGACCCTGTGGCTGGGACCCCAGGAGGCCGGCTGGAGAGCAGGTGTGCAGCCTTTTTCCTCGCCACCAGCAGTGAACCTGCCCCGGGAGCCTAGACTCAGGGTGGCCTGGCCTGGCAGCAGCCACCGTCCAGGTGGGGCCTAGGGTCTGCGCCGAAGGTGAAAGAAGCCAGCCCGGCTGGCGCCGATGGGCCCCCAGGCTCACCTCGACGGACCGGCAGCCCCCTTCCCCAGCAGCAGCCCCTGTAGAAGGTGACCCGTGGGGTGTGGGGAGCGGTGGGAGACCGACAGTGGGAGCTGTGGGTGCATCCCTGTGCGCTGACGCACCTCCCGAGGCTTCTGCAGAGTTGACTGCTGTGGGATGGGTGCTCGGGGTGGAGAGGCGCTCGCTGAGAGTCCCCACCCCGTTTCTCGGTGGGTCCTTGCTGCTCAAGTGCCTCTGCTGGGCTTTTGCTTTCTAGCTGAGAAGCTAGTGAATAGTGTTTGTGGCACTTTATAGTGGCTAAAAATGATGTTTCTATTGTTACCTTTTAAAAATATCCGCCACAGGAATAAAAGGATATACTAACATATCTGGTATAGTAACGCCTGCCAGGCAGGGGGTGAGGGCTGAGATGGTGGCCATTTGGATCTGAAGAGGGAAGTGAAACACTTTGAGCAACTGGGAGGCTACTCGGTGACCCGTTCATGATGCTCTGCCTCTGCCTGGGGCCCAGGACCTCCCGCAGCCCCGCCACTGGCTCCCGTGGGCCATCTCAGCCTCTCAGAGTCTGGGCTCCATGGAAGCAGAGCCCAGCTGGGAGAAGCATGTGGCTTTCCCTCCATGGTGGCTTCTGGGAGCTTCTAACAAAGGGGCATTTTCAAGCTCAGAGGTGATGGGTGCCCCTTCCAGTCCCAGGTTTCCCTGCCAGCAGCCCTGCCACCCCCGCCCCCCACCTGTCCCTGGCTGAGCGTCTGCTGACAGTCCGGTGACATGCACCCAGGGTGTGTCCGTGTCTGGCTCAGCCGACCAGAGAAGGAAGGCAGGAGCCGGGCTTTTCCCTTCTCCTGTGTGGTAATTGGCAGAAGCAACCCGCAGGGGCTGCATTAAACATTTAGAAGTTACCTGCACAGAGTCCCTGCTTTCGGGGCCCTTGAAGTCTTTAGTGCCCAACCTGCAAAGACCACAAACCAGAGACCCAGGGTAGAGAGCAGAGGTAGTCCAGACTCAGTTCCCAGAGCTGCCCCAGCGGCTCAGTGACCTTGGACGAGTCAACCACCTGCTCAGTCCCAACGTCCTCTCTGTAAACGGTGGTCAATATCTACCTAGTAGGGTGGCTGAAGGGCGGTTGAGATGACCCAAAGTGCCTTGGAAGGGGCCGAGCCGAAGCGCAACTAGGTAATAAAGCATTTCCAGCTCAGGGGTAATGACCGGGTCCTACCTGCAAGCAGGGTGTGCGGCAAGTTTGATAGGCACCTCTTCTCGTCCTGATGGAAGATGTGGGGTTTTCAGCAGCCGTTTGCATGCTGAGGGCAGAGAGCTGGCTGAGCTTGCCCCACTGAAAAGAGTGAGGGGAAGTGGAAGGTGTTGGGACATATTATGCTGGGCTGGTCTTGAGGCAGAAAAATCGTTTCTTCCTCAGAAGGCCTAGGGACTAGTCCCAGGTGGAGGGGAAATGCGGACTCCCTGACTCTACTGGTCTCCACAGACCCCTGGGGGAGGACACTCATCTCCCCCCAACCCCGCTCCTCCCTCTGGCTGCGGGGTGGACACTGCGGGCGGTCAGCTCCCGATGGCCCCTCGCAGGCCCCACACACGCAGCCTAGAGAGCCCTGCTCCCCAGGCCTTGGCCACCAGCAGTTCGGCCCATTAGCATCCCAGAGGTCACTGGCAATGAGGACTCCTTGGGACGTTTTGCAAAGTATGTTTGCACCTGTGATCTGCTTGGGAAAAGAAGACATGAATTCAAGTCCTAGCTGTCCTGTGTCCCTAAGCAAGTCAATCCACATCTCTGCGCTTCCATTTTCTCATCTGTAAATTGAGGGATTGAACTAAATCAGAGTTCTTAACCTTTTGATGGATAGGGACTCCTAGGAAAATCTGATGTAGATTCTCTCCCCAGGAAAAATACTCAAAAAAGTCAAGGGAATTTATAAAATCCCTGAAGCCCATTCAAAGGTCCTAGGGGGCGACATGAACTTGAACTAGAAGGCCCCTGAGTTCCCTGTGAGCTCCAAGGACTTTTTCTTCCTCTTAACTCCTCACTTTCCTTGGGGGGGG
>JAQQAC010012408.1:15560147-15583126 GCA_029783875.1 Phataginus tricuspis
GGGGGGGGCCCTGGGGGACCAAGAGGGGGGCCCCAGCAAGGCTGTGAGGACAAGTGAGAGCAAGCAGGTATCAGAAGCAGAAATTCATCCACGGCATCAAAATCAGCTACCACTGGCTGGCATTGAGCTTGTATTCAAGAAAGCCTGTTACACAGCTATATGAGCAGAGGTGAGTAGCCAGCACTAGGAGACCGTTCTCTGTGGCCCCCAGTACCACCCAGAGGCACTTTGTCCTCTAGAGGCAGGGCTGGGCAGGGGCCAGAGGACTTCGCAGTAGCGAGAGGCTAGAGGACAGGCTGCGCCCCTGGCACAGAGAAGACGAGACCCTGAGGCCCAGCAGGAGGGCTCACCTGCTGACTGCAGCCTAACTGCGCCCTCCTGCGCCCACACTGCTCTGTGTCTTCCAGGCTTGGGAGGCTGGGTCTCATGCCTGGGAGCGACCTTCCTTCCTCCTTCCTTCCTCTCACCCTTTCTTCCTCCCTTCTTCCCTTCCTAGCCTCTTTTTGCTTCTACAGATAATTATTTTGTGCCTGGCATTGTTATAGAAACGAACAAAATAACTTCCCTATGGAGATTATATTCTAGTGTATGGAGATAGACAATAAATAAATTAAATAAATAATAGATGGTGATAAATGCTATTTTGAGAAATACAACACAGTAGGATCGGGCTAGGGCGGGAAGCACACTTTCTGTTTTAAACAGGCTATTCCGTGACAGTCTCATTAGTAAGGTGATATCTGAGCAGCAGCTTAGAGATGAGAGAGCAATGCATGCAGATGGTGCTTGGGGGAGATGTCCTCCATGCAGACAGAGCAGTAAGTGCAAAGGCCCTGAGGCAGGAATGTGACTTAGGGATTGGCACCACTGTGACTGTAGCAAAGTGAGGGAGAGAATGGTGGGTTTGGGGTTAGAGAGGTGACAGGACTATAGTGGAGACTGGTTCAGTTTGGGAAGGTGGACAGCCAGTGCAGGGATTTAGTGAGAACTGACATGATCAGGTATTGGTCTTAAGGCTTTTTCTGGCTTCAGAGTTAAGAATAGGCTATAGGCAGGTCTCAGGCACTAGCAAGATCACCAGCTGAGAATGAGCATCAGAGAGAAGGTATGGACGTTTTGGAAGAGGAAGATGTGCCCTGGTCACTCAGGAGAACAGGACACTGAGTGAGCTAGGGGAGGCTGGTGGAACTGCCAGGGTCCACTGGGAGCAGCCATCAGCTCAAAGTCAGCATGGTTTTGTACTTCATGCATTGCATTTGGCTGTGCAGCTGCAGGCACCTAGTGGGTGGGCCGTGTTTAACCGGGGTTGGCACTGCGGGGAGGGTGTAGGGCAGGGAAAGATGAGGCGGGGATTTGAGGGGGTGTGTGAGGAGGAAGCCTGATGAGGACCATGGACTCCCGGTCGGATGTGATGGGAGGTGAAAGGGCAGCAGGATCATGGATCAGAGGGCGGCCCAGAAGCAGTGAGCCAGGGGGACAGACTGTTATTTGTCAGGGTATGTGAGCTCACAAAACAAATAGGCTTCAGAATTTAAGGCTCAATAACCATCAATGTTTATTTCTTACTAGCAAGACAACTAAAAACAAGGGTGCCTCTTCAGCAGGTAGTTCTCCATACACTGTTCCAGGAATGCAGGCCTCTTCCATCTTGGGGCTCTGCCGTGCCTCAGGGCCCCATGGTCACCTGCATACGGCTGGCAGAAGGGGAACTGGAGAACTCATTTCTTTACAGCCTGGGCTCAGAAATGGTTCTCATCGTTTCCACTCACATTTCATTGGCAAGAACTAGCCTCATGGGCATGCAGAGGGTGGCAGGCCCTTAGCAGAGATAACCATACTATGGAAGAGATACTACAAATGTGTGTGGACATGCAGCCATCTCTGGCATCAAGGTGATGAGAGGGTGGGATGTTTGAAATTCAGATTCGAGAGGGGTTGCAGTTACTGGTCTAGAGAAGACCTAAGGAAGCAGGCCTGAAGCAGCGGAGGACAAAGGCACAGGAGGAGCTGTGCGGGTGTGAGAGGCCCTGCGGGGATTAGAAGGATGCGCGTTGAAGTCCCTGGGAATCGCGACTGAGCGGTGTGGAGAGGGGGGCGCTGAGCCAGGTCTGAAGCCATCAGCAGGAGGAGACGACCTCCCCATGGGAGGGGCTCATGGAGTCTTCAGGGAAGTGTTGCCTATTTCCATGTCCTTTTATTTTTTCTGGCCTTATTTTTATGGCCTTTAAGGAGGTGACGCTCTTGTTCTTCACAAGATGCCTCCAAGGTCACCACACTCCTTTCCCATGGTGCTCCTCCTCCAGCCAGGCTTCTGATGAGGCCAAGGCCACATCCTGGGCATCTGTTAATGTGCCTCTAAGAAGTGCTGGTACTTTTTGGATCCACTGAAATCTCTGGCTCTGGCTCAGAGCCGTATTGCCTTGTGCATTTGCCTTGTCTGGGTAACCACCCTCACCCGGGCACGCGTGCGTACACGCGCCCAGCTCCACTCTGTCGGCGGGTCCGTCTCACTCCCCGGGCCGCAGCAGGTGACATCAGTCCAGACCACACAGCCCTCAGGGAACAGCTGCAGGAAGACCGTCAAGGATGTGAAAGGGAATCATGAGAGGATCTGAACAATTATTTCTCATGAGCATAGAATCAGGACATGGCACAAACCTCGGCAGAATGAAATCAGGGTAGAATTGGGAGGAATTTTCTAATCAAGAGGAGTCGAGATCTTTGGACTTTAAGTAATCTTCTTCTCCACTGGTTTTTCAGAAGGAATTAGCATTCTGAAGGAAATACAGGACTGAGATACACAGCTCAGCAGCCAGTGGCTCGCAGAGGACTTGTCCCCAAGACTCTGTGGAGGGAGAAAATCAAACTGAGGCTCTCAAACCTGGTCTTTGAAAACCCACAGGCTTTAGGGATCTAGTCTCTAGTCTTCTGTTCACGTCCCTCTTGTCATCTGAGGAGGAAACAGACCTTGGGCCTCAGGGAAAGTCATGTTTCTCCAAGGTCGGTACAATTACCACCTCGTTTTGGCTGTGTGAAAAGAGATGCTCCAGATGAACCCTCCTGTTAAAATTCCTAGCAAAGCGTCAGATTGCTGTTTGCTCAGGCCGACCAGAAGACCTGGGCTGAGCTGGGAAGGAGCTTGCTGCTGCCTGGACACCTGGGCTGCCAGACCGTCCTCGGCCGCCTCGCTCGTTTTGTCAGCCACTTTAGCCTCAAGCCCGTCTGCTGCCCTGGCGCTGGGGTCTGGGAGGCAGCGGAAAACAGACCCGTCGCCGTGCCCAGTGACCCTCCTAGTAAGGTGAGTGGGCCCCAATCCATTCATCATCTTACTAGGGAATTCCGCCTGAGCAAACCCTGGCCCAGGAGCCCTCAGGGAGGAGACCACCCCGCCCGGCTGGCCGCCCTGCGACCCGGCTGTCCCTGCAGGGACCCATGTGGCTCTCAGGGCTGTTCTGCTCGTCCTCCTGAAACCCCCACCTCCACCTGGGTGCCTCATACGCCTATCTCTTTAATTTTTCTCTTTAGTTCAGGTGAAACAATGCTGTTTTCCGAGGTATTCTAAGAAACCAAACATGCACAAAGTGGGGAAAACACATTCCTCAGCATGCACCCCGTTTCTGCCCAAGGTCTAAGCAGCACGGCTCGGTTGGCACCTGTCCCAGGCAGGCTGGCCTGGGCTCCTTCCACACCAGTCTTTCAGTCCTTAGGGGCGTCCCTCTGCCCCCTGCTTCGCCGCCCCCCTGCGAGGGTGACATCGCTGTCACAGCCCCGCCTGTGGCGCTGGGGAGAGAAGCGCACAGGCGCGCCCTGCTCGGGGCAGGCCCGCTTCCGACGCCGCTCCCGGGCGGGGAGGTCGGGGCCCCGGGGCCGCACCACGTCTCCGCCGGCCCCGAGGGCTCCAGCGGGGCTGCCTCCTCCTCCAGGCCCTTTCCGTCCCGCGTTCCCGTTCTGGGCGCTCATCAGGGGCGCCCTGACTCCGGGGCTCCCGGGCCCCCTGCCCCGCGAGCAGGAGGGGTCGCTTCCCCACCCAACAATAGGGAACCGAGCCCAACGAGATGAGGCTTTGACCCCCTTTTTCAGTTGCTGCCCCCTTGTTGAGAAAACCCTGAAGTCCTGTCTGCCTGTTGTCAGCTCCTCGGTTGCCTGCCCGGGCGGCCTAGGCGGAACACATCGCGCACCCCTTCTGCTCCTCGCGCCCCACCCACCCCCGGCCACCAAGAGCGGCGCCCAGGGCCGTGCAGCCGGCGCCGTCACTGCCGCGCTCTCCCGGAGGCGGTCAGGTCCGGAGCCGACACAGGCAGGAGGGGCTCTCTGGCCCGCAGGTCCTCGGGTGCCCGGTCCCGTTCTGTCCGGGCGGGGGTGAGGTGCGGCCTAAGACAGCACAACCCAGATGCACACAGAAGCCACTCGGCAGAGGGGAATGTAGATGAATGGACAGCTTGCGCTGCGTACTTGTGCTCATTTCATTTACAAAGGCCTGGCCATCTCCAGATGATAATGTGGGAGTGAAGTGCCTGGTCTCTGGACAGTGGTCTGCAAACCGAGCTGTAGGAGGAACATCTTAGAACCGCTATTTAAGTTTCACCATTCAAAATTTTGCATTACATGATGTATATATTTAAACAGTTCAGTTTACAAGTAAACATACATATGCCAGGGTGAATGCTCAGCAATATATTTACAGGGAAATGTATCAAAACGTTATCAAAAGCTCTGGAATCCACTCCCCAGCAGCTGTGGGGCCTGCCACAGTGGGGTGGGATCTCTCTAGCTGCTTGGATGCGTTATGGGGGGCGTCCGGGGGGTTGGTGGGAACTCAGGGGCTATCACATTCTACTTACGACGACAGCAGCAAGGGACCATCTCAGCCTGAGAAAATAGTGTCCGTCTCAGCCAGGTCCCCAAGGGAACCCAGGCAGGATGCTCGCACTTTCTCAGCCAAGGCAGCCTGAGGCACCCCAGGAGAGAGAGGGCACCTGGTCATTCTCCAAACCTTGCACGCAGCATTTCCTGAGCATCTCCTGTCTTCATTCTGGAAACAATAAACATAATCTAATCTCTCTTCTCCCTGCTACACGCCTGGGAAACCAAGGGGAAGTGAGCATGGACCTAATCTTTCCCAGATTCTGTTTGTACAAAATGACCCTCCGCAGACTGGAAGAGCACAATGCAGGCGCCCAGCTGGGTGGCCATGCAGAGGAAGCCACCCGCCAGCACCCTCTGCAGTGACGCCCATGCTGTCCCAGTCCGGGGGCTGACTGCCTGCAGAATGGGAAGCTTTCTCCTCAAGTCTGACACCTAACTGGGGAGCAGGCCTGACACTTGGAAGTCAGGATGAAAAGTAGTCTAATAAAAGGTGTTGTTGAGAACAAATGCAGGAAAGGGGTAGATGGACAAACCACACAGACTGGACTGGTCTGTGCACAAACAGAAAAAAGAAAGTTCAGTTCATGATAAGTCAGTTGAGAGCTATAACTTAAAAGAAGTGTCAGGCTTGAATTCCAGGCCCTCTTTCTGCCAACTTTCATGCTTTTGAGAGGAACCTTCTGCCAGTGGCTCACCCCGAATCCCACAAGGTGATGGGAGAATCTTCCCAATCCCAGGAGAGGGCTTAGTTTGCTGGGCGGTGCCTGGTCCCCTGCCAAGAGAGCACAGCTGGACGCGGCCCCCACCTGCTCTGAGCCCTGCTCTTCCCGCCGCCCGAGGCTCACTGCCCGCCGCTCTCTCTCACATCACTCTGAGTGCCCCAAGATCTGGCTACCTAGGGCTCTGAGGCAGACGTCCATCAGAAGGTTGGCGACGCTCTGAGCGTACTAATCCCATTCCAGGCGGCCATGCCAATCCCATGCCGGCTCCTGGCTGGGACAAGGCCCGGGCTTTGATTTGGAAGCAGATACCCAGAGTCCTGCGAGCACTGGTGCAGCCGTCCTGGCCTTGGATGGGGGGCCATGCACCAGCAGGCTGAGGCTGGTCACCCTTCCCTCTGTGCTCCTGAGGGTGGGTCTGGCTTGGGTTGGGCATGCACCCTGGGACGGCGTGAGGCTAAGCCGTGCCCTTCAGCCCTGTCAGCGGAGGCCTGGGGGCTCTCTGTTTGGAGGCCTCAGGGGGGCTTGGCAGCTATTGTCATTCCCAACTACCCTGGGTGTCTGTGACCCAAACTCTCAGGGCGGGAGACTCAAAGCCACCCCCCTTTCTCATGATCCTTAGGCTGTTGCTGAAGCAGAAGCCCCTGGGAGAGTCCCCTGACCTCCCACTCAGGGAATGTGCAGCCACGAGTCAAGTCACCACGTGGCCCCGGGGTGGCTCTGACCCCCACAGCAGGGAGGGCCAGCAGGCCTCACAGGGCTGCTCACAGCCTTACTCCCATTCCTCGGGGCGAGCCCAAACCTCCAGCCTCCCAGACACATGATGACTGCGCCGTGGATGCGTGGAGAGCGGGACTCCATCCTCTTCCTCTGAGCAGCCTAGCGTGCTGGCTCAGGTCACTTCCCACTCAGGGTGCAGCTGGGCGGGCTGGAGGCCACCGCTACCACTGGCACCCTGGTGATCAGTATGATGGGGACAGGGAGATGGGTGGTCCTCAGGGGCCCTGCTCCAGGCTGAAGAGGGGCCATCACTGAGAGCTGGGGGGCCGGGGTGACTGCCCCCCACAAGGAGAGGCAGCGGTGGGTGGAGGGAGGAGAGTTGAGCAGAAGGGGAAGGGGGACCCTGATGTGATCCCCAGGCATGGGGCGTGCCATGCCCAGCGCCGTGCATGGCCCTTTCGGAGAGGCCAGCCCTCCTCAGAGCACCAAGCTGGTGGGCGTTCGGGGCTCCAGTGCTGCTCTGAGCAGACATCTCCGCAGGACACGGGCCATGTGGAGCTCCTAGGCTACACAGGGTGGAAGGCCCACACAGCTCTGGGGTGAGGCCCAGCTGGGAGGGGGGATGGCACGTTCCGAGTGGGGCTCTGTTAGCCCCGCATGGAGGCGGGGGCGAGGTGGAGCGAGCTCACAGAGCAGGGTCCCCTGCACAGCAGCTTCTTGGGCCTGGAGCGGTGGTCTCCGAGTGTCATCCCCCCGCCTCACAGTCTCCGACCTCCTCGTGGACAGCTCCTTCGCATTTCGAGCCTGGTGGGAACCGGCCGGGCTCAGGGAGACAGCCCCCACCGCTGGCCACCTGGCCCGCACCCAGAAAGCAGGCAAGGCACAGGGACCCTGAGCTGGGAAGAGTTAGGGAGGAGTGGAAGAGGGGTGGGGTCTCAGGCGCTGCAGCCCGGCCCTTCTCGGCCCCCTCGGCTGTTGCAAAGCCCAAAGGTCACCCAGCCTCAGTCAGGGGCTCTGACAGCAGCTCGTCTGGGGAGTCGGCGCCTCTTCCGAGGTGAGGGGCGGCTTCTGCGGGGGTGACCGTGCCACGCTGCCGCCTCCTCCTGCCTCGCCAGAGCCTCTGCGCCCATCACATCCTCTGCCTCCGCCACAGCTGTCGGTGCAGGAACAGCTGGGGCACCGGGAGTCCACGACAGGCCGAGGAGGGCGTTTGCAGGTTTCCTTTTAGTGTTTGCTCCTGGTGCATGAAGAGGTCCCTCCCTGACCTGCCGGCCGGGGCAGGGGCTTCAGGTCGTCCCTCTGGCTGTGGTTCTCCCTCAGCCTGACGCCTCCCCGATCGGGGCCGCCCCCGGGCCAGCTGTGTGGGGCGGAGCCCTTGGCACAGCCCGCAGCAAGGCTCTGCCTGTTCACAGCCGGCTCACCGGGCCCCCCGCGCGGCATAAAGCACTGCTGCCCCCTCGCCAGAACCTTCTGTGATGAGCCCTGGGGTAACGGCTCAGAAAGAAAACATCAGTAAGCCCACTCTAGATACTACGTCCTAAGCAGAGGGGACGGGCCGCTCCCAAGCAGTGGGGGGAATGGAATATGAAGGATGCAGCAATGAATATACAAAAAGGAGGCGGTCCCGGTGCCCAGTGCTTAGGGCCCCTCTAAAGGCTGCTTGGGCAGGATGGAGCACGTCTTACCAATACCTTTCTTCCGGTCAGGAGAGCTGCACGGACAAGATGAGCTTTCAGGGTCTCTTTTCGACCAAGAGAAGGACCTCGGGAGGCTGCTGAGGATGTGGAAGGGGAACCCCTTCCCCCATGTGCGGACGGGCAGCGTTCCAGAAGCTTTCTTCGAGACCCCACCTGCAGCATCTGTTCTTTAAGCACCGCACTCCCCCTGCTCCTCTCGCTCGGTTTCCCCGGGCCTCGTGGGCAAAGAGTCCCAGCGACTGGGCACAGAAAGAACAATCGGTTCTCCGCATGCTTTGCTGCCCCTTCATCCTTATCTTCCAGCCAAAGATCATCTGGCTGAAGAACAAGACGGACGTCCCCAAACACTGAGCCCCCTCTGGCCTGGGAATCTGCTCCCTAGAAATCCGCAAGCCCGGTCCCTTTGACGGGGGCACGTACGCCTGCGAGGCAGTGCGCCCCCTGGGGAGGCGTCGGGGGGCTGCCAGAGGAGAGGAAAGACAAGGGCAGAACTTGCGCCCCGAGCTGCAGTCGTTTCTCTCCACCGCTGGGAGAGTGGGGCGCAGACACAGTCTGGGTCCGAGGGGCTCGCTGCGCTTCCTCTCCCCTTGAGGCCTTCTCAGCACCGTCGCTACCAGGATGTGCTTGAGGAGCCCCTTTTGCTACCCACTCTCTCAGTTCTCGCCATCATGATTCTGTACTATGGGAAGAAGAGCCATCTCCGTTTTGCAGAGGAGAAACCGGAAGCACAGGGAGGCGATCGGTTGACCCGAGATCTCCAGTGCTGGTTGGCCGAGGTGTTGGCACGATGACCGAAAGAGCCCAGTTCTCCCCGTCCTCGCTCAGATCCTGTTTCTTGAACTTAGACCATCTGCTGACTCAGCCCGGAAAAGCTGCTGCTGTTCGTTGGGCTTTTGAACAAACCAGAGGACTTTCCCCTCCGGCTTGTTACAAGGGAGTATCGCACATCCTCTCCGCCTCTGCTCAAGGATTCATTCATTTATCCCTTTCCTGTCCCCCTGTGAGATGTCCATCCTCACATTACGGACCTGCTTCGCCACCAGGAAGGGATGGGCCCTCATTGGCCTTGCGCCCGCAGGGTGGGGCCAAGCCCGGTCTCTGCCCCACACTGGGCGCTGAGGGCACGCACCGAGAGTCGGGGAGGAGCGCGCCGCCAGCCGTGCTGGTCTTCTCCAGGCGCACCTGCTTGCCAATGGGCACCGTGGACACTCCCGAACCGGAGAAGTACACCCCTTTCCAGGGCTCCAGAAGAAGGTTCCCAGAGGTTTCTGAGATGTTAACATTGAGAAATGTCTGAATTCTTGCAGCTCCTCTGTGAGGCTCCCCGAGGATATGGGCAACTCTGACGAAGGTGACGGAAGAGGGGCAGGACCTGTGAATGAAGTAGTTCATGTTTACAGCTGTTTTCAAGTCTGGGACAGATTTGTACTCCTGAGCATTTCAGCCATGCTCTCACTGGTGACCACTTTTATTTTAACCACTTTTTTTTGGAAGCTAATACTCTCATCCCCATGGAGGGAATAGACCATAGATGAAGTCTACACTTGTCACATTCTCTATCTGTACCCCGCAAGCTGATGACAGGAATGAAACCTAATGGTCCTCTGAAGAAGAGTGCTGGCATCCGCCTAATTGTAAAGGGGTTCTGTGGGGGGGGGGCAGTACTGTGAAAAGGTGTCAAGGGGGCAGTCAGCAGTGGGGGATGGACGAGGGTCACCACCGTCCTAAGGCAGCATGGGAAAGGAGAGGAAGCTGTGTCTGTCGATCAAGGGTTTGTATCTCAGTATCATAAGTGCTGAGAAAAAGATTAGTCTGCTTGGTTTTTACTTTGAAGTTTATGGATTCCTTCGTTTCAAGAGAGGAAAACCACCCCTATTATTATATGTCAATAATAATCGAATATGTGGGTATGTGGTCCCAAGCAGCACGTTGGCAAAGGGCAACGCTGATCACCATTTAGGATTGGCTGGCTCCTTCGGATGTTAGATCACTCACAGGGGGAAGTGTACAAACCGATAAGTGGGATGACGAAGCAGCTCATGACAGAATTAAAAAGAACTGGTTCCCAATGTTGCAGCTCTCTGACTTGCAGCTCCTGGCTGATGAAAACTGAGCATGAATTCCATTCCAGAAGCCAATTATTTAAGCCTATCATTGATATATAGCAAATGAAAACCCTAAGGGATGCATTAAAAGTGCAGACTTCTCTGGAGAGCTCTCTCTGCCAGTTGGCTTGCAAAGCCAGGTCTCTTGCCACTGCTTACTTCCCACTCTGTGCTAATGTTGCTGTTCCTGTTGCGTTGCGTGGGATGTTAGCCTTCTTAGTGTCCGTTGCCCTTTGACCTGTCTCCCAGCCAGTGCCCAGCAATGAAGCAGGCTAAGTAGATGATTCACAGGACTCAGGGACTGTGAAGGGGGACTGCCTCAGCCACCTGAATGTGCTCTGGCTGTCTGCTATTATGGCCACATATTAACCTCTTTACTGTGCCCCCAGGAAGCCTGACTGTGGCGATAACGTGTTCTTAAGGAGCTCCAGCACAGTGTCTAGTGTGGCCTAATCTAGATAAATGTGTGGATCCTTAGTGCATAAGTGTCCATCTGTTGGAGCCTTTCTAGGTGGGGAAAATTTAGGAAGTTGGAATTCTTTAGCCAGACTATATGGAATCTGCAGGTCCTCAGACTCATCTTTCTCTTCCCATATCTACATTGTCTTCTACAGAAGTTTCTAACATTGTCCTTTTCTCTAGACAGTCTGTGACAGAGCTGAGTTTAACTTTATACAGTACTGGGTGCTGAAATAAATATGGAAAATGGCTTGCTCTCTCCTTCTCTGCGTTTTCCAGTATAAGCTGGAAGACAGGATGCACATCTATCACAGAGACAGAGATCACAGACACAAACACATACCTTGCTAACTAAAGACAGAGCACTAGGACCCGAGGGCTGGGAGACACTGAAGCAACTGGAGCCCAGCCTCCTTCAGCCCTGGGGAAATAGCGGAGGGGAGGGGCCCTTGCTGTACATGTTTTTATTCTTATTATAAGATATCGAAGGCATTTGGTGATGGAATCTACAGAAGATAGTGACAATTCCTCCTCTCCTAGGATGGGTGTGGTGCCCTTCCCATCAAGGGCTGGAGTCTATTTCTCCTCCCTTCAAATCTGGGCTGGTGCTGTGACCTGCTTTGTCCAAAAGAACATGGAGGAGGTGAGGCTGTGCCAGGTCTGGGCCTAGACCGCAAGAGATCCAGTGGTTACTGCTTTTGCTTTTGGAAGTCAGCTCCCACATAAAGACTTTCAGGATAGATTGTTGAACTATGAGAGGCCACCTGGAGGACAACCCAGCTGACAGCTAGCACCACCAGCCTACACGTGTGTGGCCCCCCCTTGGACGCTCTGCCCTAGTCCAGCCCAGTCTGCTCCTTGTGGGTACAGACTGGTTGTCCCTGCATAGCACTGTCCAAGTTCTAAAATCATGAGCAGATTAATGGTTGCTGTTATTTCAAGCCACTAAATGTTTGGGTGGTTTGTTATTCAGTAACATATAACTGAGATTGCCTTCTCTGCATCAGACACTGAAGGTCAGGCTTTATCTCTTTTTTATCTTCATTTTACAAATGAGGAATTGAAGCTTATAAATTGCTCCAAGTCATGCTGGTAAGATCTGAACAAGGTACATTTAACTCCATGCCTTCCCTATTTCCTCTCATCTCTTTCACTCAGTGGCCACCAGCGGGGTGGTCTGGGCTGCGATCATGAGTCTAAGAAAGATTTTCCGGAGGCAGTAAACATGAGACAAGGCTTTGAGGAGGAAGGGGATGTGTTTTGGCTGAAAAGAGTGTGAAGGTCTTTTCTGTTCAGACCAAAGGTCCATTTTCAGTTGAAGTAAAGCAGCTATCCCAGCCTTTCTCCACTGGAGTTCTAGGAGAATTAAGCCCCACTGTCTCTAGGCATCCATTGTATGGCACAAATTACTTCTCCCGGTGCATCTAGAATGTTGCCGGTTAGGTAGTATCCCTGGAAAAACTGAGAAAACAGTCACACAAATCATTTGTTGGGTCAAATGCACTTGCAGAACCCCTGCTGACAATGGACGTGGGGGTGCAGCGGCCAAGAGGCCTCCCTCCAGCTGAAGCAGGGCCTAGGTCAGGAAGGAGTGAAATACTCCCACCTATGATGCGCTAAGCATCAGTTAGACCTCTGGCCTCAGCCCCAGCCCCATGCCTCTGCTCTTGGTTGAAATACTCAAGACCCATCCCTTAAAGTTCATATATTCTCAGCTTGCATGGTGAAGAAATAAAGTCTTCACACTGAAAACCACCTCCAGTCACAGTTAATCTTTCTGCATTCAAGGAGAACTGCACTAGAATCCTTAATTTTGTTATTCATGCATTTGGCACTATGGTGCACCTTCTGAACTAAGGCCTACCATGTGCCTGGGGGTGTGTGTGCCTTCTTCATTCATTCACTATTTATCCAAAATCTTAAAACACCTGTTATCATTTTGGGGTTGAGCTGAGGGGGACAAATATTTCCCAGGTTAGTGGCCTTGTGCTGAGTAAAGAATTCTTGTACCTGAGATCTATATTTCCTGGTTTTGCTGCCATTCTGATGGAGGAGAAAATTGTTCTATAGCTTTTTTTCTGGTACTGGAAACAGCTTCCAAAATCTAGCTTTTCAAAATAATTGGATGACAGAAAATTGGAGATGAGTTTCCTTAGGAGAAACTAACTTCCAGTTCACTAAAACTTCCTCCTCCACTCACCTGAAGGTGGGGGAAGACGTAAATGCAGGGTCTCCCTAGTCAGGCTGCTCCAAGGGGAGGAAGGCATGCAGTTTATTAGCAGCTTCTTACTATCCGATCTCCACTTTGCCACTACCTGCCTGGAGAGAGGGAAGCTACTGGCTCTGGTTTTCCCACCTCCACAGAACTTGAATCCTAGAGCAACTAAAATCCCACCTTTACCAGCAAGCTATGGGAAAAGAGGCAATATCTTCTCTCAGCTCTTCTTCTCATAAGCTTGCAAGTTCTGGGCATCCCTGCCCTTTCCCTTATCGCCCATTAAATCCCTCTGCTTCCTGCAGCATTTATTACAGTAACATCTCACTCCTGCAAACCTCCCATCTCAAATCCACAGCTAAAAACTAGGAAGTAAATAAGCCTATAGATGCCCCCAAATAATGGCCATAAACTTTGGAAACTAAGGCTCTTCAGCATTCTCTCAGAGACCTTTTCCTTTAAGATTTGAGAACCTTTCTAAGAAGCTTTATTATTAATTGGTGGAGGCATTTTACAAACACAGCTTCTAGTTTAGAGGTAGTTACAAACAACCCTCAAAAGCCTGTAAGGCACACGGTACGAAACTTGGTATTCATCATCACCCTCCTTAACCACGTTAACCGTGATTACAGGTCGCGATCCTCGCTTCATAGATAAGCAAGGGGTCAGATATATTCAAGCCTCCGGAGCTTGTAAATAGAGCCACGGTGGAATTTGGACCCAAATCTCCCTGTGCGAAAACCCCTTGTTTTCTTTACACGTTGGCTGGCTCAGGTTCCGAATTTTCTCGCTTAAAAAGCTGACGGAAGGTGTATTTCCTAGAGAACCTCGATTTACCTAAAATATAAACGTCTGGGTGTTTCTGTAATTTGAAAAATCACAACCTAAGAACTCTGGCAAATGCGGCGCGAGCATCTGGAATGAGCCCAAGGAAACCGATTTCCTCGGGCAGAGTTTTACGGCCGATGGCTGCGAGGGACCTCAGGTAACCAAGCCAGTCCCCCAGCCGAGGGCCGGTGAACCCCGCCGCGACAGGCAGGAGGAGGAGGCAGGGCGGGAAACACACGGTCCTCGGCCCTCCGCAAGCACGACCTCCCGGGCGCGCGCGCGCGTGCCCTCCCCGCTTCGGCCCGGATGGAGTCTTTTTTGGAACAGTGCGCCACACGGTCCCCGCCAGCCGACTTCCGGCCGGCTGCCCGCCGGAGCCCCGCCCCCCCCCGAGGCGGGGATTGCTAGGTTCCACCAATCATTGCGCGCACGTGGTAGCTGTGGGTGGGGCCTGAAATTCGAAAGGGACCCCGCCCCCTCAGTGCTGATTCCCGGGAGTAGGTTAGGGAAGACATCACCTTCCACGGGAGGTAAGGCACAGGGGAAAGGGAAAACTAAGGGTGGGCTGGAGGTGTGCTGTGGGTGTGGGCCGTGGGGGAAGGAAAGGTGGCTTGGGGAGCGGGGGAAGCCAGAGGATGGCGGCGGGGAGGAAGATGGGGCACGCAGATGGCCCCCAGTGAGGGGAGGCCAGACCGCCAGGCGACGGGAGGGCGGTCTGCGGAGGGGGCTGGGTGCAGGGAGCTCTCCGCACCTTCCCGGGAGGTTGCGGGGGTAGTGAAGGACATTTGCTACTCCCGGGACGTTTACTTTATCTCCAAAATGACTCCCAACCTCTGGCTGGCACCTTGAGTCCAGCTAGGGAGCCTTGGGCAGGACGGAGACTTGAAGAAAGGTATGTTTTCTCGCCAGTTCAGGTCTCAGCTGAGTCTTGCTCCTGCTGGCTGGAACATGGAAGGTTTGGAGGAAGGTAAGGAAACCCTGGAGGGAAGAATGAGGCGCCCGCGATTGAGAGCCGTGGTAGGGACCTGAGGCTGGTACTCATTCTTTACCCCGTACAGATGTGAAGTTCATAGTGGATGAGACCTTGGACTTTGAAGGGCTGTCACCGTCTGACAGGTACCAGCCTCTTTATGCTACTTACTTTCCTCCAGCAGTGCCTCTTTGTCTCTGTTACTGATGAATTATTGGCCTCTGAGGTTAGGTTATCAAGGTTGGGTGTGCTGGGGCTGCCAGGTGGCTGGATGACTTGGGCCTCTTTGACGCTACTGGGGGAGGGGAAAGGAATAAGCTGGAGTGGGATTGCAGGGTGTTAAGAAGAAGGGTAAGTGGATTTGCAGCATCTTCATGGTGGCATGATTTCCAATGTCCTTAAATGCCAAGGGCCCATCAGGCCTCATAGAACCAGGTGTCTCATCACTCAGAAGCCATAGCTGACAGCCAGCATGTGCACCAGGGCTTGGGGGTTGTCCCTGGCTCGGCTGTGAAGGGTTTTGCCAGTTTCATACTCTCTTTCATGTGGGCATGGTGCCTGGTTTGTTTTCTGTCTCAGTCGTGAGGAGGAAGACATGGCAGTGTTGATGACCCCAGAGAAACCCGTCCGAAGAGGCCTGTCCCACCGAAGTGCCCCGAATGCAGTGGCCCCCGCCCCACAGGGTCTGAGGCTCAGCTTAGGCCCTCTCAGCCCCGAGAAGCTGGAGGAGATCCTTGACGAGGCCAATCGGCTGGCAGCTCACCTGGAGCGGTGTGCCCTGCGGGAGCGGGAGGGCACAGGTGAGGGCTCTGGGCCTCGCAGGGTGAAACCCAGCCCTCGGCGGGAGACCTTTGTGCTGAAGGACAGTCCCGTCCGAGACTTGCTGCCTACCGTGAGCTCTCTGGCATGGAGCACGCCCTCCCCAAGCAGCCTGACACCTCGGCTCCGGGGCAGTACTAGGAAGGGGTCAGTCAAGGCTCTCCAGGCAACATCTGGAAAGAGGCCCTCCGGCATGAAGAGGGTGAGTTTAGGGTTCAGGGTTGGATATGCACCCCAGACACAGTGCATGCCTTAGTTGGCCCAGGCCCAGTGCAGTTTCCTCATTGGTAAAATGGGGATAGCAGAATTCTACCTCAGAATGATTGGAATTCAATGAGACACCCTAAGCAAAGCACTTAGCACAGTGTCTGTGCACAGCTCTGTAATGTCTCTAGCGAGCTCTCAGTGAATGATATTGCTACCTTCTGCCCTTCCTTTCTGGGACCCAGGCAGCTCTCCAACTCCATCCCTGAACCAGGCAGCAGAACAGATTCTTTTCCCATTTTAGTCCTTTTTTTTTTCTCTCTTCTTGTTTCAGGAGTCACCCACTTGCAATCTGTTCCCTGCATCTAAAAGCCCAGCATCTGCTCCTCTTGCCCGATCAACTCCTCCAATCCGGGGCAAAGCTGGGCCCAGTGGGAGAGCAACAGCACGTGAGGAGGCGTGGCAGCCAAGCTCTGGGTGGCTGGGATTAGGGGGTGTGGGGTTCACCCTAAAATTCCTTTCCTCCTCTCCACCAGGCCCGCTTACCCCTGTCAGACCCGTCTCGGTCCCACAGCCTTCTACCAGCAGCTCTCAGCACCTGTCTCGACCCCCGGGAGCAGCCGCTAAGCCTTCCAGTCGACTCCCTGTTCCCTCAGCCATCCCGAGACCTGCCAGCCGAATGCCACTCACCAGCCGGAGTGGGCCACCCAGCAAAGGTGCTCTACCTCCAGATTCTCTGTCAACCCGGAAAGGACTTCCAAGACCGAGCGCTGCAGGGCCCAGAGGTGAGGAAGAACGGATATAAGGGTAAGAAGTAAGGGGGGAGGATACCTGGCCTTGCCCAGCTTGACCACACCCTCCCAGAGCTGCTAACTGACCACCTTCTCCATCTTCCTTACCAATGGACTTGAAGATGGGGAGACTGAGTTAAGGGTGGGAGGCAGGCCTGGGCAAAGAGTTTGAGGCTTGGTTTTCAAATACCTTATTTTTTTGACCTTAGGTGAGAGGAAAGGCACTAATCCCATACTCCCTCCACCTCTTTGGGTATTTCTTTTGAGACAGTCACTTGAACTTCCTGCTAACTCATTTCTTCTGTTAACCCCTATCAAGTTCCTGTTTCCCAGCGACCGAATCTCCCAGTTGCTGGTGCTGCCCGCAGCAATCTGCAGGCCCCCAGGAAAGTTGCAGTCCCAGGACCTACCAGGTAAGACTGGTTGAGATGTCTCTCTCCCCCCATCATCTGTGCTTCCAAGCTTTTATGCAGATCAGCCCTGAATCCTGTGTGGCAAGATAGGGGTGAGAAAGGGGAACTTGGTCGGGCAGAGAGTCCCAGTTCTTCCTACTCTGAGAAACTTGAATTCAGTTGACAAATGGGTTTGAGGAAGGGCAGTTTAAAGCAGTTTCTTCTGTCTCTTTAGGTAAAAAGATCAGGACAGCAAACAAAAATTCAGTAGCAAACCACTACAGTTACTACCTGGACTCACCTCTACTCGGCCTCTCAAAGCCTCTCATTGGCCTGGGAACAGGAGGAAGAGAAGCCACTTGAGTAGAGACCGTGAGAGCTGGGGTGGATTAGGACTGAGCTGGAGGAGAATCGAACTCTTTGGGTTGAAAGAAAATTAGGAAAAAGAGGTCACCCCCCAGCAGTGAAACTGAACAGAAATGAGAGCTGCAGGAGAGTGGGTTGTCCTCATCCAGCCTCGCTCTCGTGCTCAGCCCCAGAGAGTTTGATCTTCTTCCCAGGCATTGGCTCACCGGACATGCACATGTGAACGGCCTCTGTAGCCTCCCTGCTCCCCGAGGAGCAGTTCTTCTGAATCACATCCTCTACTGGGCTCGGCAGATTTAGAGAGACAGACACAGGCACCTGGTGTCCAGAACTTGTTTCCTGTGAATTCTGTGACTCACAACAGGCCAGTTTATGATAAGCTTACTCCATTGGTCTGCATTTTTCTAAAATAAAATGAATATATTTTTATGTTCTCTCTATATGTGAAAATAAATGCCGCTTCCAGTTTCTGACAAATTTGGAGTAAACTTTTGAGTAATTAAGTGAGGGAGCCAGGACTGGCTTCCCAGGAAGGGGCCTGAATATGCCCTGATCTATGAGATCACAGCTAATCAGGCTGTCACTAACCTCCTTGTTCACATTATGTGGGAACAGGCCGCCCTTTCCCAGGATTCACATGTACTAGTAGGTCCAGATCAAGTCAAGTATAGCTTAATTCATAGTATGTGAGTTCTGTCAAGCCAGGGTCTTGGTAAAATTGTTACTTATATCCTCAACCTGGGTGTACTTTCTGGGCAAGAGAATGGAGCGTCCAAGGAACCCCTCAGCATCTTGTCTGCTATACTCGTGGACTGAGGGGGCCCTCTGGGGACTACCCTGGGGTTCGGTGTCACTGATTGCCTGATGCAGGCGGCAGTGGTCACATTCTCCCTTACATCACTAGAGCTGTTGGCGTTCTGTCATCTCCCCCGCTAGGCCTCAAGGCCGGCACCGAGACTTATGAACCTGTGTGATGCCTACTGCTGTGATTTTATGTGGCAGAGAATTTTATTCATTTGTTGAAAGAATATTTGAGTGCAAAGAGGTGGGTGTTTCTTGATGAATGACAGACTCATTTAACAGATTTAAATGAGGGTCTCCCTTTTCTCACGGCCTTTGACTCCTGTAATTGGAACCAACTCAATTCCTTGTGAATTTTGAGAGAACTACCCTCCTTGAAGGCCTGGGCAGGACTTAAGGAAGCCAGCAGGAAACTTGTCAAAGGATTGGGTACCAGCTGGTGCCCCTTCCTGCATGCTTACATGCCCAGAGCCCCCTAGTAAAGCACCTTCCCCTGCTCCAGGGTCCGGGGCCCACCACTACTTTCTTTTCCTTTTTATGGCTGATCTTAAGGTTCATTTAACACATTCTGCTATATCACAGTGACAGCTGCCCAGATAGTCACCTATCCCTGAGCCTCTTAGAGTGACTCCTACAGCCTCTAGGATTCCCAGAATTGACCTAGGGATCAAGGGGATGTGGAGACAGATACTGAGTATTTGCCTCTGGAGAAACTTGGCAGAAGCCAGAAAATCTCAGGTGTTTTCCAGCCCTAGTCAGTGACCAGTGAGGAGGGCCTGTTGGTGATGACTTGGTCTGGCAGGAGCCCTGGAAGGAGTGGAGCCCAGGCACGCACTTCGGTGCGGCCAGCAGGTGGCACGTTTGTGTGGCCTGGGAGGCGATGTTAAGAGGCAGACCCATTGCTGTTGCCATCTGGTGGCCGGAGAGGACAAGACATGTTCTTCTCACCCTCTGGGTCAGCCTTGAGCTTTGGTCCCCTCCACCGCGGCCCAAACCCACTTGAGCAACATTCAGTAGGCAGTGCCAGCTAGGGAGGAGGCCTGCTTGCCACAGCTGCCTTTCTTGTTCAACTACCTGCTTCCTTCCCTTTTAGTCTGGCTTTCTGTTTTTTCTCTTTCTTTCTGCACTCTACTTCCACCTCCACCCAGTAGTGACAACAAAGAAAGCCAACATTTATTGGCCTCTTACTATGTACTGTGAACTGTTCTAAGCACTTTACATGTGTTAACTCATTTAATTCTCATAAAAGCTCTATTAGATGGATGTTATTATCCTCATTTTGCAGGCAGAGAAACTAAGGCTGGGAGAGATTGAGTCACTCAGTCTGGGTCCAGGGTTTGGGTTCTTGACCACTCCCCTCTCTTGCCCCCACATTGACTCCCTATCTAGTTTGTTGAACAGACCTGCAAAAACACAAAACTTGGGAATGAAAGTAATGCTGTGGAATACATAGTTGGCTAGAGTATGGAGTAGCTGCTTCATTTCCAATGGGAAAAAAAACCAAAATGGCCCGGAGAAGTAGGCTTAAGAGGTACCTAGTCATGGAGCACCTTTAATTCGCACTAACCTCTCAACTCAGCCCACCCCACCTCCTGAATTCTGCCCCCAGGACTCAGCAGGGCCTGAAACCTGCCTGCTCCATGCCGCCTCTCCAGCCGCACAGGTCCCTCCCGGCCTGGTGAAACCCGCCGCATCTTCCTTGGGAATGCCAGGACCTGGGCTCTTGTGCTGGTGAGGCCATCTGGGGAACGCTGCCGGAGGGTCAGTAGAGGGACTTGGTATCTGAGTCCCCTGGCCTCCTGGCCCTTCCGGGGCCCGACCTGCTCTTGTTCTCCAGAGACCAGGCTCCTTCCCTCCCTCTGAAAGGACAGGGCACCACACAGAAGCACAGGATTGACAGCGCTCAGCCCACACAGAACTAGTTTATTCAGGAGTATGGGAAATGGAAAAACAAACACAAGATCCTACCATATTTACAATAACAAACTGTACAATGTGATGGTTAGTATCAAGTTAGCATCCAGCATCTTTGTATTTTTTAAGTCAAGTCATCAGTAGTAAAAACCAGTTAAATTTTTAACCCTTTGCAGGAATTGCTGAGGGGAGGTGTCAGGGAGAGAACTGGTGGCGGAAAAGTCAAAGACCAGCCTTACAAATGAGAAACAGGGACATTTTTTTCCACCCATAGCCTTTTTCTGGCCACCTGCTCCAGAGGAAACTCAGTGACAAGTCTGGAATACATGCTTGGCATAAATGGTGACTCAGATGAATAGGGGTTGGCAAAATTGAGGGTGGGGGTGGGGGAGGTGGGCGATGACAGCCTGGAGCGAGGGGAGGGCCTCGGGCCCCCTGCGCCGGGACTGCTGGGCACTCGCCCGATCGGTCATGGCCACATCAGACCCCCTGGGACCAGACTCGTACCCATCCCAACACAAAAAGCAAATAAATAAAAAAAATATATTAACTCTCTCTTCACAGGGAGCTGGGTAGGTAGGGGAGGGGGAGAAAGAGGAACGGGACCTGGTTCTTTGAAGAAGAGAGCCAATTCCCAGAAGGGGTTAAAAATAGAACGTGTCTCTGAGGCCACAGCAGGCCAGACAGAGCGGGTCGCCTGCTCTCAGGTGGGTGCGTGGACACTGGAACCCGACTGAGGCCTACGGCCTGAGACGCCCGGCGGCGGGCCACCGCTGTGTTTACCTTCCCCTCCCACCCGCGCAACAGCAAAGAAGCGCAACTGAACACATGACTGGCCTTCCCCAGTGGGGCTCAGGCAGGAAAATGAAGCACTTTTGGGTCAGCAAACTGAGCAAATGCCCGGCTGCAGCACATGGCTGGAGTCCAGGGAAAGGGGGGGGGGGCTGGGGTGGCCCGGCCATCACCCGGGGCACGGGCTCCCCTCAAAATGTGTTCATGCAGCATTTGGGGGGCCAGGGGCGCTGAGTCCTTCTGCCCCCCTCGCCGGGAAGGGCTTTTTCAGTTCCTGGGAGGGTCGGCACAGGCCGGGCCAGAAGGGCCCTGGCCCGATGCCCTCGCCATATGGAGGCCCGCCCGGCTGCAGCCTGCAGGGCCTGACGCCCCGGGTGCGTGTGGCTTCGTCCTTTGCTTTTGGTGATGGCAAGTGAGGGGCAGGCCCCCCAAAGTCCCTCTCCTCCCAGAGGCACAGCAGCTGGGAAACTGAGGCGAGGCTGGGAGCATCCTGGGAGGTCCTATCCTCTTTGGGGAGGGAAGGGGAGTCAGTTTCCAGCATATAAAAAAAATTAATCCCTGAAGTCATGAAGAGTGGAGATCCTTTTTAAAATTCATTTTTCCTCTTTTCTGAAAACTTTGTCTTGGAGATGTTGGCCCCAGGGGTCCAAAGTGCAGTGGGGGGACGGTGGGGGAGGGAGTTGGCACTGGGTGGCCTTGGGGGGGGCCCTTCCCGGCAAGGCCTGGGCTCCTCAGATGGATGTTTCGTCGCTGCGGCGGGCGGGCGGTGGGGAGCAGGGGCAGGAGAAAGCAAGACAGGAGCGGGGCCATGAGTGCAGCGGAGGGAGGTAAGGGAGCCTCGGGGCGTAGGGCCGCCGGCCCAGGGCTAATGCAGGAAGTTAAAGAAGAGAAATCTGGAGGAGCAGGAAAGGAAAGTGACAGAAAGGCAGGCAGGCGATTAGTCGGAGCAGAGAAGGCGGTGAGAGGCTTTCACCAGAAGAGGAGAACAGAAAAGCGTCCCGGCCCCGAGCCCCTCTCTGTGCCTGACTCCGGACGGGCCCGCCCCGCAGGGCCCCATGGCTTGTGGGCTGTCGCAGTAAGGGACCCGGGCCACCTGGAAGGGGCTCCGAGCCCAGCCGGGCCGCAGCCTGTCCCGCCCTCCCGGCCACACTCACTCGGAGCCCGACGAGTCCTCGTCCACCGTGCCCGCCTTGATGCTCATGGCGATGGGCATGACCCCGTTCAGCTGCTCCCGGAGACTCTGCCGCGGTGCAGGGCGGGGAGGGGGCGCGCCCCGGCTGCCTTCGCTGACCGAGGAGCCCCGAGAAGACCCGGTGCCCTGCTCCAGGGGCAGCCGCAGCAGGCCGCCCTTCTCGCTGGCGGCGGGCAGACACTTCTTCTTGAGGATGCCTGGAGCAGGGCGCGGGGCCGTGAGCCGCGGGCACCAGGCGCGGGCACCGCCCGGACGGCCCCACGGGCTGCAGGGAAACGGGGGGGAGGCGGCGGCGGGGAGCCGAGCAGCGGGCGGAATCCACTCACTTTTATGGGGTTGGGCGGCAGGGCCCGGGA
Source organism: Phataginus tricuspis (assembly GCA_029783875.1). Lineage (NCBI taxonomy): Eukaryota > Metazoa > Chordata > Mammalia > Pholidota > Manidae > Phataginus > Phataginus tricuspis. The sequence goes on from JAQQAC010012408.1 coordinate 15,582,354, forward strand.
GGGGCCCCAGGGACCCCTCCCGAGGCAGGGCGTCTCCGTTCTCCCACAGCCGCTCCTCCGAGGCCCCGTTGCCACCACTCTCCTCTGCTGCGGTCTCCACGTCTCCTGGCCAGGGGCCCCTCCCGGGCCCGGGGGCCCCATCTGGCGGACAGAGGAGACAGGTGAAGGCCGGAGGCGGCGCCCGGCTAGGAGGCAGCCCTAGTCTTGCTCCCCAGGAATGCCGGGCCCTTCGCCCTCCCATCGTCCCCGAAGGAAAGGCCGTGGCCCTCGCGCCGGCCCACCCTTGGGGGTGCTGTGCAGGGGAAGTCTCTCGGTGCCCGGCCCCAGCAGGCTGTCCCAGCCCAGCTCTCCAGGGAAGGCAGCTGCCGCCGCCGCCTCCTCCTCCTCGTCACTGTCCGATGAGCGGGTAGAGGCGTAGGAGCCGCTTCGGTCGTCTTCCAGGGACAGATCACTGTCGGAGTCTGTGTCAGGATCTGGAAGGCGGAGGAGAGATCGGTGGTGGCCCACCTGCCCCGCCCCCACCCGGCAGCTGCCCCGGCCCCGACTCGGCACCTGCCCCCGCCCCCACCAGGCACCTGCCCCCGCCCCCACCCCCGCCAGGCACCTGCCCCCGCCCCCACCCCCACCCGGCAGCTGCCCCCACCCCCACCCCCGCCAGGCACCTGCCCCCACCCTGACTCGGCACCTGCCCCCGCCCCCACCCCCACCAGGCAGCTGCCCCCGCCCCCACCCCCGCCAGGCACCTGCCCCCACCCTGACTCGGCACCCGCCCC
>JAQQAC010012408.1:15583226-15659031 GCA_029783875.1 Phataginus tricuspis
CTCGGCACCCGCCCCTGCCCCCACCCCCACCAGGCACCTGCCCTCACCGTGTTGCTGGTCTTGACCTTCCAGGAATAGGCTGCCTGGGTCCCCAAGGCCAGGGGGTCCTTGGCCAGGGTTCATTGTTGTAGACTCCTCCCTAAGACAAGACCGTGCAGGAGGGGTCAGCCTGGCCCTTTCCCGGCATCCTATTCTCTTTCCTCTCCCGGGTTGCCCAGTTTGTACCCTGTGTCTGTCCTGCTTCTAATTCAAGCTGCTACCCATGCATGTGTGCTACTCACCTCCCAGCAGTGGCTGGCCTGGTTTCTAGCACGTGCCGTGCTCTCCCCTCCCCAACCCCAGCCCTCCCATCGTCAGGGCTCACCTGAGCAAGAAGGGGATGTAGCTGGGCTGACTCTTGCCTGAGCGGCTGGCGCTGTGCAGAGAACCAGCTGAATCTCCATAGGGCTGATACAGCCGCCCATCTGCATAGGGGCTGGGGCAGTTGTAGGACTAGGCAGGGAAAAGGAGATAGGTAAGCAGGGAGCAGGCTGCAGTGGAACTGCCAAGGGGGCCTGCGCTAAGTTCTGCCTTCCACATGCCCAGGTCTGGGAGAGGGAGGCCCTGCAGCCCTGCAGCCCACATATCAGGGCCTGGTGGTGGCTGCAGCCCTGCCATAGCTGTGCCAGGCCTGCGTAGCCCGAGCACCTAGGGCTCAGCTGCACAAGGGCTTGCTAAACATGGCCCAGGAACTGTCTCCTGCGTGGCCTGGGAGACGTCAAAAATTTACCACGAATCATGAGGGATTCTCAGGTGTTGGGCATTCACGACCTGGTTACAGGTCTTGACCACTTCCTCCTATTCTTTCAAGCTCCGCTCCCACCTCCCCAAGCTGAAGTAGTCTGCACCCCCCCCCCGCACCCCCCCCGTGACTCCTTCTCTCCAGGCCACATATACCATGTCAGCACCCCTTTCCTCCTTTCAGGAAAGGATGTAAGGATGGAGAAAAAGTGGAGAAGCTCCTCGGGCCTCCTGCCTCCTCCCCCCCCTGCCAAGGCTCCACCAGCTCCCTGACTCCTGGCCCCTCACCGAGGTCAGGGTGGACTTGGTGGTCAGCGCAGGGTCAGGACTGGGCTTGCGGCTGCAGGCAAACTTGAGTGCTTTCCGGACCTCCTTGCTAAGCACCACGTAGGAGAGGAAGATGAAGGGGCCCTGGCAGGCAAGAGGCAGCAACTGTCTAAGTGCTTATTCGGGCACCCCAGAGCCAAGCTTCCACCTCTTTCTCCCGCAAGGCACGGGCCTGGCCAGGTACCTGGATGCAGTCGCAGGCAGCAAAGAGGTAGTGGAAGAGGAGGGTGTCACTGTTAACGGAGAGCAGAGCCAGCAGCCACGTGGCACTCAGAAGCAAGAGGACCGCAAAGGAGGGCCGCAGGCCTGAGCTGGGGAGAAGGGCAGGCCTTGAGTCTGGCCATGAGGCCTCCCACGCTGACGCCTGCCCCCTGTCCGGGCACCCACGCCCCGTACTCACACAGGGCCTTTCTTCTCAAAGCCCTGCCTCTGAGCGGCACAGGAGGCCCGGGCGGCCAGGATGTACAGGAAGACCGTCATCTAGCGGGAGAGGGGAGATGTGGGGGGTCACAGGGAACAGACAACTTCCACCCAGCCCCACAGCAGCCGGCCCAGCAGCTTCAGCCACCCCTAAAGGGGATGGTGAGGACACACTCAGCCTGCTCACCCCCAGCCCAATTTCTAGCACTTACCGAGACAGCAAAGGCCACAGGGCCAGCAAAACTCCAGATGAGTGTATCATAGATGGAGAGCCAGCAAAAGTCGGGGTTCCCATAGCCCTCAGGGTCCAGGCCCACAGCTAGACCTGGGAGTATGGTGACAGCAGCAGGGGGAGGGGTGACAGTGGCTTGGGGGTCAGGCAGGTGGTCAAGTGTGCTTGCAGGGCCAGGTGCAGAGGAAGGGTTCTGCCCACAGCCCATCCCTGCCATCCCCTCCAAGATGGGGGACCCAGCCTGGGCAGGGGCTTGGGCTGGGTTAAATCAGAGGGATGCTTTTGGAGAACTTGGCCTGGGACACAGAGACATGGGGCCTCTGGGCCTGGGATGTGAGCAGGGAGAATGTGGCATGAAAGTGGACCAAGGGCCTAGGGAACCTCAAGGCCCGGGGCGGGGTGGGGGGTACCTGTGATGAAGGCGGGCACGCCCCAGCCCAGCATGTAATAGAAGCGCATGGGGCCGGCATTGACATCTCGCACCTCCGTGAGCGCCCGGTACAGGTGCAAGGCCTCCAGCAGAGCCCAGGAAAATGTGCAGAGGTACAGGAAGTGCAGCAGGATGGCGATGACCGTGCAGGCAAACTGAGGGCCCAGGCCACGCCAGGTCAGCGCCTGGAGCATGGGCTCCTCGTGGGGCAGAGGGGTGGGGCTGGGGGGGGAGGGGCTTCAGGGCACGTCTGGGCCACCGCATGGTGCTTCCAGCATTCTCGGGAAGTGTGGAGGAGCTAGAGAGGAGAAAGCTGTGGGCCAGGCACTGGGCTGGGCTCTTTATCGGTTACAGCCCCAGGGGACAGGGGTGCCTGGGAGGATTTATAAGGGAGCCAGAGGGAAGGTTTTGGGTGAGGAGGAACATCTTACAGGGAGGTCAGCCTGGTTGATTCCCAGGAGGAAGACCAGCTGAGCCAGGCCCAGGGCTGCAGTCAGGTTCCGTCGGATCCCATGCTGGTTGGAGCGCAGGGCACGCAGGACAGCGAGGAAGAGGAAAGTGAGCAGCAGGGCGGCCGAGGTGACGCCTAGGGCTGTGTATGTCAGTGTCCTCAGTGGCAGGATCTCCCCATTCTGTGGGTGGGTGGCAGGGGCCGGGGACTCAGGAAGGGCAGGGCCCGAGCACCAAGCCCAGTGCCCGCGCTCCCCCACCGGCCCGGCGGCTGCCTCTTGCAGGCCCGACCTCCCGGCGGGACACGTCCATGAGCACGGCAAAGCTCGTCATGTGGTTGCACTGGCAGCTGACGTGGCTTTCGTTGCGGAAGACAACTTCACAGCCCCGGGCGGACCAGCCACCAGTGCCGCTGACCCTGCATGAGGGAGGCAGGTCAGGAGACAGAGAGGGTGGGCTGTCCGGGGGCTTGGGCTCCCCACCCAAAGCTGGGGCGCAGGGCAATGCGGGCTCACAGGATTGAATGGTTCCAGAAGACACAGATGGGTTTGGTCCGCTCCTCTGTCTCCAGCAGCCGGAACTGCACCGTGACCGGCTTGTCCAAGGCCCGGGGCGGGAGCTCCTGGTCGCCGTGCACGCTGATGGTCACCACGGGGGTGTTGATGACAGGCCGTTTGGGAACTCTGGCGGGCGGTGGGCACACAGTCACCAGGGCCGCTGTGTCTTGGGCCCCCCCGCCCCTCTGGGACGCCCCGATCCCGCCGTCTGCGCCTGAGCGCTCACCCACCCCTGCCTCCCTGGCCACTCACCTCAGGCTGCGCTTGTCTGGGTCATAGTTGTGGGGCAGCAGCCCGGCCAGCGTGCGGTAGATGATGACGCTGGCCACAGCCTCGCCCTGGCTCAGCGCCGGGTGCCTCCGCTGCCGCCGCGCCAGCTCCTCGGGCTCCAGTGCCTCTCCAGGGCCAGCAGGCCTGACCGCGGGGGGCATTTCTGGGATGGAGACCCTACCCGCTCAGCTGGGGACCTCACAGAAGCCCCAGCTAGGCCCTTGCCCCACCGCATGGCCCCTCACTGACCTCTGAAAACAGAGTCAGGAAGAATGACCGTGGTCTCAAGGTCGGGGGGCCGCTCCCCACGCAGTGCCTCGTAGCGGGGCAGCTTGGCCCCAGCGAAGTTCCCCTTGTCCAAGCGAACTACTGAGATGACTGGGGAGAGGGTCACAGGTGAGCTGCCGGGGGAGGTGGGTGGCCCCCGGCACAGTCGCCCTTGCTGGGACCCTCCACAAAGCCCTCTGCGGCCCGAGGCGCCAGGCTCACCGATGTTGGGTGTGATGATGGTGAAGGGGCTCAGGTAGGTGTGCCGCATGTTCTGAGCCAGGGCGCTGGCGTAGGCCTCGTAGTGCCGCAGCAGCCAGGCGGTGCCACCCTCCGTCTGCTGGATCAGCTCCCAGTGCCGCTTGTTGGCCACGTCCAAGAGGGCGCTGCCCGCCCGCAGGAGGTTCTGGGGCGGGCACAGGTGTGGGACACCCTCTCATCCCGCCGGCCTCAGCCATGCCTAGACCAGCCCTCTCCATCCACCACCACCTCGCCCCTCCCGCGAATCCTTCCTGCCCACGGAGAGCTTCCCAGGCCCTGCGCCTGGGCCCACATGGCTGTACTAGGTCCTGACTCCTCCTCGCCCCGGCACGGCAGGGGGGCAGCACCCCTCCCCTCTGCACCGAGGAGCCTGGCTACAACACGCCCCAATACAAACAGGATTGTCTACAGGCACTTTGCTTTGAAAAGGGTTGGAAGAAGGTGCTCTGACTTTCCCAAGTGCTGGGCCGTGGCTCAGGGGATCTCATGGAGGCTCCTGCTGGCTGGGCGCTCCCTGAAGGCAGGCACAGGGAGTGCCACTAGGCCCCCAGGTTGCCAGGAGTACGCTCACTCACCGTGATCCCCACCTAACCAGCCAGCCCTGCCCCTTCCAAGCCCCACCTCGGTGAAGTGCACGTCCTGGGTGGCAGACAGCCCAAAGCCCCTCTGGGCGCTCTCATGGGCCAGCAGCCTCGTTGCCAGCTGGTAGGCCACCTTGACGTCACTGCCAAAGTAGCCGGCTGTGTGCTGGGTGGCGTTGCACAGAAGCAGGGCCAGCCACTGGGAGCGCCCCGAGTCCAGGCCTGACTCATTCCGCTGTAGCCGCTCAGCCTAGGATGCAGCCAGACAGGTCAGTGACACGGGGTCAGGGCGGGAGGTGCCCAGCGGACAGAACTGAAACTCTGGAGTACATGGACCTCCGGAAAGGCAGGAAACAGCCGCTCCAGGGAGGGGGACGGGGACCGGAAGCAGGGGCTAGAATTCGAGTCCCTTTCCTCAAAACCGGGGAGAGCGTGTGGGCAAGTGAGGCCGCGCAGGGGAGGAGCTGCACTTACCAAGCCCTTCAGCTCCGAGAACGCGCCGGACGTGCAGTTGAAGAGATTTGGGGGCAGCCACCCTCTGTGCTCGTCACAGTGGCGCACGGCCGTCCCTGGGGGAGGCAGCCGAGAGGGCAGACCTCAGGGAGAGACCCGGGAGGCTGCCGAGACCTAGCTGAGAAGCTCTGGGGGCCAGGACCTCCTCGGCCAGAAGACCCGGAGCGCAGATGGAACAGGAAGACGGGTGTGTGGAACACTAGAGCCCAACAAGGGCCACATCCCCGTCCTCTCCAGGTACCCTTGTGCTCTCTGCTAGGAGCTCGGCTCATTGTCCATCCCGGGACCAGCGCCACCCCCACCCCAGGGCTGCGAACCCTGGGACAATACTCGCCATACCCTTCTCCCCAGACTGCCTTCCTAGTAGCGTAACTCTAGTTCCAGGTGGTGAGCTGAGGATGGGATCCCTGTGCCATTGAGTTTGCATCTCTACTGCCCAGCCCTGTGCTGGGCACACTGCAGGCTTTTCAGCCCTTCAGTTAAGAATGTGAGGGGTAGGTGCCTTTCATCTGGGCAGCCTTGAGGGCAGAGAAAAGAGAGCCAAGGACAGAGGGACACGGAGTCTCCAGGACTCCAGAAAGTGGGGTCTCACCCAGGGGCTTCCCGCCCACACCCCGCTGATGAGAGGCCAAGTCCGCAGCACATGTTCTAGGCCTCTGGCACCTACCAAAGGAGCCTCTGGGGCAAGGAGCAGCAGCAGGGAGCCCAAAGCGGGTTCGGGGCCACCAGATCCCAGCCTCGATGGCCCGTGGGCAGCTGTCGTAATTCACTGCAGGGAAGCACAGAGTCACCCGGGAGCAGCTGTCCACCCACAGCTCTATGCAGGGTCCCCAGCCCTCCCTCAGCAACCTCAGGCCTGCGGCCTCCAGGGGACACGGAGAGCAGCAGCAGAGGGCAAGGCCCTGCCCATCACAGGAGCCCCGCCTCACCTTCACAGCCATTGGTGGTGACCTCGGCAAAAGGGTTGTCACAGCGGTCGCACTGGCGCCCAATGACACCTGGCTTGCATGGACACTGGCCATCCTCAGGGTCACAGACTCGGGACAAAGAGCCTGTAGGGTAGCAGTCACACAGGAGGCAGGTAGGGCTGCCAGGGGGGCGGTAGTGGTTCTCCTGGGAGGGAGAGGAGGGGACAGGCGTCACTGGTTCAAGTTCTCTGCCCTGGATGCTCATGGATCTTTTCAGTGAGGGTCCCTTGGAGAGAGGCTCCCTGACTTCAGGTCCCCCCAAGAGTGCTATTTAAAATATGTAACAACTGGTAACGATTTGGAGTTTAACCCATCAGTGAGAAGCCAGCTGCCCAGAACAGGCTGCAAACAACCGTACAGCCGGCCCAGAGCTCACTGGTTCAGTATCGGGCCTGGGTCTGCCCACATCCAGCACAGGAGAGCAGACAGCCAGGTGCCTGCCCTGTCAGAGCGAAGGCGCACAGCCCGCAGCATTCTGCAGGAGGGCTTTCTCTGCTGCCTCCTGCTGAGGGCCAGGCGGCGCAGCGCAGGACCGGGGAGGCCGAGGCGGGGCTATCACCTTGCAGCGGCACTCGCCACTCGTCTTGTTGCAGTCTGGGTCAAAGCCTTTGATGACATCACAGTTGCACGGGCCACACGTGGGGTGTCCCCACCAGCCTCGGGGACAAGGCTGGTCGATCCTGCAGAGAAGGACCCAGGCAGCCGTGAGCTCCCTCGGCCGCCCCCATGGGGGCAGCCACGTGTGGCCCTCCTGACCCTGGCTGCGGCTCGGCCAGGCTTTCTGAGGGCCATGCCCGAGATAGGCGGTGGCCACCTGGCCCTGCCGCTGCGCGCCCTGGGCCGCTCACCTGGTCTCACAGTATGGCCCAAGGTAGTTCTGGGGGCACTCGCAGGTGTAGCCGTGGGGGGCACTGGGCTTTCGGGAGCACACGGACTGATGCCCACATGGGTTCAGATCGCACACATTAGTACAGTTGTCACCATAGTAACCTGGGATCAGAAGGATGGGAGAGGCTCAATCCGCACCCTCCCCTGCACATTCTCCAGACCTGCATTCGCCCAGCTCCTTCCACTGAGTATCGTACCAGCTGGCTACAGCTCTGTAGTGCAGGAGACCGGGCTGAGAGAGGTGACACGACTGGCCCCAAGTCACACAGCAGAGCCAGACGGGCCCCAGGCACCCGCGGACCTAGCGCATTGCCCGGGCCCCTGGTATACCTGGGTCACAGCGGCAGGAATAGCTGTCCCAGTCATCGCTGCAGTAGCTGTTGGCGGGACACGGGTTTGAGTCACAAGGGTCGGGCAGGCTGCAGCCTGGCTCCACGTTGATGCTCTCCCCACGGCCGGCATCCAGACTGCTGACACCCTCAGGTGTCTCGCTTACCCGCACACCCTGGGAAGGACGAGGCGGTGCTGACCCTCCAGAAAGCGGGCCTCCAGGGGGTGGGGGTGGGAAGGCAAGGGAGGACGCTCACCTGCAAACAGCCCCGGAAGCCGCGGGCCACACCGCTGGCTGGCCCAGGTACTCCCCCCACTGTGATGTTGCTCAGATGCAGCCCGTGCAGTCGGGGGCCTAGGTTCCCCTCGGCCTGCTGCTGCCCGTAGTCAGAGGACAGGATGGCGTGGCCGGGGCCCCCTCGGGCTCCCAGGGCCAGCTGCACGTGGTGCCAGTCTCCGTCATTGGCCCGGCCCGGCTCTAGCCGGAGAGACGAAGCCTGCAGCCCTGTGCCCTCCACGCTTAGAACCAAATGGCCCTCTCGCAGCTGGCATAGGGAGGAGAGACAAGAGAGGCAACTGCCCTAATCAGCGCTTCTTCCGGCCCTCTGGACCACCAAACCCATCCTGCTGCCCAGCTGACACCAGAGGAGAAAAGGTATTTCCCTCGGTTCCAATAGATGGCAGTAGTGATCCACCAAACAGATTCCCCGGAAAGAAAAGACCCTGCGCTGCCACCTCCGACCAGCAGGACCAGGGCCCTCCTCTGAGCCACCCGTCCCTGAATCACCTGCAGGGTGATGGTGCTGCGCCCCCTGGTGATGGCCTGCAGCAGGACGCCGTCGGCCTGGCGCGTGCGGAACATCAGGCTGAGGTGCCAGGGCTGGGAGATGGGCAGCGAGAGGCCATGCCAGGCCACAAGGCTGCTGCCCAGGAAGCGCTGTGGGTTGGCCATTTCTGGGGAGGCAGATCAAGGCAGACTCTGAGGGGTGGGCCAGCTGGGTGCCCAGGAGCTCGGTGCTCAGAGTGGCAGCTCCATGCGAGGCGGGGCACTGTCCCTCCTGGGCCCACTCCCCTCGTCAACCCCGCCTCTAGAGCCCTTACCTGCGCTAGGCCTGTCCCACACTGTGCCCGGGCCTGCCTCTAACTGGGCCCTTTGTCTCCGGTGTTACCCTCTCAGGGCTCTGCCCAGACACGCTTTTCCACCCACAGCCCAGCCCGCCTGGGCCCTGCCCAGTGCCTGTCCCGACCCCGCCGGTGTTCCCAGCGCGGCTGACAGCTCCCAGGCCCTGGCCTCTGGTGGCTGCCCTCCTACCCTGGGCACAGCTCTTGCCCCCGAAGCCTAGAGGGCACTGGCAGCTGAAGGCGTCCCACTGGTTCACACACGTGCCCCCATTGTGGCAGGTGTCGCTGTCACACACATTCTTCTTGGCAGAGCAGCCTAGAATGGAGAGGAAGGGGCTCAGGCGGGGGCTCCAAGCAGGAGGCGTGGAGTGGGAGGGGGTTTTGAGAACCCCACCCCAGGCCCAAACCCCTCTGTGCACCGGGCCCCTGGCCCTGCCCATACCCCAGGCTCCCATACCAGGCACAGTGCCATTGTTGGCAATGAAGTCGGCCAAGTCCACATGCCGGCTGTCTACTTGCAGGTTCCTCATGCAGCCCACAAAGTGCCTCGTTTGGACGGGGAAGCTCTCTGGCAGGTCAGGTACCCCACCCAGCAGCAGGGGCCCCGTCAGATCCAGAGACCTGGGGAGCAAATGAGGGCAACGTGAGGCCGAGCAGGGCTGTTTCCGGCTCTTCCTTCCCCCATAGCCCTGTCAGGCTAGGGGCAAGGGCCGAGGCAGGAGTCCAGGGGGCCCTGCAGAGCAGCCCAGGGAATGGGGAGGCACCCCAACCGGGAGCTGCTCTCCTCTCTGCCCCACCCCGTCCCCCAAACGCCCCGCAAGGCCCCACTCTAGTGTCCTGATCTTGCTGCCCCCACCTCCCACCGCAGCCCCCACAGAGGGCCGAGCAGGCGCTAAGGGAAGCAAGGTGAGGAGAGTCCCCCATCTGGATCGGCCGCCCTTTCAGGAACCCCTGGGTTCGCCCTTATCCCCGCCTGCCCCTACCCCTCCTCCCACCCCCAGGGCCCCCTGCTCACTTCTTGCTGCCACCCTGGGTGCCCTGGGCGGCGCAGGAGTAGTTGCCCAGCACAGCTCCGAAGCGCAGGGCCACCCCTGTGTCACAGCCATCCACCGTCACCACAGCCACCTTCTGCTCGGATGGGCCCTGTGGGAGCCCCGTCTGGCCCAACAGCGGCTGCGGACAGGGAAGGGCAGAGGAGAGAAACAGTGGACAAGGAGTCCACTAGGCTCATGGGCCAGGCACAGAGACACTGACAAACCCTGACACCCCTTGGTGTACACACACACACACACGTACACACACACACACACACACACACGTGTGCTCACAGGACTCCTTCCATGTCCCTTCGAGGCCTGTGTCTGCCTAATGGGACAGGGGAAGGGGGTGCCCCAGCAAGATGTGAGGTGCCCACCCTCCTCCCTCTCAACTACAAGAGTCATGACCAGGCCCCTGGATGCAGTGCCACCCGGCTCCGTGTGAGCTCCCGAGCCCAAGCGCAGAACCCTCCACCCTTGACCCCTCGCACACCCACCTTATTGTAGTACTTCAGCTGCACCGTGTGCCACTGGCCGTCACTGACCCCTCCGGGCACGAATGGGGATACAGTGGTGGTGGACTCCCCTGGGGAGAGGACCCAGGTGAGCTGGGATACCAGGGAGGAATGGGAATGGGGAGGGTGCACCCTGGGGTCAGGGGTCCAGAGAGACGTGATGGGAGAGGGTCACCTGCAGAGAAGGTGAGCTGAATCTGCCCCTGGACCACCTCGAGGGCCACGAAGTCATGCTTCTCATTGAAGCGCCCATTGTATAGCAGCAGCCCATCCCGCTCCTTGGTGGCGAACCTGAGCAGGAGTTGGGAACAGGGGAGGGAATGGGGCGCCCACCTGGACGCCAGAACTCTAGCCACCTGACCAGCCCCTGATCCTCCTGGGGACCCTCTGGGAGGAGGAGCCCTGGGCTCAGGCTGTGCACTGTGGAGCTAGAATGTGGAGGACAAGCCCAAACTGGAACTAGCACCAGAACCCTGGCATCCTGGCCCCCCACCCGCACAGAGGGGGGCAGGAAGTACGATGACCGGCCCCCGAGGGTGAGGACTGTCTGCCGGCGAAGCACACGGGCAGCTCCAAGTTCAGACACGGCTCTACCCACCCCTGCTCCCCACGCGTCACGGCCTGGCTCTCACCCTGTCTGTAGAACGGGGTCGGGGGCACCCCTGGGTCCCAGCACACTCCCTCGTCCCCCAGCACCCAGCCACTCACGAGAGGGCCAGGGTGAAGTGGAAGCGCTGGCGCAGGCCGCGGAAGGTGATGAAGGAGCGGGCGGGGAAGCTGCGCGTGGTCACCCGGCAGTAGGGCTTCTCGAAGTCCCCGGATGGGCAGTCGCACTTGAAGCCGCCCACCAGCAGGTTGACACAGGCGCCCCCGTTCTTGCAGACGCCTGGGGTGCAGCGGCCAGAGCGGGCACTCACCTCACAGTGCTCCCCTGGGCCAGAGGAAACACAGGGCGAGCACCACGTGCCTCAGGGGGAGGAGGAGCAGTGGGACTCCTCCCCGCCCGGGGATAGCTCCTCCATGACACTCCCGGACTTTCCCAGGCATCTCTGCTTCCCCTCACGTGTCCATAGTTCTGAGAATCCCAGGTGCGATGCGGGGCCCACAGCGCCACTGTCACGATCCCTTACACTGCTCCCTCACAAGGTCCTTGAAGCTCCCAGGGCCTTCCATACCCCGGCTTGGGCCTCTAGAGTACAGGCCTGCCGGGGTCCCTTGTCTTGAGGCCCAGGCCCTAGTGGCCTTCTGTGTCATAGCTGCCCAGCAGTGGGGTGTTCGGGCCCCTCTGAGGTGAATGTGCATGGAGCAAAGGGCCTGCGGGACAGCACGAGGGCTGGTGTGCCAACCCCCCTTACTCCCCCCTTCCACTAGGGCTTTTGTCCCTGACAGGCACCGAGATCAGTTTCCCTCCCTGGGGACGACACCAGGCTTCCACTTGGATTTCTCCAAGTTATGGGGATTTGGATAGGGGAAGCTGGGGACTCCCCAGGAATGGGGCAGGAACTCCCACGCTGGCCTGTGGGATCCAGGTGGAGGACCTCTGTGCACTTGGGAGACGCTGACAGATCAGGGAACTGATTCCCAGGGGCAGATTGGGATTCAGTGGAGGAGCTGAAAATTCCAACAACATCAGATGGGAAAACTGCACGCCTTTCTCTCCCTCCCATCCCCAGATTCTAGAGATAGGTTCTCAGCTCCTGTGCCTAGTGACTGGCTCTCGTTTCCATGGAAACTGTTGTTCGCCTAGTCTAAGCGTCCCCTCCCCATCCTCCTGGACAAAGACTCCCCTCCCCTCCCCCAAGCCCTGTCCCCCCCTCCCCCGCCCACAGCAGCAGCTGAGAGGAGTCAAGTCTGGCAAGTCCGGGGCAGGGAGATGCAGCAGGGTAGGCCGTGGGACCTGCCTGCCGCTGCCGGCAGAGCTGGGGGGCCATGACTCTGGAGGAAAGGGGGTAGGACGAAGGTGTCTGGGGGGCGAGGGGAAGGGATGTCCTGCGGAGAAGCCGGAGCCTGCGGGCAGGCCTCAGAAGCACGAAGCAGAGGCAGCGAGCCTCCCAGGGAGAGGCTTGGGGACAGGGTGTGTAAGACCACATGTCACAGGCCAGTGGGGAGGCCGCCTGATCATGGGCCTCTTTTACCAGCAGCTGGGCGGGATTGGGGCCGGGAACCCCTTCAGCAGCTGCCCGCCTGCCCTCCAGCCTCCCTGCCTGAGACCGCCAGGGCCCGCCTGCTTCGCCGCACGCTGCAAGCCCGCGTGCCCGCACCCACTGCTGCTCCGCCCACTCTGGCGTCACAGCTACGGAACAGGTGCAGTGATCTTCCAGAACGGCCCTACCCCACAGCAAGACCCCTCCAGTTTCCCCAGCTCTATGCTCCTGCCCCTCAGCGCCTGAGCAGGCAAGCACTGCTGCGGCTCGGAAAGGGAGCCACTCGGCTGTGCGGGGACACCAGGTTCCGGGCCCAGCCTCACCCCTGATCAAGTGGCGGAGGAGATTGAAGCAAGTCACCTGATCTCCGCATTTCCTTAAGTCACACAGCCAACACGGCAGGCCAGCTCTGCACAGGTACTAAATTAATTAAATTCACCCTCACAACAACCCTGTTAGTAGATCCATTGTCCCCACTTTAAAATACGGAGGAACAGAGAGGTTAAGTCACTTGTCCAAGGTCACACAACTACCAGGGGCAGAGCTAGGATACGAACCCTCGCAGACTGGTTCTAGAGCTGTGCTGCCCTCCCCGGCGATGCCTGGTGTGGGGGAGTGGGAAGTGGAGAAGAAGGGCTCCCCTCTCTGCCCTCCTCAACAGGTTGTTGTGAAATAAAAGGAGCAAGTGGGATTTGTGGATGGGAGGCAGCCCCACTCCTTGGGCTGATGTGCGCCTCCCCATGGCGTCGGCTCCCCAGGGCCCCCCTCCCTGGGCTCACCTGTGTAGCCGTCGCGGCAGAGGCAGGTGTAGCCGCCCTCGCGGCTGCGGCAGCGGCCGTGGGGGCTGCAAGGTCTCGAGTAGCAGAGGTCCACCTCCGTCTCGCAGTAGTCGCCGGTGAAGCCGGGTGGGCAGCGGCACCGCAGCCCCCCGACGGGGTGGATGGGCCGGAAGAGCACCGAGGAGGAGGCGATGAACGGCGCGGACGAGTCGAAGCGCAGCACGGACACGCAGCGCATGTAGTTCTCGCAGGGCTCGCGCAGGCAGATGTTGTCGTCGAAGGGCAGCACGCGCTGCGCCGAGATGGCCGCCAGCAGGCTGCGGTTGAGGTAGAGGCGCTCCTGCAGGTCCTCGGAGGGCAGGAAGGGCGGCCCGCCCCCGGGCCCCGGCGGCCGGCCCACCGACAGGCTCACGTTGAGGATGCGGCCCCCCGGCGCATCGGTGTCCCGCTGCACGTTGAAGACCACCACGTGGTTGGGGGGTGTGGCCAGCGTGGCCGCCACCGCCTGAATGAAGAGGCCCAGCAGGGGCGACAGGAAGCGCTCGGGGGACATGTCCTCCAGGCGCAGCGTGATGCTGTGCGTGAGCATCTCGTCGGTGATGATGATGACGCGCAGGGCGCACTGGGCGGTCACGCTGTGCACGCCGTCTGCAGAGGGAGGACGCGGGTAAGGACCTGGCCCGGGGCTGGAAGGGCAGGGGTGCCAAGCCACAGACCCGGCCTTGAGCAGGAGTGCCGGGATGAGTGAAGGAGCGTGGCTGCAATCCAGCCGGCATAGTTCTGCACCGCTCAGTTGCCTAGAAGGGATTTTTTTCTAACTGGCATAAGATGCCCAACACAGTATGTGCATACCACCTGTGAGCAGGTCACTCCACGAGGGACCAGTCCCCACAGGCACTTACGGGGATGGGATTTTCAGGAATTCTCTTTGCATACTTACCCCAAACCCTCTGTTGTGAAGCATGGCGTGGTTTTTAGCGTTTGTGTGCCTTTCCTTGCCCAAGCCATGAGTGCTGCCCCCTTATATCAGATTCAGGGCTTCCCAGCCCAAGAACCCTATCTTGCCTTTCTCTTACCTTCTACAGAGCCCAGAGCACCAGGAGAGACCCACAAAAATGATCCTTCTGCCCCCTCAGCCTCTATGTCTCAACACCCCCTAACCCTGACCCTGGCTATGCTCCCTCCTCCCCTACCGCAGCAGACAGTGGGGGGGTGAGCCGGGTCAGTGGGGCACCCAGTGACCCTCCCACGGAGCCCCTCGGCTGCCTGGGCTGGGCCTGCTATCTCCATGGCAACACCCACACAAAGCATTTCTTCCCGCCCAACTCTCTGCGCTGCTGAGGGTGGCCTGGGGGGCCCCACCCCAGGAAATGCAGCGGAGCCACCACACCAGAGGCAGTACCACCCACGGCCCCGATGCTGTGGGCGTCTGGGGGGCAGCTTCCGACCTGAGACTTCAGACAGAGCCCCACTGGGTGGATCTCTCCTCCGGCCGCGGGGCCTCTGACTGCTCGCCGCCCACTCGGCTCACCACGTTACAGCCAAACGCCTGCCACACACTCGCTTATAAATACTTAGATTCTAACGCGCCCCAGTGTCTCAGTTCACCCCACACCCCAAGTCCATTAATACCATACACACCTGAATGCACACACACCAGCAATGGGTTTTATTTAGCCCCAGATTGAAAGCTGGATGCCAAGGGGAGGAGAAAATGGCTTGAAGGGTTATAGGGATATATATATTTTTTAAATTCACCACAATGTCCTACACATAGTAGGTGTTCAGTAAATATTAAGATATTGATGAGCATATACTCAGTCTCCAGAGCAAAAAAAATGGTCTTTAAAACACATCGGGGGGCCCTGTGTAGATGCTGAAAAGGACACTTTGGCAGGAAAGGGGCGGAGCCGGTGTTTCTGGG
Organism: Phataginus tricuspis; assembly: GCA_029783875.1. NCBI lineage: Eukaryota > Metazoa > Chordata > Mammalia > Pholidota > Manidae > Phataginus > Phataginus tricuspis. Next base: position 15,598,022 of record JAQQAC010012408.1, read on the forward strand.
GTGGGGTGGGAGCGGGAAGGGGAGAGCCTGTGCTTCTGTGTCACACCTGCTCGAGGTGGCTGACTACGCCGGGTGACTCAGTTGAGCCTGGGAAGGGTGAAAGCAAACACCCGTCTCAGCCACGTCCTCGGCCCGCTGCCCACCTGCCCTCCCGCCTCCTGGCTTGAGACCGCCAGGGCCCGCCTGCTCCCGCCAGCACAGCAAGTCTGCTTGCCGTTGCCCACTTCTGCTCTGCCCACTCTGGCCTCACAGCTACCGAACAGCCTGCTTCTTCCGGCCTGACCTAACCAGATACCGGCCTGCAGACCTCTAGTTTTCTAACCTGCCCTAAACTCACCTACTCCAGAAAGCCTGCCCAGATTTATGGCCTCAGGCTCTACTTTCCTCCCGCTTTCAGAACTCCCTGGACTCGGGTATGGTGCCGGCACAGGCCTCTGGCATCTCTGGGGCCTCTGCCCAGTGATTCCTTAGTGGAACGGTCCCTTCAGCAGAAAGCAGCCCAAGAATCCAGAGCACTCCTAAGGGATTAGACAGGGGAGGCCGACAAGCCAGAGAGACCTCCCCACGACTCAGTCCTGGAACACGCCCTTCTCCCCAGGCCCCACCTGTGCCCCTCTGTTGCTTCCCATCTGGTTCGCCATCTGTGGCCACCTGTCCCCTCTGCTATTGTCTCCCATCCCAGGAGTCAACCTAGGCTGTCTCCTTCCTCTTTGTTCCTCTTCCCTGCCTTGACCTGGGTCACCCCTAAGGTGCAGAGGCAGCAGTGGGTCCAGGTGTCATAACTGGACTCCACACCTCATTTCCCCTGGCAGATGTGCCACTGGAGACTGGAGACCTGCAGGGGGTCTGCCAATCTCGGAACTGACTGGATCACGGACAGGAGCTCCTGTGTGTCCTGGCAGAGTAAGACGGGGGGGTGGGGAGATTCAGGCTTCAGGAGAGCCACCCGGCCCTGCTGGGGCAGCTGCGGGCACAGGAAACAGAGACAGGGGAGCCAGAGAGGCGCAGACGCTGAGACCAAACAGGGGAAGACAAGAGCCCAGGAAAAGAGCCAGCCATGGAGAAAGGGGGAAAGGAGGAGAGAGGCGCCCAGGGGATGGGGAGAGGGCAAGGGACTGGGGCAGGGCGGGAAAGGAAGAAGCGACAAGGAACAAGAGGAGGAAAACAAAGGGGCGGTGGGAGTCAGCTCCCCCTCACCCCAGCCTCCCTGAACTTTGGGTTGCCACGGTGACTGCCTCCAAGGGGCAGGGCTGAGGGGACAGGGTGGGGCTGGGGCTGGGGGGCCAGCCGAGGCCCTGCCCCGTGTTCCAGCAGAGCTGAAGTCGGGGGCTCTGCTTGGTAAGGGCCTGAAGGCTGGCAGCGTCGCTTCGGTGCCCATCCCTCAGTGTCCTGCCACGCTCACCGAGGGCACGCTTGGGGAGGACAGAGGGAGAAGCCCCTTCTTCCCACCCCTCCCACTGCCTTCTTCTCCTAGCACAGGACCCCGGCTAGAGGAGCTCCAGCTTCTCGCTCTCTCCTCCCAGAGGAGAAACGGAAGCTTCAAGGACACAGGGCCTTGTCCATGACCTCTGAAGGCCCACACACCCCGGCTCCCACGGCCCCCCAAGGAGTGGGGCAGGGGAGGTAGCTGTCCACGGACCATGAGCACAGAGGGGGCTGAAGCCATGGAGGCCTGCCGGGCACTTCTCCCCCCCTCCCTGATATGTCTGGAGTCGGGGGTGCCCTGGCCCATGCATCCCCGGGGTGCAGCTAACGAGGGCCCTCGTGAGCATCCTGGTTGTTCACAGGCTTCGAGAAGGGACTCAGAAACCCAGAGCTGGCCATGCACTCACTCCCCACAGCTGACAGAGAAGACAGACGGCACCCCGACCCCACTCTCCTCCCCCAGCCTTCTGTCCAGGGAGTCTGCAGGCTGAGCGCTTGGCCAAGCAGCAGGAATGCCCAGCCTGGGTCCTGGCCAGGCTCCCACGCCCCAAGACTCCGTTCTCCCATGAGATCAGGGGGCTCTGCCCTCAAAGGCTACAAGTGGACTGGCCCGTCCTGGTCCCCACACCCCATTCCCTGAGCCCAGGCTGGTCACGGCCAGCAGGGAAAGCCTGGAGTCCTAAGAACAGCCCATGGGGTAGCAAAGGAGCCCAGGAAGTCTCAGCCTGCCCCTGGCTTCACTGCAGCCCTTCCCCCAAGCTGGACCCCGAATCACGGCCTCTGACAGTGGGGTCTGTTTGGACAGAGACAATGAGCCCTGGCCTCCCTTCCTGTGAGAGCTTTGACGGGGGAGCCAGGCCAGCCTCCTTCTGCCTGGAGGGAAAAGAATGCACCAGACAAAGTCCCCCTCAGCCTGGTCTGCGGCTCTGCTGGGAGCCAGACGGGGCCAGAAGAGGCCCGACTGCAGGGTCCTGACCCCGTGGTGGCGACCCTGTGCCCCCAAAGCCCTCAGTTCTGTCAGAAGGCTGCATGAGATCATAGGAATCCCCTGCCGGGGGTGAAGGGGTGCCAGGGGGCCGGCTCGCCTCTCCCGGCCACCGTCCTCTCCACCCCTCCCCCAGCTCTCCTGGTCCCCCAGTCTTCCACGCGCCTTTTTTCACAATTCTTGGCAACCAAGCCAGGGCAGCCTCACGGTACCTCCCCCACCGTGTCCCAGGCTGGCAGGCAGCGGGCAGCCGACCGAAACAGCCCAGCCCAGCCTGGGGCGGCAGGCGGGGCCTGCACCAGCAGCCAGGATTCCTAGGGCTCCTTCCCAAGCCGCTTCTCACCCCTCAACCTCGGCACCAGGCACCAGGCAGAGAGGCAGGCAGCGGTTCCTCCTTGCATGGCTGCCCAGGCCCTCCCCAGAAGGCCACCTCCACCTCAATGTCACTTACCTGACACCAGTACACTCATGATGGCCTCCAGAGGCCGGTTGTTGTCCAGCGCCCGGCTCAGCCACAGCTCGCCCGTGGAGGCATTGAGCAGGACCACGCTGAGTTCATTTCCCCGCTCAAAGCTGTAAGTCAAGCTGTCTGAGATGTCAGGGTCGTGGGCAGGCACGCGGCCGATGGCACCCCCGGGGAAGCTGCTGGAGCGGTTGGTGACATAGTTGTTGAAGAGGATCTCAAAATTGCCCAGCACTGGGGGGTTGTCATTGCGGTCGAGCAGGCGGACGTGGACTGTGGCCCGGCTCACCAGCGGAGCCGATGTGGCCTGGATGACCAGGATGTATTCAGGCCGGTCCTCATAATCCAAGTCCACCAGAGCAGTCAGCTCCCCAGAGAAGATGTCCAGCTGGAAGACCTCAGGGATGTTGCCTTCCACGATCTGGTACATAACCTGGGCATTGGTGCCTTCGTCAGGGTCTGTGGCTGTGACGCGGGCCACGGCCAGCCCAATGGGGCTGTTCTCTTCCACAAACACATCAAACTCGTCCTGCTCGAACACAGGCGGATTGTCATTCACGTCCAACACAGTGACCGTCACTTCCATGGGCGTGCGGGCTGGAGGCGTCCCCTTGTCCACTGCATACGCCCTCAGGATGTACTGGGCCACGTTCTCACGATCCAGCCTCCGCAGCGTGCGCACGATGCCTGATGTGGACTCTATGATGAAGTCGCCGTCTCCATCACTGCCCCCTTGAAAGGTGTAAAAGACCCTGCCATTTAGGCCGGAGTCACGGTCCGTAGCTGAGATCTGCAGGACGCTGGTGAAGGGGGGCACGTCCTCATAGACGCTGCCCTGGTAGGAGGCCCGCATGAACTGAGGGGCATTGTCGTTCACGTCGCTCACCAGGATCTCCAGGTAGGTGGTGTCAGACTTCTGGGGAATGCCATTGTCCCGGGCAGTGATGGCCAGGGTGTAGGACACTTGGTCCTCATAATCCAGCTCTGCCTGGGTGGTGACAGCCCCGGTATCTGCATCAATTCGGAACTGGGGGATGCTGTCCTCCATAAAGTAGGTGATGCGGGCATTCTCGCCCGTGTCCTCGTCTGTGGCACTGATCAGCACCACCGTGGTGCCCGCGGGCCGGTCCTCGTTAACATTCACCGTATAATGGGAGCTCTGGAAGACGGGGCGATGGGTGTTGGCGTCAGTGACATTCACCACCACCTGTGCCGTGTCCTGCCGCGTGCCGTCAGAGGCGGTGACAGCCAGTACGTACTGCCGCTCAAGTTTGTAGTCCAACGGCAGGGCGAGGGACACCAGTCCCCCCCCCACTCTGGCTGCTGATGGAGAAGCGATTGCGGGTGTTACCGCTGGTGATCTGGTAGGTGATGACGCTGTGGGCGTCACGATCCACAGCGGACACTGTCACCACGCTGGTACCCACAGCTGCGTCCTCATTGAGTCTCACCGTGTACTCTGGTTGGGTAAAGGTTGGGTTGTTGTCATTGACATCCAGGATGGTCACGCTGACACTGGCCGAGGCAGTGAGCGCTGGGGTGCCATGGTCTCGGGCTTCAACCCCAAAACTGTAGAAATCAACCTCCTCTCGATCCAGCTCAGCAGCCACTGAAATCCAGCCCGTGCCATTGTTGATGGCGAAGGGGAAGTCATGCCCAACCCCAGAGAGGCGGTATTCCAGGCGGGCATTGTCACCAGCATCGGCGTCGATGGCCTGGACATGGAGAACCTGGTATCCCAAGGGGACACTCTCCAGAACAGTAGCCTGGAAGGGAGTGCTGACAAAGATGGGGGCATTGTCATTGATATCCAGGACTTGCACTGTCACCAGACCTGAGACATTGGAGAGTGGGGGGCGGCCACCATCCTGGGCCCGAACCCGGAGGGTATACTCCTTGGTCGTCTCATAGTCAAGAGGGCTTACCACATCCAGAGCCCCTGTCTGGGCATCCAGGTAAAACTGCCCCCGAGCATTGCCGCTCATTATACTGTAATGCACCAGGGCATTGCTGCCCTTGTCTCGATCTGAGGCTGTGACCCGGAGTACTGGGGCTCCTGGGCTCACATCCTCCCGGACCTGAACCACATAGCGCTTCTCGCTGAACTGAGGGGCGTTGTCATTGTCATCCTCCACTGACAGGAAGACAGCAGCTGTGGCACTCCGAGAACCGGGGTCCCGACCCTGGTCACTGGCCTCCACTGTCAACTGGTAGGATTCCACCTCTTCCCGATCCACAGGGCCACGGGTTCGGATCACCCCAGAGCGCGGGTCAATCTCAAAGACTTCAGAGGGGCTGCCCCCCCGCCCCTCCAGCAGGCGATACAGAATATTGGCATTGGGAGGGGCGTCACCATCTGTGGCTCTGACAGTGAGCACCTCATAGCCAACCTCCAGGTTCTCCCTGAGGCTCTCCTTGTACTCCTGCTGCTCAAAAACAGGGTCGTGATCATTGGTGTCAGTCACCAAGATGGTGAGCGTGGCCAGGGCACTGCGTCGGGGCATGCCACGATCCTGCGCTGTGACCCTGAAGACATGGGTGCTCTTGGTCTCCCGATCCAGCTCCTCAGCGGTGGTTACGGCACCAGTGGTTGGGTCCAGGGAGAAGAAATGGTTGGACCGGCTGTCAAAGAGGGCATCCATGGTGTACTCAAGGCGACCTGCCTCACCCGCGTCTGGGTCGATGGCCCGCAGGGATGCCACGGGGGTACCTGCCGGCTGGTTCTCAGGCACTGTGGCCTGGTAGCTGGGGGGCTGGAACTGGGGGGCTGTATTCACATTCCTCTTCCGACGCCCGCCCAGGATCTCTGCTGCCGAACTTTCCCCTGCCCTGGGCCCCAGGGTCCGCACCAGTCCGCAGGAGTGGCATCTCAGCTGTGGGGCCTTTAAGCACGGGGATTCGTGGGGTAAGGTGAGCCTGCCCTGTGGGGAAAGGTGGCCTCCAATGCCCAAGAGACGACAGCTCCAGGGACAGCCTTCAGGGGCTGGGGGCAGGGGGATGTGGGCCCCGGGTTCCGGACACCAGGCCCTCAGACCATCGTGGTGCGGCACCAGGTGGCCGGTCAGCTCGGTGCCCGCGTCCCTGCAGCGGCTGGTGTACAGCCAGAGGTTGGACGCGGAGGCCGGACAGAGCCAGCCCACAGGGGCGCAGGCGCCCGAGGAGCCGCGTGCCCCGGGGCCCAGGGAGCGGCAGGGCCCCACTTGGTTCGCCAGCAGCGGCGGTAGGAGCTGCAGTATCAGCAGCGGCGCAGGAAAGGCGGCGCGGGCTGCGGGTCTCCGCATCTCTCCTGCTCCCGGCCGGCCGGGTCAGCGGCGGCGGCGGCTCCTCCTCCGGCTCCTGCCCACGCCGCCGCGCCTCATGCCGGGCCGGGGCGCCGGGCCCCGGGGGCCGCCCGTGCTCCCCGAGGGGCCTGCGCCCTCCGACGCGTCCGGGCTCGCACTGCGGCCGGATCCAGGCCCGCGCCCGGGTCGCCGCGAGCACCGCGCGCTGGGGCCGCGCCTCCACTGACGCGCCCGGCTCTCGCCACCTGCGCCCGCGCACCCCTGGCCCTGCCGGTCCCCAGAGCCCCTGCGTGTCCCCCTCAGCCTCCGCGGGGCCGCCCACCTGCGCCGCCGGAGCCGCCCGCCCGGCCCCAGCCACCCCCGATGGCCCCGCGCCGCCCGCTCGCGCCCCGCGTCCCCGCCGCGGCTGCTGCTGTCGCCGCGGCCCCGGGCCCAGCCGCACGCTCCCTGGTCTCCCCGGCGGGCGGGCGAGCTCTGCAGAGCGGCGGCGGCGGCTTATTACCATAGACCTGCCCGCGCCGCCGCCGTCTTAAAGCGGCGACGCCAGCCGCCCAGGGGGAGGCGGGTCCACCCAGAGCCCTCCTCCGCACCGCTGTTCTGGGATTCTCGCTGGCGGGCCTTCCCATCCCAGGCCCTTCCCAGGACTGCTCCTGGGCGGGTGCTAGGTCCCTACCACATCCTAGAGAGGAATTCGCAGTCCCGAGTCAGACTGTGTATATTAATAATGGTGAAAGTACCCTAGGTATGCTTAGAGGTTTTCAACACATTTTGAAGGGCCCTTGGAGGCCAAGGGTCCATCTCACACCACCTATGAAGGCGAGTGAGAGTCACTGATGCGGACCCTCATTGCTGTCCCCTCCCTGAGTTCCTGGGTCAGACCTCAGTGCTAAGAGGACGCTGCTCAAAGGTATAAAGCGTCTCCCATATCCCAGAGAGACATGGCTCCGTGAGGTCCTGAGTCCCCATCCCCACCCCTCAGAGAGGTGGTAGTCCAACCAGGATGCCACCTGGGGGCCTGCTGCTAGGCAGAATGACCCCAGCTTCATCTAGCTCACCACGTGGGCTTCTTAGGGGGAGGTAAGCTTAGACTGTCGGCGCAGAAGCCAGCTGGCACAAACATGTTAATATTCCCAGGTTCTGAGGCCCAGAGAGGGCAAAACTTGTATATGGTCACAAGGCTGGTTAGCGGTGGAGCCCGGCTCTTACACATGTTTCTGGAGTCCTAGACTGGTGGCTTTCACAGCCAGATAGTGCCGCCTGTCCGGAGAGGTAACCTCTTCCCTCCCCACCAACATCCAGCCGCGGGGCCCTCCTTCCACCCCTAGCTCTGTGATGGGCAAACAGCTCTGCACAGTGCACGGGGCTCCTAAGCCCCTTCACAGTGTTGGCCCGCAGACTTGACCTTGCACTTGAAAGGAGTGTGCAGGATGCCAGGATTCCTGGGAGTGGCCCACAGGCATGGAAGCTGGGCCATGAAGCAGAGCCAGGCAGGGAGGTGGAGGGTGATCCGGAGGAGGCTTCCCTCTCTCATACTCCAACCAGAGGCCGCCATCCAGGTACTGCAGGGCCAGCTGCAAGCGCGCTGAGGGGCCTGGTCAGGTGGTTTGAGGGCTGGCCTGGGGAGGAAGCCAGGGCTTTAGTCCCAGCCCTACCACCCTCCAGCTGTGTGACCTTGGTCAAATTCCTGTGCCTCAATTTCTCTCTTGTAAAATGAGAGGACTGAATAAGGTGCACGGTTTTCAAAAGCTTATTTAGCAGTAGAATTCTTTTTTCAAATGAAATCTGAAGTAGAAGCCCAAAACATAAAGCAGATTAAAGTAGTGCTACTGGGTTGAAGATGGGGATCACCACCTACACTGCTCTCCCAACCAAGAAACCCCTGGGCCACCTCGTGGAGCTTGAGGGTCTGGAAGAACCAGTTTGAAAAGCACCGGACCAGAATCTCCCTGCACAGCAGCTTCACTCTCAGCAGGTCACAGCAGAGGGCCTTGGAATATCCTCTGAGGGGCCCCAGGCCTAGGGAACTTCTGCGTGACCAGTGATGTCAAGGATGAGGATACGCTTTTCTCTTTCTCCCCAGGAGAAAGGAAAGATGATCCTTGGGGACACCATCAGGTGCCAGACTACGTTCCTGGCAATGGTGATGGACAGGATGGGGGAAGGAAGTAGGCAGAGGACGCATGGCTCAAGGGAATGCCCTCCCCTTGACTGAAGATGAGCTTTCTTACTCTGGACAAGGAAGGTCAAGGGCAACTCCAGAGACCAAGGGGTGGCTGAAGCAGCCTCCACATGGCTCTGCCTCCCCAACTTCCTTTGACTCTGGTTTGGGAGGATCTAGGGCTGCGTGGGCATTTTGCTTTTCACCTAATAGCCATGTGGCATGGAAAATGCTTGGAAATTATACCATCTGTTAATTATCCTTTGAATCAGGGGTTGGGTAATGAGACTCTCATTACAGTTGAAGGCCCAATCGAACACACGGTGAAACTGGAGCTCTCCATTCATGTTTTTCTTTGTACTAAAATAAGCTTTCTGGGTGGGAGAGCTGCGGTCTTGGTTCTGGAGCCTGCCACTGAGGCAGGGGTTGCCAGGGATGGCCTGGGCATAGGAAGCCCCCCTCCAGGTGAGTTTCTGCCCAAGGGTAGACAGGTTGGGGGATGTAAGGAACCCCTCCCTGCCTCTCCACGCACCTTTGGAAAATAGTCCTTAATCCTTTCCCCACCCACCCACCCCCAGGGGCACAGGACAGAGCTGCCTGCCTGGTCCACGTCACCTCTTCAGCTACTTCCACCTCCCAAAAGCAAGAAGGAAACTTCCAAGTCTTCTGTGCATCACAGGAGTCCCAGACAAGGGCTTGCCCTGGTGGCATCCTCCTTGACCCCCAGGGGAAGGGCTCTCTATTTCATTGTAAGGAACCCTTAGACCTCCCTCTTACTGGGAGAAAATCAATGTGCAGCAAGATCTAGGCATCTGTTCAAAGGGAAAACCTCCCGGCCAAGCCTCCTACCTTCAGTGGAGGCTCAGGGAGGAAAGGGACCAGCTGGAATGGCCCTGGGCCTCCCTCTCAACTCTAAGGGGTCTTCCTCACCCATGCACACTTGCAGAAGGCATGGCCCTGGCTCTAAACGGAACAGGATAGAATGGGTGATGTGCTCCAGGAGCAAATAAGACAGAAAAAACTAAAGGAAGAGGAGAGAGCAGTGAGGGTTGAGGAAATCCCACAGGACCTCCTGGAGGAAGTGGGACTTGGGTTGCCTCTTGAAGAATCAGGAACAGCAATCCTGGCAGAAGGAAGGAACTCATCAGTAAACTCATCTACCCTTGTTAAGGGGCTTCTCCAAGGTTACACAACTAGTAAATGGCAGGCCTGGATTTGAACCCAGGCAATCTGGCTCCAGACTCCATGTTCTTAAGCATTAAACCATGAATGAATGAGATATGGGTGTTACCCTGGCTGAAGCCAAGACTGGGGTGGGTGTGTTACGGCCTAGCACACCAGAGGGCAGACAGTACACAGTGGGAAGAACCAGGTGACCCCTGTGTTGGGCAGATCCTTGTGGGCTGAAATTCTAGGACCAATGGCCTGCTTGGAAGGAGGGGTGTGGGGGAGGCTGTGGGCCAGAAGGTCATGGTGACCTTCAGTGGGTAGGCAGGACGGTTTCTCTGGCATGAGAGGTAGGGAGATCCTGACTCCCATGGAGCCTGATCCTGTTTCTGGGCTCAGTGTTGTCTTGTAAAGGGCACAGATATGGTGAGGGGGAGAGGGGAGAGGCTGGCCATGGGGAGGTCGACACTGCCGTCCTGGGACTGTGGGGTAGGTTGGGATGGAAGGGACCTGGAGGCAGCAGTCCAGGGCGGGACAGGACCTGATTGTGCTCCTGTCCACACTTGCCTCACATGCCCGGTTTGCTTTTGCTTCGCAGCTGGAGGGTGGGCACTGTTATTTCTCAGCCCCCCACTCCATGCAGACATAAAACGGGTACTCAGAGTTGTGTGGGTTTTTCCTATAGTTGCTGCCCCTCCAAACCAGTCTCCACTCGGCAGTCCAAGTCATCTTTTTTTAGGTTAATAATCATTATTTTTAGATATAAAAAGATCTCTCCCAATTCTTTATTTTGGAAAATGTTAAGCATTAAGAAAAATTGCCACAATGGTACCATGCATCCCCAGATACCCTCCACCTAATGACCCTATATTTTTCAATAATAATTGTGATTGTTGACACTGTTTTCTCTCACGATTTTTGGAGAACAAAATGAGAGTGAGATGCAGATGTCCCGGCGCCTCATGCTTGTGCCCCTCGGCCTGCATCTACCGAGTCAAGAGCCTCTCCCACATTCCCACAGGACCACTGCCACCCACGCAACACGAACGCTGACTCCTGGGACCATCTGATACCCAGTCTGCAAATTCCATATTGCCCCTCAAAGGTCTTTGATAGCTGCTGCTTTCAAACTAGAAGTTCATGCATTACATTTGGTTATATGTTGTGTTAGGTTTCTTCCTTCCTTCCTTCCTTCCTTTCTTGTGATACCGACTGTTTGAGGGGCCCAGGCTAATTGTCTTGTGGGATGTGCCACATTCTGGATCTACCTGATTAAAGGACCCCTCATGGCATCCGTCACAGAGTAATATTGCAAAGCCTCAGTCTGAGAATGTTGCTTCCCTCCTGAAAACCTCGCGCAGGGCTTTTCGGCTGTGCCTTGAATAAAAACCAGCTTCCTCTTGTTGGTCCACAAAGCTGTGTGTGCAGGGCCCTGGTTTCTCACTTCTCCCCTTCACTCAGTCCCGGGCACCTTGGCTTCCTTCCGGGTGTTGAATATGGCAGTCTCAAACATCCCCCTCCGTCATGGACCTTATTGCAATTTGTAATTACAACTGACCCTTGAATAACACAGGGGTTAAGGACGCCATGCCCTCACCCTGCCCCATGCAGTCAAAAAGCCGTGTATAGCTTTTGACTCCCCAGAAACTTAACTATCAATAGCCTACTATTGACCGAAGCATTACCAATAATATAAACAGTCGATCAACACATATTTTGCATGAAATATGTAATATATACTGTATTCTTATAATAAAGTAAGCTAGAGAAAAGAAAATGTTCTTTCAAACTGTTCCAACAAATTTTTCCAATGTATTTATTGAAAAAAATCTAAGTGGACCCATGCAGTTCAAGCTCATGTTGTTCAATGGTCAACTGTACATAAAATATTTGTTTATTTACTTGGTTAACATCTGTCTTACCCACCAGCAGTAAGGCCCAGGAGTAGGGAGAACATGTGTCTTGAATACCTAGCACCTAGTATGGCCCATGACACATACTGGCCCTTGGTAAATACTGGTTCAGTGAATGAATGGACAGATGGATGGACGAATGGCATAGAGGAGTGACCAGGTATCCCTCTGAGATCCACCATCTGGGAGGCCAGCTGGGTCTCTAGGCTCGTCTGTAGGCAGCCCTAAACCCATTCACTTTATCCACAAAATTGCATTCCCAATGCCAGCTGCAGCCAGGGGTTGTAGGCCTGATTTCCCAGCCATGTTTGATAGACTTTCTTTGGGGCTCATTGAAAGGGTTTTGGATGCCTTAACCCAACGACAGGTTCAAGTCACAGGGCTAATACTGTTTGCTCAGCGTGGCCCAATAGACCCAGCATTCCATACTGATGTAAACAGTCAGTCTAAGATCCCGCTGAGGTCGTTTTGGGCTCCTAAACACAGAGGGGAAGAGATGGAGCCTGGGGCTGGAATGTGAGCAGCAAATCCCACAGCACCAGATGCAATAACGGAATTGTTGCTTATCAGACCAGACCACGGAGAGAGCCCTGTCTGGCCGCCCTAGCCATGCTTCAGACACCAGGCAAGGTGGGAGAGGTCCACAGATGAACAGGACCACAGCTCTGGCCTCAGGGAGGAGTTAGGGAAGGCTTTGTAAAGGAGGTGGTATGTGAAGCATCTTGAAGCAGAAGGAGGAATTCCACAGCAAGCGAGGCAGGAGGCCAGGCACCTGGGCAGAGAGAACAACATGAACAAACCGGGAGGGATGCGCTGCAAGGCCAGAGCTCGGGGAGGCGGGTAGTCAGGCAGGGCCGGAGCTCAGAGCTCCTGGCTGGGAACAGGAAGAGCAGAAAAGGCTGCCAATCTGAACTGTGGCCATATTTGGTTAATCTGGCCTGTGGCTGAGAAGTCTGCACTTTTCCGAAGAAGCTGAGGGATCCTCTGAAGCGTTTTGACAGGGGAAGGCATGATCATGGCTGTAACATACACAGATCCCTCCACAGGGCGGGTAGTCCCGCTGGAGAAGGAGCTGGGCTCCCACAGACCAGCAAGATCCAGGAGGAGGAGGACCTGTGTTCCCGCTGAGGGGGCAGATCTGAGTGATGGCGAGATTCAGTGGGAAGGGAACGGTGCGGGGCCGCTGGCGGTTGGGGATGAGGAGGGGGCCGTCCAGGGTGAGTCCGGGTGCCTGACTATCCAGAGAGGGGTGTGGACGGAGGACCAGGAAGGGAGTTAGACTTGCGGCTTCGAGATCTCGGCGGAGATGCTCAGTGTGTCTGCTGGGAGCAGGGAGGGCTGGAGCTGCAGGTGCCTGATGAGAGACCTCGGGTTCGGGATGCGGAGGGAGCAGGGCATACAGAGGAGGAGCGCGGAGAGCCGGAACCTCAGGGAACCGGCATTCAGGCACAGGGACTGTTTCCTTACCCACCGGCTTCTAGTCTCGCCTCACCTCGCCATTCCCCTTACCACTCCGTGCCGTTCCCTCTAGAACGTGCCGCCTTCCCCCGGGTGGGCGGGGACCAAGAGGGCCTGGAATGTCGGCGAGGCAGCAGAGCGCACCGGTATCCGCGGGGTATTTATCTCGGAGGGAAGGGAGCCAGACAGACCATCATCAGCCAGCAGAGGCCGGGCGGAAGGAAGGCTGGTGTAAGATGGGAACGGTGAGCAGGTAAGCAGGTTGCTTACTGCGGGGAACGGGTGGGGAAGGGCGCTTCAGCAGAGGGCTGGCTGAGAACAGGGCCGCACCAGATGGCGGCGGGGTCCGGGGTCCAAGGAAACAAGGGCTGACTTGTGGAGAAAGTAGACAGAAAAACATTTTTTTTCTCCCTGAGACAAGATGGAAGGAAGAAAGGATGAAAGCTGTTCTAAACGGGAGTTTAATTCTTCCCTTTCGCCAGGGTTTAAAAAACAAGTCTCCCTCAAGGGTCACAGTCTTATCAGCAATTTACACCTCAATGAAAATAATTTTCCAGGCCATTTCTGACAGCAGGTTTATGCAGGGGGAGGGAAGCCCAGGTCCTAAGGAGAAAACCCCACCGCTCTACGAAATGCGGGGCTTGTTTGCCAGCCAATGAGAGCAAGCCGAGAGGAACTTCCCTCTCCCGTCCAGAAAAAGGGGCTTTCTCCGAATCTGAGATCGCGGGGCTCCTCACCACCTCCCCACAGGCCCAGGGACCTAGAGGCAGAGAACTGGCAAGGCAGGCACCCCAGGCTCCTTTCCCGCAGGCGGGTCTTTGGGGAGCTGCCAGGTGCTGGGTTTCGGCGACCAGAACCTGCCCGCAGCCCCCCCTCCCATCCCCACCGCGAGGGTGCTCTTAAAAGGGCAACGCCAGAGGCGTCAGCTCCAGCAGGCTCACCGCCCATTGGACACACAGGGCTGCACCTTTTGTATCTGGGAGGAGCTTTGGGGGAACCCCATGCTGGGGGGCGACTGGGGGAGTGGGGCAGGCCCCTCACCCTGGCACAGGCTTTGACATGCAGCACCTCCGGGGCCCATCCCAGCTCTGCCTGCCAGACTCACCCTGGGAGGGCAGCCAGGGCTGCCGCAGGCCCCCAGCGGGAGGTACTGGAAGGCAGGGGGGGAGGTATTCTCAGGACCCCTGGCAAGCCGGGAACGCCTCAGGGAGGGAACAGCTGCACGCTCACAGGCCGGGTGTCAGTGCCCAGGAGCCGGTCACCGCTGGTGGCGGTCGGGCTCCTTAGGGCCCAGGAGCTCAGTCCTTGGTCTCGCGCCGGGTCCCCACTTGCCTGGCTCTTCGGCATTTCTCCGGCAGCCTCGCTTCTAGCCGCCCTGTCTCTCGGTAGATGGCCTGCTGCCTCCTCTCGCCTCAAGCGCTGAGACTGCATTTCGGGCTCTGAATTCCCGGGTGTGGGAACCAAGGGCTGGTGAGGGACCCAGGGCTCTGACTCACACTACCAGGCCTGTGGGGTTGTTTGCTGAGGTAACCTGGGTAGCCGAGGTTGGAGATGGGGCAGGTCAAGGTGCCAGGGATGAGGGCATGAGCCGTGGGTTGCGGAGGCAACTGCTAGGGTGGAGTCGAGGTTATCTGGACCCATTCCCAGGCGCTTTCAGGCCAGCGGCCCATCTTAAACGAGGCTTGCATCAGCCCCATCCCACTGCTGCCGGGAGGGAAGGAGCCCGGTTTCCAACTCACTCTGGAGGAAGGTAAGCCACACCTTTCCCAAACTGAGTTCCCCGAGAAGGGACTGTGTTCCGCCCCGTGACCCTGCCCCTAACGGTGCCGGCGCAGGGCACTCAGCGAGCATGCGTGCGCGCACCCACCTGCCGGGAAGGCTCTCAGCCACAGGAGCCTTCCTTTCCTTCACAGCTATTTTTCTCCTCTGGCTTCAGGAAGAAGGGGCTATAGACTTTCTGCTAACAGACTAGTTGGTCCACACAGCAACTTTTTTATGGGCCTCTACGCATTCCTTTTTGACCAGGCAAGCTCCCAGGCCAGTCCACACAATGACTCAGCCACAGGGAAGGAAAGTGGGGGGCTGGGCCGCCAGCAGCCCAGGGCAGGAGGTTGTCTCTACATAAAGCTGCAGGGAGGCCAGGCTCCCGGTGCAACCAGCTCCAGACGACTGGTCACGTGAAAAGCCAGGCCCCGGGGGCCCAGAGCTCCAGTTCTGCCCTCCTACAGTGCTTTCAGGGCCACGGAGTAAAGCAGTGCCTCCTGGTGGGAGGGCCCAGGCACTAGAAGCCTAAGGGTAGAAGTAGGGAGCTGACAAGGGAGGTGGGGCCGTTCTGACCTCTAAGGCTGGATGGGGCTGTTCAGGGCCATTTCAGTTTCCAACCCCCAAGCCCGAAGGGCTGGCTTTTCCAATGTGGAAGAGGTTGTGTGTGGTGGTGACCTAAACCAGCCTCTTGCTGTGTGAACTGACTTTCTTCAAACCAAACAGCTGAGGCTATAGGAATGTGAGTCTTGGGTCCTTCTGAGTAAACGGGAACAGCCTGCTTTTGTCCTCTGTCCTAGCTTTGTCATTCCACAGCAGAGGGCCGCTAGAGGCAGACTGGTGAGGCTGCCGGAGGCAAGGGGGCCTTTCAGGTGCCCTGATTCCGACAGGGTTTCCAGTAGCAGGATGAACCGGACCAGCCTCAAGTCCATGGAAAACCAAGCGCCTGGCCTCTTTCTTGGGAGTCAGACCTCAGCAGACCCTGGGAAGTTGGTGCTGAGGGACTGAGGAGGCTGAGATGAGGTTAAGTCTCCTAAGTGACAGGCCAGGTCAGTGTCCCGCTCTCACCCTTCCAAAGAAACACAACATCAAGCAGTGCCAGGGAGCCGGGGCTCCTGGGGGCCACCTGGCCATGTTCTCACCTCCCGTAGCCACTTTACTTGGTCTTCCATATGACGGAAGAGGTATAATCAGGTCCCCACTCTCCCATCTGGGACTGTCAAAAGGATGAAAGAGCTCATCTATAGGAAGTATTTTAGGCTCCTAAGGGAGAAGCACGAAGTGAACATGAAGGGTGACTAAAGCAGAGTTCTTAGACTGCAGATGAAAGGGAGCAGGTAAATAAAGAGCCTAAACATCAGAGAAAGGGTGCGCCGGCTGCCAGGGCCCAGTGGGAGCTTCAGAGAAGGGACGAGAACACTCTTCCTTGCCACCCCTGCCCTGCCGGCTGCCTCGATCCCTCGGAGGGCTGCCCTGGTCTCCCATTTGCGGTGACTGAGGACAAAAGCAGCTGTTGACAAGGCCTGGGCTCTTGACTCTGGGGGCTTCTGGACTGAATATAGCCTCCTCTACCCTGAGGTCTCACAGCCTCCCTCCATCCACGGAGCCCACTCGAGGGAACACAAGTGCCGTGAGGCTTCCTGTGTGAAGAGGCTCACTCTCTTAGCTGGCCCTACCTGACTGCTTTTAGGCAAAAGCAAATTTACAAAGGAGGACCCTGGCTCTGCAAGCCTGCATGTCTAAGACTCAGAGTTTTCACCTTTCCTCTGAGTCTTTACTGAATCTACTCCTGCCTTCACCTACCTTAAAGATTCTCTGACTTGCTAAAGGGAACAGTCTTATTTAGAAGGAAAAGTAGAAGGGAGTATGGTTCCAGGGAGACCTGTCAGAGGCAGGGTTCAAACCCCAGACAGAAGACTGAGGAAGAGTCCTAGCCTCCCCCAGGGATGCTTTATTACATGGTCTCATCAGTCACCAGTGATTGGATCCTATGCCCATGCGAGAGACAGGAACACTGCGCGGTACGTGGCAGACGGTTCCCCTCGCAGCAATGCAGTCAGATGGGGTGGGCGATGTCTGGGGGCTTGGCTTCCCCGCCCTGGGCATGACCTAAGATCCCAGATGACAGAAACGACAGCCTGGTGAGCCGGGAGGAAGGAATGTTCAGGAATCGGTGACCTCCATGCTCTGCAGCCGACTCTCCAGGGCGACGTCTCTTGCTGCCCCTTTCTTTTTGCTGCCCTCGTGCTGCTTCTTCTGCTTCTTTGACGGCTCCTGGTCAATGGGTGCGGGCTTCACAAAGGGGATCAGTTGTCGAAGATCTGGAAGGGAAGAACCAGCCAAGTGACCTACCCAGCCAGGTATAGTTTAAGTATTTTACACATGTTAACTTCATCCTCACAGAAAGCCCAGTGAAGTAGGTGTATCACCCTCTTTTCACAGGGGAGGAACTGAGCACAGAGAGGTTAAGCAACTTGTTCAAAATTACACAGCTCCTAAGTGGTGGAGGCGGCATTTGGACTCAGGCTGCCTGGTGCCAGGTCTGGGCTCACAGCCGCTCCACCATGTGCTTTTCAGGCTCTCTCCCAGGAATCGAAGCCCAAGGACATCTGGGTAAGAATTGTAAATAACAGCAATCCCTTTGGGGCACCCACAGTGGGAACTGGTTTTGTTTATTCTTTTCTTCCCTAGTCTGAACTTTAGCTGCATTCAAATAGATTATCACACCTGTACCAGCTACTTTCGGACACGCGCCCCCTCCAACGCCCCACACTAGAGGCCAGGCAGAGTTTTGGAGACTGTGTTTAAACAAGAAAACCTGGTACATTCTGAAAGGGGCTTGCTAGTCAAAAGAGTGTGAAGACAGGGAAGAGGGGAAGATGGGCTGGGAGTCTTACCAGGCGGCATGAACTCTTGCAATTTCTCAGGTACCAATATGCCCAGCTCTGTCTGGTAGTTTTCCAAGATGGCACAGATGGTGCGAGTAGTGGCACACATTGTTGCATTGAGCATATGGACAAACTCCACCTGTGCAGATTGGTCCCCAGAGAAGGCAGTTAAGCTCAACCCTCAGCTAGTCTCACTGATGTCCAGAAACCACCCACTCAGCCAGACCCCCCAGTTCGCAACTATGCAAATCACAGTCATGGGTTTTACCCACTAGCGCTTATTCTGAACTTGAAATGTTTGGTATTTATTTGCTATCAGGTAACTCCAGGAAGATTCCTCATGTCTCCATGAGTGACAAGTGTAGGTTCCAGTATTTTGAGGAGAGTTGGGCCCTTTGAGGGAAGGGAAAAAACTACCATGGTAGCCTCTTCTTTTAACCCCCTTCCAAGTGCCTGACTTGGAAAAAATTAGGGCCTGAAAATTGGGTTTGAAGAGAGAAGCTTAGAACCCAGACCTTCTTGGGTGAGAAGTGGGAAGACACTGCCTCCAACTTGTTCTGTGTAGACAAATGGGGATTATTCCTCATCTGGAGTTACAGAAAACAAAGTCAAAAAGAGAAAAGCTAGAATTACCTTGTAGAATAGAGCTAGATTCAGGTTTCTAGATTGAAAGGACTCAGTCCTGATTAGACAGAGGTCATTTTCAGATTCCCTTTTTGGTCTAGACTGAAAAGCTCAGATTTTCCCATGATGCTGGAAAATAATGTACTCTGAGGACTGAGAAATAAGGTGGATCCACTTGGCACTGACAGCTCTGCTTCCCACCTGCCCAGGGGCCATCTACCTTGTCCATCATCTTCTTGGTCTGCCCGTATCGGATCCGGAGCCGGCGAGCCTGGTAGTCCGTGCAGTTAGAGCAGGAGACTAACTCACGGAAGGCTCCAGAGCCGGGAAACCAGGCCTCCAGGTCCAGCTTCTTACTGGCAGCATGATTCAAAGAACCTGCAAGGAAAAACCCCTGGAATTCATGAAGGAGGGATGGTATTTCAGAAGGCTAACCTTTAGTGGACCTGAAGAATTCTTTAATTCACATCCTATCCCCAGAAGTGAAATCACTCCTAGATATTCTTATCACCAAACATTCCCAAGTGAGAAGGGTGTGATATTTTAATTAATGTGGACAGTTAGTTGGATTGGGAGCTATTTCTCTGTGTGGGAGCTCCTTTGGTGAAGGTGGTGTTTGTGGAATGCAGGAAGAGCGGCCGATACCTGAGACAATATTCACAATGTGGTAAGGGATCCCCAAAGACTGGTAGAACTCCTCTGCGGTGGTGATCATCTCTTCAAACATCTCCCATGAATTGTTGTCATGTGGTGATGAGTAGACAAACTGTTCAATCTGCAAAGAGGGACCCAAGGAGACAGTGACCATGGGCCAGGGTGAATCAACTAAAGCACTGAAGAGGAGACCTATTCCTACACCACCAGGAGTAAAGCAAGGCTGAGACCTGGCAAGAGCTTGGCGCTGGTCTGGACGGAGATGGCAACAAGAAATGTGAGGCAGAAATCTGACCGCATATGCGCCAGGTACGGTCCAAAGTATTTCACACACACTAGTGGGTTTCAGCCTCACAGAAGGCCTAATGAAGTAGGAGGTATCATTATCCTCTTTCTACAGGGGAGGAACTGAGCACAGAGAGGTTAGGCAATTTGTCCAAGATTACCCAGCTCCTAAGTGGTGGAGTTGGCATTTGGACTCAGGGTGCCTGGTTCCAGAGTCTGAGCTCACAGCCACTCCACCATGTGCTTCTCATTCAGGCTCTTCCCCAGAAACGCAGGTGGAGGTGACAAGAGGAAAGACGGGCCACGGTGGGCCTGGGCAATACCGATTCTGTCTCTCCTCTACCCACTCTGGAGAAATAGATAGAAGGGTCCTATTCCTTACCCTGACCCACCCACTCACCTTCTCAAACTGATGCACTCGAAAGATGCCACGGGTGTCACGGCCATGGGAGCCCACCTCTTGGCGAAAGCAGGTGGAGAGGCCGGCGTATTTGATTGGCAAATCCTCTGGCCGTAGCCACTCGTCCCGGTGTAGAGCAGCGATGGGCTGCTCTGAGGTGGCAATCAGGTATTTTTCATCATAGGAGTTGTCATCAGACTTTTCACTGCCTTTGCCAATCACCTGGAGGAGCAGGAGGGATCTTTACTAGGTAAGAGTAAAGGAGGAGGCCCTCAGCTAGAACAGGGAACTACAGGGCAGATTCAAGTGACAGGACAGGAGAAATTTTCTTTTATCCCTGCCTAGGAGTTGTGCAGGGGATGCTAAAAAGACAAGAGACGGAATGGGTCAGTCCAAAATGGGGTTCCCTATAGAAATCAAAGAAATGCAAATAGAAAGATAAAATATTCTGGTAGTTATTTTTTACTTACCCAATAATAAACATTCATAAAGTATGTTTAATGACAGGAGTGTAATAAAACCTGAACTGGTAGCAGTATAAATTAATTGACTCAACAAATGTTTGTGAGGCATTTACTAAGTGCCAAGTCCTTTTCGCCAATGCGAGGCAAAAGGAGACACAGTCTCTCTGCTTTCTGGGTGCTCACGCGTTAGTCTAGGGTTGTGATCCTTAAAGAACCACTCTGGTGTTCATCTGAAGAAAGAAATACAAAAGCAAAAAAGCTATAGACAGGATGAAGTTCATCTTAAGATTATTTATTGACAGCAAAAAAGGAAGCCCTCTAAATACTCGATGGTAAGGACTGGCTACCCTACATCCGGGCTATGTACTATCATATAACCACTAAGAAATAGTGGTTATGAAGACCATGTAGTAACACTGGAAAATGCTTTTGATATGCTAAGTAAAAAGGCAATCTATATACATTGTGGTTAGAAGTGTAAGAAAATGATGTATATATGAAAAAAGATGCCAAAAGAATATTAAAAATGACAATTGTTGTATTAAGTCATGGGAAAAAAGATGATTTCCCCCTGCCATATAATTACAAATTTTCTGTCATATGGTAGTACTACTTTAATTTTTAAAAAAGTGGGGGGAAGAAGCTAGGCCAGTGTTTGGGAACCTGGGAAACTACCTTGTTACTGACAGTGGGAATTTAGCTCCTTGTGGGCTATTCACATACAATTCAGAAAAACTCTAGAGCTGTGTACTGCAATACAATATAGCCACTAGCTATGCAATGACTATTTAAATTAAATTAAAATCTAGTTCTTTGGTGTGCACAAGCCACATTTCAAGTGTTTAACAGGCACATATGGCTGGTGCCAGCCATATTGGATGAAACACATACAGAACATTTCTATCACTGCAGAAACACCTATTGGACAGTGCTGCTCCAGAGAATTAATAAACTTAGGTTATTAGGCAAGAAGTGCCAGCCAAAATTCCTCACTTTTGAGCACTGTGATGCTAGCTGCCTGTGGCTCCAAGAAGCATTTAGGTAAGAGATGGAGAGAGTGGGAAACCCCAGGGGCGCCTGCTACCTAGTGTGTCTCGTGCTCCTCTACATAAGCTTCTCCCTGGTGTTACCTGCAGGGCATCCTGTTCACATTCAGTTAGTGATTATTCAGACTTGGGGCTGAGATGAGAAAAAAAGAGGAAAGATAAAACAGGTTTCAGCTGATACATGAACAGAGTCCTCCTCTCTCCTCTTTAGGAGAGAAAAAGGAAGAGAGAGAGGGAACCAAAGTTATACCAACATTAGCTCAGGGTTTAGAGATACCGTTGTTTCCCACTGTGCCTTGAATGAAAACATAACTGAACTCATCAACAGGACCCAGTGGGAAGAAGGTTCTAATTATTGAACTCATTTCTCTACATAAGATAAATCATATGGTCCCAGGAGCTGTTGTTCTAACTCCTCCCCTACATGGGTCTTGAAAGTTAAGAACCAGTAAGAACACACTTGCTCCTTTCTGACAGAACAGTCCTGACGGGGAGGGATAAGCGAGAGTGGACTCTGCTGTGGTGGGCAGAGACACGCTAGAAACTCCGAGTGCTGGGTGCAGACTGGGCGCTTCAGACGGTGCTACCGCCAGCCGATCGGAACGACCTTGTGGACCTCGACTTGCAGCCCATGGCTCCCCCTGAGGCGGTCGCTGCTGAGAAAGAGCCACACACCGGAAGCCACATCCACCCTGAGGGAAGCATGGGAGTGTGCCCTACGGAGGCTTCCAGTCTAAGGTCGGGAGCAGGAGGATGTGGGAAGACCAGTCACGTCCATGATTCCCTCTGGCCCAAGCATTCAGGGAATGCACCTCTTTCTAAGCTTGTGGTGTAAAGTATGCTCAGTTTAGACACATCGTACGGATTAGGTGGGAAAGATAATGGAGCCTCTAGGTCTGTACGCTATGTCTGCACATGTGGCTATTTAAATTAAAATTAATGGAAATTTTACTTCCTCAGTTATACTAGACACGTTTTAAGTGCTCAACAGCCGTGATACAGAACATTTCTACCATTGCAGGAAGTTCTACTGGATGGCACCGATCTGCATCTTTCAAGTTAAACTTTGTGATTTAGGAAATTACTCTGCCACACTGCCCCAAGCTACTCACCTTATAAAGTTCTTCGTCAAACTGGCTGAGCTGGGCCACTTCCTGCATGACCTCCTTCCGCATGAAAAAGGGAGTGTAAATGGGGGTATAGCCCTGATTTTCCAAGGTGCGAAGGGCATACTGGATGAGCGCCTGTTCCAGGAACACCAGGACCCCCTAGAGGAGCAGAGACACGACACTGGGTGACTGGGCTCTTACCATCACGGCCAGCTGCTGGTATTTAGTCAGGAAACTGGGGGCACAAAGGAGGCCGGCAAAGCCGTGAACGCTAACACTGACTCAAGAGGTCCTTTCTTAGTGCTAATGTTCAGCATATTATCTGGGCACGCTGTAAAGAGGATTCTCTTTAAGATACCGAAGCAAGAGAAAAGGATTTTTCACCCAGGCTAATAGGAGAGTTTTCTTGTGCTGATTCTTAAAACACTGGACTCATTTGTATGTGTACAGCATACCTACATATATGTACATATGTATACTATTTCCAAGATAATTTTACCAGGTCCTTCTGGAAGACTTTTGAATTTACCTGCCCTCTGCCCCAGCTAATCTTGCCAATCATTCTCATAGCACTCTGGGCCTACTCACACCACAGCAACTTATCACAGTGGGTTCCAACTCTGTTATTCGTCTGACTGTTCCATTACACCAAGCTGCTTAAAGGCAGAGACTGTTCAGATTCAGTCAGCAAAACGTATATTCACCATGGAGGATTGCTTGGTGGCTTTTGTTCTAGGGACTCCCGATGGGCACTCTCCTGCCTTAGAAATAGAATCGCATCTAATTGCCATGAAGTCTGCAGTAGAAAGGCAAGTTCACGTGGTGGATTTGTGGGCCTCTTAAGTAGGTTATTTTTTCTGCACCTATTTTTTTAGTTGCTTTTTTATAATCCCATCCCCACTGATTCCCGTTTCTTACCTTGAGGAAGTACCCTCGACTCCCAGCCACCATAGCCCCCTTTTCGCCTTCAAAGCCATCTACCATCACCACCAGGTCCACGTGAGAGTACTTCTTCCTGACTGTACAATCACCCCAAATCCTCTCTACTTTGTTGTCTGCATCCTAAGGAGACAAGACCAGAAGAGAAAGATGTACCATCTCTGAATTCTACAACCTCTATCATTCTAAATCCTATTCTAGAGCTTTGTGAAGCCATTGCTTAAGTCAAACACTAGGTTTTGATCACTGTGTGTAGAGATTACAGAGAAGGGAATTTGCTAGAGGATTTGTGCTCATTAGAGAAATAATAATTTACAAATTCCAACAGGTGATTCTAGCCATGGAACTGAAATCAGGATTATCTAAAAGATCTGTCATAGTCTTTCATTTGTTTTACCCTTTTAAATGACTCCTTGAAAATCCTGCACAACGACCACCCTCCCCTGGACAATCAGCATCTCCTGGGGTGCAGAGGAGAATGTAGATTTTTTTTTTCCAGGCTCTCATTGGTCCGGGGGGGTCACAGGAGGGAGGGGTCAGGGCCCTGACCTCCTGAGTCTGTCACCCCAGCCCACAGTGAGTTTAACATCGTTCACCAGGGAATGAATGAAAGAGGCACAGATGGGCCCAGCCATGGCTGGGGTGTCAAGGAACAAAGGCCGGGCTCTGAGCAGCTTTGTGCAGGGGAAGCTCCCACTCAGCAGGAAACTTTTATCATGCAGATTTCCCTTCAACCTGCAGCTTCTCCGCACGGTGTGGGTGAGGGGGGAGGTTGATTTAGCAGATCCCTCCCACGAGACTGCTGCTACCCTGGGCAACAGGCAGTGGAGGACAGCAGCCCAATTTAGAAGAGATTTCTGTGCCAGTCGTCTCCTCCTACCTGCTGTCTCCGCTACTTCCCAATCAGGCAAGGATCTGACTCTTTCAATTCTCAACTGGTGGGCACAGCGAATATACATACAGCCTAATTCTGCCACAAGACCTATTCCTCAGAGAGTTCCAGTGTTCCACTGCCCTCTTCCCACCCAGCCCCTCTGCAACCAGGAGCAAAGCCTGGCGGCCACCTGCCATGCACCAGCACCTACCTCATCATTACTGATGGGCACAGAGGGGTGCAGAAGGTTCCCTATCTCTCGGAGGTGCTCAAACCGCTCCGCTTCCAGCTTTATCCGCTCAGCATCACACTTCAGGATGGCTTCGTCAATGAGGAGTCGGACTTTTTTGATTTGTGAGACTTTCAGGTTCTGCAGATGAACAGGCCAGGCCCACACCTGGGTCACAGCAAGTTCAGGACAGCAAGTTCTCTTCCTCTAACCCTGTGAGAGCATCTTAAAAACTGACAATGAAGGCTTTCAAAGAACTGAGATGGCTTTCACACAGGGATATATACAGTCTTTCCCTTCAGATTTGGTATTTTCTTTTGGGGTGCCTAAAACAAAGATGGACCAATTCTGGCTGCTCTTCTTTTCCTCTATTTGTGTGTATCTCAGGAGCTTTAATACTGTAACTCTGAGAGAGCTCTTTCCCTTAACTGGCACTTTTTTATATTCCTGATTAAACCAATTTAGCTCTCTGTTATGTGCAACATTTAACTGTTCTCTAGGAAGACTGCAAGTTTATTAGGAGCAAGAGACCTTGTCTTAAGCGTCTTCGTATTCCTTACTGCAGGTGTTTCAAACTGTACTCTGATTTCCTGGGGAAACTCAGCAGTGAGGGCTGGACATGCACAGCACCCCAACCCTCCAGGCATAGGAACTTTTCTTTTTTTGCATTTATGCTCTTGCTATGCTTTTGTGTTTATGGGTTTTAAGAAAGGGTTTGGCGACTAAAAAATTTGAAAACTACTGCTCTATGCCCTTGTAGTGAATATTTACTGAAATACAGTACATTGAAAAACTCCTTGACTTTGTGAACATGCAGTTCTAAAAAACACAGTTCAGTTCCTTCTTTCTCTTCTTCCTACCCTTGACTTTTCCACTCCATCTGTCTCTCTCGCTCTGCTGTCTAATAACTACTCAAGTATAGAGTTTAACAAGAGTGGATGGGGACATTTCCCAGCTGCAGATATTCAAGGATGTCACAACGCTGTGTGGAGCAGAGAATCAACACTTGCTTATCTAGGAATCAAGTTAAGATAAAAGAGCCAAAGTCCTAACCTAGAAAAGGACAATAACTTACAGCTAAAGTGTTTATAGTGAGGTCATCAAGATTTAATACATCCTCTGGAATGGACTCATCATTTCCCACTGGCTCTTTTTTCTGCAGGAAAAAAACACACACCAGTAAAGAAAATTTCTGACATAGTTTTATAAGTGCACACCAAATTAATGTATCATAAACTAATCACAGAACTTTCTACATAACCGTCTCTAAAAGATGCAACACACGGGAGAAAAACTAAAAAAACTGCAAGTGAGAAGTCAAAGTTTCAAGCCCCTGTCCCATCACTTTCTAGCTTTTTGATCCCAGGCAGATCATTAACCCACTGGGACCACAGGGCTGACATCATCAGGAACTTGAAAAGAAGAATGTCTTCCCTGGAGGCAGAATAATTCTGGGCGCTGAGAATGTGTGAAAATGCTCAGGCCTGCTCAGGAGCCAGTGCTGGGGAGATGCTGTGTGCGAATCTGTGAATTCCGCCTACCTGCTAGAACAATCCGGCGCTGGGCACCGGGGTCACGGGGAAAAATGCACGGGATGAGAAAATATTAGGGCGCAAAGAAAACAAACTTTTTTAGGACAAAAGTCTCAAAATCTGGAACTAAGTTTAGATCAATCAATGCAACTTGGCAAAATGGCAGGGGTGTACCTGGCCCTAGATTCTTCTCTCCTTTGTTTTCTCTCCTCACCCTTCTTTATGATATTCCGCCAAATCAACATTACTCATCTTTGCCCAGAGCCGTGGGGAAGATAATTTTAAAAGTCATATTCTTTGTCAGTTAAAAGGAGTTAAAGAAAATTATCAAAGACCATTATAACATGATATATAATATATATATATGACATGTAAGACCCCAGCAAAACTCATACAAAAATAAGTTGAGAAGATTTGGGGTCTCTTTTACAACTATAAATAAAATGTGTAGAAATCATGGACAATATCCTAAAGATTTTTTAAAAGTCTACACTTACAACAACAGGCAATTATGTTTATACAAGCTCAGCACACATAATCATGAGAAAGGGCTAAATCTTCCTCTCAGGGTAAAGTATAGACATCCTTTCGGCTCTCCACAGTCTCAGACACCAAAGTGAAGAGTCGGGAGTCTAACCATAACCCAACTCACACCCTTTAGTGGCTCAGGCACAACCATCTTTAGAAGGTGAACAAGTCTGAAAACATCAGAATGTATCCTGATAAGAACAATGATAGACTACAGAGATAGGGGGAAAAAAAACAAGGCCTAAATCTCAAGATTTTTCATTTGGGAGACAAGATAGCCGAGGCTCCCTTCCTATCTGATAATCTCCCCGGGCAGCAAATTCAAATTCTGAGTTCAAGTTCTGGCTCTGCATCATGTTAGGCAAGCCCCTGAATTTCCTAAGCCTATTCCTTTATCCTTTTAAAAGGGCTGACAGACGTACTACCTACATTCCAGGTTTGCAACAAAAACAAAATGAGTCGTGTAAGAAAGGCTTCTGAACACCTGAAAGCCCAGCCAGGCCCATTACAACGGACAGCAAGAGAGAACACTCGTCACAGGGCTGGCAGTGCAGGGCCCTGGGAAGGCTGCTGTAGATGCACACTTACTCCCAGCTTCTTGCCACGAAGAACACTTGGCCGGCACTCTCTGTATACATGCCCCGAAGACCACACAAGTAGTGTACATGGGAATTACCTAATTATGGGCCTCTGACATGCAAATGATTAAGAATGAGTCCCACAGGAAGAAAGCCATATGGTTATTAGTATCAATTTCTACAGTAAGTCACAAGCTAAAACTGTTAACAAAATACCACTAAAGAGAAGGATACAGTCAATCATGAAGTGTAAGGTGCTGGAATCTCAAGGGAATCTTTCTGTTAGGCTCTTTACTGACTCAGGTTCCAAAATCTTATATATTTTTTTGGTTTAGTTTACAGGTTTACAATTTAAAAATAGATAGACTGTAGGGTGGATTTAATATATTTCTTTAAAAAGTGATTAAGGGGCCAAAAGGGTATTTTTGAAGCAAGAGTAAAAACATGAACTATTCTGGATACCAAAGCAAGGCCCAGCTGAAACTTAACATTCTTCAAGCACAGGAGGGATTTTTTGGATGAAGGCCAGTAACTACTTGCCATCTGTTGTTAACTTGCAATTGCTGAGTAGTTAACAATGGTCTAAGCATTGTGCCAGGTTCTCTACATCAAAAAAAATTAATCTCACAATTTTGTTCTACAGGTGACCATTACAGAACCATTTTGTTCTATGAATGACCATTCTGGTCACTTCACAGACCAGAAAACTGAAACTCGGAGGTTAACCTGATAGCCAACAGGCCAGCATGACGACACAAGCTCAAAGAATCTGAAGTCTGCCATAACAAAGCTTTTCTGCCACTGTAGGTTGAGCTCAAGAAATAACTGGGACAGATTGCTGGTGGAATTTATATTCTTATTATTGTAAGAACAGAATAGACAACGAATGACTAGTGTGGCAAGAATCTTAGGACAGACTGAATGTTTGTCTCCCCCCCAAACCTGTATTTTGAAGCCCAAATTCCCATTGTGATGGTACTTGCAGGTGGGGCCTTTCAGAGGGGGTTAGGTCATGCAGGCAGTCCTCATCAATGGGAGAAGAGCCCTCATAAAGGAGAGCTCCCTTATCCCTCTGCCACGTGAGGATACACCGGGAAGACGGCTGTCTATGGACCAGGAGGTGGGCCCTCACCAAACACAGACTCTGAGGGCACCTTGACCTTGGACTTCCCAGCCTCCAGAACCATGAGGAATAAATTCCTCTCATCATATAAGGCACCCAGTCTATGGTACCCGGTCAGAGCAGCTTGAAAGGACTAAGGCATATATGAAGACATACGATGGACTCACCAATCCCTGAAAGTGTCTCTTAGTTCATGTTTCCCCCTCCTTCCTCTCTTTTTAAAGTAATTTCCCTCTTTGGTAAGAAATTCAGTATTCCACAGAATTGGACACTAAGTTAGGAATTACGTATTAACTAAGAATAAAATTAAATACCTCTGTTCAAGCTCTCCAGGCTGTCACTCAGTTCCCTTACCTTCATTTTCTCTCCGATTGTCTTGCTGCATACGTTCTTCAGCTTGTTCAAGTTGTCTACCCGAAATCTGCCTGAAGAATAAGGAGCCCAAGAATATACCACAGATGCACACCTGGGTATGCCCCTCGCCTAATCATGGCTCCTTAGGACTGATCTCAGTCCAAGGGCAAAACGCGGGCAGCTAAAGGATCTGCTTCATGAAGCTGTGAATTTTATAGCTTCAGAGCCCCAGAATGATGGCATACCCTAGTGACTATAATAGGCTTCCCCAGTATTTGGTGACAAGGAAAAGAGACTGAAATTTAACAGTAGCATAACCTGCATTGTGCCACTGTAGAGTGAGACATCTGAGAAAGCTGGAAAATACTCAAGTTGACTATAACCTGCTCAATTATCTTAAAATTGATTTATAGAAACTATGTGGTACACACCAGAATCTAGGAAGAGGGCAGTCATGTTTCTGTTGCCATGAACTTGGTTGCTACATCCCCATGCTAGAAATGGTTAATGTTATTGCCTTTGCTCTTACACAGTGCTCGTCTGGTGGTCTTGAAAATAATTTAGTTTCTTAAACTTCTGTTTCTTTTGGGGAAGACAGTGCACTAATCAGCCCACATAGGCATTCTGGTCTAAATTAACATAATGGTATGGTTCATCAGTCGAACTGGATTAGTGCTAGCCGGACCTCTTGAATCTAAGCTTTTAGGAGCCATGTGGTAAAAGTCAAGCTTTTGACAGATGATGACTAGAAATGAGATAGCACCTAGACAAGGCTATTCTTTAACATTTTGCTAAATTTTAATTTAAACTGACCTTTAGCACAATGATACACCTATTTTCCCATTCATTTATTCCTATTGATTGCAGAGATGGAAGCAGATTAGTGGGTGCCAGGGGGTAGAGAAGAGAAAGGGACTAGACTACAAAGGGGTCACTGTGGTGGGGAAACAGCTTTGTACTTTGAGGGTGGCATGGGTTACACGAATACACACAGAGTGCACATGAAACTGATGAAATCTAAACAAGGTTTGTGGATTGTAGCAATGTCAATCTCTTGGTTCTGATATTGCACCAGTTATGCTGAATTGTTATCACTGGGTAAGACTGAGTGAAGGGTACAACTATTCCTTGTACTATTATTGCAAGTTCCTGTAAATCTATAGCTATTTTGAAATAGAAAGTTTTTAAGAAATTTTATTTAGTTCCTCCTGTTTGCAAAGCCTTGTGCTAAATGCTGGGAATATAAAAGAAAACACCGTGCTAGGTGCTAGGACATAAAAGAAAATAAGACAGTTAAAAAACAATATATGCCGAATGCTTCAGTCAATGAATACAGCATATCCCCTCACTATCTTTAATTTTCCTCAGCACTGTTATGTAGTTTCCAGTATAGGGATTTTGAACATCATGTATTATATATATTCTAGGTATTAGATGCTTTTTGTTACTTATATACAGAAATATCATTGATTCTGCATGTCACACACAGCGATCTTGCTAAACTTACTTAATTCTAATAGTTCAGATTCTGCATACACAATTATCTGCAGATAGTGATAGTACTTCTGTTTCAATCTTTTCTTTATTATTGAGGTATAATTAACATATCACCCACAATGTTTTTCATGTGAAGCCTTAATAAAAAAAAAATCACATTATATTGACTTCAGGTATACAAAATAATGATTTGATATTTGTATGTATAGTGAAATGATCACCACAGTAAGTCACTGGTTACCATTCATTACCATACTCTACTTCAATCTTTTAATTCTACTTCTTGCCTTATATCATACTGTCTAGAACCTCTAGCACGATGTGGATCAGAAGTGGTGAAAGACACCCTTGTCTTGTTCCCGACCTCAAGGGGAAGGCATTCATTACTTCATCATTAAGAATAAGGCTAGCTATGGGTTTTTTAAATAAATAGCGATGATCAGATTAAGGAAGTTCCCTTCTATTCTATTCGACTTCATCATGAGCAATTGGGTTTCCACATGAGAAAAAAAAGAACTTGGGTCCCTATCTCACAACACATGCCACCATCAATGTGCGATGAATCATCTAGCTGAATGTGAAAGGTAATATAAGAAAACTTCCAGAAAAAAACTAGAGAGTCTCTTCAGGACTTTGGGATATGAAAAGATATTGTAATCAGAACACAGGAAGCACAAATCATAATAAACTAGATTTCATTAAAATGAAGAACTTCTATTCCTTAAAAGACTGAAAGAGTGAAGAGGCAAGTCACCGACTGGGAGAAAATATCCGTAATGTATGTATCTGACAAGAGCTCATATTCAGAACGGATAAAGAATTCCTACAGATGAATAAGAAGACAATAATAAAATCAACTGGTCAACAGGCTGGAACAGACACATCTCAGAACAGGCTAGCCAAATGCTAACAGACATATGAAAAGATGCTCAAAATCTTTAGTCACCAGGAAAATGGAAATTAAAACCACAGTGACATTACCACTGTATATCTACCAGAATGGCTAAAATTAAAAAGACTACCAATATCAAGGACAAGGATTTAGAGCAAGTGGAATTCTTGTATTGCCGGTGGGAGTATCAATTGCTACAACCACTTTGGAAAACTGGTCGTATCTACTAAATCTAAAGATTTTCTTACCCTATAACCCAGCCATTTCACTCCTGATAGACCCAACAGAAATGGGTGCTTATAGCTACCAAAAGACACACACATGTAACAATGTTCACGGCATCATGTTCATAATCCCCTCTAACTGGTAACAGGCCAAATGTCCAGCAATAGAAATGACTGGCAGATTTACATAATGGGATACTAGACAGCAAGGAAAAAAAAGAACCAAGATAGAAGATCCTTACAGATGTAATTTTAAGAAAAGGAAGCCACATACAAAAGTACATACTATACAAGTCTATTTACCTTAAGTTCAAAAGCAGGCCAAAGTAATTTATGGTGATAGAAGGTAGAATACTGTTATTTTTGGAGGGGGAAAGTGACTGTGAAGGGGTATGAAAGAGCCAGCTGGGGTACTGCAGATGTCATAGATCTTGATCTGGGTGGTGGTTACAGGGGTATGTAGATTTGTAAAATTCATCAAACTGCACATTAAGATTTGTGCACTTTATCATGATAAAAACTCTCAACAAAATGGGTATAGAGGGCAAGTACCTCAACATAATAAAGGCCATATATAACAAACCCACAGCCAACAATATACTTAACAGCGAGAAGCTGAAAGCTTTTCCTTTAAGATCAGGAACAAGACAAGGATGCTCACTCTCCCCACTTCTATTCAACATAGTACTGGAGGTCCTAGCCACGGCAATCAGACAACACAAAGAAAAGGCATCCAGATTGGCAAGGAAGAAGTTAAACTGTCCCTGTTTGCAGATGACATGATATTGTACATAAAAAAACTGAAAGAATCCACTCCAAAACTATTAGATCTAATATCTGAATTCAACAAAGTTGCGGGATGCAAAATTAATACACAGAAATCTGTGGCATTCCTATACACTAACAATGAACCTAGCAGAAAGAGAAATCAGGAAAACAATTCCATTCACAGTTGCATCAAAAAGAATAAAATACCTAGGAATAAACCTAACCAAGGAAGTGAAAGATCTATACTCTGAAAACTACAAGACACAAGACACACATGAGAGAAATTAAAGATACCAATAAATGGAAACACATCCCGTCCTCATGGATAGGAAGAATGAATATTGTCAAAATGGCCATCCTGCCTAAAGCAATCTACAGATTCAATGCAATTCCTATCAAAATACCAACAGCATTTTTCAATGAACTAGAGAAAATCGTTCTAAAATTCATATGGAACCACAAAAGACCCTAAATAGCCAAATCAATCCTAAGAAGGAAGAATAAAGCTGGGGGGATTATGCTCCCCAACTTCAAACTTTACTACAAAGCCACAGTACTCAAGACAATTTGGTACTGACACAAGAACAGACGCATAGACCTATGGAACAGACTAGAGAGCCCTGATATAAACCCAACCATATATGGTCAATTAATACATGATAAAGGAGCCATGGACATACAATGAGGAAATGACAGCCTCTTCAACAGCTGGTGTTGGCAAAACTGGACAGCTACATGCAAGAGAATGAAACTGGATTATTGTTTAACCCCATACACAAAAGTAAACTCAAAATGGATCATGGACCTGAATATAAGTGATGAAACCATAAAACTCTTAGAAGACAACATAGGCAAAAATCTCCTGAATAT
This sequence comes from Phataginus tricuspis, assembly GCA_029783875.1. Classification (NCBI taxonomy): domain Eukaryota; kingdom Metazoa; phylum Chordata; class Mammalia; order Pholidota; family Manidae; genus Phataginus; species Phataginus tricuspis. The sequence continues at coordinate 15,630,511 of JAQQAC010012408.1, forward strand.
AAGCATGAGCGGCTTCTACCTGAACGTATCTCCTTGAGCAAGGGAAACAAAACCAAAAATGAACTCATGGGACTACATCAAACTAAAAAGTTTCTGTACAGCAAAGGACACCATCAACAGAACAAAAAGGCATCCTACAGTAAGGGAGAATATATTTGTAAATGACATATCCGACAAGGGGTTAACATCCAAAATATATAAAGAACTTACATGCCTCAACACCCAAAAAGCAAATAACCCAATTAAAAAATGGGCAGAAGATATGAAAAGAGTTCTCCAAAGAAGAAATTCAGATGGCCAACAGACACATGAAAAGATGCTCCACATCACTAATTAGGGAAATGCAAATTAAAACCACAATGAGATATCACCTCACACCACTAAGGATGGCCACCATCCAAAAGACTAAGAACAACAAATGCTGGCGAGGTTGCGGAGAAAGGGGAACCCTCCTACACTGCTGGTGGGAATGTAAGCTAGTTCAACCATTGTGGAAAGCAATATGGAGGTTCCTCAAAAAACTAAAAATACAAATACCATTTGACCCAGGAATCCCGCTCCTTGGAATTTACCCAAAGAATAAAACTTCTCAGATTCAAAAAGACATATGCACCCCTATGTTTACTACAGCACTTTTTACAATAGCCAAGATATGGAAGCAACCTAAGTGTCCATCAGTAGATGAATGGATAAAGAAGATGTGGTACATATACACAATGGAATACTATTCAGCCATAAGAAGGAAACAAATCCTACCATTTGCAACAACATGGATGGAGCTAGAGGGTATTATGCTCAGTGAAATAAGCCAGGCAGAGAAAGACAAGTGCAAATGATTTCCCTTATTTGTGGAGTATAACAACGAAGCAAAACTGGAGGAACAAAATAGCAGCAGACTCAGAGAGACTCCAAGAAGGGACTAGCGGTTACAAAGGGGAGGGGTGTGGGACGGTGGGTGGGGAGGGTGGGAGAAGGGGATTGTGGGGTATTATGTTTAGTACACATGATGTGGGGTATCACAGGGAAAACAGTGTAGCAAAGAGAAGGCAAACAGTGAATCTGTGGCATCTTACTACACTGATGGACGGTGCCTGCATTGGGGTATGGGTGGGAACTTGATAATATGGGTAAATGTAGTAACCACATTGTTTTTTCATGTGAAACCTTCATAAGAGTGTATATCAATAATACCTTAATAATAAAAAAAAAGAATGCAGCAGCCCAGTTTGAAAAAGACATATGCACCCCTATGTTTATCGCAGCACTATTTACAATAGCCAAGAAATGGAAACAACCTAAGTGTCCATCAGTAGATGAATGGATAAAGAAGATGTGGTACATATACACAATGGAATACTGTTCAGCCATAAGAAACAAATCCTACCATTTGCAACAACATGGATGGAGCTAGAGGGTATTATGCTCAGTGAAATAAGCCAGGCGGAGAAAGACAAGTATCAAATGATTTCGCTCATCTGTGGAGTATAGAACAAAGAAGGAACTGAAGGAACAAAACAGCAGCAGACTCACAAAACCCAAGAATGGACTAACAGTTACCAAAGGGAAAGGGACTGGGGAAGATGGGTGGGAAGGGAGGGATAAGGGGGGAAAAGGGGCATTACGATTAGCACACATAATGTAGCAGGGTGGGTGACAGGAGGAAGGCAGTACAACACAGAGAAGACAAGTAGTGATTCTATAGCATCTCACTATGCTGATGGACAGTGACTGTAATGGGGTTGGTGGGGGGGGCTTAATGATGGGGGGAGTCTAGTAACCATGATGTTGCACATGTAATTGTACATTAATAATAGCAAAAAAAAAAAAGCGTGAAAAAAAAAGATTTGTGCACTTTACTGAAAACAATAAAATAAGTTTTAAAATGTATATAAAAATGGGCCTTTTGGCTTTCTGAGCAGCACCGGGACGGTCAGTAAGAACAAGTGCCTTATGAGAAAGGGCAAAAAGGGAGCCAAGAAGAGAGTGGTTGATCTGTATTCTAGGCAAGACTGGGCTGGGGGGAAAGCACCGGCATGTTCAATGGAAGAAATATTGGAAAAACACTAGTCACAAGAAATGCAAGGAATCAAAATTGCATTTGATGGCTTCAAGGGTCGTGTTTTTGAAGTGAGTCTCGCTGATCTGCAGAATGATGAAGTTGCATTTAGGAATTTCAAGCTAGTTACTGAGGATTTTCAGGGCAAAAACTGCCTCGTTTCCATGGCATAGATCTGACCCACGACAAAATGTGCCCCATGGTCGGAAAATGGCACACCGTGATTGAGCCTTATGCTGATGTCAAGACTACCAATGATTATTTGCTTTGTCTCTTCTGTGTTGGTTTTACTAAAAACTACAGTGATTGAATCCAGAAGACCTCTTATGCTCAGCATCAACAGGTCCACCAAATCTAGATGATGGAAATCATGGCCCAAGAAGTGACTTGAAGTGGTCAATAAACCGATCCCAGACAGCATGGAAAAGGCACAGAAAAGGCTTGCCAGTCTATTTATCTGCTCCATGAGGTCTTTGTTAAAAAAGGAAAAATGTGGAAGAAGCCCAAGTTTGAGCTGGCAAAACTCATGGAGCTTCATGGTGAAGGCAGTAGATCTGGAAAAGCTCCTGGAGATGAGACAGTGCTAAAGCTGAACAGGCTGATGGATATGAGCCACCACTCCAAGAATCTGTTTAAAACTCAGGCTTTAATGGTGTCAAATTTAAAAACCTCATTTGTAAAAAAAAGTATGAACGCCACAACAGAAATATATGAGATAATCTATGGAGAGCACTCGACAGATGAGGTAGTGCTACAGCAGCAGAGCTGGTTTAGCAAAGGGGGCTGATGGGAGTGGGGGCAGCGCCCTGGTAAGGAGCATTCCCAGAGGCAACAGTCATGGACGTGTGGAAGTGTATACAAGTAACGTAACAAGCATAGAATAAATAGTGAAAGGCATATGTGGGACAGTGGTAGAAGATGAGGCAAGGAAGGCAGGTGGGACTTAACAAAGTGTGCTAAGAAATTTGGGTTTTTATGCTTTCGGGCTACACCGGCTGATTTGGTAGCCATCAGCCACATGTGGCTCTCGAGCAGTTGAAACATGGTGAGCCCAAATCAAGATGCCCTGTAAGTATAAAATGTACACCGGATTTCAAAGACTTGAAAAAAAGGAAAATAATGTAAAATATCTCATTAAGTCTTTTTATTGATAACATGTTGAAAATAAAATCTTTGGATATTTTGGGAGAAATAAAATATCTTACTAAAATTAATTTCTTGTCTTTCTTTCCTTTTTAAATTGGCTACCACAAAATTTAGTTTCATACGGGCTCACATTGTATTTCTCTCAGTTAAAGCAGGAACATCACTGCAAGACAAGCCTGAAGTAAAATGATGAGATTTGCATTCCAAAAAGAGCACACATCCTGGGTGTGGCCCTGGACTAGGTGAGATTGGGATGAAATTGAAAGCCTTTAGAAAGTATCCCAATGATAAAGGCCTGGTTTAAGTGTGTGCAGTAAAGGTTAAGAGAAAATAACTTCAACTGATAGTAAAAAGAAATCTCGTTCGGGATAGCACTTCTGGGGAGAGGATAGAATTCCTATCATTAGCAGCAGATTTCAAGATGCGTGGAAATCTAGTGATTTTGGAAGTAGTTGAGACAAATTTTTATGATATGTCCAAGTGTATTGTTATTATATTACTCTGAATTTTAAAAAAAGAAATCTTTTCTTGGAGTTATAAGAGTTGTGGTAAACTCCAATGTGGTGCTATGACTTCAAGTTATATCTGACTCCTGTGTTCCATGTAGAGCCCTGGTGGCACCCTGGAAGTCTACAGGCACACAAATAGGTATAGGTGTAATGGGAGGCCTCGTGGAGACTGCTGTGTCCTCAGTTAGGGAATACAATCTAAGCTCTTAATAAAGCTCTGGGGTACAAATTCTTGTTACAGCCAATGAGAGAAGAACCCTAACCTCTAATCTGAGGTTCAGATGTAAAAGAACCCTGATACACGATCTGTCAATGTACACCTTGGACAGCCAGTGACTTGATAAAAATCATTAAGTCATTTTGGTTGCAAAGAGACTATTCATAGGGATGCCAGTTAGAAAAGATTCAAATCAATAGATGTGTTGAAAATAAACTGTATAAAACTGCTTTTCATACAGAAGGGCAAACTACCCTGAACACAGAAGATATTCATGAATTCAACAAAGCTTTGTCAAGCCCTTACCAAGGACAAGGTGCAGTACTAGGTACTGGGGTTACATGTATACATGTGTATATGTATATACTGTATATATATGTATACTCTGGCTACTGGGTCATGTAGACGAATAAAACACAACCTTGTCCCCAAAGAAGTCATCCCCTCACCACCATCCACTCATCAAGTAAGGGACAGAACTTCCCTGTGGATGGGTACGTTATACACAAGAGCCTAGCTGACACATTCAAAATCATTTGGCAGCTGAAGATTGGCTAGACTGATACAAAAATCTTCTGATACTTCTGACTTCTGTTCAGGAAAACCGTGTCCAGTCTAGTTTTTTCCTTCCATTTAATTCAATTACATTGCAATTCAAAACTTCAGATTCAGAATCAGGTTGTAGGATCTCACAGTCAAACTATCACATTAGAGTGACCGAGACTATAGAATCAGCAGACAACCTAAAACAAATACCCTCTTGATATCTAATACCCTTATAAATTTGGGAAAATAAAATTTTTCTAATAGAAATGCATTAGTTTTGGACAGCGACTGCTTTTTCAGTATGCTGGCTTACACCTGGCTTTCGGCTGGTTGCAGGCTTATTGCATCAGACAAAATGAATCACGTGTGTTTGACAGCATCCCGCCAGCCAGTGACTGCTATAGTTAATCGAGGCAGAGGTTGATAGGCAGAAGGTTCTATGGTTTTATTTAGCTTAATGAAGATGCCAAGGTCAGTTCCAAGTTTGGCCCAACTCTGCCAATGTCTTCCGGAAAGCTTCCACAAATCACAATTAAACAAGCCTCAATAACTATTAGTTTTTTCTTGCCTGACCGCACCCCTGTTCCCCTGTCTGATCTGCCACGGATAAGCCTTTTCTTCTTAAGGGTACGCCCGCAGGTCGGGGGTGGCCTTCCCGAAAGCTCTGGGGCCACTGTTCTGAGCCAGCAGCGGCCTCCGAAGTCCCAAAATGCTCCTAATACGGGTGGAGAGAACCGACTGCGCTGCAGATTGACTCGGTCTCCGGCTGGAGCCTTTGATCCTATCAAAACAGAGGGAGACCACTCTGGCTTTGCTGAAGATGAGAAAAAGACTGGAGGCGACCAAAGATAAGCGTTGAGAAAAGGAAATCCCCCTAAACCTCCTGCCCCGGCATTCCTCCGGCTACCCTTGAGGCAGGAAGGCTTGACAGCTCATGATGCGCAAGCGCCATGCCGAAGGGCGTGCGCATGCGCCTTGCCGACGGGCGGCAGGGAGAAAGTAGGACGGTTGCGGCTCGCGGAGTGTTTGGGAAGACAGAGAGCCTGAGCCACCGCAACCGGGAGGGAGAGGGCGCGCTCTGGCGAGCGGGGGTGGGGTGGGGGGGGAGCTCTGACGACGGGTGGGTGGGAGCTGTGGGCTGAGGAGCGGTAACGCGATCTGAGGTGAAGCTGGGATTAGGACCGGGGGATACCCCGCGCGTCCGAGTACTTACATCGTCGCCACTCGCCGTCTGTCTTCACCAGCTGATCCACTAGTCCCGGGTCCTTAAAGCGCTTCTTCTGCGTCTCTCGAATGAGGGCTGGATCCCCTCCTTTATCCACACGAAACAAATCCAGATCCAGCACCATCTTCCCTTCTCCCAGGCCAGGACCAAACGGAAGTGAGGACTGTCCCACGGCAGCCTACCGACGCACTGCGCCTGCGCCCTGACCCGCCCTCCTCGCGCAGGCGCGCCCTCTCGGCTGGAAGCGGCCGTGCTGGAGGCGGGGCCGCGAGGAGGAGAGAGGAGTGGCTAGGCATGGGCTTCTCAGGCTGTGTCCCGGTCTGGCCCTCATGGCCGACATTGTCCCCCTTTTGTGCTGTCTCCCCAGCTCCGCCCTCCTTCTGTAGGGGCTCCGATTGCCCCATAAAAATGAGTGTCTCGGTTTCTGCCGTATGTTAAAGGGCATATTTCAAGCTAGGCAGAGGCCTGCCAATGTGATGCCCACCAGCTTGGAGGATGGCACCTCCAAAAGATGCTAGTTTCTGTCTTACAAGCATGGATCCTAAGAGTGGATCCTCTCCCTGAACCTCCGCCCTCTTCTCCATCTTGAGACAAGAATATGGCTACACAGTGTAGCCCCCTGGGTTACCTCCACTGAAGATTCCTGCTCTCCTTAGAGCTAGGATGTAGTGAGGCTTCTAGAGCTAGGGTAGATGTGAGGAGACTCTCCCAAGGGGAAAATAGCAGATCTGAAGGCAGTACAAGGTATTGAGGTCCTGTCTTAGGTCTATTTGAAACTCCTTGAACAAATATTTCATCAAATTTTCATTTTATAACATTCAGACTTTAACAGCGAAATATTCTGGCTGCTGACTGGAGCCAAAATTATCTAAGAATCTCCCTGAAAAGAAGTATTATTTGGAACATTTGGGAATAGGCATTCTGTTCCCCTCATCCTTCCACCTTACAGAGCCTTTGGGACCCCACTCCCAGTGCCCCAAAGGTAGCTATACCAAGACCTTGGTCTTGTGCCCTTTGCATGGGCTCCTATAATGAATATGACAAGCCCCACTCCTCAAAAAGCCTCTGCCAAACCAACTCTCAGTTGTAGGACAGGTTTGATGACTTGTGAAGCTGACAAACAGAGATCCAGAGGGAGGCTTAGAAAAGGGGGTTGTCTCGGTTTGCCGCACTAGGTTCAGCTTGCCTCGAGGATGCTGGATTTAAAACCATTAGAGAGGAAGCGTAGGGAGCTGCAGTCTCTGAAGGAAACATGTAAGAACACTGTGTTCAAAGCTTTGGATTCCCTGAAACTTTCTGAGGGCAAGGTCAGTGATGGGTGCTGACTGCTTTCATGTCAGTGCGCTGCCTCCTGCGCTAGGGGAGGAAGGCCACGGGGCCAACCCTTTAAGGAGGTCGTCAGGATGATTGGAAGGAAGACCTTAAAATTCAGGCCTCTCCAAATTTCCTTAGGAATCTCCACCATTAGTCTTATCATAGATTAGGAACATCTTCCTTTAAAATGCTTGTGTTATGTAATAACTATACCAAATTAACGTAATAGCCTACTTCACTCATTAGCTTAGGATCATAAGATTTTTAGAGCTGGAGATGAATCTTAGCTATCTGCTAGCCTAATAAATTCCTAATCTTTTCATCCCTGTCCTCTGTGTACTGGAATATTTTTGTCTAACAAACATGATTTTTAAAAAACTTCACTTTCCCTTCTTATTAACCAGATATTGATGGCTGCCACTTAGAATTTCTGAAGCCATATCACTTTCGGATGTGGGATTTCTGTTAGCTTTTAATACTGAGAATAGCTCTTGCATGTTGCATATGAGGACTTAGGGGCTCAAGGACCCCCAACTGGAAAAGCAGCAAGGCCAGCCCCTTTATCTTCTATATGAGAAAATGGAGGCCCAGGGAAGTTAAGCGATGGAGCAGAAACCTGAATACTGGTTAGAATCTAAAATAGTCTGATGTTTGGGCGGGTCACTTTGTTAGCATTCCTTAGCAAAAAATAGGGCCTTAAGGAACTTGACTAGAAAATATGGCTTTTTCTTATAGCAGAGACCATTTTTTTGCATCTTTATTTCCAAGGGACCCAGCACACTTGACATAAACGGGGTGTTTATTACATCCCCGTTGGGTGAGGGAGTTGCCGGGAGTAGGCTGAGGGCTTAGCAGCTTGTTGCAGGTTCAGGGAGCAGAGCCCTAGATGAGATACTGCCTTGGGGTCCTGGGCAGCTAGCGGGCAGCCAGGGGAAATGAGTACCTGCAGGGAGGGAGCAAGAGGGCAGGGCATGCAGCCATAGATGCCATCCTGTTTTTGCCACTGCAGAGCTGGCTTATGTGGGAGGGCTCCCCTGGGCCTCGCTTTAGCACCTCTTTGTTTGGGATTTGGTCTAGGATGTATCAGTGTTTGTCAAGCAAGCGCTGTCGTCTCACTCCCTTGCTAGAAGCCTTAAGTGGATACCTACAGTCCTCGGAAGAATGTCCAAACACAGCTGTCAAATCCCTTCACGACCTGCCTCCTACCAGCGTCTCTAACATGTTACCTGTTTATTTCTAGGCGTTCTCCCCTCACATCCCCATACGCAGCTACTTGTGGCCTTTCTTGTCTCTGAGCCTTTATACAAGCTTCTACCTGGAACTCCCTTTCCCGCCCCTGTTCCTACAAACTGGCTGATTTTCCTTCCTCCAGGAGGCCTTCTCTGATACGATTGGTTCAGCACCCTGCTACATTTATCATCAGTAATAGCATTTATCACCCCAACGTCCAACGTGAGGCTGCCCATTCCCATCTATCAAAAAGACACAGTAACGAAAGAAGTCAACGTTGCTGTCCTTGAGCAACCAAGGAGTAACCATTTAAAAATAGTATGCGGTGGGCTGGGGTGGCGGGTGTTAGAATTAGAATAGGATGTCAGTTCTCCTACCACACTGTATTATAAGGGGGACTGTATTTATTTTATGTGGGATTGTTAACTTTAGGACTAAAATGGAATTAGTTAATTTTCTAAATTCTTTAAACAGCTCTTAATTATCCATTAAGTTTTATATATGCAACCCTACATCAGCTTCTCTGTCTCTTCAATAGACACTGTTGCTCTAATTAAGGCCTAAGGTTTAGACCCAACTATTAGTATCTTTTTGCCTGGTTACCTGACAGTGTGTTTCACTTCATTTTCAGTGATTGGAAAACCCTTAAAATCATTCACACATTTCCTTCCACAGTTTCAAGCTTAATCATGACTGTTGCCCATTTGATGTGTGGAGACACAGCACAGTTGACAGCTGACTTCATTAAGTTAACTGTGGTACTCGCATGTAATCGTTTCTTCTATTGTATCCCCAGTGGGTGAGCCAGGGAAAGTTTTACTGTGGGGTGACTTTGAAAGATGGGTGAGGGTCTGTCAGGTGAAAGGAAGGGGATGGGCAAAGGCAGAGGCCTATGCCCAGGCAGGGAGGTGTGAAAGAGGTTATGACTGAGGGGTGGTCGGAAGTTCATAGTAGTTAGAGCTCTAGGCAACGTGGGGGAGAGCTGGGCGAGGTGGGCTGTTAGGGACCTGTTTGCCGCATTACCAGATCTGTTGGAGATGCAGTTTCTCCGTCTATTATAATGGGGTGTAGTACCTGCCTCCAATCTGGACTTCATAAGCAGGGGGGATATTTTAAATATTTAACCACAATTACAGCCCAGGTACCACCAGGCTGAACAGATGTGGCTCATAACGACCAGCCGAGGGAGTCTTTCCTTTGGAGGTTAAGTGCTTAAGCTGGAGTGAAGGCAAGGACGGAAGGAGGAAATCCCAGCTACCCTGGAAATGACAGGTCCTGACGCCCTCCAGGGTTTTATCCACATCTAGTCTGTGAGAATGCACCTCGTATCTGAAGAAGCTGATTTCCCTTGTATTTGTAGGTACATTGTTGTGTGGCTGGCCTTGAGAAGAGGGAACTGGAAGGGAAGGGAGCTACATGCTAAGTGTTTTATGGGTTCTCTTTGACTCCTCACTCAGTCTCCTAGGCAAGGCAGCATTAGATACATTTTATGATTGTGGAAACAGCCTCTCTTTGTTGGCTGACTCCTCAACGGGCGGTGAGCGGCTTCTAGCCTAGGTCCGTGTAGCTACAGAGTGTGGCGTTTTCTCTGCCGCTCTGAGATTCCAGAACCCTGCTCATCTTCAGTCTCAGCTTCAATGATGACATGACACCTGCTGTTTCTCACTCTTCCATCCATCCAGCCAACCCATGTTCAAGAAAAACAACTTGAAAGGTATGTTTTTATTTCACACACAAAACATGGGATGTGGAATACCCAACCCCCAACAAACTACAAACTCTTGGAATACAGAATAAAAAGGAAAACCGGCCAATCTCGATGAGACAAAAATTTGGTTTCACAAAGCTGAAAAATCCGTTACAAAGCCTCTGTTATATAAATATAGTCAGTCTTATCTTTAGCGTAGAATCAGACGATTAAAAAAGAAAAAAGAAAAGAAGTTTGTTGGCATAAGAAATCCCCTGGTCCTTGAATTCACCACAATCTTCATTTGTATTCCCAGCCAAACACAAGTGATGCCTCTGCGATGAGAGTTACTGGGGCTCTAGGCAACCAAATGGAATTTAAATGTTATCTCCTAAGCCCACACTCCCTCCCCCAGTAGTAGGCATACACCATGATAGCCTTAGTTGAAGAGCTAATATATTTTTCCAGAAAAAACTAACAGGTGTCTACTCTACATTGATTGTGGTGATGAATTCACAATTCTGTGAACGTACTAAAATCCACTGAATTGCACATTTGAAATGTGTGAATTCTGTGGCATGTGAACTCTACCTCAATAGAACTGTTGAAAAATATATAATATGTGTCTAAGTTGCTAGGGGAGCAACAGGTGGCCCTAATATCATAACTCAGGAGTTCCCGGTTGGACACAGGGATGACCCACACCCATCAGTGCACTAAGGGTGTAGCAAAGAGGAAATCCTTAAGGTGTTATGACTAAACCAGGGGAGTTTGCGGGGGCTCTAGGGACACGCAAGATGTCCGAACAAAGAAGGTAATGGGATATGTACTTTTTCCAACTGCTTCCACAGCAGTCTAAGAACCTTCTGTGGCCTTTGTCACAGAAGAAGGTCATTCAGTGGGAAGGCAGGTACCCAGAATTCTGCTGAGGCCACAGAAAACTTTAGACTGGCTCTCAGGAGCTAGGTATCTGCACCTGTTGGGAATAATCCCAGCATAGCCACAACCTGGTCCTGAGAGCCTGACTTCCCCAAGAGGAGGACACACAACAGAAAGATTTATTCTAGGTTTACTGAGCCAAAGGGACTGCCTGCCTTCAGTGATGTTATTGATGACTGGAAGTCACAGCAGGGCCCTGTTTTATAAGACCACTGCCAGGGCAGCAACGGCCAATCAGACCCACTGACCATTCTGTGACAGACCAATCACTTAGAAATGCCATCTCCATTCTATACCTACTGTCTAGTCACCAAATGGCCACTCGAGAAAGGAAACAGGCATTAACCATGGCAACTGGGCCCTTGACTAAGGGATGGTCATGCTAGCCTGCTAGTGAAGGAGGGAGAATTGCCAGTGGTTGAAAGGAAAAGGGGATTTAAACTCTTGCTCTGGTTTTGCCATTCTAGTTACTTGAAGTTCATCGGTCATACCTGGTGAAAAACTGGAGGAAAGAGGACACTCACTTTACTTACCTTTTAAAGAGATGCTGGCAGAAACTGGGACCAGAAGTCTTTTTAGTTGTTTAGCACACAAAGGAAATGTGAATAGGAAGAAGGAAGGATAAGGGCCTCAAAGTGCAAAGTGTCCCACCCTGCTGGACATCTTGTCCAACTCCTGTAGCTGGGGTGTGGGCTGTGAATCAATTCCTTTTCTGGCCAGCCTAGGAGGTGTTTATTCTGTGGCCGAGCAGGTGAGCTGAGCTTAGAAGCAGACATCACAGCCACCTCAGGTCCATGCCCTTGTGTGGCCCCCTGAAAACCTTGGCCTCTGTGTTCTTTCAAAACAACATACCCCTGTTCCATGATATGAAGACTACGACCGGGGCACCCAAGGATGAGGAATTTTGATTTGATGTCCCTGTGGGTAAAAGCAAGTAGAAAACAAAGCTAGAACAAGAGGTTTGGACCTTCTCTGGTTCCCTTCAGTGTCATAGGGAGATGGTGGGGGGTTAAAGAAATGGCCAGAATAGATCCACCAGGCCTTTGGGCATGTTTTCAATGAACTTTTTCCTTTGGCTCCAGTAAGAATAGTTATCACTCAAGAAAAAGGAATGAAATACTTAGTTTAAAAACACAAAACTCAAAACCACGCTTTCCTTACTGCCCCTCTGTGCGCTCAGCAAGCCTTTTCTTCCCTCAGCCTTGCTCACCTCGCCCTCAGCCACCATCACACCGTTACGCTCAGTCTGAACTGGGTCTGCAGGCCCCATGAAGGTGGCCCATCGGGGAACGCCAACACCCTCCGCACGCAGCCTCTCCTAAAGAGCTCACGAGCTGAGGGCATTTGATCAGGAAAACTCCCGCCACTTCTGCCCTTGAATAAGAGGACAGGGGAAGCAGTTTCTATACTGAAGGAGAGAGAAATGTTTTCATTCCAGAACTATAAGAGTTATGAACAGGTGAAGCTATGGCTCTCGTAGCTGGACCATTTTGGGAAACAAGATACAAGCAAGGGAGTAATATACAAACTGTGGGTATATTTGGCAGGTTTGGGACAAACAGAAAGAAGGGTTTGGGTAATTTATAAAAAAACAAAGTTCTGAAATTCAAACTTCTGATAAGGCCACAACGAAGAGGTTTTTCCAGAGTGGGTGTTGCAGGAAGCTGGCACCCAAATTGCCACAGTCTTGCAAGACGATGTGCCCAGGTGAGGCTGCAGGCGAGGCGGGCAGGGCCTCTCACAGGTCCATGTCTGGGCCTCCCGAGGATGTCTTCAGTGGCACTGAGTCAAATCCATCCGGAGTCCTCTGAAAGAGAGATGGTGACAGGAGCCGGCCGCTGTGCAGGGCCATGTTTGGGGAACAAAGGAGAGAAATGGAGCATAGGTGACAGAAGGAACCCTACGGAACGCCCGCTTTCAGTGGCTTTGTGGAAACAGACATAGGATACCCTCTATTCTCCTTGCTCCTTTCAGTCAGAAGATATGAAAAAATCTTTAAAACCCTCTGTACTGCATCTTTGCTGAATTCTAGAAGTTCCAGAAAGACTAAAGTGTCCCATGGTGGATTATTCCTTCACTGGTAAAAAAAAAAAAAAAAAGAATTTCTACAGAGGTCAAGGGCGTCACCCTAGTAGGCCAGCACAAAGGGAGTAACATTCAGCAGTCGGAACACCTACCCACCGTCCTTTCCTCGCCACCGCCCCGGTCCTCTCCTCCCCTCTTGCCGGCCGCCCGCCCACACCTGCTCTGTAAACTGGTTCCGGGTGGCACCGAGGTGTGGGTGCTGGCGAATGGGGCTCGGACGAGCTGCTCGGATGCTCTCTGCCGGCCCCACGCCCAGTGACAGTGCTGTCTGCATTGCACTTATGAGCTTCAAACTCTCACCCACCCGCACAGAGCCGACTCTCCCAGGTCGGAATTGCTCTGCAGTGAACAGCTATGACCCAGACCTCAAAGGACAGGGCCCAGACGTTGGGGGACAGCACCCTCCACTGGTCAAAGGAGAGCTTCGCTTCTAACGGAAGTTGATCATAGAGATCGCCTCTTCCCTCCTCCCTCCTCCAAAAAGAAGGGAAAGGATTCTTACAACGCAGGCGATCCAGAACTCCTTCTGGAAGTTAAAAGGCCCAAACAGTCCATCAACTGGGGTGCATGTTGGGAGAGAAGGGGCCTGGTCAAGAGCAGCCCTAGGCTGCAACGGAAAGAGTTCGGTGTGGAAATACGGGTGGCAGAAGCCAGGATTTTCAGGGTGGTGGGGACGGAATAGTCTGGAGGGTAGGGAGAGTAGTGGCAGAATAGTGGTTCCTCAGTGGGCATCGCTGAATAGCTGCAGGGACTAGCGTCTTACGGCTAGTGTCTTCTCCAGCCCTCCAGGCCGGCCTCAGTGTACGGACCAGCCTCCCTACCTTGGAGGTGAACGATTTGATCTTCCAAAAGAATGACTTCTTGCTGGTAAAGATGAGGTCATCCTCCACGTCCTCGCCTTCCATGATGGCGCAGCTGTCGGCTGCCGGCAGGTCACAGTCTTTGAGGGTCGCGTTCATCACCAGCTTGGAGTACTTGTACTCCAGTCTGTGAGACAGGGGGACGGGAAAGACAAGACACCAAAAAGTGGAACGACAGAGCAAGGAGGGAGAGAGGCTGGGCTCTAAGCAGAGAGTCCCGTCCCATGAGTAAGGAAACTGAAGCGTAGCCCAACGGTGTTAGGGCTGGGCACACAGCTCCCAGTTCTGGGGTCTTTTCCTTAAGGCTGACTGTTTCTGGGTTCTTGAATATTAATAGAAATATTGGAATCATGAAGTTATTATTTTTAAAATTAATAATAGCAAACTAAGCGTACTCTTTGTTTAACGTTTGAGGATCTACTAGCCATTTATAGGCCACTCCATGGCACCATTCCTGTTCAGGAGTGAGGATAGCCAAGGTTTGACAAGTCACTGGCCAGGGTTACAGGGTCTGTGGCCCAAGGCAAGAAGAGCCCCACAAATTCATTGTCTCAGATGTTCTCCTGGCTCAGCGATCCACCCCTGTCCGTCCCCAAACTCCAATACCCCATCATGTACTTTTGATTCTTTTTCCAAAAGTAACAGGTCAAAACAGTGAGCAGGATGGCAGTACAGGTGCCTGCAGAGATGCCCACTTTCAGCCAGAAGTCTATCGTTTTGCAGATGGTGACTTTCTGCTCAGGCAGGGAGATGCCCCCCGTGCATAGCTTTGGGTCTCGCCACACGTAAGTAGTCTTCTGTTGGGGAGAAAAACAAGGAACTCAGATGTCACATTCCCTTCTCTCCTGGTACGTCCCCAGGCAGAGAAACCTACCTGGAGCCCAGCCACACAGCCGCTGACGATAGTGTGGTAGTCAGCAGCAGAGCAAAGTGGGCAGGCGGCACCGCTCTCCCACAGGAAGTGGAAGTTACAGCCGTCACAGGTCCCGTCGGGGCACGCGCTGCCGGAGCAGAAGGGAGACCTGAGTGCTCACTAGCTGGACGGTGTGGAAGACCCGGTTAGGGTCCTGCCATCTCAGCTTGCCGGACCCATCCTCTCCCTGCCAACCCATTAGCCCCACTGGGATTCTCCCAATTAGTCCTTAACACAGGGTTTTGCTCTTGGATTTTCCTAACAAGAGGTCTTGCTGGCCTCCACGGGGCTTTCCACCCTCTGCCTTTTTGCTTCTGCTGACATGAGAGGAGAGCTAAGGGATGGTGTCTGAGCTCCAGCATGGCTGCCCAGCCAGCCTCCCGGAAGCCCCCGTTCTCCCCACGGACATACTGCATTTCGCAAAGACTGCTTTGTCGCGGCTTCCTGGGGGTGGGGCTCAGGAATGGACTCCAGGTCCTGGGAAATCCGTTGTGTGCTTCACTATAATGTTTACAAGGACAGTGATCTTGCTCCTGACGCCGCTGCCGGGGCGGACTGACCTGCCTTGCCGCCCATCTCCCTGACCAGTATTTCGGAGCAGCATTTCCCAAACCATTTTCCTCAAGACGCTAGTGCCTCTCAAGATGTTAACTGGTGTCATGTGAAAAAAAAAAGGAGGTGGTGGGGAGGGGTACTGTGATCAAATTAGTTTGGGGAATTCTTGATTTAGCGCACCCAGCTGGTCAACGCAGAAACTGGGTCTTTGAGTTGTGGAGAGATTGTCAGGATTCCTTAAACCTTTACTCATCCTAACGACAGCAAGCACATGCCAGACACCATGAGAGGCTGTGAGGATTCAATGCCCCGTTGTCCCATTGAATTCTCACAACAACCCGGAGAGAATGGTTTGTTATCCTCATTTTATAGATAAGGGAAAAGAGGCCTAGAGAAGGTAAGAAGCGTACCTATGATAACATAGCTACTAAGTGGAGGAGGTACATCAAACCTGGCTCTGAGCCCCGCTACAAGCCACTTAGCTGTGCGGCTGCCCCCATAACGGTTTGGGAATGGGAGGGTAGCTTTGCCTCTTTTCTACCCCATTCTGGACCCTGAAGGTTGAGGGACTGGAGCCATGGCTGTGTCCCCAGGAGCCCATTGACAGGTCTCAGACTATTTTCCCATTGCTCTTTTTCAGTAATCTTTGGCTCTTGGAATGAGTCCAGGAAGGGAGGCTTTGTTACCTCCCTTTACCTTGGCAGCGACAGACTTCCAGGGGCAGGTTTCAGTGGACTGCATCTGACCCGGATGGTGGTCGATCTCCCAGAACTACAGGACTGGGTCACATCACTGGACCTGCAGGGAAAGCCAGCCCCCATGGGGGAATGAGCCACACGTCTGTTCCAGTGGAGCGTCACTCGGTCAAGTCAGCACGGCACAGTTTCCTTGCTGGGAATGTCAGGACCTGTGCTAGCTGGCCTGACACCCAGGAAGGGGATCAGGAGACCTGGTCAAGGGGAACGAGCAGTGGTCTAGGAGAGGTTAGCTTCCGCATGACGCTGGAGTCTCCTCCGGTGGAAGGGAAGTCAGTCAGAGATCATCTCGTATTCTTCCCTGCTATCGGCATAGACCTGCCCCAGGAATGCCCAAGGGAATCCCCTAGGTTTGGGGAACGCCCAGCCTTTAGCTATCATCGCAGGTTGGGTCTGCTAGACCTTGGACATATTCTGGCTTGATAGGTAGTAGGTGGCTGGAGAGAGGGATGCACCAGAAATTGTGGAGGGGCCCAAGGTTTCACGTGCATTAGCCTGGCTTATCTTCACCTATAAAAGAAGATCACGTCCGGTATTCCCAAAGACTCCGGGTGGAAAAGTTCAGCGGGGGAGGTGATTCCATCCAAAGTTATGTCTGTCGTCACCCCTGCCAAATTAGAGCTCCTGATTAGTCCTCACTAGTAGCATTCGCTGGCAACCACTTTAATTCTTTCAGGACCTGTCAACATCCAACCTTCCTTCCTCTCATCACACCCCTGCGTGGCTCATGAAACGGTGAACCAAAGGTTTGTCGGAGGCCCCAGGGGCACCTGGCGCCCCAGGACAGAACAGAAAACGAAGGTCAGGGGGTTGGGCTTCTCTTTGGGGCCTTGTACCTTGAGCCCGGCAGCCTCGCCCTCTCTTACACACATACGTGCTCTAACAGGCCGGGGCGGCTCACTCACCAAGAAGTCGATCAGCCAGGCTGATAGGCTGTGAGGACACTGCGGCCTTGTAGCCTGTCACCTCCGGGGGGATGATGACCGCCTGGCAGACGTAGGCTGTGATGGATTTGGACAAACCTGACTCGCCCTCAGGGATCCGGAAGTCAGTGACATTGTCGGTACACACGGACATTTTCTTACCCTTGGTTGGGGGATGTGGGGAGGAACAGGTGGGAAGGAGTGACTGGTCACAACTCCCCAAAGGGACTAGGAAACAGTGTTTTCACATCTAAAAGTTCAGCCTTCCAATAGTGTATTGCAGTGGAATGAGTCATCCCAGACCTAATTAAAAGACAGATATATATTTTTTAAGGTACAAATGAGGCCTAGGCGTCCTATTCCTGGAACTCTGGTCGAGCGGTCCCCAGTCGTTTTGTTTCCTTGGAGTCACATGGACGTCCCCCGTGAGCAGTGCTGTGATTGGGAGATCTACTCTACCAGCCCCCACTTAAGGGTCTGCCTTATTCTACTCAGTCTTCTAGACAGACGCTGACACATATAACCGACCCGACCCCGTGACAGGTTCTGAACGTCTGGCCTGGCCTGCATTCCCTCTCCCGGTCTCCCTTTGGGCTGTGGTTCCACCGTGCTTATCCTGGAAGCGCTTTCCACAAAGACTGCCAGAAGTTAAAGCAGTCCCCACGACCCGTACCCTCCCTACCTTGACGTAGGACAGCTAGCAACAATTGGAATGTAACCCATTTAAAAAATGCATCTAGAAAAGAAAGTTTTCTTCCTCTCCAGTCTTAAATGACCCTTGCTGTATTAACTCTGGAAAACAGTAGGAATTGACACTCTTTCCTGGAGATTGTGTAAGAGAGGAAATACTGTTCCTTCAAAGATGTTGTATTTATGGAATATCAGTATATAACTTGTTTGCTTATATAAAACCATTTGTTCAATATTGTAAAGCCAAGTGGACTAAGCATGTAGGATGTAGGATTTTCAATATTGTACATTTTATTACAAATGGAGCTATGTAAATTGCTAAATCTGGCATCTCTTAGTTTATTTTCTAGATCATAAGAAATAAGAACATGAAAACAGAAAGAAACCTTTACATTATGATAAAGAGTTATTTTCTCTTTGAGCTGACAGTCTATAGTGTGACAGTACATAGTAAGCATTTCTGAAAAGAATAAAGGAACAAAGAAAAAAAAAAAAGACGTACTCTCTCTCCCAACCCACTGAATGTAAGTTTTGCTACACAGGTCTCACTTTAATCAGTCTCAATTCCTGGGTTATCATTAACTGTCACTTCTGAAGCTTTGTTTTAACTTCTTCAAGGATGGAAACATATAGGTCTAATCTTTCATAGATT
Organism: Phataginus tricuspis; assembly: GCA_029783875.1. Lineage (NCBI taxonomy): Eukaryota > Metazoa > Chordata > Mammalia > Pholidota > Manidae > Phataginus > Phataginus tricuspis. The sequence continues at coordinate 15,648,813 of JAQQAC010012408.1, forward strand.
AGTTTACTCCTTTTTAAAATTAAGGTATAATTGACATATACCATTGATGAGTTTATTTCTTGCCATGAACTTCATATAAGCACACATCAACTTCTCTGCCTGCTACGGGAGATGGGCAGGGGCCGTGTGGTGTAAAGACCTTCCCACTGCACAGAGTCACGGACTAAATGCTCGGGATCCTCTTGGTCCTGTGACATTTGAAACTAACTTTCCAGCTGCTTGTTTGTAGTATAGTCCCTGCTGCGGTGGTGCGGTTACCCTTCACATCTCTGCCTTTGGATTTTGGATCGAAAATATCTGCAGCAGAATGAAGGGCTGAAGGTAACATTCTTTCCTTATCTCAGAAAACCTTTCACATTACTGTCTTTTATACTGTCAGCAAAGATACATGTAGATGAACTAAGAACAATTTTATCCAGCCTCTAGAAAACAAATGACAAAGTGCCGTGACTAGTAAAGACTGCTTTTTCAAGGGAAAAGAAAACCTTCCCCCTGCACCGTCTTTATGTACTCATTTTGAAGGAATAAAGGTGAGGTAGGAGTAAGCGAATACCCTATTTTAAACACTTTTTTTCCTAAATAAATATAAACCAAATGATTTTATCTTAGAGGATAAAGCCCTCAGGGAGAATAATAATCATTAAAAAACCTTCGAATCGCCTCAATCCCCAGCGGCCTGAAGGTTTTCTAGCTTTTCTCCTGCATCTCCCTCTGGCCTCTGATCTCCTGGTGTCCCCTGCCGGTGTCACACTGTTAGCATTTGCGCATTACCTGGTTTCCACAGAGACTGAGGATAAAGTGATGGAAATATCTGAGGCCTTTGGAAGTGAAGCTGGGCCCTCCAGCCAGAGAGACGGTGTTTTCCAAGGCTGAGAAGTTGTAGTCTGACGTCCTGCTGGGAGTGGTGATGGAGAAGGTGCAGTCGTTGTAGCACAGCGAGTGGATCTGAGGGGAGAGGGTCCGTCAGGCCCACTGCTGGGGCAGGGCCCTGGGGAGACCAGCAGAGGGTGGCATTTATTCTGCGCAGCTGGCCCGGCCCACTGGGCCGAGAGGAGGGGATGGACGGTGGGCATTAAAGGAAGGGCCACCAGGGCTGGTGGCGTTCATGTGCATCTCACTGTTCAGTCATTAGCACGCTTATGATGTACAAACCCAAACCTATTATTTTACAGTAAGCCGTTCAGTCAGATGCGATAGCCTTGTCCCTGTTCCTAGATTACAGAACTCTCTCAAGATGCAAGATAGCTTTTCTCTTTTTCAAGCAGAAGAGAATGAGGTGCTACCTGGAAGGAGGATGGCAGAGGAGAAACCACAAGCGTTGGCCCTTCCCTCCAACTTAAAACTCACTGAACCCTGTCTCCTCTTTCCTAGGTGCTCGCCAGGAAATGGGACTGCAAAAGAGGCTTTATTTCCCATAACCCCCTTTCTTGCTCCGTTTTAGGGTCTCTGTTCAGCAGCAGCCTGACACAACTGTCATCCCCTCCCATGGCAGCAGAGGGAGCCCCAGGGGAGGAAGCTTGTGGCCAAAGTCCAGGGAAGAGGCTGTGGGGGCTCTGTGGGATCGTTGCACTTAGGGCAAAGCTAACCTGAACAACGTTTGCAGACTGCATATGTAATGCCTTACGTGTCCACGTGTTTGTGACCAGTCAAATACGAGTTCACTCAAGAGCATTAATGAATACCCAGGAGCTGTTAGTCACAGTACTTCCTTAGATCCAGAAAGTATGCAACAAGTGCTGGGGGCAACAGCAGTTTTTCCACTTTAGAAGAATCCACTGGGATAAAAGACAGCGATGTCAGTTAACTGTAAGTCCCAGCAAAGGTAGGCTGCCTTCCCAAAGAAGTGGGGGCAGGGTCCCATGATAATAGCCTGGACTGAGGTAGGCTGCATCTGAGCCACAGGTCCTACTGTTCCCTCCCTTGGGGCCTCTGCGCAGATGTCAAATAACCCTCTGGGCCACACGGTCACTGATCGCCCTTACCCATCTCTTGAAGATGAGACTTGTCCATGACTGAAGCCTAGACCCTGAAAAGCAACTGCTATAGCTAAGAAGTTGCCATCCACGGCCACAGCCTGGATAGGTGTCCTCAAGGACTCCCACCTGGGAGTAAGCCATACGCAGTGCCTGGGTATCAGCTCTGCAAGAACCCCACCCAGGGCCTGGCACCCTCGGAGGTGATCCATGCAGAAGGCCAAGCTTAGGGTGCACGACTCGCTGCTGGCACCTTGTTGCTCTTGGTCCCTGGGCCGCAGGGCGTGCAGGCCTGGATGCCATAAGGCTGGTGGGCTTTCAGGATTGTGTTAGGGGGGCAGGAGTGACAGGTCCCTGAATCCCGATCAATGTAGTAGCCAGCAGGACAGGAGGTGCAGGAGGAGCCCAGGTCAGAGGCTTCCAGGGCACAGGGACGGCAGAAGGAGGCCACCCCGTCCATGACATTGGTGACATTAATGGAGTAGATCTTGGCGACATCGTTGGTGTACTTTCTGCCCTGGAAACCAAGAAACAAGACAAGAGAGGGCAGACGCCTTAGATGCCAGCCGCAATTGAGTTCTCAGGACATAGTAAATTACTACACTTAATCTTTTTTATCCTCTTATTAATACTCTAGAAAAACCTTAGAATTACCCTATTCTTTTTACTCATTTACCAGTAAGTAGCTTTTTATGTATTATTTTGTGTTATTTTAAAACAAGACTGATCCATTTTGAGTGATGCATAAAAAATACTAAGTGCCATGGAGGAAATATGAAGTAGATACTGTTATATGAAAAAAACTGGCCTTTTCCTTGTGAAAGGAAAAAAAATGTGTTTGTAGAGTATCTGCTGCACTGGAGATACTCCAGATGTTAACAGGGCTATCACAGGGCAGTAGTAGGATTTGGGTGATGTTATTTCTTCTTTTTGCATACTTCTGTCTTCTAAGTTTTCTGCAAGGAATCTTCATTACTTTTAGAAAATAAAACCAGAGTTGTTATTGTTAAAAACAACAGGGCTGGACAAGGGCAGCACGCAGGTCCTCAGGGCAGGGCCGCTGACGCTGAGGAGGGACAGGTAATTCAAGGAGCCTGCAGTGTCATCTCTTTCCTGGAAGTCACTCAGGCAAGGCTAGGTGCTTCTTAGGGGGCTGAAACTGGCTTGACTCCGTAAGGACTGCTTCTGTTCTATCCCCTGGATTCTGAACCTCACACTCCCACTTAGGCTAATGCCAGGGTCCTTCCAGGGTCCAGAGGTGTCTTCTGGAAGCCAGGGGTCTGAGAAGGGGAGGAGCTTACTGTCTCGTGAAAAGTGGTCCTCTGGAAGGCCCAGGTGAAGCTCATGGTAGCATTCTCCCCAATGACGTAGGTGTAGGACTGTTTGCCCTTGGCACCTTTCCACGTCTCCACGGGCGTGTTGGTTCTAGAATTCACACCCTGAACCCAAGACAGACAAGTGAGGAAGGCAAGATGGGCTGGACGGCCGGTAGGGGAGAGGTGCCATCCCGAGGGCCGTCGCGGCCCATCAGGCCCGTGTCAGACTGTGAGGCCCCTGATGGCCGTTCTGGGTCCTTTCTCTGAAATCACTACAAGCGGGGGTGTCAGTTATGTCGGTCGTTGCACGAGTGGGGCAGAGGGGGCAACCCTCCCAACAGTCCCTGGAGGCCCCACAGGGGGCAGGGGAAGGAAAACATACCACCATGAAGTAGAGCTCGCAATCCACAGAACAGACGGTCTCGAACACAAATGTGATCCTGGCCACCTCTTTGTTCTCTGTGTCCGCCATCACTGACTGTGGAGGTCTGTGGGGGGAGGAACTCAGGTCAGTCCCAGAAGCCAGGCCGTGCTTACTGAAGGGCCCAAACAGCAGCAAAGGGTCTCAGGAGGACGGGACGGAGTTCCGAGTACGTGGGGAAGAGCATGGACCGAGTCCACTTCTGCCGCTGCAGCTATGCGGCTGTCGTCTCCTCTTCCGTAAGGTGGGGGTGGCGGCGCCCTTCTCATTTCCCCGCCATCACCGTGGTGAGATCCAAAGGCCCAACCGATGCGGAAGTGCTTTGGGAGATGCTCTGCGGCCTCGCCAGCAGAGTGTGGTCCCCAGACCTGCAGCGCTGCCGTCGCCCGGAGCCCACTGGACCCACAGGGCCTCGAGCCCCTCCCGAGACCCACTGAGGCGGGATCTGCAGGTCAGTGTGGTGCCCAGGTGATGCAGGTGCACATTAAACTTGGAGAAGCACCACTTTCTTAAGATGTTCAATACCTGCCTCCCCTCAGCAGCTCCCTCTGGGGCAGTGAGAGCTTTACCTGGGTGGAACGAGCAGGGGTCAGTTTGTAATCCCTTAGCAAAGTTCTCAGGTCGGTCCTTCTTTTAGGAAAGAGAGAGACGTGCCAAAAGGGGCAGGGGTGGGCGGGGTTAGGAAGCGCTTGACTACTGGCCGCCAGATTTGCAAATTGAAAAGCATTTTTGGGAATGTTGCCCTAAAAGGTGCGCCCAGCTTCGAACTTGGGATGCAGCTGCTCAGCTCCGAGGGAGAGAAGGGACACTACAGCGGAGGAGCATCGGCCTGGGGTGGAGAGAAGGCGCCTGACAGAGGGAACCTTGAAGCCCCAGCGGCACCAGGGATGGGCATTCAGCGCGCTCCTCTCAAAAGTGCCCATGGGCAAGAGCTCACTTGGGCTTTGGAAACCCTTTATGGCTTTTCTTCTGGCTTTGGCCGTTTGCTTGAATTCTGAGGCCCTGTGGTTCCCAGCTCCTGTGCACGTAGCTGTGCTGAACAACGGGTGGAAGAGTCATCTCAACCTGAATTAGTCCAAAATCAGTCAATCCCCCTTGTTTTAAAGATGAAGAGGATGACACCTATAGGGACATGGGGACTTTCCCAAGTTCAGATACCCAGTGAGTAGCAAAGTTCCAGGGCCCTGTCCTTCAGTCCAATGCCCTTCCCACCACACCACATTGCCTGTGGTATTTTTTTTAATGGCAAATGACTTGCTTGTTGTCCTAGGTCTTCTTGGGATATGGGGATAAACATGACAATAAGAACAATCCCTCCCAGTTTTCTTGCCCCAAAATAAGAAGAACGGTCTATGGGTACTTCTGGTCCTGTTTTTTAAGATTTTCTCTTTTTTTAACCCCATATGCTATTGTAAGGAGGATTTTGAGTAGCGTGTGGCCAGTTGATGGGAGAAACTAAAATGGGACACGAGAGCAGTAGGCACACCAGCAGGGGCCGCTGCATTAGTATCCAGGTCAACCTCAGCCGCCCAGCAGTGCCCTCTCCTGTGCTCTGAACCGGTGTGTCAGATGCCGGAAGCCCTCTTGTCTACATTCCAAGCTACGTGGGATTGGGATGTGGCCAAGGTGGTGTGCGTTTCCCTTTAGCTTTGTATTCACCTAAATCCTGGTACAACCAGAGTGAGAATCATGAAGTCATTGTCCGAGGCTCCAACAGCTGTATAAATGTGATCACCAGCCACCTCCCAGCCTGCAACAGGAGAAGGGAGAGTTAATGCTCCAGTGGTCTCGGGTGCAGGGCAAATATGCACCCAGATGACACTGGGAGAGAGAGATAACACTGCCCTCTGAGGCATCCAGAATTAACACTGAACACACACTGTATTACTACCCTGCTATTTTGGTGAGAAACTCTGTGACTGTCAGAGCCAGCCCTTTGGAGTGTGTGCATATTGTTTCTAGTTCTGTTTCTGCCCCTAAAAGGAAGGTTTGGTGGAATATATGTCCATGAGGAGTGGAACTGTCAAAGGAATATGTAGCACGATTAGCTCATTTTTCTGCAGACAACATTATTATGAAGAGCCGTGAAGTTGGAAGAGCCCCTGGGGGAGCACGGGGACCTGACGGCTCATGGTGAGGTGAGAGGCGATTACCTGTCATGCCCTGGTACTCAAAGTTGACCCCGCTGAGAACGGTTGTTTCCATGTTTGTGGGCAGTGTGTTCCACCACTTGTACTCGAATCCCACAGCAGGTTCTGTCCCAGCGAGGCAGTGGCTACAGTCTAGGGGAACAAGGTCCATGCATTCAGCAGGAAGGCTGCAGCCACCCTGACCAGAGCTGCTGTCACCCAGACCAGCGGGCAGCCAAACAGGGGTGGTGCCGAGTGCCACCGCACCATTATATCAACAGACTCAGAGACATTCTGACAGTGTAGTCAACAAATCCACCATGTAGTGAATGCTGACCCTTCATTCCAATATTCCGGCCATCCTACTTACCCACCAAATTTTTCGTTTCAAAACTTAAATGTATCTTCTAGTCTGACACAGATAGTTGGTGTTATTTGTCACATTATTATCAGGAAATGTATTCACAATAGGTACACACATCCCCCCAACTCCTTTTTGCTGCACGGTTCTGACTGCATCAAGTTGGTCATCCCAGCTCCCCAAACTTTCTTGTAGCATCCCTGCCACATGCTGGAAGCTTCCACTGTAAGGATTGGGCACCTTTGGGCCTCAGTCCTGTTCACAGGTGGAATGAGGAGGAGGGCAGGGCTCTGGCCTACAGACAGGATCCACCCTGACTTCTCCTGAACTTGGTCCTGAGAGGTAGCCTGACTCTTCCTGCTGCCCTTGGAAGGACAGAATCCATATCGCTGACCCCTCTGAGCCACTGCATGGCCTGCCCCGGGGGGAATGGATGTGATGCAGAGAATAGGGCGATAATGGGGTTACCAGAGCCGTTGGAGTACGAGCCATAAGGGCAGGGCTCGCAGGTGCTGCTGTTGGTTTTGAAGAAGCCTGGGTTGCAGGGTGGACAGCGGGTCTTCACGCCAGAGGCGGGCAGCTTCACTGCCCCCTCGAGGTCCTCGCCACAGATCTTTGGCTGGGCCCACTTGTACATGAGCTGCGTCTGCAGAAATGGACAAAGAATGGCTCAACCTGTTTGGGACTTAGCACATCTTTAGGAATTTATCTTGAGGATGGAGGTCAGGTGTTCCTGGGCTATAATGAAAACCCCACCAGGACCAGGGTTTTGATGACCAGTGTATCCCAAGGACCTGTCCCAGTGCCTGGAATGTGGTTGGTCAGGATAAATATCTGCTGAATGAATGTTGACTGGATCAAGAGGGAGACACCTAATGAGGACTTGTGTGACAGAGGGAAAGGGGGGAGCAGTTGTCTCTAGAGAGGAAGCTCTGATTCTGATGTAGAATCTTAACTGTCACCAAAGCTAGAGGAACAGCAGCTGGCAGAAGTCCCAGACACAAAAAGGCGTGGAACAGGGGTGGCTCACATAACCCTTGGGGAAATATAGGGTGGCTGAAGTGGCCCAGTATGTCTTCCAAGTGTCCTTTGCTTTTTTATTTATTCAGTAGCCATTTATAGAACATGTGTTGCAACTGTGTGCCAGACCTGGTGACGCAGAGATGGGTGAGGCACATCCCCTGTCCTCAAGGAGCCCACCATCTAGCGAGGGCAGCAGTCACATAATAGCCAGTTGTGTGGGGTTTGGACAGGGTGTTCTCTGGGACATCAAGGCGAGAGCCCCAACACTGGTCAAAGAGCACAAGGTTCCAGTCACAAGACCAGTAAGTTCTGGGGATCTGAGTCACAGCATGGTGATCACAGTTAAGAATGCTGGATTAGGTACTTGAGAGTTGCCAAGAGAGTAGCTTTTAAATAGTCTTCCCACAGAAAAGAAATGGTAATTATATGACATGATGGAGGTATATGCAAACAGTATCGTGGTCATTATTTTGCAATATATGAGTATATCAAGTCCACATTTTGTACACCTTAAACTTACACAGTGTTGTATGCCGATTATATCTCAACAGACCTAGGTGGCGAAAAGGGACGAGGAATGGTCAGCCATCAGTTAGTGGGCGAGAGCAATACTGTTGTCTGTCACTCACTAGGACAGTCCCTGCTCTTTTGATGGAGGCATTGGATATGGAAGAGATGACCTGCAGGAGGCCCCTGGGGGTGGCCCTGGGGTGAAGTCAGAGCCAAAAGGTGCTCTTGAGGGTAGTGCTGATGAGAACGGTCTGTGCTGTTTCCCACACGTGTGCAAAGGTGGGTGAATAAGGCATCTGCCCATTGTATTTGGATTAAGAAATGACAGGGTCTGGAAAGAGGCCTGTTTGCTTTCATTGACGGTGAGCCCTGGGGCTCCTCCTCCCTGTGCTCAGCTCAGTGCTCCTGCCTGCGAGGAGCAGCCAGCGGCGCCGGTGCTCTGACCGCAGCCCACCTGGCCTCTCTCCAGAGAGAAGGGCGTAGGGAGCAAGGTCACCGACTTGGGCCATGTCTTGGAGCGCATCCGGCGACCCCGGGGTATTAGCCGTCCTGGCCCCTTGGAAAGCAGTGGAGCACAGCAAAGACCACGGGAGCAATGCTAAGAGTCAGTTCGAGGTGTGTCCCTTGATTTTAGAATACGGTTTAGAAGACAGTGAAATCATGAGACTGAACAGAACCAGTGCAGGCATGAGGCACAAAGCAAGAGACTTCTGTGAAGTGTTCCGGGTGAATGCATATCCATGGACACTGCTTCAGGGCCCCTTCCTGGGCTGTGGCTGGGCTGCAAGGCAGAGCGCTGGCTCTGGCCCAACCTGGCATCTCAAGGCCCCAGTGGTGGTCAGGCGAGGGCAGACACCCAGGCTCACAGGCAGCAAGGCCTTGGCCCGAGCCTGGAGGAAAGAGAATGCAAAGGGAGCAAAGGCAGCCGCATTCAGCGCATGTTTTGCCCAGGGGGGGGAGAAGAGCTGAACTAATTGTTCTCATTTAATTAGGGAGTCAACTGAGGCCAAGAAAATGAAAATCATTCTTTCAAGGTCATACAGAGCAGGAGACATCACAGGACTGAGTCTACGGCCCCGCTGACAAGCGCTGTGGCCGCTCTCTCACGGCTGCCGGACAGGCAGATGATGCTCTGAACACGAGGGCAGGTGGGTGCAGAGTGAGAGATGACTCTGGAGACATGATCACCGTAAAGGACCAGACTTTATCGCAAGCTTAATTGGCAAAAGGAGAATTCATCCAGCTGCTCAGCCAGCAGATATGTGTGCCTCCTGATAGCCAAGCACATGCTTTGTGCTGAATGCAGATTTCCTGACTCCTAATTCTATTTCCTTGAGAGGATCTAGTTTAGGATACAGACAGCTCAGCAGGGGTGTCCAATCTAAGGCAGATCTCACCACCTGGGCCCCGGAGCCACCCCTGCTCACTTGCTGCTGCTCCCCAAACTCACCAGGCTTCCGTTTGCCTCCTGTACACCTGTGTGCCCTCTGCTCGGAAAGCCCTCCGACGCCCCCTTGTCCCAGGGAGGTCGTACCAACCTTCTCTAAAACAGCATCTCCGCCCAAAGTCATTCTCTATCTCTTCATCCTTTTTTATTTTTTCCTTCCTACCACTTGTTACCATCTGACAGCGTCCACATCCATTCATTGTGTACCTGTGTCTCCTTCTCCACTTGCCCTGAGAGTTAAGCCCTGTAGGAGTAGCCGTCCCCTCAGTTTGGTTAACCGCTGAACCCTAGTGCCTCGCACAGTGACTGACTATTGAAATGAACAAACTGCCTCCTCCGAGAGGCCTTCCCAGTCCCCCAGTCCTGGCCACTCCTCTTCCCCATTCCCCCAGAGCCATGCACGTCCTTCTTGTTGCCTTAGCAGGCTTGTCCTTCTCTCTCCACCATCCCTCCCAGGACTGTCAGGGCAGGAGCCTGCTGGTCACCTCTGAATCCCAGTGGAGCCATGGCCCTGCACAGCAGTGAGTGTGCCCAAAGCGCCTGCCAGCTGGCTGCCAGGTGCAAACTACAAAGGCAGGTCTTCCTGAGGCAGAAAGCCCTGGGGGGCCAGGGACCCAGCAGGGGCTGAACAAGCCATTCTCCAGCAAGTCAGGAAGGAGGAATCAATTCCCTTTGCCAGCCCACAAAAGCCGCGCTGAGGGACAAGTCTGATGAGTTCCATGAAGAAACAGTGTGCATGGACAGGCAGTCTTTGCCCAGAGGAGCTAAGCGAAATGGAAGAAACCAAACAAAAGAAAATGAGATGGCTTTCTGCACCGAGTATATGAGAATGCGCAGTGGAACAAGTGAGCTTTCTGACACCGAGTATATGAGAATGCGCAGTGGAACAAGCGAGCTTTCTGCGCCGAGTATATGAGAATGCGCAGTGGAACAAGCGAGCTTTCTGCGCCGAGTATATGAGAATGCGCAGTGGAACAAGCGAGCTTTCTGCGCCGAGTATATGAGAATGCGCAGTGGAACAAGCGAGCTTTCTGCACCG
>JAQQAC010012408.1:15659041-15849398 GCA_029783875.1 Phataginus tricuspis
CCGAGTATATGAGAATGCGCAGTGGAACAAGCGAGCTTTCTGCACCGAGTATATGAGAATGCGCAGTGGAACAAGCGAGGCAAAGGAGTTTCTGGCCTGAGAAGGAACGAGGCCATCTCATTTTGCCTCCCCACTAGCCCTGGGTCACTGTGGAGGTCTGGGGGGTTTTCTCTGGTGCCAGCCTCACTGGCCGCTAGAACTCTACAGGCAGTAAAGCAAAGAGCAGCCAAAGGAGATAACCAGGGTAAAGGGCCCCCGAGACGGCCACGCACCTCTCCATTGGCATCACAAGCTGTGTGGGTGTAGAAGTAATCTTTGTCCGTGCAGGCTGGGCGCACTTTGCAGGAGGACGATCCTTCTTCTAAATTGCAAAAGCAAGGACAAATATTTGAAGTGACATAATACAGCAGAGCTCTTGACCCTGTGAGCCCCAGGACCCTGGGGTGCAGCAAAGCACGGATACTGTGCAAGTACAAAACCCCGCATACCCACCCTTCCCCTTGCCTCAGCGGCACCATTTCCCGTCCCTAAAGCCCTGCTCAGGGACCCTCTTCGCGCCTCTCCCTGGGACTGAGGAGGAACCGGGGGCCTGCACTGTGGAGCAGGCCATGGAGACCCCCTGGGGCAGCAGCAGGGAGGGCGCCGAGTTGGACGGAGCATGCTGCAGGCTCACTGCCGCCCACGCAAGGTCCCTGAAAGCTGCCATCTTCAGGGCCCTCAGCGCCCTGACTATGCGGGTGCTTTTTCTACTCCTGAGTGACGGCTGAGGGTGGGGCCTTCATCCTCATACTCCAGTTCCTTCTCTGAAATTCCTCTTAATGTGTGCCTAGAATGCAGGCCTTCCCCCTTTGGAATTTCCCTGTCTGTGCAATCATCCTGCACGAACAAGGCGATCTTTCCTCTGAGTCCCCTTAAGACACGAAGTTCTTTCCACCTTCCCCACCCCCAAGCATCTCTGCTCTATCTCTAACCCTTGGCCTGTACTTAAGGAAAACGTTATTAACTATCATTTTATTTATTCTGCTCTCTGTGTGTTCTCCTTCCATCTATGTTAGCTCTGCTTTAACCCTATGAAACCCTGGATAGCAAGAACTATTTCCATGAATCCCTCTTTAAAGCTATGGATTTCACCTTTTTTGAATTACAAACCCTTTCGAGAATTTGAAAAAAAGACCTGTTTCTTCTATGCAGAAAAAATACACAATCCATGCAAATAAAATTTTCTCAATTTCCAGGTAATTTGCTTTTTGAGGATAATACCCACTACTTTATAGATTTTCAGTTTACACTGCTACTAGCACTGTCACCATGATTTTTGATATGACCACTGTGATAATGGCGAGACCTCCCCTCCCTCTATAGTGCCCGACAGGCAGTACGGGGGAGCAGAATGAGATTTTCAGTCATGCAGAACTGGGTCTGGCTCCCTTCTAATTACTTAGTAGCTGTGCCACTTTAGGCAAGTTACTTAACCTCTCTGAACCTTAGTGCTTTCATCTATAGAGCAGGAACAACATCTACCTTACAGAAGCCAGCACATACCTGGCACACGATAAGTAGGGACTCACTAAATGCTAGTAACTGTTACCTGGGTTTGTAAGAATTATTTTTATTTGGTAACTGTCACAGGATTTTTAATAAGGATTAAAAGTCTCTCTTCCAGTTAAGGCTTACTTCTCGACTGATCCCTTCTTCTTCCCAAGGCACCAAATAAGTTCCTAGGTCAAAGGATCTCCTAATTACAGCCTTGTTAGCCTGCACTGGGGAGCTCCCTCAATGACACACACCTCTTCTGTCCCCGTCTTATTAGCCTGAGCAAGAGGGAACCAGTGGCTGAGAAACAGCTGGGGTCTTTCAGCTCATTTATTTGGTTAACAAGCAGAAGGCCTAATTCAGCACAGAAGGATTCAGAGACTCATGCTTCTGGTGGACTTGAACAGGAGAAGTTTGTGGGGAGATGCTGAAAACATACCAATTCCCAGAACCTTGCATATTGTGTCTACCAAATTGCAAGTTACATTAGAAAGTGCGTTCTGCATAAACACCTTTTCTGCTTAGCAGATATTTGCTCAGCCTGACCCCCTAGCTCTAGGTTCCAGGAAAAATGTGCCAGCTGTTTACACATTGACAACTGTTAAGATGGTTTCAATAAATGATTAACTTCCATACTTATACCTCACTTTCCTAGCTCAGGTTTCATCAAGGTGTTTAAGTTGGGTACCAGTCAAGTTTGAAAGGTCTGCCTAGTTGTTTGGTGAGGGAGTGAAAAGTGAGTTCTGGTGAATCGGCCCTGAGCAAAACTGCAAGAAGATAAAGTTTATCTTGGGGGCTGCATCTCCTCTTTCTTTCCCTTCCTCCTCCTTTCTCCACCTCCAGGAGAACAGTGTCCTCTCACTCTGATCCATTTTACCGAAGGAAAACATTTCCCCTGAGTATTTAAGCACTCGATAAACCCAAGGCCAAGCTCAGACACCACCTCAGACACTGGGCAAATCCCTTAACCCTTTGAGCTGCTCTTTATTCATTTGCAAATGGAGAAATCCCTCCTGCACTGTGCTATGAGTATATATGGAGTCATGTTTTGTACGTTGTTAAGTCCTAGACAAATTACTTATTATTGTCTCCAATGTTCAGAGTATTTTCATATGGAAGACTACTGCTGGGCCAGGCCTCACTGTAAATGAATTAATAAGATTTGTGCTTAACATGTCAGGCACTCTTCTAAACCCTTTACCTGTATTTATCAACTGATCCACACAATAACACTATGAGGTTGATATGATTATCACCATTCCCGTTTTATAGATGAGGAAACTGAGGCACAGACAAGTGACTTGTCCAAGGTGGCCTAGGTGGTAAGCGGAGCAAGGATTTGAACCATAGTAATTTAGTTCTGGAGCCCATGCTCTTAAACCCTATGCTGGTCTGTTAGGAAATTAATCCCTAATATTAAGTGCAACATGAAGGAATTAATCCTAATGATCAAATTTCAGGAATCAATGAGAAAGATGCTTTTAGCCAAGCCTTTCGTCCTTAACATCTCCACCCCCACTAGCTCTGCCTTAGTCTGGATCCCGGGCACCAGCAATGGTGCCTGTTGGGAAACCTTCCAATGTGGCCTCTGCCTTCAGCCATTCCTTTCCTCGTCCATTTTCCAAATGGTAGCCAGAGTGGTCTTTCGAAAGCAGAAGCCAGATCATGTCCCTTCCCAGCTTGAAATTCCCTAATGGCCTCCACTGTTGATAGGAGCAAACCCCAATTTGTTCATATTATACTCTAGTCAATTAGGTTTGTAGTAGCATTATGTTTAAAAAACGTGCATTCCTTAATTAAATAATTCCTTGCTAAGAAATGCTGTCACCAGAGTTCTCAGCAGGCTGTAATCTTTTTGCTAGTGGAGGGTCTCACCTCAGTGCCGATGGCGGCTGACTGATCATAGCAGTGGCTGCTGAAGGGTGGGGCGGCTGTGACAATTTCTTAAAATAAGACACCAGTGGAGTTTGGGGCATTGTTTGACTCTTCCTTTCATAAATGATTTAGTTCTCTGTAGCATGGATGCTGTTTGATAGCATTTTACCCACAGTAGAACTTTTTTCAAAATTGGGAGTCAATCCTCTCAAACTCTCATGCTGCCTTATCAACTAAGTGTGTGTGATATTCTAAGTCCTTTGTTGTCATTTCCACAATCTTCACAGCATCTTCACTAGCAGCAGCCTCCATCTCAAGAAACCACTTTCTTTGCTCGTCCCATAAGACTCAACTCCTCATGCATTTAAGTTTTATCATGAGGTCACAGCAATTCAGTAACATCTTTAGACTCCACGTCTAATTCTCCTATTTCTCCACATCTGCAGTTATTTCCTCCACTGAAGTCGTGAGTCCCTCAAAGTCATCCATAAGGGTTGGAACCAACTTCTTCCAAGCTCCTGTTAATGTTGATATTTCAGTCTCTTCCCGTGAATCACAAATATTCTTAATGGCATCTAGAATGGTGGATCCTTTCCAGAAGGTTTTCAGTTGACTTTGCCCAGGTTTGTCAGCAGAATCACTATGGCAAGTACAGCCTTACAAAACGTACTTAATAAGGTGACTTGAACGTTGAAATTACTCCTTGATATATTGGCTGCAGAATGGACATTGTGTTAGCAGGCATGAAAACACAATCTCATGAGAGCATAATCCACCAGAGCTCTCAGGTGACCAGGTACATTGTCAGTGAGCAGTAATCTTTTGAAAGGAATTATTTTTTTCTGAGCAGTAGCTCTCAACAGTAGGCTTCAAATATTCAGTAAACCATGTTGTAAACAGATGAGCTGTCATCCAGGCTTTGTTCCATTTATAAAGCAAAGGCAGAGCAGATTTAGCATAGTTCTTAAGGGCCCTGGGATTTTCAGAGGAGTGAATGAGCATTGGCTTCAACTTTGAGTCACCAACTGCAGAGCCCCTAGTAAGACAGTCAGCCTGTCATTTGAAACTTTATAGCCAGGCATTGACTTCCCTCTAGCTATGAAAATCCTAGACGGCATCTTCTTCCAAGATAAGGCTATTTACCTACATCAAAAATCTATTCTTTAGTGTGGCCGCCTTCATTATTTTAGCCAGATCTTCTGGATAAGGTGCCGCTCCCACATCCGCACTCGCTGCCCCGCGTTGCACTTTTCTGTTACGGAGACAGCTTCTTTCCATAAACCTCGTGAACCAACCTGGGCTGACTTCAAACTTTTCTTCTGCAGCTGCTTTCCTCTCTCAGCTTTCAGAAAACCGAAGAGTTAGGGCCCTGCTCTGGATTAGGCTTTGGCTTAAGGGAATGTTGTGGCTGGTGTGATCTTCTACCCAGACCACTCAGACTTTCTCCATGTCACCAATTAAGGCTGTTTCACTTCCTTATCATTCATGTGTTCACTGGAGTAATTCTTTAATTCCCCTTAAGAACTTCTTTTTTCCATTCACAGCTTGGCTCAGTGGTACAAGAAGCCCAGCTTCCAGCCGGTCTCAGCTTTCAACATGCCTTCCTCACTAAACTTGATCATTTCAAGCTTTTGGTTTAAAGTGAGACACACGCCACCCTTCTTTTTACTTGAATGCTTACAGGCCATTGTAGGGTTATTAGGTGACCTGATTTTAATATTGTTGTGTCTCAGGGAACAGGGAGGCCCGAGGATGGGGAGATGGGAACAGGTGCTTGATGCAGCAGTCAGAGCACACGCAGCATTTATTCACTGATTAAGCTCATCGTTTTATATGGGTGCAGTCTGCAGCACCCAAGAACGATTCCAACAGCGACATCAAAGATTACTGATCACTGGTCATCATAACAAATACAGTAATAATGAAAAGTTTGGAAATATTGCCATATTTACCCAAATGGGACAGAGACATCAAGTGAGGAAATACTGTTGGAAAAAGAGCACAGATACACTTGCTTAATGCAGGGTCGCCACGGACCTCCAGCTTGTGAAAGAAACGCGATCTCTGTGAAGCGCAGTAAAACAAGATGTGCCTGAACGTCTTCCAGAACATCCCGCCCTCAGCGAACTGCCGGCTCCGCTCTCACCATTCAGCTCAGCTTTCAAGACCACAGCTAGTGAAGCCTTTCCTCCCTCCCCAGGGAGGGCTGACCACTGCCCCTTGGTGCCTCTACTGCCCCCCCACACCTGGCGCTCCTTCCCAGTGCCTGCTGAGCCATGGAGTCGCTCCCTTAGGGGGTTCTGTCACCTCCTTCCCACTTTTTGACATGGGCTGGAGGGCAGGCACCAGCCCTAACATCAAGCCCAAGCCCTGCACCTAGCAGGCACTCAGAAGTTACGGCAAATGGATGACTAAATGGCCACAGGGTCATCTGTCGCCCCCTCCATGCACAAGCGTGGGCTCTGATCAGACCCTGCATTTTCCCAGCATCCCACTGACTCTGTATTCTGGAAGAGACAAGGTACAAGGAAATGTGACTCTCTTTGTACCCCAAGCTGGTGAGGTGGTCAACAAACCGACCATGTTCTTTGTAGTAAGAACTCACTTTCCAATCAAAGGGGTAGATTGAGAAATTGGTGGCAAAAGGAGAACAGACTCCAAGAATTCAGACTCCCAACCTAACACAATCATAACGGCAATCTGGATAAAAATCACCTTCTATAGAACTGGTCAAAACACTCCGAGGCAGTTTTTCTGAAACCACCTTGCCTTTCAAACCCTTATACCGCTGCTGGGCTGGAAAGGGAGCAAGAGGCTAAGACTGACAAAGGCTGCCATTGTTAGAGCAGGGAAGTGGGAAAAGAAATTCAAGTGGAAAAACAGGAATTTAGACTTATAAAAACTTCCCCTAAAATCTAAACATTCCTGTTCTTGCTGAAAACTATACTCTTTTGGCAAGATCTGTGGAGATAAATAGGACTTTTGTTTTAGGAACAGTGTAAAAATAAGTCTTTCACAAGGTCAATGGCTGGTCTTGACTGAGCAAACACATGCTGTAGGTAACACCTGTGGGAAGGGCAGGTGTGTCCGTGTAAGGACACGGAGATCTGCTTGCGGGCCTGGAGGTGGGTTTATATGTGGTTCTGTGTAAGAAAGGAAAAACTGAGTAGTTATGAGTGTTTGCAAGGGAAGAGAAGGGACTCTTTCTCTCTCTCTACTTGTTATTTAGAACCTGTCTTGGAGATCGGCCCCTGTGCCGACCACTGAGCTGCGTGAGCGCTGCCCATCCTACATTGGAGGCTACGCCCAAGACTCCCTCAAATGACCAAGTCCTGTTTTTTAAGTTGGGATGCTTTAGGAAGCTACTCGGGTCTGTAAGCTGAAATAGACTGCCTCCCGCTGTCCTCTTATTTTCCCTTAGAACAGTGTTCTTTAACCTGTTTTCCAAGGAACCCTGGGTTCCATGAAAAAGCCTGCTTTGCATTCAGTGGGTGCTCAGGCTGGTAAAAGATTGTAATTCCACCTTTAACCCTTGCTATCAAAATGTTTTGCTCATCAGGACAGCCGTATGGCTCTTCTAAATTAACTTTGACAATAATGGTTATATGCAAGTATAAATGGCTTATCTACTGTATGTGTTATTTATAACTATAATCTTATATAAGATTTCATTTTTTAAGTTTTCACTTAGGAAAGAAACAAGATTGCTATGCTTTTCCCTAGCTTTCTTCATCCCTCTAATTGGGCTGATTTTTCTTTTTTGCTACAGCGCCCTGACTTTTTACTTCCTAACAGACTATATAATTTATTATATATTTATTCATTGTCGTTATAGTTCATTGTCTGTCTTCCCCGCAACAGAATGTAGATTCCATGAAGACAGAGGGCTTTGCCTATTTTGCCCGCTGATGCGTTCCAAGCACCTAGAATAGGGCCTGGCAGACAGCAGACGCTCAATGAATATGTACTGGGTGATGTCGTTTTGTGCCCAGAGTGGCTGATGGAGGTGGACGGGCGGAGCTCTTCCAGGGTCCAGGAAGTAAGGGACTAAGAATTATCAGCTTAGCCAGAGGATGGCTCTACACCTGTGTTTGCTGGTGCCCCCACTGGCCTCCTGCCCTCGGAAACATCACCTGAGTATTTGTCGGGGTCACACTGGTGGCAAGAAGTTTCTCCCTTATTGGAGTAAGAGTTGGCCGGGCAGAGTTTGCAGAAAGAGGAGCCCTGATTGGCTGCGTATGTGCCCGGCTTGCAGGGGAAGCATTCTGAAGTGTAGGCCACCCCTATGGAGGAAGAACAATCAGGAAAAGCAAGGATTAGGCCTAGAGACTGGGCAGCCTGGGGGCTGACCCTCACCCTTCCCACCAAATCACCAGGCCAGAAAGCCGGCAACAGACCCCAGCCCCAGCCCCTCACTCAGTACCTGTGATGGCGATGTCTCTCACCAGCACAGGCTTGGAAACTCTGGGCCACACCGAGAGGGCTGTGGTTCTCCAGTAGAGGACATTGTTGCCTCGACTGAGCTCGACCTAAAAGCCACCAGCAGGAAGCGTTAGTTCCGGTGCAGAGACGGATGTCCCTGAGGCGCTGGGTCGGCCTCTTTCCGGAGCCCTTCCTCTTCCAGTCCGCATGGCGGTGCCTATTCTGATCCCCTCCCTCAGCTCGCTCTGCTTTGGCCTTCCTCCCATCCCGGCTTAGCTCCTCTCCTTCTAAGTCTCCTCCCACTACCCTCTTCTTCTCCCGTAATCACATGTGCCATGGGCATCCTGAAAGTGAGGCCAATGGAGGGACCGGAAGGTACTGACAACAGGTGCCTGGGATTCCCTCATTCTTCTCTGGTTCTATTCATCCATGCCCCATTCCCAGATGACCTGGCCTTGAAAGCTGGAAAGCTGCTGGCCCGGGGTCAAAGCCATAGGAGCAAGTCAGCCCACGCCCATATGTTGTCAACTCAAGAGCGGAGAAACTGTAGCCTCTTCATCACGTCAGACGCCTGCCCTTTGGGGACAGAGCCCAGACTGCGAGGAAGCACTCCGTGGAGGACAGGCCCTTGAGCCCTTTTCTGGGATTTCTAGAAAAGGTTAGTATCTCCAGGAAAGCTGGAATGATACCCACACTGTGGAATTCCCATCCTTTCTCCGTGGTTTTCATCCACCTGGAGTCATCTGCATTCGGCTGGCACTGGTCATTCTGAACCTGAGGCAGCAGGGATTTGGGGTCAGAGTCCCAGCTTTCTAGGGCAGTGGCTTCCTCACTCCGCCCGGCACCGGCCCTCCCGCGGACCCTTCTAATGGGAGGAGAGGTGTCCATTTCCTTTAGGGACTGAGCTCAGAACACACAGGCCTTGCAGTGGGAGCTGGTTATACACACAAAACTTCAGGGAACTGACGCCAAAGAAATAGCCTGTAACTCAGAAGCCATCACTGCTGCCTTCCTATGGGAGCAGGGCGGGACACCTCGGGCCTCCGGACTGCTCTCCCCCCAGACGACCTTGACTTCTGCCTTTCTAGCCTCTTGAAGCCTCAGCCCATTTTGCCCACAGTTCTCGCCAGGGGGAATCACTGTGGCAGTTTCCTAAGCAGGACTGTGCCTGTGATGCGTGTAGCTGAACCTGAGCCTTGAAGACGCCTCACCTCCCACCCTCCCCCTTGGCTTACAAAGAACTCAAAGATGATGCTGGAGTCCGGGTAGTAGTATTCAAAGTTAACGGTGCCAGACTGCTTCAGGCTGACAGCGTACATCAGCGTGGCTGTGCACTCATCCGTGTTGGAGGAGATGTAGTCGCCCAGGGGCTCCCATTTGGACCTGCAAGGGGGACGAGAGCCCAGTTCAGTGGCAGGGGCCCAGCCCCCCAGGCTCTGGGCGGTGTGGCGGTCTCAGTCCTGCTCGGTCTCTGAGGAATTCCAGCCTTGGGATCCACAGGTGGAAACCCCATGAAGAAGGATCTCTAGACCGAAGAGCCTGGGGGTGCAGCCGACAAGAGGAAGCTGGTAAGTGTGCCCCCCATTATGCAGAACCACCCAGAAGACAGAGGGCAGGTCAGGTGAGGGAGAGGTGGATAACATTTATTGGTTGCTTACTACCTCCCAGGTTTTGACCTACATGTTTTATATTCATGATTTCTTTTCATCAGTAAGAGGAAGTGCTACCCTTTCCCATTTAATGGATGAGGAGACTGAGGCTTGGTGAGTTCCTTGCCCAGTATCCCACAGCCGGCAAGTGCCAGGGCTGAGATTCAAACCCAGGTCTGCCCAACTCCAAAGCTGTCAAAGAAAGTCAGCAGACACAGCTACTCTTCGGAGCTCACAAGTCCATCCATCTAGCCTGGCTGTTTTTCTGGCAAAATCCACTTTTAGGTGCTGCATGTAACTGGCTTTTATGGGAACAGAGAAGGCCAGAGAACCTCACAGACAATCAGTGTAGTCATGTTGACTTTATTTTCTAAACCTCTCTCAGCTCTGTCCACCCTGCCCAAGGGCTCTCTTTATCCCTCCCCAACACCACACCCACAGCGGTGGACCAGCCTCCCTGCATCCAGCCCCTCTTCCTCCAACCTCTCCTCCACTCGGTGGCTGGAGAGACCCTCCAGAACAAAGGCTGCCTGAGGCCCTGAGGCCCTGAGGCCCTGAGGGTGCGGCACAAACCCTCACCCACGCTCTGTCCTCTGCCCAACTTTCTCTCCCCCTGGGTCTCCCCAGTGTTCTTCTCTCTTCCTGGAACAGACTTCCTCCTCCCTCCCTCGGCTTAGCTTTTTTTCTTGTTTGCTTCAGTATCATTGTAGGACTCATCCATACTCACACATGAAGCTCTTCTTTCATTTTTCTGCTATATGATATTGTCCCGTATGGTTCTACCATGTTTCTGTACGTGTTACTTGTCGGGG
The DNA here is from genome assembly GCA_029783875.1 of Phataginus tricuspis. Lineage (NCBI taxonomy): Eukaryota > Metazoa > Chordata > Mammalia > Pholidota > Manidae > Phataginus > Phataginus tricuspis. The sequence goes on from JAQQAC010012408.1 coordinate 15,669,333, forward strand.
GGCATTTAGATTGTTTCCAGTTTCCTGCTCCTGTACATGCTCTGTTCAGGACATTCCGGTCCTGTCTTCCTATTCACATGTCTGAGTGGAATGCCTGGGAGTGGAGCTGCTGGGTCAGAGGGCCTGGGAACCTCCCACTTTACCAGCTACTGCCACATTGTCCCCCAGGGTGGTCGTCATCCGTGCACACCCACCGGCGCTGTAGGACAGTTCCTAGTGCTCCATATCCTCCCCCCGTTTCGAGTGGTCACACTTTAAAACTGTGGCCAATACGGTATGGCAAGAGGTAATGTCTTGTTGGGCTTTAAATCTTATTTTCTTGATTATTAGTGAGGTTGAGCCATCTTTTCTTAGTTTATTTGCAATTTAGTTTCCTCTTCTGATCATATTTTAATGCTTTATTTAATTCATCTTTAATTATCTGTCTTCCTGAATGGCTTGTAGATGCCCTGAGAGCAGAGACCAAACTCCCCTTGCTCACTCTTGTGTCCCCAGCCCCGGGCCCTGGGCCCGGCACACGGGAGGGACTTGAGGCTAAACAGACGAGCGTAGGCAACGGCAGTCGGAGACGATCCCCCTCATTCACTGTTTTGCTTGAGACCAACGCAGTTCTCTAATTATTAAAATGGCCAGTTAGAGGACCTCAGATGAGTCCACTGGTTCCCCCTCTGTTTGTCAGAATAACACGGCACTTCCCGGCTCTTCAAAGTCAGTAGTATTCTCAGACAGCAGCATATCCAGACCACCCGAGCCGAGTTCGTCCGGGACACCCCAGCTAGCCTCATAATATTGACTTCTCCTGCTAAAAGAGGCATCGCTTAGTGCTGACGCGCTTGACAGCATCGGCTATGAATAACTCCTGCCATTGGATGAATAATTAAAAGGAGGCCATAAGTGGGTTACATTGCAAAATGCATTACAATTCTGATTTTTGTCAGAGCTGTCCCTGGTGAAGATCATTTCATGTTCAGTAATAACAATATGTCCTGATTTATTTCTAGTGCCAGGCATTGCTCCAAATTCTTTATATGTATCATTTCGTTTAACCTTTTCCACAACCTATAAGAAAGGTACTATTTTAATCACCATTTTTGGATGAGGAAACTGAGGCACAGAAGTGATTAGGAAACCTGCCCACAATCACTGAGCTGTGATCTGCTTATACCTGCTGTCTTAAAGGAGGCAAGCCTTCAAAGAGGAATCTGTGCATGGTGGCCCCCCCACCCCACCCCGCCTCGCTCGTGCTGTGTGGCACTTGCTCATAAATTCAGTTTAGAAAGAAGAAACTGTACAGGAAGACTTAGAACCTTCCAACGTTTGAGACTCTTTTTTATGTTTACATCTTTCTCTCATTCTTGTTTCACCATCACAGTATTTGGGCTTCTGCTGTTTCTTCTCCACTAAGATACAGCATCCTTTCTACGACTCCCTCTTCATGTCTATTCCATCTGGCTCATCCCAGTCTTGAATCTGAGGACTGTTTCCGGAACCTTAGCCCTGGGACATTTATCCAGGAATCAAAGATGACCACCTGAAGGTTCATGATCCTGCCATAGAAACTCAGCTTAGTTGGCCTATTTTGTTATCAATTATTTATTTTGTGTCTACTTTATGCCAAATATTAGATGCTGGAGTAAAGAACAAAGACAGACTTGAGCCCTTCAAGTCTGAGCTTGCATTCTATTTCTAGTTGAGGAGACAGAAACTTAACTAATCACACAATTAATCACATAGTAATAACTCTGGTGAGTGTCATAAGGAAAAATACAAGATAATGCAAGACTGGGAATCTATGGGGCCAGGGAGGGTGTCTTTGAGAAAGTGACAGTTGGGCAAAGACCTGAGGGTGAAGCAGGAGTCAGCTAGGAAGGAGAGTGTGTTCACAGGTCCTGCAGGGAAGGGACATGGTGACCGGTGTGGCTGGAGCATAGAAAGCAAGAGGGAAGCTGCTTGAGAGAAGCTGGAGAAACGGGCAGAGAGCAGAGTCCTGACTGGGCAGGGCCGAGTATTGGCAAAGTATTGCATTGTATTCCAAGAACAACAGGAATTCATAAAATCTAGAGTTTTGAGCAGGAAAGGACTGTGATTAAATTTGTGTTTTACAATCAATCTGGCTGCTGGTGGGCAGAGGCCTGGGAGCGGCTAGAAGTGGAAGCAGAGACTAGCTGGGAGGTGGAGCTGTTCAAGTTAGGCTGGGGCAGTGGGCGGGGATTCGGGTCCATAGGCAGTAGAGCAGCAAAGCCGGACACTCGGTATCTTGGTACCAGCTCGATTCCTGCCTTTCGGACAGCGGTGAAGAAATCACAAAGCCTATGTAGGTTGCCATTTGCTCTCCATTCCCACAGAGGAGAAACCTCCTTTGCCCCTTCCCAGGGATGCCGTGGTGCCTGAAGACGCGGGCCTGAAGCTGTCTGTGCTATGGAAACACAAGCTGTTATTAACCGGCCCACATCCTGCCTTGCTGAGGGAGAATGATTTCTGGACTCTCAGTAAGTCCTGAGAGAGAGAAACCCTTTCTTCACACTGGTAGGAACGAGTGAACCAGCCAGGCCCACGCCTTGTCCGGGGTCAATCACATTCTCTGTTAGGATTCAAACGGGGGTCGGCTGTCTTAACTCACGCATTGTCTCTCCTTGCAGCTTTAATCCTCTGTAGCTTTAACTCTGCTGCCAATGCTGTCATACAAATGATTTTGAAATGTAATATTAAACTCTAAAATAACATTAAAACTGGACTGTAAAATGCCTGCTGCCTGGCTCAGACATTTGCATTTCTAGTAGATTTAAGTATAGGAATGGGAGACGTTGCTCCCAGTTTTAGAAATCCAAAGGTAATACAATTGCTAATGTTTTATCTTTTTGATTGCCTTGGGTATAAGAGAAACTTTCATGTACTTTCTCCCGTATTTTTGTCAATATGTAACAAGAACAGTGAAGGACTGTCTTTTGCATCTATTCATTCCCACCTACCCACCACCCACACCTCCCTACATCATTTAATTCCTATCCCTAGAATTAAATAATCAAAGATATGATAAGGACGGCTCATCAGTGCTCCAAGCTTTTTCAGTCAAGCTTTCCAATTACTGAAAAGATCTCTTTTTGAGCTGGAAAATTTTCTGGCCACCAGCATCCCAAGGGATTTGGAAGATCCCAGCCACCACTGACCAAAGCCTGGTCCTACTCTATTCCCCCCACATCTATATATTCAGGTTTGGCAGACCAGTTTTTTTTAAGTTAGCACCCAAGAGAAGAAGATACCTTTGCACCCTGTGTTGCAGTCAAGTTGAGGAATTTTATTGGCTGGTCCAAATTTCCATGGTGGAAATCCAATTAGGTTTTCTTTTCAATGGACTGGGCCATTTAACTGTCGTCCACCTTATCCCCCTCTCTCTAGTTCCTCATGTTCTCCTCTCACAAATGCCTCTCAGCTCAGTAGAGCGGGCTGAGGTGGATGTCACGTGGGGCCTGCTGCAGCCCTCACCCTGGCAGCGTGGCCCCCTCCTCTCCATAGTCCCTGCCCAGCCCGAGGAGCAGGACAGCAGGCTGTTGTGCTCCAGGCAGCCCCTTTTCCAGCAAGGGAGCGGGGTGGGGGGCGGACTCACGAGGTGCAGTTGTCTGTGGACTCTGTGGTGCCGCTGTCAGTCTCCATGTTGGTTGAGAGGCTGGCAAAGCCATGGGGCAGCTCGTCCCACTCATCAAACCGGATGCCCGTGCCCAGGGAGTAACGGCCCTCAGCGCACGGCTTACATGACTGGTCCTTCATATCCAGAAACTCCCCGGCTTTGCAAGAGAAGGCTGGAACACAGAGCAGGGACAAGGGCAGGGTGGTGAGGCCACTGCCGCCAGGAAAAGGCAGGCTGTGGGCATCCTAGAGGGAGGAGCAGGGGATCAAGCCCCAGGAGTTTGACCCTCCAAGATTTAGAGCCACGGCACATCTTGTATGATTCCATATATGTGGAATGTCCAGAAAAGGCAAATCCCCAGGGACAGAAAGTAGATTTGTGGTGCCAGAGACTTGGGAGAGGGAGCATTAGGAGAGACTGCTAATGGATATGATGCTTCTTTTGGGGGTGGTGAAAATGTTGTAAAATTAGCGGTTGTACAACTCTGTGAATATTCTAAAACCACTGAAATTTACCCCTTGGGTAAGAGCTGCTGCAGGATATTGGGCTTGTCCCTGATGGTCTCTTTTCCTAAGGGGGTAGCCTTGGCCATTCCTAGTCAAAAGGATACTATGATCTCTTGTGCCAACCCCTCTGCACGGTGCCCAGCCCTTCAGCCTTGAATTCTCCCTTTAGCCTCTGGCCTCGGTCTCCTTTCTGGTTCCACTGCCACCACGCTGGCTGGGATTCTCAACCCCTGCAATTTCTCCTGACTAGTTTCCTGTTTCTTGTCTTTGCTCATTCTGTGGTCAGAGGTAACTTTCTAAACCCTGATATGTACTGTTTTTCCCATTATATAAAAACTAAGCAGGCACTTCCCTTTGGCTATGGAATCAAGGTCTCAGCCTGGCCCTCAGAGTCTCCCGCAGCTTTCCCCCGACCTACCTTTGCAGCTTGGTCTTCCACTACAGACTTTTCCCCTCCCCAGCCCCCTCCATTATCTTCCCTGTGTGGCCTCACCCCAGACACATGTTCCTCCCCAAATGTGTCTGGAGTTTTGCTCAAGTGCCTCCTCTGCTGCTTCGGGTCCCTAAGCACCCATAACTCCCATCTCTTTTCGCCTTGTCCCAACACATCACGTTGGTGTGTGCCACGTATGGGTTCCGAGCTCTTCCAGGGGTGGCGGCTCAGTGATCGGCACAGAATCGGCAGGAGTCCCACAGAGGTTTGTTGACAGAATGAGTGGGCGGATGAGCGTGTGCTCCTTCCCCCGGACCGTAAGCTTCTGGGAGCAGAGACGGCCTCGTTCACCTTAGTGGTTCCCGCGGCACAGCGCACAGGAGGAACCCAGTAGAGCTGGCCGGGCTCACTGAAGATGGCTCACTGGCTTCAGTCAGTCACACCACAGAGCTGCTCGGATCTTAGCAACATCCACTCACGGATTTAACGTACTTGATTCGCTCACCTACTGAATCAGGCACGTTGCTAAGCTTATTTTAGAATTTAAGGGCCCTCAATCTCCTTCCCAAAACGTCCTTGATTCTCGTCCCTGATTTCTATTATGATGCTCTTTGCACGTCTGGGGGAAAACGCCACCAGTGAGGGGGAAATAGCTGCCAGCGTAGAATAGCTGTGACTGCAGAGTCACAGAGGCGGGCCGGGCGCCGCAGGGAGGCAGCCGCCTTGCTGACCCTCCTGTCAGCTATGAGCGGGGGAGGGTCTCCTTCCCTGGAGGGATGCCTGCTGCCCCTTAAAGGTCTGTCTCTGCAGAAATTCATCTTCTCTGGCTTCCTTTTCAAGAATGAAAGCAAATCAGTCTTTCCTAATGACTGACTGAGGCTGGGGAGTGTAGATTGGAGACAAATGCACTGGCAAAAAAGAAAACGTATGCAAATAGAAAAAAGTTATCTGAGTGGGACGCAGCTGGAATTGCTTATACTTTATCCCCTCATGGGATTTAAATTTAAAAACAAATGCAAATTCAGATACCTAGTTAACCTTTCTTCACCAAATCTCAAAGGGGCCGGGTTTAGGGACTCGCTGGGGGAGAGATCTGATTCCTTAAGATAATAGCTGCACCGTTGCGGGGGCCTAGCTTGGACGGCAGGGGGCTGGGGGCCGAGGCCAGAGTTGAGCGGCTGGGCTGCTTACAGCACTCGGTGCCCTTGACGGGGTCCGGAAGGCTGGTGCACAGGCCAGGGCTGTGCGGCACAGCGACCCTCCACCTGGACCCGGTGCTGTCACAGGCGGTGTACTCGTAGTGGTACTCGGACTGCAGGGGAGAGAACAGCGGGGAAAAGGTGCATTAGCAGCGATCAGACATAAACAGCTTCTTGGCCACTTCCTGCCCGGCACAAGGCTACCGACAGTCATCAGCCCAGGGCCAGGCCCTGAGACCCTGCAGGGAGCAAGACATCACGGCGCTGGAATGATCAGTGCACAGCAGGTACGGAAGCACAATGACTGAACCCATCCCTCTCCACCAGCCACCGTCTATTCCTTAGAAATCCTTTTTTTTTTTTTTGCATGACTTCTTTGTTGTGTATAAATAATAACCTGACAGACCAGAGGAATGTGGGAAGGTAACTAAAGAACATGCTAGGAGCAAATGGAGTTTTTTTGTCCCAAAGTGTAGAATTATGAGCAAGGCTGGTCCACGAAAAATCTACAAGGGATTGTCACGGAAGCTGTATTTCTACTTCCATCTGTTCTTCATGCTCCCTTCTGCCCTGAAAGACGATGAATTCCCATCTTGCATTTTATGAAAATGTCCTATTTAGCCCAAGCTGTGTGTGCCCCCATCACATGGGCCTATTCATGCCTAATTGCTTCGTGCAACAAGAAACTCACACTTCGATTGCTTTACCTGAACTAAGAATCACTGAATAATAACAGTGCAACAGCCAAATCAGACAAGAAATACAACAGTAGCAGCGACAAGGAAAATAATGAGAAGCACTACTTGGGAGAAAGGAAATACAACAGATACGCCGGATGCCCTTAAACACATCTTATTCTTTTAAATCTTGTAATAAACAACAGACCACAGAATTAATGTGATTTTGGCTCTACCAAATATTTTGCAATCCGCCCTTTGCTAAAACCATACCTAAGTATAGAAGTACTTTGTATTCTTGTGTCCATCAGAAAAACAGATTTTGTTTCCCCCTTCGATCCATTTGAAAGCATGACTGCATAACATGTATACATGCAAGGAGCTGAGACTAAAAACAAGACAGCTTTGAAGTCTGTTCATCTAAGAATATATCAGCATCAAAAGGAGAAAGTTTCACCTCTGGGAAGAAGGAGACACACTGCATGTCATCTATGCTAAGCTGTACGTTTCTTCCACATTTTAATCTCTGTGAAATCAAGATGTGGCTTATAACTGGCAAAATAAGAAAGCGTTCTTTGTGTCATACTTTAACCAATAAAGCTTGTTTTTTTTTTGCAGTACATAAAAAGTGGTGTGTCTTAGAAGCAAGGGCATCTCAGATTTGTGGAAATTTGGTAAACATGTTTCTTGGTCTGCAGTTTCATAAACGTAGGAGAGCAATTTTAGAGTCCCCTTTTCATTTTTCTCTATTATAAATATTTACCAGATTCATACTGCGTGCCCAGCAGGTGGTACCAGGCGCTGCGCCTGTCGGGCTCAGGACAGCAAAGCTTACACATGCAGCACTTTTATCCAGAGGGAGAAGATACAGAGAACAGGAAAATCAGGGGAACTGTGAGCCTAACTTTTGATGAGAATCGCTGGCTTTGGGGTTAGATGTCAGCCGTCACCTGGGAGAGAAAAGCACACGAGGCTGGGAACTCTGTGTCCGTGGGCTACCATCGCTCTCGAGCGGCTTTTCCACGTAGTTCCCGTCTGTTGTCTTATCTCAGAGGATTCTGAGATACATTCAGGCAACTACACATCTATCAATTCCAGGTCTAAGAAGGATAGTCTGCAAAGGGTTTGCTGCGAGAACGAGGGGTGAGTCCACAGTATGTAAATTCAACGGATGAGCGAGGGAACCAGGTAGAGGGGATTCCATGACCTGCCTGTGAATATATTATGCTGGTCACTTGCACAGCGCTTTTACAGTTCCCAAACGCCATCTCATCTGATCTTCAAACTCCAAACAAGGCACGCAGAGCAGGGCTTGTTTCCTTCCTTGTACAGATGGGAAAACACTCTCAACGGGATGACATGGCTTGTCCAAGGTCACGCAGCTGGGGAGTCACAGAGCTGGAACCCAGGCCTGCCCACCAGGACTCCTGCACCCTCATATATCTACCTAATCAAACACAAACTCACACTGGGCCAAATTCACAGCCAAATCTGAAAATTAAGTAAGACAGTGTTGATTGTCTGCCAGCACCCAGGCTCACTTCTGAGGCCCGAAAATTGGTGTTAAAATATCTAATCTGTTCGAGCAGATAATTTCAGTTCACTCTGACTGCACTTGGCCTTTTGGAGACACTTGGCCAAGCCTATTTCTTTTCATCATCTTTCATTTGGTGTCCCCTGAGTCCCACTCGGGTGGGAGCTTTGCTGGGAAAATGGTGGTTCCAAGCCTTAGAAAATTTTCCTTTCAATCTGTGCTAATTACTTCATGTCACTTGGGGATGTTCACACCATCCAAGGCGGCTAGCTCTGCTGCGGCTGGTCGAGATCTGAACTGTGCTTTGCTATCTCACCGTTCAAGACATCAGCTTAGACAGATGCTTAAATCATAGAAGTAACTGGCAGTACTCCTCAATTACATTCTGTGAACACATCAACTCCCCAGCAGTACCCCAGTTTACCCAGTGATCTGTCTTTCAAAGCACATAGTCTGTATAATATACAGATTCACAATGGAGATGCATAGATATATTCAGTATACATGTCCAACACACAATCCCTCTCTCCCCTGACACACAGTGATATGATACATGTCCAGACCATGATCTCAATCGGGGCACAGGAGGCGGGGCCTACTGCCTGTATGTGAACCAGGGAAGTAGGAAAGGCTTTGGGGACGTGAGGTGGACACCTTTGTTAATGTGCCCTCTCTGCATCACCCAGCCACATACAATGCTCCTGAGGCACGTGAGAAAGAAGAGGAAAAAAACGCAAAGCTGGGATTCGCTTTGCCAAATACTGAGCTGTCAGTTGGTAACACTGATCTTTCAGCTCCAGAAGAAAAAGGATTCACTCAGACCCACAATGTTTTTAGTCCCTGATGTCCACGTATTGAGTGGATTGCTGAAGTGACAACATGATTTCCAAGTCAGGACGGTACCCAGAGGGCAATGTGTCCTCCTTTCCATCTTTCCCCCTCCATTCTTTCAAAATAACATGTCCTAGTTTTTTAAATGATATCAAAGTGAAAGATTAGAGATTGGAGACAGGTTACACATAACCTATAGATTAGGTGCTACAGAGGCATCTGGTTGCCATTCCCTGTGGAAGATGTGTAAGGTGTAAGCTGGTGGGCTGGTGACCAAGGGATGTGGCCCACAGCCTGGGCGGCAGGCAGCCTCTCCGGCGCGCCCCACGCCAACAGACAAGTAGGCTTGATTCTGCGCCCGTTACCCACAGTGCTCGATTTCTCCAAGCTGCAGTTGCCTCCTGTGGAAAATGGGGAAATGCAAACATCTGCCCATGGGCAGGGCTGCCCCGGGCTGCTGTGCGGGCCTCCCACAGGGCCGCCCGGTTTGGGGTGGGAGCGGAGAGGGGAATCTGGCCTGAGCTCTGCGTGCAGGCGCTGTGCCCTCTCGCGGCTCTGATCTGCCCAAAAAGGCAGGAACTTTCCCACGGGTAACAGGTCTGTTGTGAGCATAGGTCAGATGCTTAGCACGGTGGGGTTTTTTAATCTTCAAAACAACCTACTGAAGTAGGCACTATTATTTTACCATTTTACAGATGGGACCGCGGAGGCATCAAGAGGTGAAAAATCACTTGGTCAGGGTGACCCAGCCAGGAGCATGCCGAGCGGGGACTGACCCAGGCAGCCTGAGTCCAGAGCTGCGCTCCAGCCTGCTGGTGTTTGTGGGCGGCCCATGCAGGGGCCACGCACACTCGCAGTGGGTGTCTGGTGCCCAGCAGTGGCTTTCAAGATGCTGAAAACTTTGCTATGAAAGCCAAGGGCTACAAAAAATACTTAGCAAACAGGGTCCAAAGGGAATAGAGTCAAGCCCAGAGTTGTGTGGACTGAGAAAGCTGAAAGGTACTTTAACCCTCGCTGGAGGACCTCCTGTGCTGTGGACAGGTGTGCTTTTGCCCACCCTCTGGTCTGGCAACAGACTGAGAGGATGCCTCCCCTCCTTATTACTGCCGGTCTTGGCGGGACTGCTGGACGGGATGGCCTCCGCCCAGGCCCGACACAGGACCCGCACAAGGCCAAGCAGAGGCTGTCCCTGGGTAGGTGGAGCTGGGGTGGGGGGCAGGGCACCGAGCCCTCAGTGGGACCCGAGTGGGGTGGGACCTGACAGGGCAGGAATGTGCGGGGTAGCTGGGAATAAGCCCCTTCCTCACTTCTCTACCCAGGGCTGGCCTTCGTGCTACCCCCAACCAAATCCACAGTAGTAACAAAAACGAAAATTATGCCAAGCATCACACATGGACAAACACTGTGTGAGTCCATTTATATGGAGTACCCAGAATAGTCAAATTCATAGAGACAAAAAATAGAACAGTGGTTGCTAGGGGCGGGCCCTGAGTACAGTTTTGATTTTTCAAGATGAAAAGATTTCTGTAGATAGATGGTGGTGATGGTAGCACAGCAGCGTGAATGCACTTAATGCCTGAACCGTACACTTAAAAGTGGTCAAGTTGGTACATTTTTATGTTGTGTACATTTTACCACAACTTTTTTTGGAATAAATAAGTTTTGATAAAATATCAAACTAAAAAGCTTCTGTACAGGAAAGGAAACTGTCAACAAAACAAAAAAGGCCAACTACTGTATGGGAGAATATTTTTGTAAATGATAACATCTGATATGGGGCTAACGTCAGAAAAATAAATACCCCAATTAAAAAATGGGCAGAGGACCTGCATAGACATTTTTCCAAAGAAGACATGCAGACGGCCAACAGGTACTTGAAAAGATGCTCCACATCGCTAATCGTGAGGGAAATGCAAATCAAAACCACAATGAGATATTACCTCACACCAGTAAAAAATCCAAAAGACAAGAAATATCATGTGCTGGCGAGGATGTGGAGAAAAGGGAACCCTCCTACACTGTTGGCGGGAATGTGAGCTGGTGCAGCCACTGTGGAAAGCAGTATGGAGGTTCCTCAAAAAATTCAAAATAAAAATATAATATGACTCAGTAATTCTACTTCTAGAATTTAACCCAAAGAAAACAAAATCTCTGATTTAAAAAGATAATATGCACCTCTATGTTTATTGCCACATTAACAACAGCCAAGATATGCAAGCGACAAGAATGTCCTCAATAGATGAATGGATAAAGAAGATGTGGTACAATGGAATATCTTTTTTATTTTGCTATCATTAATGTACAATTACATGAACAACATTATGGTTACTAGACTCCTCCAATTTTCAAGTCCCCACCACATACCCCATTAGTCACTGTCCATCAGCGTAGTAAGGTGCAATGGAATATTATTTGGCCATAAAAAGAAGGAACTCCTGCCATTTGCAACAACATGGTCGGAGCTAGAGGGTATTATGCTCAGTGAAATAAGCCAGGCGGAGAAAGACAAATACCATATGATTTCACTTATATGTGGAATCTAAAAACAAAACAAAACAAAATGGGCAAAACAGCAATAGACTCGTAGATACTGAGAAATGACTGGTAGTTACCATGCAAAGGGGTTTGGACGAGTGTGTGAAATAGGTGAAGGGGATAAAAAGGCACAAAATGTCAATCATAATGTAAATTAGTCACGGGGCTGAAAGTACAGCATAGAGAATACAGTAAGTAGTTCTGTAACACCTTTCTATGTTGACAGTAACCACACTAGTTGGGGTGAGCATTTAATGTGTATAACAGTTGAATCAGTATGTTGTGTTCGTGAAACCAATATAATATTGCGTATCAACTATACTTCAGTTATTTAAAAAACGGTGGCACAGACACATGCCCAGCCTCTGACTTACCCTGTTAAGTACCCTGGAAAGAAGAAGTCTGATGATCTGGAAGTGTAAATTTAAGAAATGTCTCCCAAATAAAATTATATATACAAATATATTTTTAAAAATTACTATCACATTGGTTGGTCAAATTCAAGAGACCCCCAAAAGGGAGGAGTGGGGGGCAGCAGAGTGGATGTCATGACAGTCTCACTGGCTATGCTACGGAAGCTCCCTGACTTTATTTATTTTTTGCTCTTGATGACTAGAGAAGCATTGCATTGCAGTTCTACAAGTAAATATTAAGTGCTAAAAAATATTTTTTAAACATTCTGCTCTTTTGGAATTAAAATGTTTCAACTCTGGAAATACTGTTAACTTGGAACATGCCAAGTCTTTTACAGTCTAGGAAAATTATGTTCACTCATTCCATATTCAACAAGTACTTATTGAGGTCCTATTATGTGCTAGGTTCTGTTGAAGCACGGGTCTCAGACAAAGGCACGCTCTGAAGGAGCACACAGGTGAATGTGGCGGGGAGTGTGCTGGCAGGGATGGGCTGGGGAGGAGACAGACTATCAACTTACACAAATAGGCTAACTTCCGGTTTTCCGCTGCTTTCTGCAGTTAATTCATGCAAGCTCTTGCCTGCTTCCACTTTTTCCAGAGAAGGTCTCGATGTCTGTTATGAACTACATGTTTGTGTCCCCCCCAAATTCATATGTTGAAGCCCTAAAATGATAGTATTTAGAAATGAGGCCTTTGGGAGGTTATTAGGTCATGAGGCTGGAGCCCCCATGAAGGGCCGAGTATCTTCTAAGAGGAACAGAGCCCGCCCTCTCTCTCAGTCATGCGAGGGCACAGTGAGCGGATGGCTGTCCACAAACCAGAAAGAGGGTGCTCACCAGACACCGGACCTCCTGGCACCTAGATCTTGGATTTCCCAGACTCAGGAACCATGAGAAATAAATGTTGGCCTTTTAAACCACCCAGTTTATGGTATTCTGTTATAGCAGCCGAACAGGCCAAGACAACGTGTAAGGACTCTGGCTGAGGGTAACACATCTCTGACTCCAACTTGACACTAACCACTGAACCAAAGTGTTCCTTTTTCAACTCACGATGGTTTGAAAGCCATGCCAGGCCAGACCCCACAAACACTGAGCCCAGCTACTTAGAAGTAACCTCTGCAACAGCATTGCAGAGAAGACAGAGATGGCCGCCTAGGACAGTCAGAGGGAGGAGCTGGGTGGCTGGGGAGCAGTGAGGTCTGACCGCTCCGCTGGCCCTCTTCCTACCAGGGCACTTCTCAGCCCAGCTGGCCGAGGATGCTGGCAACAGGTGGCCCGGACCGGCTGGAAAGTCAAGGGGCTGCTCCCCAAACGGGGCCTCCAGGGACTAACATGGGCACACCCCAGGCCACGAGCTCCTCAGGCAGGGAGGGCTCGGAGGGGTGCCGAAACAAGCCGTCTGAGAGACCGAGAACAAATGGCCCAGGCGGCCCTTCCCCATTCTGGACTTCGAAGTCTTCTGGTTCATTAAATGCGAAAGTTGGGTTTAGACAATTTCTAATTTCTAAGATTCCTTCCAGTTCCAAAAGCTTGTTATTTTACGGCTGGTACCTGCATGGAAATCTGTTCTTCCTTCCACCTTTTATCCCTTCCTGTAAAATGGCATTTCTCAGTTATTTTATTTTTTTGCCTTTTTAAAAAATTGAAGTACAGTTGGTATACAAGTTTATATTAGTTTCAGGTGTCCACATAGTGATTTGGCAATTCCATACGTTACAAATGCTCCCCACAATAAATGTAGTCACCACATGCCTCCATACAAGTCATTACAATATCACTGATTACATCCCCTATGCTGTGCTCTTCATTCCCGTGACTTACTTGTTTTATGACTGGAACTTCGTACCTCTCAGTTTCCTTCACCTGTTTTGTCCCTCCCCCAGCCTCTCTCCTGTTAACCACCAGTTTGTTTTCAGTATTTATGAGTCTGTTTTGTTGTTGTTATTTGTTCTTTCATTTGTTTTTTTTAGATTCCAGATATAAGTGAAATTGTATGGTATTTGTCTTTGTCCTCTGATTTATTTCACTGAGCATAATACCTTCTAAGCCCATTCATGCTGTCGTGAACGGCAAGATTTTGTTATATTTCATGACTAATATTCCATTGTGTACATGTACCACCTCTTCTTTATCCACTCATCTATTGATGGACACTTAGGTTGCTCCCTGTCTCGGCTATTGTAAATAATGCCACAATAAACGTACAGGTGCAGATATCTTTTTGAATTAATGTTTTTGTTTTCTTTGGGTAAATACCCAGAAGTGGAATTGCTGGATTGTATGGCACTTCTGGTATTTCTCAGTTTTTAAAAAAAGTGTCTAAATAATAAATGTTAATTGTAGACAAGATGAAAATACGGGCTAGAATTTAAAAGGAAATAAAAATCTTCCATAAGCCTACCAAGTAGAAATCACTACTTTTAATATTTTCTTATATTTCTTTCCAGATTGTTTTTCTGTATATGCAAGTGCATGTTTAAAAAGAAAATGAAGATCAGATAGTACATAGTTTTGTATTCTGACTGTTACTTATACTTTAGGTCACAAGAACTTTCCCATGTTTTTACTGGTTGCACCACAGTTACTTGAACCATTCTCCTATTGTTGGACATTGACTTTTGTCCAATTTTTCCTTATTTTAAACAGCACTACAATGAAGTTTTCTGTGCACCTCTCATTATTTCCTTTGGATAGACTCCCAGAAATGGAATTACTAGGGTAAAGAGTGTAAGTTTTTTTAAGATTCCTGATCAGGAAGGGAGATGTCTAAGAGAAAACAGACATCTCTAAGTCTTTTTTAAAAACCTCTTATTATAAATTTCAAATACATATTTTTTAAAAGCAGAACATAATGGCCTCCCCATCTACGTATCACACAGTTTCAGTACTTACCAATCTCTGCCGTTCTTGCCCATCTCCTTCCATGCACTCCCCATTGACTTCCCGCCACTCCTCCCCAGTTGAAGTTTTTGCTTTTTTTGTAGACTTTTTTAAAGCAAAATTTATATGCATTGAACTGCACAAATCGTAACTTTTCAATTTGGATAAATGGATATGTTTGAGTGAAACACTGACAGGGCAAAGAATCACTGCCAGAGACTGCCCAGGCAGGAGGCGACACCTGCCCTCCACCAACTGCCCACAAACAAAATAGACAGAGCGAAGCAGGGGCCTCACATCCCGAGTCTAGGATCGCGGAGCCACTACTGCAGAAAGTCACAGCCACTCAAGGAAGCAGGGATCAGCATGCCCGGAGTTTGTCTTGGCTGGTATAGGGACTGCGTCAGGAAACAGGTTCTTAAGTAAACCTGTGTTTGGACTAGAGGCCCTGGGGTCTGGAGGAGGCTGCTTCTGCAGATCCTCTGGGGGAGAATGTCAAGAAGGGGCCAGGGTAGGCCAGGCGCACCCTCTGCGCTCAGCACAGGGGGATGGATCGGTATTTGCTGACTCATTTGCAAATGCTCGTTTGCTTGCAAAGTGCCTGACTCAGACAGGTGCAGATCCCATCAAACCATCCCAATGGTCAGGGAGACACTAGCCCTTTACTGGGAAGAAGGAATGATCTCTCCTTAGCACAGAACATGGAGACCATGGAGAAATGTCAGAATTTGAGAATCAGTGTGCCAGATGAGATTTTCCCATAGCCCCTGTCCTAGCTGGATGGTTTCCCAAACTCCTATTCTTTGCTGTTTTCACTGTGGAGCGCCCTCCTTCAGGTTTTGAGTGGATGGTCTGACTGGGGGCAAAGCGACCTCACTCTGTCACACTGTGAGCGGATGTGAAAGGCACGGGCTCTTTCCTACTGTTCTCCAGCCAGGCAGACTGGGGAGGACAGCTGGCCTTCTCCCTCTCTCCCTCCCTCCTTCTCACCCTTCTAGGACTGCAGACTCAGGAGCAGTGCCTCCTGGGCCCACGGCCCACACATACCAGCTCCAGACCTCTGGTGATTACATCTGTCTGATCATTACAACTACCTGGAGATCACGTTAAAAATATAGATTCCTGTGGGACTATATCAAGTTGAAAAGCTTCTGTACAGCAAGGGACACCATCAGTAGAACAAAAAGACATCCTAAAGTATGAGAGAATATATTCATAAATGATGTATCTGATAAGGGGTTGACATCCAAAATATATAAAGAACTCACACACCTCAACAAACAAAAAGCAAATAATCTAATTAAGAAATGGGCAGAGGACATGAATAGATACTTCTCCAAAGAAGAAATTCAGATGGCCAACAGGCACATGAAAAGATGCTCCACATCGCTGGTCATCAGAGAAATGCAGATTAAAACCACAATGAGATATCACCTCACACCAGTGAGGATGGCCAACGTCCAAAAGACAAACAACAACAAATGTTGGCGAATATGTGGAGAAAAGGGAACCCTCCTACACTGCTGGTGGGAATGCAAATTAGTTCAACCATTGTGGAAAGCAGTATGGAGGTTCCTCAAAAAACTCAAAATAGAAATACCATTCGACCCAGGAATCCCACTCCTAGGAATTCACCCTAAGAATGCAGCAGCCCAGTTTCAAAAAGACAGATGCACCCCTATGTTTATTGCAGCACTATTTACAATAGCCAAGAAATGGAAGCAACCTAAGTGTCCATCAGTAGATGAATGGATTAAGAAGACGTGGTTCATATACACAATGGAATATTATTCAGCCATAAGAAGAAAACAAATCCTACCATTTGCAACAACATGGATGGAGCTAGAGGGTATTATGCTCATTGAAATAAGCCAAGCCGAAAAAAACAAGTATCAAATGATTTCACTCATATGTGGAGCATAAGAACAAAGAAAAATACTGAAGGAACAAAACAGCAGCAGACTCACAGAACCCAAGAACGGACTAATAGTTACCAAAGGGAAAGGGACTGGGGAGGATGGGTGGGAAGGGAGGGATAAGAGGGTAAAAGGGGCATTACGATTAGCAGACGTAAGGTAGGTGGGGCACGGGGAGGGCTGTACAACTCAGAGAAGACAAGTAGTGACTATAGCATCTCACTACGCTGATGGACAGTGACTGTAATGGGGTTGGTGGGGGGGACCTGATGAGGGGGGTAGTTTAACCACCATAATATTGCACATGTAAGTGTAGGTTAACAATACCAAAATAAATTGTAAAAAAATAATATATATATATATATAGATAGATCCCTGGGCTCTACCCCAAGATTCTGACACTCCTCTAAATATTCTTCTTCTTCCTCCCTCCTTCAAAATTCATTCTTCTATGCTTTCATACTTAATCTTATTTGGAAGCAAATCAGAAAAATGAATCTCCCACAAGACAGGCCCTTACCCACGGCCCATGGGCCACGCCCCCCACACCCGGAGGTAGACTTCAGCTGTGTGCATTTTTCTGGGCTGAGGGTCTGCATGTTTCATTAGCTCCTCTAAGGAACCCACCAACCCAACCCACACAGAAAGCCATCAAAATCTGTCCTGATGTATTAGTAATTTTTAAATAGCTTAATATTTTACCAAAGGCTGTTCACTTTTTAACAGGAGGCTGAAATACTTTAACCCAGCAATTTTCAAATTATACTCCAGAGTCTAGGGGTTTAGAAAGCTAGCCCCCTCAAAGGGGAGTGGGGATTCCCCCCTTTAATGGAGCAATGTTATTTTTACATCTCCTTTAAGTTTCTTCTTCTCAGCTGAGATTGTTTGAACCAAAGTTTCACACCCCAAGAAAGTTTAACACGGCAGCCATCACGTGAAAGAGCAGATTGCTACAGGTGGAATGGGGGGTACTGAGGTAGACTTGTAGGGTTACAGATGTCTTTTTGGCCTCTTAAATTACCCCACGTGGTCAGTTGTTTACCTACAAGTAACAACCCTTCTCCCCCAGAGGCGCCACCAGACCCAGCAGTGGCCAGAGCAAACAGCCCTAGGGCTGGCCCCCGCTGGCCATCCTCCATCCGCATGTGGTTGCCTGGCAACACGGTGCCCGGAGCCCTGGGGCTCCCAGTCTGGAGGTATATGGGGTCCATGGCTCACATTGTCCCTTGTAGCTTCCATTTTGATTAAAAACAGCAGGGACAGTACGTGGTCACCCCGGCAGGGCTTGGCCTGCTGGTTTGGCCATGGACACAGCCCACCAAGCAGATACTGGGCGTGCACCCCTGGCTGGGGCAGTTCGGGCCACCATGACACTAACCCTGCTGCCCAACCTGTGTGTGACTTGAGCTGCCTGTCCATTTGGGGCACAGCCTTGGTCTAGGGGCCCCTGGGAGACACTGCAGGGTAACGAGGAAGAAGGGACGGGTGTGGCGATGACGCCACCGCCAGTGAGCCCATATGGGCGCCCTTGCACGGGACTCTGGGCCGGGCCCCTTACATACGTCTTCCTCTTTTACTACCACAGCTCCTCCCACCCCCCTCATCCTCACTGCCTTGACCTCCCGTTTGTAAATGTAATCTGCTTCCCTCCGTCCCACTGGTCCTCAAATGCTTTATGATTTCTTCTTTCCAGAGTACCTACCATCTTCAAACACACTTTATAACCGAGTTATTCATAATGTTTATTGTTCATTTCCACCCCTGCCCCCACTCCAGATCAAATAGAAGCCCCGTAAGAACAGGGATCTTTATGTTTTGTTCACTGAGGCAGCTCAAGCGCCCAGAACAGAGCCCGACACACAGTGGTTATCAGCAAGTATTGGCGGAGTGACCGAGTGGTGGCAAAGGCGCATGACTCTAGAGCGGTTCTGGGGCTGCGCGAGGCACTCTGGATTAGAGCCCAAAGATCTAGACCGTCATCTTGTCCTGCCACCCCAAACTGCATGACTGGGGACTGGTTACTAAATCTCCCTGTGCCTCCATTCCCTTCCCCATAAAATGGGGAAGATAACACCCTGCTAAGATGATTAAATAGATTTACCCCCAGCCCCAAACTGAATAAGATCAAACTCTCAGGACAACTAGGAGATTATGTTCAGGAAAGTTTTTGTAAACTGGTTTAAAAAAGAAGAAGAAGCCAGCTATGCTCTGACCCGGCCTGGAGAGGGCTCGTGGAGAGGGGCCGGCCCCTTCTCTTCTCTCTGGCAAGGGCAGGCAGGAAGGGGCCCAGTGACATTTCTGGTCTCCAGCAAGGATGACAGCAGCAATTAGACCCTCTTAGGTTCCACTGATGTTTACCACCTGCCCTGACTCACCCTCTTCTCTGGTCCCAGTCTTCTCATCCATATGAAACAACATCTGTCATTTTTCCACTTTTCTCCCCCAGGTAATCTCTCCAAGAGAAAGGCTGGTCGCTGACATTCAGGCACTTGGTGACCGTGGCCAGTCCGTCAGGAGTAGAGGGCCTTTCAGTATTGCTTGTAAATATCCCTAGGATTGAAATGGCTTTGTAGCCAGGTAACACAATGTCCTTTTATAAATTTCAATCCCTTTCTGATAGGTGAGAGCTTGGTACACACATCTGCTCTATAAGGCAGGGCTTTATGAGATCATATTTCAAAGATGTGCTTTTCTTTGGTTTTTAATGAGATCGAAATGTTCCATTAAATTTTTCACCTGAGTTTTAATCATACATGAAAGAAACAATCCAACTAGGTCCTAGCCTGTGCAAAACTCTCCAAAGACAGCATAGTGTGTCTGTTACACGTCAGTTGTTTATGATGGAGAACTTGAAGCTGGACGAAGGACTCTAGCCTGAGAGCCAGGCCAACCGACAGGGCTTCTGTAACTGCAGGGGAGCAAATGGGTCTGAACAGCTGCAACGTCACAGTCTTCCAGAACACTGTTTCTCAAACTGGGAGTTAAGAGTCCTCAACTCTTACCCATTTGGTGTCACTACCCATTTTCTTCTCCCCCAGCCCTGGTACCATGAATCTACTTTTTGTCTTTATGCATTCACCTATTCTGGACATTTCATATAAATGGAATCATATAATATACAGCCTTTTGTGTCTGGCTTCTTTTGCTTAGCATAATGTTTTCAAGGTCCATCCATACTGTAGCATGCATCAGTACTTAATTCCTTTTTACAGCTCAATACTAGTCCATTGTATGGATATACCACCTGCTATTTAGCCATCAACAGTTGATGGACATTTTGGGTTGTTTCCACTTCTTGGCTGCTATGAACATCTGTTTACAAGTTTTATGTGGACATGTTTTCAGTTATTTGGGGACTATCTAAGGAGTGGAATTGCTGGGTCATATGATAATTCTGTGTTTAACGTGGTGAACTGCCAAACTGTCTACCACAAAGGCTGTACCATTTTATATTCTCGCCGGAAGTGTATGAAAATTTCAATCCCTCCACATCCTTACCAACACTTGTTATCATCTGTCTGTATAGCCACACTATTGGTTTCCTTTATCTCGTAAAGTAACCAGCGCTGCTCCCTGACAGAATCCTCTGTTTCCATCAGGACTGCATCCAGCTGTGGGCCAGAGTTCACTTGTCTGAGCTCATGGATTCCCATCTCCAGGCTCAGTGACACTGAAAGCTTGAAATTGACTGTAATGGGAGTATTTACACCATGGAAATCAATAAATACGATAAAGGAGGGTTTCCCTTCACATCTGAAGAGCAGTTTGCTCAACATTTGCCAGCACTCCACTAACAGCCTCCATTTGGTCTTAACTCCACAGCTTTCTTTGATTCGCTCTTTTCTCCCGCTTGTAAATTTGTCCTTCTACCTACACATCTTCTACTTCAGTTAAAATCCTAGCCTTTTCTAAAGCTCAGGTCAACTCTCTTACACAAAGCTATTGCCATAGTCTCAATAGTCCCCACGGACTGATGATCCCGAGCTTGTATCTTGAGCTCACTTACTCCTGAGCCTTACCTTGACCTGCGCATGGTGGGCGTTTCTCAGGCACGTCAGATCCAGCATTTAAAAACAGTTATAACCGCCCTCCCCACAGTGTTCATATCTAACTGAATGGGACCACTATCCACTTCGTGGTGGCAAGATGGGTCTTCAGGGATTTTTTTAAATACTTTATTTTCGTTAAATTTATTGCCTAACAATTTATGTTAGGATGATAATAATGTTTATATTTTAATGCTTGATGCGTTACAGAAAATACATCTGAAGTGTTTAAATACTTACTTTTACTTATTCCTTCAAAATGTTTGATGAACTCCAAACATGTCGAATAATAAAGTACCAGTCTCGGCATTGTTCTTTTGCTCTGATATTGAAGCTGCTACACTCAGCACCTCCTCAAACCAGGGACCGTGTCCTGGCCACTCCTCTCTCTTAGCTTCCCCATATAACCACCCAAAACCTATTTTATTTTTCTATTTTCATTGTCAGTATTTTATTTTTATTGAAGTATAGTTGATACACAATATTATATTGGCTTAAGACGTATCTATTTCTACCTCCAGAATACCTCTTGAATCAGTCTACCTTTTTCGATCCACACTGGTACCAATGAAGTCACTTCTTGCCTGGAGAAGCCTCCTTACTGGTCTTGCAGGCAATAGCCAGAGTGACCCATCTGAATTGCAGAACAGAACATATCACTGTACCGCTGTTGTGCTCAGAGTAAGCACCAGACTCCATGCAAGGTTTACAAGGGCCTTCACTCCCTGACCCCTGCTTACTTCTCCAACCATCTTTCTCTTTATTGTGACCCTATGCCCCAGCTATAACACTTTGAGATGTTGCTCACTTTACTTCGAGGTACTTCAGCTAAAAATATTCACTAAATATATGGTGAGGGGATTCAGATACAATCAAGGTGGTCCTGGCATACAAGGACCCCTGTATACAGCTGTTTAGGTTGTGCACTGCACAATCCCAGGGAATGCTATTCACATAGTATACAAGGTACTATCCTATAAGCTATATGTCATAAAATAAGAATGCCTTAAATATATATATATATAATAACAGGCAGAAAGTGACAGGTGAGAAAAAACATGCTTTAAGAATTTTTTAAAAAGAAGCAATTTCTTTAATGCCTTCTAGCTTTCTTTTACCTTCAGTCCATAGTTATAATCACCTGGCTTATAATATATGGCTAAAAATTAAACTTCTCCAATCCCAAACTGAATAATTAAAATTAATTTCGAGGAACCCCTTATAACTTGGGTGTTACACCTTGATTTTGTGACCAGCACATTTTTCCATAAGTGTTCTGCTGATGCTGGTTTTGTTCTCCAAACAAAGGGAGGGAAGCCTACAGCCAGGGCTGCCCTCACGTCTTCTATGCACAGCCAGTGTCTACAGGGTGCCCCGGGAGTGCAAACTAACTTCAGTAGTAAGTGAGAAGGCAGCAGGGGCTGCTTCCTGGCCGAGAACTTGTTGGTAGGGCACAGGGGTGGGAGGAATACTTATTGTTTTATTTTGTAGCACCTTACACTTTTTGAATTATGATGTGCATGAATTACTTGTTCAAAAAATTTTTTTAATGAAATACTTTTTAAAAGTTAATGCTTCCTTTAAAGTTTTTATAAAGCAGGATTCTTGGATCTGAAGTGTGGGGGGTACCAGGCAGGGGAAGGCTTGTAGCTGCCTTTCACCACCCTGGACAGAATAAGGCACTGATCTGACCTATGGGAAAATGTTCTTTAGAGGAAAAAGTAGGAAGTCAGGAATCTTAGCCTGCTAGTGGAGGGAACGGGACAGAAACGGTGCCTCTTGGTGTGTTTGAAGTCTTATCTGTGCCTCATAAAAGGTTCTTATCAACTATAGGCACTAAACAGTGTGATGTGTGCGAGCCATCAACCAGAAGGCTGACAGACCCTGTGCAAGTACCGCTTGGCCTGTCAAATGAAAACTGGTGACTGGTGCAGCTGCAGATGCCTGTATTATTTGTTAAAATTTTGAATAAAAATTCCAGGCCATTCTCTGGAACAGTCTCACCCCAGGCCATTGCCAAGTGTCACCAGCTGAAACTCCGGCTCAGCCTTCTGCCATCACTGGGAAACCGGAAATGGGTGAGTGGAGAACCTACTCTAGGACTCCAGCCTCCTCTGGTCACCCTGATCCTAAGGGCAAAAAGACGCGGGAGTGTTGCTTGAGCAGGCTGGACCATAGCCCAGGGCTAAGAGCGGGGGAGAGGCGGGGAGGTGTGCCTGGACAGGTGGTCTGAGAGAAGACTCCAGCAGCTGGCCGAGTTTCTGTACCAGCAGAGTCCAGTCCCTGCCCCATAAGGCTGGAATCTAGTCACTCTGGGCCTTGGTTAATTTGACCTTCATCCTAGACATAGCTAAGAAATCAAAGTCTATACATTTGTGAAGGAGGAAAGGACGCAGATCTTTCTCAGGTGCCCTTTACACCTTTTGAATTGCTTACCATGGGGCTGTGTTATCTGCTCAAAACAAATTTTAAATAAACATCTAAAAACTTTATCTTCCTTCCTTTATCATTTGCCGCCCCAGAGGGGCGTGGGCTTACAGCCGAGCCTCTCAGTAAGAGGGTCACAAGAGAGCGCAGCTCCCCTCCCCCTGCCCCGGCCTCTTCCCTCCTCACACCCCACCGGTTCCCCCTGAAGCACATGTCCCCGTCCTTCAGGAAACCAGCCGTGATCCCGCCGGAAGGCGAGAGCCCGTCGTGCACACCACTCACGGGCGATGGTCGTGAATGGCCTTGCTGGGTTGTGACTTTTTGTCCGTTCTCCTGGTCCCAGCGAGATGGTAAATTCTCCCGATTCATATTTCTGGGACAACCCCTGCATGTCTAACTGTGCCTGTCTGCAACAGACACTCCCCAGATATTTAGGGGAATTTCATATTGTTTTAGAACTGGAGGGAGGTCTTCTAATCCGAACTCTGGCCTGGCGCAGACATTGTGAGAGACCTCACAGATGCTGAGACCGAAACAATATCTACAGGCAGAGGAGCCTGCTCTTTTCAGAGTATTCAACAGTAACTACCTACACTTAAAATTTTTTAATTGCAAATATACTCATAAAATAATTCAAATCTTCGGCCTCCCTTGGTTTGTGGTGGCACCATTCAAATGTTCACACGGCATTTCCCGCTGTGTGGATGTCTGTACAAACTTTCTCTTTATACAAGGACACCAGTTATGTGGGACTAGGGCCTTAGGAACCTTATCTCGACTACATCTGCAAAGACCCCATTTCCAAATAAGGCCACACACGGAGAGGTGCTGGGGTAAAAAGGGTTACTCTAAGGTAGATACGAATATTTGGAGGACATAATGCAATGCAAAATAATGCCCATTCCTCAAATTTTCCATCCAGACACAGAGTACATCATCGCTGTAGGTCCCTCTGTAAAATTTGAAGTTGGTTTTTTTGAAAAGTAAAAACAGAATCATGTTATACACAATGGAATACTATGCAGCCATAAGAAAGAAACAAAACCTACCATTTGCAACAACATGGATGGAGCTAGAGGGCATTATGCTCAGTGAAATGAGTCAGGCAGTGAAAGACAAGTACCAAATGATCCCCCTCATTTGTGGAGTATAACGATGAAGCAAAACTGAAGGAACAAAACAGCAGCAGACTCACAGACTCCAAGAAGGGACTAGTGGTTACCAAAGGGGAGGAGTGTGGGAGGGCGGGTGGGGAGAGAGGGAGAAGGGGATTGTGGGGCATCATGGTTGGTGCGCATGGTGTGTGTGGGGTCACGGGGAAGACACTGTAGCTCAGAGAAGACAAGTAGGGACTCTGTGGCATCTTACTACACTGATGGACAGTGTAATGGGTATGGGGGGGACTCGATAATATGGGTGAATGTAGTAACCACACTGTTTTTCATGTGAAACCTTCATAAGAGTGTATATCAATGATACCTTAATAAAAAAAAAGAGAAAAGAAAAGCAGAATCATGTTACCTCCTAGGAAGGAGATGAAATGAGTATTTATTAGGCATATATCAGGGTCCTCAGACTTTGCAAATTTTATTTGTCTAATTTTCACAACCACCCCAAAATCCCTGGCACCATAGATTGGCTCATCCATTATCAGGTTCCCACTGCCTGGCTTACAATCTGCAATGGTCACACAACAAATACTTGTTAATCAATAAACTCTGTGGGGTAGATATTATCTCCCCCCATTTTAAGGATGAATAAACGGGTTCAGAGATGCTCAGGGACATGTCCCGAGGTCACATGGCTGGTAAATAAGCTGCAGGGACTCAAGCCCACCAGTCTTTTCCTTTGCATTAAACTTGTCCTTTGCATTAGACTGAAATTGGTAGTTCCCAAAGTGTGGTCACAGGACCAGCAGCCCCTGGGAACTTGTTAGAAATGCAGATTCTCAGGACCGACTCAGGACCCGTAGGTGGTCGGCGGTCTGTTTCCCCAGGCCCCCCAGGTGAGGCTGGCAGCAGCTGCAATCTGGGGGCCCCTGCACTACACTGGGAAGCTGGCTGGGAACAGCTCAAAGTGGGAGGGGACTTAGAGGCAGGCTTGGTTCATGTTTGTTTGTTTGCTTTGAGTTGCCTACGCAGTGGCAGGATTTCCAAAAACCTCACCTTCTCCTCCAACCATTGTTGCTATTTTTTGTGCTTAGAAATTATATTACCCCACTAAAAGGAGGGAGGAGTGAGAGTGCCTGTAGTAATTATTTAAGTCCGAATTCTTTCTTCCAGGTTTCTTTCCTCTGCTGGAAATGATGTGACCTCCTGGGAGAAGCTCTGATGGAAATACCACTGAGAACTCCCACGTTCAGCTGTAGCTTTTCCACCTAGAAAGGGGAACTGATAGACTTCTCTCGGACGGGATTGCAAGGTGTTTTGAAAGCTGCTGAAGGGCAGGTACAGCAGCTGACAGAACAGAGCTGTCTCAGTTTCTTATCGGTGACCCAACAGGATACAGTTATCAAAGCCAGCTGCTCACCGGACAGAACAGAGGCTGGGATGCAGGCATCACTGGCAAAAAGGGCATGGTTCTTAAAGGAAGCCACTTTTCTTCCTGAGGGTGTTGGTGGCAGAAGAGGGTGGCAGACAGATGCCAGCTGGAGAGCTGAGGCCTGGCACCCCGTCGGGTTAAGAAGGCCTGTGCAAAGACACTCCTAAGAGAAATTAAAGAGGACACTAATAAATGGAAATTCATCCCGTGCTCTTGTCTAGGAAGAATTAATATTGTCAAAATGGCCATCCTGCCTAAAGCAATCTACAGATTCAATGCAATCCCTATCAAAATACCAACAGCATTCTTCAATCAACTGGAACAAATAGTTCTAAAATTCATATGGAACCACAAAAGACCCCAAATAGCCAAAGCAATTCTGAGAAGGAAGAATAAAACAGGGGGAATTATGCTCCCAGACTTCAAGCTCTACTACAAAGCTACAGTAATCAAGACAATTTGCTATTGGCACAAAACCAGACCTACAGACCAGTGGAACAGAATAGAAAGTCCAGACATTAACCCAAACATATATGGTCAATTAATATATGATAAAGGAGCTATAGATATACGATGGGGAAACGACAGCCTCTTCAACAGCTGGTTTTGGCAAAACTGGACAGCTATATGTAAGAGAATGAAACTGGACTACTGTCTAACCCCATATACAAAAGTAAACTCAAAATGGATCAAAGGCCTGAATGTAAGTAATGAAACCATAAAACTCTTAGAAAAAAAATATAGGCAAAAATCTCTTGGACATAAACACGAGCGACTTCTTCATGAACATATCTCCCCGGGCAAGGGAAACAAATGCAAAAATGAACAAGTGGGACTATATCAAGCTGAAAAGCTTCTGTACAGCAAAGGACACCATCAGTAGAACAAAAAGACATCCTACAGTATGGGAGAATATATTCATAAATGACATACCCAATAAGGGGTTGACATCCAAAATATATAAAGAACTCACGCACCTCAACAAACAAAAAGCAAATAATCCAATTAAAAAATGGGCAGAGGATCTGAACAGAGCAAATAATCCAATTAAGAAATGGGCAGAGATTCTTCTCCAAAGAAGAAACTCAGACGGCCAACAGGCACATGAAAAGATGCTCCACATTGCTAATCATCAGAGAAATGCAAATTAAAACCACAATGAGATATCACCTCACACCAGTGAGGACGGCCAACATCCAAAACACAAACAACAACAAATGTTGGCGAGGATGTGGAGAAAACGGAACCCTCCTACACTGCTGGTGGGAATGCAAATTAGTTCAACCATTGTGGAAAGCAGTATGGAGGTTCCTCAAAAAACTCAAAATAGAAATACCATTTGACCCAGGAATCCCACTCCTAGGAATTTACCCAAGAATTCACCAGTCCAGTTTCAAAAAGACAGATGCACCCCTATGTTTATCGCAGCACTATTTACAATAGCTAAGAAATGGAAGCAACCTAAGTGCCCATCAGTAGATGAATGGATAAAGAAGAGGTGGTACATATACACAATGGAATATTATTTAGCCATAAGAAGAAAACAAATCCTACCATTTGCAACAACATGGATGGAGCTAAAGGGTATTATGCTCAGTGAAATAAGCCAGGCGGAAAAAGACAAGTATCAAATAGTTTCACTCATATGTGGAGTATAAGAACAAAGAAAAAAACTGAAGGAACAAAACAGCAGCAGACTCACAGAACCCAAGAATGGACTAATAGTTACCAAAGGGAAAGGGACTGGGGAGGATGGGTGGGAAGGGAGGGACAAGGGGGAAAAAGGGGTATTACAATTAGCAGATGTAAGGTAGAGGGGGCACGGGGAGGGCTGTACAACTCAGAGAAGACAAGTAGTGACTATAGCATCTCACTACGCTGATGGACAGTGACTGTAATGGGGTATGTTGGGGGGACTTGATGAAGTGGGGAGTTTAGTAACCATAATGTTGCACATGTAATTGTAGATTAATGATACCAAAAAAAAAAAGATGGCCTGTGCAAGGCTCAACATGGGGTTCCACTGCTGGGCTGTGCCTGGAGAGGTCATGAGGCTTTGCAGCCTAAAATCTGAAAAACTCCTGTAGCTAAAACAAGAAGAGGGAACAGTGCTGGCTGGCTTGCCTGCATTGATCTCCTTTGGGAAAGTGTAATATTGTCCACTGTGAAGAAGGGAGAGGAGCCTGGGAGAAGGGGAGCTGGAAGAAAACAACAGGATAAAGCAGAAAGCTCAGCTTTAAGCCATTTGCCTAAGTTCACTTTTTTGGATGGTTTCTGTTGCAAGGTAGAAAATGATATGGTCCTTTATGGGGTACTAGCCTGGTATCAGCATCCCTTGCCCCCTCCCACAACCCCCAGCCCACAGCCAGACACCTAACCGTGCCTGAGGTTCTGGCAACCACAACACACAGCTATTTCAAAAGGTTCCCCTGGGCCAGCCTGGGCCACCACCCCTGGGGACAGAGTCCACATGAGCACCTCTCGCTTTGCCAAGGCAGAAATGGCCTGGGTCCAAGAGTGAAATCGGGTGGAAAAAATTAAGGCAGGATGCCATTTTCCCTAATTTTCGGAAGACTTCTGATGATCCTCCTGTTTTTTTAGCAGTCATAGGAGGACTGAGGACAAATCTTCCTACTTCTTTGTTACCTATTGATAAACAAGCTGGCTTGTTTTCTCCCTCCACTCTGAGCATTACCAACTTCCATAATGGTTAATAGATAACAAATTAAACATCATATACCCTGCTTTTTCAATGTGAGATCAAAGGAAATTACTCTGGCTTAAAAAATAAGGTACATTCCATTTCTACATCTATATATATATATATATATATATATATGACAAATAATAATCAGTAGTCCCAGAATAACCTCCACAAATATAGGGTGATAGCATCCACAATACTATAGAGTCTCAGTAACTGTACTAACTAATCAGTGACTCTCTCTGCAATGTCTTCCTCTTTATTCTAATATCTTTATTAGGAAAAGATACTCCCGATCTTTTCCATTCTCATGCCCCATCAGTACATCTGTCTGTTTTTATCTGCCTGCTAAATGACTTTCTCAGGTGTTTTCTTCATGATTTCAGAGCACTGTGTGTTCTATAATGTTTCCATTTTTTACCTTGGCCACCAGGAAGCTCATGGCAAATTTTCCAGTCCACTAACTTATTGAGCATTCATATATTCATTTAATAATTCTTTCTGCATTTGTCATTCTAAGTTGTATTTTCCCCCCTCCCATAATCTTTATTTTACTCAGATTTTTCTCTTCTAGTGGAATATTTGCTGAGAACTGAAGTCATTGTAGGTAGAGGCACTACTAATTACTTAATTAAAATGAGACCATCCATGGTTTGATCCTGTCCTTCTACCTAATTTCTAAGCATGTTCTCCTCCCCTCCTACTTTTTTTCTCCCACTATACTGGACTTCTTTCAGTCCTTTATACTCACCCCAGGGCCTCTGCATATGCTGACTCCTACTCCTTCATGGCTTATTACTCAAGGACAATCCTTCAGGCCTCAGCTGGGTTTCCACTGCCCTGAGAAGAGTTTCCTGAACTTCCTGCATAAGTCAAATCCCCTCCGGTGCTGTCATTGCACCATGTACTTTTCCTCTGTAGCACTTGTAATTTTATCTCTGTGATGATTTGATATATATATATTCCACTAGACTATAAGGTCTCTATAAATAATGCCTGGCACATAGTGAGTCCGTGATAAAATATTTTCAGTGAATGAATGACAGAAGGCGTGAGTTCATATATACATTCACACTGGTTTTTCTGGTCCAATTTTCTTCTGTTCTCCAAAACACCTATCTAAGCATTCATTACCCTAACTTAAAAAAACTTCTCCAGTGTGTTCGGAATCCGGTTCAATCTTTAACTTAATGTGTTCTATTCTATAAAGGCCTACAGGACCAGCCTCAATCCACCTTCCTGTTTCACTTTCACCCCTTCCACAAAAGCCACCCTGGATAACCTGAAATTCCCCCATATAAGTCCTGCACATTCCCATCTCCTAGCATAGGCTGTCCCCCACAACTACCTGCTCGACATCTATACTGGGGGACAGGCTAGGCTTTGGATGCTTCCCTAGGGTTTATATTCACTTTTAGCTCTTTATTTTCACAGTGTAAGTATATTATATTTATGGGCATCTTCCTACTCCCCCTCTGAACTGTAAACTCCTCAAGGGCAGGAGTTGGGTCAATTTGTTCCAGCTGCAAGCACTGTGCCTGGCATATTGTGAGTGTTCAACATGATTGCTGTATTAATAAGTAATGACAACATCGAGTTTAAGAACATCAAAATTTAGGAAACTAGTCCAACAGGTAAAGGAATCGATGATTTCATGATGTATCATGATGTGGTGGCTTCAAAACACGTCTACATATTCTTTGATGTTCCTCCCTTGAAGAGGAATAGAGCTTAATTCTCCTCCTGAGTATAGGCTGGACTCAGTGACTGGCTTTTAATGAACAGAATACAGCAAAAGTGATGGATTGTGACCTTTGGGTTTAGGTCACTAAAGGTGTTGTGGTTTCTTCCTTGCTGATTACTTGTTCTGGAGGAAGCTAGCTATGATGTCATTAAGACCCTCAAGCAGTGCTATGGATAGACCGTGTGTGAGGAACTGACTCCTGCCAATAGCCACGTGCATGAACCATCTTAGAAGCTGATTCTCAAGTTCCAAGCAACACTGTTCGAGTTGGATGATTGCAACCCTGGTCAACATCTTGACTATAATCTCATAAGGGACTATGAGGCAGAATAACCTGACTAAGCGGCTTGTAAATTCCTGACCCACAGAAACTGTGAGGTAATAAGACTTTGTTATTTTTAAACCACTAAGTTTTAGGGTAATTTGTATAATTATACAATAGATACTAGAGAGCAATAGATAATACATATGCTTATCCATTCAGAAAAAGATTATACTTTTTAATTCCTGTTGGACCAAAGGAGATTTCTGGTTCTAAAAAGTTAATAACTCTATTGTTAAAATACTGATATGCTCAACATAATAAAGGCCATATATGACAATCCCATAGCAAACATCATACTTAACAGTGAAAATCTGAAAGCTTTTCCTCTAAGATAAGGAACAGGACAAGGATGCCCACTCTCTCCCTGCTTGTATTCAATATAGTCCTGGAGGTCCTAGCCACAGCAATCAGTCACATAGAAATACAAGGCGTCCAGATTGGTAAGTAACAGGTCAAACTGTCCCTGTTTGCAGATGACATGATATTGTACATAAAAAACCCTAAAGAATCCACTCCAAAACTACTAGATCTAATATCTGAATTCATCAAAGTTGCAGGATACAAAATTAATACACAGAAATCCATTGCATTCCTATACACTAATGATGAACTAGCAGAAAGAGAAATCAGGAAAACAATTCCATTCACAGTGGCATCAAAAAGAATAAAATACCTAGGAATAAACCTAACCAAGGAAGTGAAAAACCTATACCCTGAAAACTACAAGACCTTCTTAAGAGAAATTAAAGAGGACACTAATAAATGGATATTCATCCCATGCTCTTGGCTAGAAAGAATTAATATTGTCAAAATGGCCATCCTGCCTAAAGCAATCTACAGATTCAATGCAATCCCTATCAAAATACCAACAGCATTCTTCAATGAACTGGAACAAATAGTTCTAAAATTCATATGGAACCACAAAAGACCCTGATAGCCAAAGCAATCCTGAGAAGGAAGAATAAAGCAGGGGGGGATCTTGCTTCCCAACTTCAAGTTCTACTACAAAGCCACAATAATCAAGACAATTTGGTACTGGCACAAGAACAGACCCACAGACCAGTGGAGCAGAATAGAGAGTCCAGATATA
Organism: Phataginus tricuspis; assembly: GCA_029783875.1. Taxonomy (NCBI): domain Eukaryota; kingdom Metazoa; phylum Chordata; class Mammalia; order Pholidota; family Manidae; genus Phataginus; species Phataginus tricuspis. The sequence goes on from JAQQAC010012408.1 coordinate 15,700,764, forward strand.
AACCCAGCATATATGGTCAATTAATATATGACAAAGGAGCCATGGATATACAATGGGGAAATGACAGCCTCTTCAACAGCTGGTGTTGGCAAAACTGGACAGCCACATGTAAGAGAATGAAACTGGATTACTGCCTAACTCTATACATAAAAGTAAACTCAAAATGGATCAAAGACCTGAATGTGAGTCATGAAACCATAAAACTCTTATAAGAAAACATAGGCAAAACTCTCTTGGATATAAACATGAGCAACTTTTTCATGAACACTTCACCCCAGGCAAGGGAAACAAAAGCAAAAATGAACAAGTGGGACTACATCAAGCTAAAAAGCTTCTGTACAGCAAAGGACACCATCAATAGAACAAAAAGGCATCCTACAGTATGGGAGAATATATTCATAAATGACATGTCCAATATGAGGTCAACATTCAAAATATTTAAAGAGCTCATGCACCTCAACAAACAGAAAGCAAATAATCCAATTAAAAAATGGGCAGAGGATCTGAACAGACACTTGTCCAAAGAAGAAATTCAGATAGCCAACAGGCACATGAAAAGATGCTCCACATCCCTAATCATCAGAGAAATGAAATTAAAACCACAATGAGATATCACCTCACACCAGTTAGGGTGGCCAACATCCAAAAGACAAACAACAACAAATATTGGTGAGGATGTGGAGAAATAGGAACCCTCCTACACTGTTGGTGGGAATGTTAATTAGTTCATCCATTGTGGAAAGCAGTATGGAGGTTCCTCAAAAAACTCAAAATAGAAATACCATTTGCATATGCACCCCTATGTTTATCGCAGCACTATTTACAATAGCTAAGAAATGGAAGCAACCTAAGTATCCTTCAGTAGATGAATGGATAAAGAAGATGTGGTACATATACACAATGGAATATTATTCAGCCATAAGAAGAAAACAAATCCTACCATTTGCAACAACGTGGATGGAGCTAGAGGGTATTATCCTCAGTGAAATAAGCCAGGCAGAGAAAGACAAGTATCAAATGATTTCACTCATCTGTGGAGTATAAGAACAAAGAAAAAACTGAAGGAACAAAAAAGCAGCAGACACACAGAACCCAAAATGGACTAACAGTTACCAAAGGGAAAGGGGCTGGGGAGGTGTGTGGGAAGGGTGGGATAAGGGGAATAAGGGACATTACGATTAGCACACATAATGTGTGTGGCGAGGCATGGGGAAGGCAGTCTAGCACAGAGAAGACAAGTATTGACTCTACAGCATCTTATTATGCTGATGGACAGTGACTGTAATGGGGTATGTGGTGAGGACTTGATAATGGGGGGAATCTAGTAACCAGTGTTGCTCATGTGATGGTGTATTAATGATACCAAAAAAAAAAAAATACTGAAATGCTCTTCTCCCCACTTGACAGCCCCTGCTACATCTGCGGTTCTTACCTGAATGTTACCAGCCTTTAAAGCCCTGCCTGACTCTGTCAGTTCTTTTATGAAGCTGTCGTTAAAACTCCAGCCCACAGTGAAGTCGTTTTTCTCTGGTCGTTTGCATTTTGGCACTTGATAGCCGTCATCACTGTCCACTTAGTGAGTGCCTACCGTGTGCCGGTGTACTGGGATGAGTAGTGTTCCTCCAAAATCCATATCCACCCTGCATCTCAAATGTGTAACCCCCGGCAACGAGGTCTTTGCAGTGGGACCTGGTTAAGATGACGTTACCTGGATCAGGATGGGCCCTACATTTAATGGCTGTGTCCTTATAAGAAGGCCACACGCCCACGGAGGCAATGATTGGGGTGATGCGGCTGCAAAGCCGAGGCACGAGAATTGCCAGCACCCACCACCAGGGGGAGGCAAGAGAAGAGCCCCCGGAACAGAGCATGGCCCCGACGGCCCTTGGACCTCACGCTCAGAGCCTCCAGAACTCGGGGAGGATACATCTCTGCTGTTCTCAGACACCCGGCCTGTGCTGCAGCCCTAGCAAGTGATCACTAGTCAATGTGCATATCTTACTTCTCATTTCCAATTTTCTCAGCAAGGCTTCAGATTAAATATGACTACCTCCGTTCATAAATGAATCTCATAGCCGGGGAGCTTTCCCTTGCCCACGGCCCCTCCCTGTCTGGCCCCGCCCCATCATGCACTTGATCTCTATTTGTAACCACTTGTTCCTTGAAAGGCTGTATTGCCAGCAGGGTTAGTTTCATATCATACAATTCTTCCATGTCCCTTCCAGTCCACTTTGTTCAGTAAAGACTTGGTGGGTGAATATTTTAAATTTCAGCGGACTAAAAGTTAAAAATGTAAGAGAAAAAATATTTGGTAGAGAAAACATGACAATGGCTCTTGATCCCTAGAAGAAATATGCCACTGATGTCCTCACACAGGGAATACTCCGATGATACCTGCTCTCTAGGACCAGGTACCAATATGGGCAGTATTTTTCAGTATTCCTAAAAGGGATAAAAGAACAGAAAGGATATACGTGGTGGAGATAAATGTCAGGAATAAATGGGCCATTAGGTGACCAGTTATGTTACTTAACAATTACAAATGTTTAAAAAAGAATACTTTTTGCTCAGATGGCATGGGTTTACTCTAGAAACAGTGAGCCTCTCATCACCTGGGGTGAAATGTATCCTCCTTAAAATATTTGTAGCTGTCAACCAACATAACCCACCTAAGGATAAGTAGCCACTCAGCTATTTTTGGGAGCTGCGAGATGCCTTAGATCTGAATGGCCACTGAGATCCACCCTAACACCAGCATTTTATAAGTTCTCAGTTTTATATCTAAAGGACACTTTCCAGAGTGAACCGACTGGTTGATCTCCTTGGTTCTCATTTTCTGCAAGTAGAAAATTAAGATTTTAATAAAGATGGGATGGTATCAGCGACTTTCTTAAAAGCCTTAGATTTTTAGGTTATCTAGAAATTAAAAGGCTGCCTCCCGTTGCAGAGAAGCTCCTGAGAATCTCCTTGCACGCTCCCAGGGGGATCACCTTTATTTGCTCATACTCATTCATGGTGACTCCCTCGGTTATTATATTCATCATCTGTCTACAATGAGAATGTGTAAGCAATTCCGTTTTAAAGATAATCCAGCAGTGCAATGGCCACAATCACACATTCCTCTGAAATCTTACATGCATCTATCTCCACATGGCAAGAACTAGCTGCTGAATATAAGAATCAGGGTAGTCTTTTAGATAATCCAGGACTAAAACCTCTGTATGTTCTTCTTATAACTTGCCCTTTTTTCCTATGGTTCTTTGTTTTCTTCTGACATCCTGCTAACCTGTTACTTACTTCATATTTAGGCAAAGGCCCTTACTTCTTTCCTTTTACAGATGGTTTACACAGCTGAATTAACATTTGTAAATGGAGACTCTAGCACTAATCTTTAAAAAAAATTTTACAAGGAAAATAAGTGAGCCATTAATTCAAAATTTATACACAGCATCTAGTCTCTGTATAGCACAGAGCTTGGCATGCCTGGCTTTTCCAAAGTGCCATCTTGAGCCAGAACCATCCTTCTGATGATTTGAACAAAGTCAGATGAACAAATATAATTAATGCTCCTTTATCTTTTCTCTCGGTTGGCTTAGCAAGCTACTCTTTTATTTTCACAGGACTGGGGCTGGAAGGTGAAGTAATCAATTTCAAGCACAAAATTTGCCAATTTGAGTTTCCTTTCTAATTCAGAAATAGCCTTACTTTATTGTTTTGCATGGGGTAGAGAGAGGGATACTCCTATTAGCCTGCAGTCTTGTTACATTAAATCCATTTTTCTTTTGCCTTTTATTTTGTATCAGCAGTAAAATTTAGATTTAGAAAATCATGTTCTATGCCTATGAAACTCAATCTATTTATTTTTTTCACTCTGCATAGTTTGGGTATTTTTTATTGCCTTTAATAATAAATAAAAAATTGAAGAAGAAAAATAGGTGATAACATTAGGCTCTCAGACTTAAAAGAGTTTGAAAAGTGCACAGCCAGGAAGTATGAAGAACATACTTGCTTTCAGCAGCTGTCAAGCACTAACTAATTATCTGTTCTGGGCTTTATCTGGTATGACATAGAAGAGCTTAAGAAGAAATGTGACAAATGGCACAATTTTTATCACTTACGAGAGGGACAATACAGATGGAGGAAAAGCTATAAATTTGACCAGATTACTTTCAGAACTTTGGCAGAATTTGCCATCAGCCCCATCTGCCCTGACTTGGAAAACCTGGCAGCATATAAAGCTGACGGGCTCTCCAGCGAGGCCCGCCAGGTCTCAGGGATTCCCGGGGGAGAATGAATTCCAGCCCTCACAGCCTAAGCCTCCCTACCTCTCCATCTAACTGCAGATGGAGAAGGCTGATGCTGTCTTTAAAAATCCATGTTGTCAACTTGACATACCTATCAGAATGTTAAACATTTGGACTCACTGACCCACTAATTTGACTTATAGACTCAAACAAGTACACTTCGGTAGGAGGATGTTCGCTGCAACACTGTTACCATATAACTCACTGGAATCCACATACTCACCAAGCTTCTGTTTCAATAAATTGTGGTACTTAGGTATAATGAATCACAATTTATTGTTAAAAATAAAGATGTGGAGCTATAGTAACCAAAACAGTAAACTACAAACAGGACAAATGCTCTGATCTCATTTGTACAGAAAATAAACAAGGACAGATAAATATCTTAGTATATGCATAAAACACTTCAAGAATATACTTAAGCAGGAGCTGACAGAGGTTAGCTTTTGGGGACTTGCAGGGAAGGTGAGACTTACTTTTCAGCTTAAACCCTTTGCCCAGTATGTATTGTTAGCATGAATGGGCAGAAAATCGCATGGTGGTAAAGTTCTCAGCTGCCTAGTTCCTGCTCTTTTACCGGCCAAGTAACCTCAGACATGTTAATCTCTCTTTACCTTAGTTTCATCACCTACAAAATAGAGATTTGCTCAGGAAACGTTTTCAGTGTCTACTATGTGGCAGGCGTGGGAAATACAGAAATGAATAAAACATGCACGAATACTAGCCCTCAAAGGGTTTACATTCTAGTTAGAAGAGAAGGACAAATAAAATACATATACACGCATGTATATATGTGTGTATGTGTATGCACACACATGCATGTATATGTAAAATATATGTCAGATGGTAAAGAGCACTAGGGAGAGAAATAAAGCAGGAAAGAGGAGAGGGAACGGTGTTAGGTAGATTAGGGGTGGGGTATGAAGAGTACCTACCTCACAGAGTTATTGCAGTAACCAAAGTCAATACGTGTAGGTCACGCAGAACATGCAATATATGTGAATTATTATTGTTGCTATGTGCATTATGACTTTAAAATGTAAAAGTAAATGATAATATTTTAAACAAACACATACCCTGAGGAGTCTTTGATTACATCTTCCCATCTTTGTTAAACAGCTTTTGAAACTTCAAAATGGGGATACGCTTTCTTAAGTTTACAAGTGTAAAATTATGTTATCCAGCCACACTGGACTTCTCTCCATCCCTAAGTATCAGACTCTTCCCTGTCTGTGAACTCGCCCCTCATCTTTACCTGCCAAACTCCCCCACATTCTTCAGCTCTCACTTAAACTCCTCTGAGAGGCCTGAGCCAGCCTTTCTGATCTAAGTTAGGTCTCCTTGTCACAGCCCGTCAGCATTACCTCTCACTTTTCTTTCATAGCACTTAACAAAATGTGTAAGTCCACTGGCGTGGTTATTTGTATCAACTCTTCTTTTCAAGACAAACTCCTCCCAAGGACCACCGAGGTGGGAAAATGTGAAAGAGAGAAGAGGCGAGCCTGGGCATAGCAGGGGCAAAAACCCAGGAGGGTTTCCGCTGCTGGCTAGGTGGAGGGAGAAGCAGCTGAGAAGTGATTTAGAACAAGAATCATATTTAGGGATTTTTTAATATTGTTTGCTTGTAGGAGCAAGCTTCCATCTCAGTTGCAGCAGTAACTTCCAGAAACACTCTGAGGTCACTTAGAGCTCTAGGTGGGGTCTTTTTGAAACAGGTGGAGTCTCAGCTATGGACATAGAAAGACTGAAGGTGTGTGTGTGTGTGTGTGTGTGTGCGTGTGTGTTGCCTACTGATTTGTCAAAGTTTGAAAGGGCTGATAGTGATGCCAAGGGGTGGGCGCATGCAAAATTAGTGGGAAGTAAAATTGGTGCAATTTCCCCAAAAGAGAAGTTGGATAATATGGAGCAAAACAAAATATATGTGCTCTTTGACCAAGAATCTCCATTTCTAGGAACATAAATTAAGGAGTTAACAGATTGACAATTGAAGATGTGTTTATAAATACTTATGCAAAGGCATTTATTTCAGTATTGTTTACACTAATAGAAATTAGAAGCTTCTGAATTGGTTGGTTAAATAGATCATGTTATATATATGCTACAGAACTTCATGCAGCCTTATAAATGATGAAGTTAGATTTATATTTAGTAACAGGAAGCGATGCCCCTTGCATATTATTACATGAAAAAAGCAGGTTATGAAATAGCCTGTGTGACATGATCTCATTTATGAAGAATTACATATTTATATCTATGCATATTATATGGAAGTATGGAAGTACAGGAAGAAGTCTGGAAAGATATAACAAAATATTTGCAGTGATTTTAAGCAATTATGAAGTTTTAGGTAAGTTTTGTGTCCTTTTTCCATTCTATATTTCTTGAAGTTTTGGAATAAGAATGTATCATTGTTACAAAAATAATAAGGCTATTTATGATGGACAGTGACTGTAATGGGGTATGTGGGGGGACTTGATAATGGGGGGAATGTAGTAACCACAGTGTTGCTCATGTGAAATCTGAGCATAAGATTGTGTATCAATGATATCTGAATAAATTAAAAAAGAATAATAATAAGGCTATTTAAAAATAGTATTCAATAGGCCAAAAGGGAATCAGGCAATCTGGAGTTCAGTCCCATTCCAAACTCAATACTTTTATGCCTTGCCTTATGACATTTTACTAGTGTGCTATAATTTTCTTTCTGTGTCCCTGAAGCATTGATCTTTATCAACACATACAGAGACTGACAATTCTCAGATGTCATCTTTCCAACAAGATGCTGAAAGTGTATAAAAGATCCTGTGGAATATTATAAATTAGGCCTCCTTTTAATAATCTCTCATCAAATCCTCCACTTTTCTTTCATAGCACTTGAGCAAATGTATAACCATAAATTGATTGGAGTGGTTATTTTTATCAACTCTGCTTTTCATAATGATATACTGTAAAAATGGCAACAAATTCTTTCCATCCCTATATGCACAACCCTTTGCAATATGATTTTGCAGGGCCTACCGTCAAGAGGTGGAGTCTATTTCATGGCCTGATGGTGTGACTTGTTTTGGCCAACAGGACATTAGCAATCTTGACACAAGCAGAGGCTTGAAAAGACCTTGCACAAGCCGGTTTGCTCTCTTACTGCACTCGGAGCTCTGAGACCACCACATAGATGAGTCCAAGCTAGCCTAGCCTGCTAGAGAATGAGAGGCCACCTGGAAGGAGCCTGGGGACCCCAATCCACAGCCTGTCAACTGTAAGACATCTGAGTGAAGCCACCCTAGATCATCTAGCTTGCAGTCAAACCCACCAGCTGAGTGCAGTAGTATAAGGCAACCCAGGAGAGCTCAGTCTCAGATCCGAGCCACCACCCAGTCAGCTTACAGAACTGTGGGCTAAAAATGGTTGCTGTTTTGAGCCACTAAGTCTTGAGATGGTTTGTTACTCAGCAAAAACTAACTTATACAGATCCCCTTTTTATTGGAAGGTTATCCACAGAGGAGAAGCCTCTTCTGGATTAAGAATGTAAGGTTTTCTAGTTAATAATCCTTTTTAAAATTAGGAGTACACAGGCAAAGAAGACCTCCACTATTAGATGATCAGAGTATGAATAAGATCTTTATTTACAGAAGTTATATAAATCCCATAGGGCTAGACAGTTCCTGGGAACGTCCTTTTCTCAGAAGTTAGTCTTTCTAGTGTCTAGGGCAGCACTAAGCCCCTCATTTTAAGGATTCATCCTGAATGTACAGGGAAACTCTAAACCAAAGTGTAACCAAACCCACCAAATTGAATATGGGGGTTAGATGTGCCCAGAGGGCATTTGCTTGAGAGCCTTTACTGTAGCTCAGACTCCCTCAGGTAGAGTGGAGAGCAATGGCCGTCTCCTACCTGGTGACACTTCTATTTTACTCTAAGATGATACCTTGAGACCTTAAGATGCTACCAATTTCCAGAAGCCCACCCTGGAAGTAGACTCTATTTAGTGAGTGATCTGAGGGTGGCTACGTCTGTCCAGATTCCAGACTAGAAGAAAACCCATCCAACCTGGGATACATCCAATTACGAATCACTGAAGACTGAAGGAAGTTGTAAAATTTTAGGAAAACATGATCCCCAAGAGTTCTGAAGAAAAGACAACGCTTACGAAGAAAGAGTGGCCCCAGAGTCAAGCCCTAACTTAGCCTACTATCTGGGACTAAAGTGATGAAGATCTGCATAGAATCTCAATGTCTAGAGTCACTGATGATAAACTTACTACGAATTCCCACACTTGGGAAGACAATCTGTCATTCTTTTGTAAGGATGAATGTGTGCACACTCCACAACACAGCACCTACTTCCAGGTTTTATCTTCAAGAAATGTGTACCTGTGAACCAGGACACAGGTGCAACAATGTCCACGGCAGCCTCGTTTGAAATGGCAAAACGCTGGAAACCCAGATGTCTATCAACAGGAGAATGAATTTTTAAGTTGTAAAAAATCCTTTTGTGGGAATATTTTACAACACTGAAAATGAATGAAATATAGTGACATACAACATGAATGAGTTTAGAAGCAGAATGTCGACTTAAAAATGCAAATCTTATAAGACTATATATGATGCATTTTTATACCGGTGAAAAATAAAACTAAAGATTTTGTTTAGGAAGATATATATATGTGTGTGTGTTTAGTTTTACATTCCTTTACTTTTAAATTTATATAATATATTATAAATATTGTATATAATGTATTATGTAAATATTAAATGTTGTATTATATAATGCATAATTATATATTTGAGACATATATTACATAATATGTATTAGTATATATATTTTTATATATGTGTGTTTAGTTTTATGTTCCTTCCTTTACCTTTTTTATTTTCTCCATATATGTATTTCTCTCTCTATATCTATATATATATATCACATACATACATAAGGGAACATAAAACCGAAATTGAGGATGGCAGTTACCTCCAGGGGCTGGACCAGGGATAAGCCCCCGACAAGCTTTGTGAGCCTGGATTATGTTCTAGTTCCTAAGTTGGGTAAGGGGTTAGTAACTTACACATATATATATATATATATATATATATACATATATTTGATACATATCAATTATTACATAATTAAATAAGCTTAAGCAGTGAGTGGGAATAAGTAGAGAAAATGAATATGTTCAGAAGTAATGAAATAAAAGAACTGAGCACTAATATGACAATAAGATATTTTTTATGCTATAAAGTTAGCACAAATGAAAAATCTGTGTTGTGATGATGGTAGGGGAACAACTTTCACACATTCCTGGTAAGAGAGTAAGCTGATTTCAAAAAACTTTTGGAAAGCAATTTGGAAAAACATATGAGAAATTTTTAAATGATCTCTCGTTCACTAATTCTACTTCCGAAAGGTGTGTGGAAAAAGAGGCTCCTCTTGGCAAAGTTCCAAACAGCTAAAAGTTAGAAGCAACTTGTATGTTCAACAGCAGGGAACTGGTTAAAGAAATTCCACTTGTTGAATTCATGCAATGATTCATCTATTATGTTCATTTCTTGAGGGCCCGCCATGTGCCAAATACTATTATGGGTGTTGGAGATACAGCATCAAACAAAATACAAAAATCCCTGCCTTCACGGAGTGCTACTGGGGAAAGACAGAAAGTAAGATAGAAAATGGAATTAGGGAGTGGGATGACATTTCAACAAAAACCTGAAGGGAACTAGAAAATCAGCCACACATCCTGTGGAAGAGCCTTCCAAGCAGAGAAAACAGCGATCACCAAGCCCTAGGGTGGTGGGCTGTCGGCAAGTCAAGAAAGACCAAGGAAGTGGGTGGGAGGAAGGGAAGCACATTGCGCGGGAGGCCTTGGAGGCCATTGTAAGGAGCTGGTTTCTGCTCTGAGAGAGGGAGGCTTTGGAAAATTTTGAGCAGACAAAAATCTGTCCTTTGTCTTATTTTTCAATAGGTTTGCTCTGGCTGAGCTCTAGACAGTCAGTGGACAGGGTGGAAGCAAGGAAACCAGTTGGTAGGCTTTGCAATCTTCTTGGTGAGAAGTGATGGTTCCTTGGCCAAGGGTGAGTAGCAGCAGAAGTGTGAGAAGGAGTCAAATTCTGAATATGTTTTGAAGGTAGAACTAACAAGATTTTCTTATGAATTGGATATAGGGAGTAGGAGAGAAAGGAATCAGGATTTGGGGCCTGAGCAACTGGAAGGATGGGGTTGCCACTAACTGATAATGAGGAAGATTCTGGGAGGCATATGTTTGATGGTGGTGGGGAAAGCAGGTGTTTGGACATGGTAAATCTGAGTTGTCAATCAAATATGTACACGGAGAGGTCATGTATGCAGCTGCATGTACAAGGAGCTCATGGATGAGGTCTGGCCTGGGAGCACGAATATGGAAATCATTGATGTGCAGATGCTGTTTAGAGCCATGATGCTGGATAAGATCGCCAAAGGTGTGAAAATGAAAGAAGTTGGATAGAAACAGAGAGAGAGAGGGAGATGATAGGTAGACAGATGTTCAGTGCCTGAGTCCTGGGGAACTGCCAGATATAGAGCTCAAGGACATGAGGGAAAATAATCAATCAAGAAGGAGCTACTGGGGCATCTTGCTACCCTGATGGACAGTGACTGCGATGGGGTATGGGGGGGACTCGATAATAAGGGTCAATGTAGTGACCACATTGTTTTTCTTACGAAACCTTCATAAGATTGTATATCAATGATATCTTAATAAAAATAATAATAAATAAAAAAGGAGGAGCCACTGAGGGATAGGAAACACACACACACACACACACACACAGGAGAGGTGGTGTCCTCAAAGCCAAGAGAAGAAAGTTCCTAGGAGGTGAGAGTGGTCATAGCTCTAGCAAAGGCTGGTAGATGAAGTTCGGTTGAGATGGGAGAAATCACCACTGGATTGAGCAATGGCAGTTTTGGGAGTGAAAGTTGGCTTGGAGTGGATTCAAGAGAGAAGAGAAAAATGGATTTAGAGACAGTGATTATAGACAAGGTTTTTAAGGGCCTTTGCTATAAAGGGGAGGGCAGTAAAATAGGGTGGCAGCCAGAGGAGGAAGTGCCACTCAAAGGAAGTAGTTGGTTTTTTTTCCCTATTTTTAAGATAGGAGATTTTATAATAGCACCTTTGCAGATTGATAGGAATGATTCAGTAGAGGAGAAAAATGGATGACTTGAGGAAGAGGGAAGACTTGTTGACCTCCATTAAGAAGATGAGAAGGAATGGGCTTAAAGCAGGTGGTCAAAGTGAAAGGGTTAACATTAGGGATACGCCAGGGTAGGTCATCCAGTTCCTCATTAAAATGATGTCATACAAGATCATTTTAATGACTTGGAATGATATTTTGTTAACATTTTTTAAAAGAAAATCCTAAAACAGTAACAAGCACAACATTTATTAAGTGCTCACTACATGCTATGCATTTTGCAAAGCACTTTAAGCATTATCTTGCTTAAACTTCTCACCAGTCCATAAAAGACAAGAATTAAATTATCTGCATTTTCCAGATAGAAAAATGGTGGTGAAGAGAGGTGAGTATCTTGCCCAAGATAATGTAGCTGAAAAGGGAACTAGGATTTTACTGCAAACACGAATTGCAAAGCCATCACCTCCAGGCCAACACTGTCCCACCAAAACATAATGCAAGCCACATAACAAGATTTAAAACCAGTAGGCACATTTTAATTATTTTTATTTCTATAATAATAATGAAATTATTTTTAACAATGCATTTTATTTAGGTAATACCTAAAACATTATCATTTCAACATGTAATATGTATATGATACATTTGAGATATTTTCCATTCTTTTTTCTGTACTAAGTCTTCCAAACCTGGCATGTATTTTACACCCATGGCACATCTCAATTTGGATGTGGGAAATTCATCAGAAATACCAGATTTCATAAAACTCAAGATGGTAGAGCCACACCCTCAAGTTGTTCCAAACACAATGAATGGTTTTTCATAATTGAATTGAGTATCCATTTTAACTTAAAATTAATTAAGATTAAAATTAAAAATCCGTTTCCTCAGCGGCACTAGCCACACTTCAGGTGCTCATCAGCCTCATGTGGCGAGTGGATGCCACGCCTGCACAGCACAACGCCAGGCTCTTAACTGCTAGGCTCTCCTGCCGCTCTTTGCCAAGTTCTATCAACTTTTTCCTCAGATCATCTCTCACGTCTACTCTTTTCCCCTTTCAGTTCAACCCACTTTTACGACCATTAAATTCTTGTTCACTTTGCGCTACCATAAGACCATGTTAATGACACTTCCACTAAGAATCTCATCTGACAGTGAACATTCATTTCTTGCTATCCACCAAGAACTGGTGGAAGCACTTCATGTGTATTAACTCGTGTAACTGTCATAGCACAGTAATTTAGTGCCCTCTAGTAATATTCCCACGTTAACGATGAAGAACTTGAGGTGTGAGGTGATTAAATAATTTTCCCAGTGTTGTAGAGTCACTGAATGCAGGAGCCGGAAAGTGAGCCCAGCCCGCCCAGCGTTAACCAGACCCCCCCCCTGGCCTTTTTCTGCCCCCCCCCCCCCGCTCACAAATATGTATATAAAGAGGACAGCTGAGGGATAGGATTATAGGGGATTGTTACTATCTTCTTCTTATTTGCCTGTATTTTCCAACTTTTCTGCACATGAAAGGTGTCATTTTTGTTCATTTGAAATTTTTTTCTCAAAGATAAATCAGATTATTACCAGTCAGGTTCAGTTTTAGTGTATTATCTTGAGAGAGGATAATCGACAAAGTGACTTTTAAATGTGTTCAGATCTCAAGAATCGATTATTCTTTAGCACCCTCTGATATCAAACAAACCAGTACGTCTTGCTACCCTATAAGTATTTCATAATAAATGGAGAATTTTCATTTTCTCTCTTCACCAAATATGGCAGGATGTTTGAGACACCCAGCCTTGCTGGTTCCCAACCACAGCAGTCTTTTTTTTTTTCTGTATCATTAATCTACAATGACATGTGCAACATTATGGTTACTAGACTCCCCACTTCATCAGGTCCCCCCCACCAACCCCATCACAGAGACTGTCCATCAGTGTAGTGAGATGCTATAGAGTCACTACTTGTCTTCTCTGAGTTGTACAGCCCTCCCCGTGCCCCCCCCAACATTACGTCTGCTAATCATAATGCCCCTTTTACCCTCTTATCCCTCCCTTCCCACCCATCCTCCCCAGTCCCTTTCCCTTTGGTAACTATTAGTCCATTCTTGGGTTCTGTGAGTCTGCTGCTGTTTTGTTCCTTCAGTTTTCTTCTTTGTTCTTATAATCCACACATGAGTGAAATCATTTGGTACTTGTCTTTTTCGGCTTGGCTTATTTCACTGAGCATAATACCCTTTAGCTCCATCCATGTTGTTGCAAATGGTAGGATTTGTTTTCTTCTCATGGTTGAATAATATTCCACTGTGTATATGTACCACATCTTCTTTATCCATTCATCTACTGATGGACACTTAGGTTGCTTCCATTTCTTGGCTATTGTAAATAGTGCTGCGATAAACATAGGGGTGCATCTGTCTTTTTCAAACTGGGCTCCTGCATTCTTAGGGTAAATTCCTAGGAGTGGAATTCCTGGGTCAAATGGTATTTCTATTTTGAGTTTTTTGTGGAACCTCCATACTGCTTTCCACAATGCCCAGCCACAGTAGTCTTTAAAATCTTCTAGTTTTGGTGAACTATTTCCTGAAAGCCCAGGGGTCCTGAACATTTTCTAGATCCACCCATTTCCCGCTGCAGTTCAAGCCTTGAATAATGTATTAGAACCAAACACAGGAGGAAATATTGGACATATGATCGTACAGTGAAGCAGCATGCCAGAGTCTCAGGACTTCTGCCTAGACCAGGGGCTGATCCCAGGGAAGTCAGAACTCTGAAAGGCCATCACTGCTCCTAAAATGGTTCTTTCTGCCTCTTGGCTAGGAGCACCCTCCCACTCCCACTCTACAATCCTGACAAAAGTCCCTGGCTTGCCTCTCCCCAACCCTCTACACTTTGAATCAGTTGCCAAATCCTCTAACCTCTACCTTCAGCACTCTTTTCATATCTATGCCTTTCAATTTATCCCACCACCACGTCAGTGCAGCCCCCTTGTTACCCTCTTCCCTGACCTTAATAAAATCTTTACTCCCATCTGTACTGTCACCTCTTGGCCTATATTCATGCTAATCCACTAGAGCAGGCTGCTATCTCTGCCAGAAATCCCTCCAGGGTTCTCCACTTAGTTTCTAACTTTCCAACCTTGATTTCTGTTGTACCCCACAGCTATTCCATATTCCAGGCTGGCAATCCTCTACCGCACCCCACACCTATCTCACCCCACTCCACATTTCAGCCACCTGGTCTCCTTGGAATTCCAGGATCTTTTGTATTTTCTACTTGTGGGCCTTCCCTCAGGCTCTCCTCCCTCTAGCTAGAGAGCACCTTTCCTCCTCTCTGCCCATTGAAATCCTACTGATTATTCCAGAAGCAGGTCCAGTGCCAATTGTTCAAAATGTTTTCTTCTTTTCCTATCAGCATCTACATCGCCACTTCTGCATTGTTTACAAGTTAACATGTCGTCGTGCACATGTCATTGTGTACTTACTTTTTCTGCCTACAAATATTAAGCCCCTATGACATGTACTAAGCACTTTACATGTGTTATTTAATTTAATCCTTAAATGCCCTGTGACATAGGTATTACTATTTCCATTTTATAGATCAGGAATCTGAGGCTGTCAGAAGTTCATTAACTTGCTCAAAGTAGTATCCTTACTAAGTGGCAGAGTCATCGCTCATTCAGATGATTTTATTACCATCAGTAGGCCAGGTTCCTAAACCCATGGACTTTTCGATATAGACTGGGAATCCCCTTTCGGGGCGGTGAGCACTGGAGCCTCAGGACAAGGCATAGACACTGAAGGCCTTTTCGGCTCCTATCTCATTTAACTGAGGTCCACTGCGCCACAGGAAGTGGTCCTTTGGCTCTCGGTCAGCACTTAGCCCGGGCGGCACAGGGCTGAAGAAATGATTCATGAAGACAAACACCATACAGGATGTTTAGTTCCCCCGGTGCCCTCTGATGACTCTAAAACTGAAAGGAATGCCAAGCCCAGGCATGAGGCTGGCAATCTACAAATCCCTGTGCTTGGCCACCTCAGGTTGGCCTCATGCTAAACCTCTCTGTTTCCTGATTAGATCCAGAGGGAAGCCTCGGACTTCAGAAACGAGGCCTGGAACAGCGATGTTGTCTCTAGGGTCGGCCTTGGCCTGATAGGACTCCCTGCCATTAACATCCAGTGTAAACTCACAAGAAATTCTTATGAAGATTAAGGACAGAGAAGGGCTAGTCTATTCTGAATTCGTTTTTCACCAATTAGGAAGCCCCGAACTTGTTGGGTCAGTTCATATAGCCAAATGCAGAATATTATAATAATGGGTTTGTTCTTTTCCTTATTGTTTTGGAGTCAAGGTTGTACAGCAGCCACTGTTTGCTCAAGGAAAGTGTAAACAGGATTTGCTGACGCCTGTGGCCAACGAGCGTGACTCCGAAGTCACTTTCACTCTGGTGTGGGGTGCGGATCTACTAGTAAAGAAGCTGAGCGGAAGGTTAGGTGACTCTAATTTGTGTCTTGTTATTTTCTCTTTCAATCCTCAAAGGGATACTTTTTGTGGCAGCTGTTATTAAACAGTCCATTCTGTGGATCCCAAAACTGAGCGGTAAGTAAAAGGCAGGGATATGGGAACCCTGGTGTGGTGAGTACCACAGCTTCCCACTTTCCTGAGCCCTAAGCTCGTGCTCCGCGGCAAGACCTTTGGCTTGGGCAAATGTTAGTCGATTTAAAAGGACTTTAGGCAAAATCTGTACACAAGCCAGAGTTCTCAAATACCAATATTCTGTCTTCCCTCCAAACCAAGATGATCTGAAGTGTTTATTTCTTAAATGTCTCACATTTTCCATGGTTGACAAAGATCTCAACAGAAAGTAGTAGTTGAACTGTAATTCTTACCTTCCACGCAGGAGACTCCCGTGTCGGATTCTCAGGCCAGTGGGCCGGCTTGAACTGGTTATCTCAGCTGGTTAAACTACAGGCCACCGAGACCAGGAAGCCACAGCCTCTGACAAAACCACCCTGTTCCCAGCCATCTTTAAAACGAGTCATAGAGTGGAAGTAGATGGCCCGGGGCAGGTTGTCACTGGGTCTGATAAAAGTTACCAAAGGTCACACAGAATGGGGTCACTTGTGTCATACTCATGAATGAAGTCAAGTATCTTTATTCACACAAATTATCTGCTTCCTCTCTCACTTATGCATCACCTGCTATGTTTAACATTCTAATGCTTAAAACACCTTCATAATATATTTCCATATGGGATGGGGCGGTTGCTGCTTATCATTTTAAAACTGACAACTGACAATGTATAAAAAATATTTCAACATCTCAAAACGTTGGCCAAGAATGGCATTTGAAATTGTGTTTACAGGGCTGGACTCTATGTATTAGGAAGCCTTTCACGTTTCACAGAGATAACAGAACAACTTTTATTTGGCCTTCTTCCCCATGCTTCTGTGAATATTTTGTTGCTGTCTCCGCCATATGGTTAAAAAAAGAAGTTACTCAGAGGACAACCAAATATTGTTATTTCAATACTATTCAAACCACTGAATTCTGTTACTCTTTAATACCTTTTCATGTTCCCCCCAAAAGAATGTTTGAAAGGCTTTTCTGGTTGGAAGACATTCACTACCTATCGTCCGAATCATATTGGCAACATTTTAGAAACACCTTGAAAACGTCTTAGGACATATGTCAGCAGAAGTCCAGAGAAGGAAAGCAGAAATTGGTGGAAAGTGAGATATTACAGAACTCCAAGTCTGGTCAAAGTCGGGCTGTGTACTGGCAGGTACACTAAACAAAGGGCACCGGGGGAGGTAAAGTTATAAAGAGGGTTACTTAGCAGCCAGCAAAGTAACTGGGTGTTTAATCCCAGGGGACAGAGAGGTGATGGATACTTCAGTCCCGCTCGCCCATCTCCCAACGTGAAACACCTTTTTCGAAGCCTTCTGATCCCCCTACGCCCCCTTCCCACTCTCTATTTTGCCCCTTTGTACGTGAGCTTCTGTTCGCAACCACTTTTAAGGTAATTTCACCCCAGCTGGAAAACAAACCATGTCCTGAGCCCAGGAGCCCAGATCCCTCTCGGCTCCTTGGAGCTGGGACCTCGCCCCCCGCACTCAGCACCCCCAGCCGCGAGGACGATCTACGTCGCGAGTCACCCAGTGCGCTGGCCTCTCCGTGACGCCGGTCTGCTCCTCTTCCCTCCCCGGATGCCTCATCCCCAGAGAAACCTAAGCTCCGTGGCCTCGGAGACTGTGCCGAGGGGCCCTTGGTCTCCGCTGAGATCCAAGATGTTTGGCCCAAAGTGGGGTCAGGTAGGGGAGGACGGTACCTCTTTGCAGGCGTGAAGCTCCGGCCCCGCTCCCTGGGTCACCTGGAAGGCGGTCCCCACGCAGAGCAGCAGCCGCAGAAGCCGGCGTGTGCGCCGCTCGGGTCCTCCGCTGGCCCCGGCGGCGGGACGGAGGCGGCGCCCAGGCTCAGCCATCGCGTCGTCCCGAGCGAGCGGCAGCAGCGGCTCAGGTGCGGCGGCGGCTCCTACCACGGGCAGGAGGCGGTGCACACGGGGAGGATGTAAGGGGCTGGGCTCGCCTCGGTCACCTCCCTGCGGCTGCTCCAGGGCCGCCCGTCCGTCCTCCGCCCTCCTTCCTCTTCTCCTCCCCGCACGTCGCCTTGGCAACCGCCTCCTCTTCCCTCCTAGTGGGTGGGGCAGGGACCACGCGCTCCTCGGCCGTTACCTGCCGGTCGCCATGGCAGCCGCCGCCCCTGCGCTCGGCGTGGGAGTGCGCGCGCCCGGGGCCTGCAACCGGCGCAACAGGCGGGCACGGGGCGCGCGCAGAGAACGCGGTAGCTGCGTCCTCCAAGCCATCGCCACGAAGTTCATGTTTTCCCGTGTCCTTTCGGGCCATGGGCCCTTTACGAGCATCTCTAATTTTGCAGACGTGGCTTTCGACAAACATTAAGCACCTCCTGTGTGTGAAGCGACAGAAAGAGGACTGAGACGCCATCTCTGCTCTAGAAGTGACATCCTCGAAGAGGGGCCCTGGTGGGTGTGACCTACTGCAGCAGCCGCGTCTGGAGAGCTGCCTTCCCCCCGCCAAATCCATCCGTGCCTTTACAACCAGCTGCAGGAAAAGCCCTCAGGCTCGTCTAGTTAAGCCGAATTAAGCAAGGGTAGTTGGCCTTAGCCTGCAAATTTCCGAGCATGACACGTGGGCTTTTCCGTCTCTTGACATCCCCGTTCTTCTCATTGCTTTGAAAGATCCTTTTGTTAAATGCGAAGGAGAAGAACACTTCTTGGTCATCTTTTAGGACTTATTTCCTCGACCGAAGTCTTTTGTAGAAGTCCTGGACGCCGAGAGGCCGGCATGTTTCCACTGTTTCAGGAGTGCAAATCCGGCGTTTCTTGGGAAGCTCAGCGGCTCTCTCCCTCTGTGCTCCCAGGAGCTTCCTCCCGGCCACCTCCCGCCTTGGACCGCCAGGTGGCACCCTTCTCGAAGGTAACTCACCTCAGTCCCAGAGGGTCGGGCAGTTGCCTGGCAACCGCTACTGGGCCTTCCTAACAATTGTGACCCGGGTCCTCCGCGTGCAAAATTGTGTGCGTCAGCGCGGGCCTTCCACCTCTCGTAAAAGCGTTTCGCTCGGCGTTTCACTATGCCTCCCATGGGAGACCCTTTCCAACCCCCTAAGTTGGATAACGCTGACTCTCACTTGGGAAAACTGCGGACTTCCAAGGTACTGTGATTTTTTGCGCAGATTCCCAGCAGGGTCGACTGCAGTTTTCTTTCTGTCGGCTTGACAGGCAGAGATGGTAACTTAAAGGACTCTGGTGAGGACGATCAGGTACCATAGAAGTCCGTCTCTGCCTCCCTCCATGCCCGCATATTCAGGTCGGCTAGCGTTTCAGGGCGCTTTTGAACAGAGGGAAGTAGAGCTCTTGTCCAGAGGAACAAGGGGCTCTGCCCAAAGCACTGACTGCTATAATGGAGCTTAAGCAGGCCCAGGCTCTACCAAGACACCCCTTGTCCTGTTGGACAGATGTTCTGTAAGGAGATACGAGACATGAAATGGGAACAATCTTCTGAAAGCCACCCGGCTGAACTTTGTACATCTGTCCTCACAACTTCTCCGCCATCTGATTAATGCTGAAATGTGTTGGGGTGTGTCAGGAATTTTGGGAATTTAGATGATCTTTTTCTGGTAGAAGTGTTTGGGATGTTTGAAGTGGTGCAAAATAAGGTGAATTAAATAGTAATTGTGGCTTAATAACAAAATCAAAGAGCTTCCTTTTGCTTATTCAACATTTATTATTTACTGCTTGCCAGGTACTCTGCTAAACGCTGAGGTATAATATACAGATAAATTAGATATAGCTCCTGCACTAAAGGAACTTCAGTAGAAAAGCTGGACTGACAATAGCAACAGCAAAAATACTTGCAAAATAGCACGAGTGCTGTGACAGGAGAACTGAAAGCTTAAAGGAAAGCTTCTCAAAGCAGACCAGTTTTGACATCCAAGTATTATCTGGGCTGGGTGAGAGAGAAGGTGGAATGTGAGTTCAGAAGAAGGAAACAGGAACTTGACATTCACAACAAAGGAAGCAGCAGGTGTACATACACAGAAAGGAGAGAATGGGTGGTTTTGGTCGGAATGGGGCCAAAGAGGCCAGAATGGCCGGAGCATCAGTGTGAGATGAAGCAGTGGAGAAAGTGGAGACCTTGATAGGCTGGGAGTGCTGTGTACACCATGCTAGTGAACTAGGATGTCATCCTGGAGGCGCTGGGGAAGCACATCAGGATTTTAAGCGCTAGAGGGATACCCTAGCTGGGTGTTTTAGAAAGCACAAATGGCAGTGAATTGGACAGGATGGGAGTAGAGCAAGACGTAAGAGCTAAGAGGAGTACTCTCCAGGGCAATAATGGGGTAAGGCAGTGAGGCTAGTAGTGGAGGTAAGGTGTAGATGTGGGAAGGGGAAAAAAGGCAGAACTGAAGGGGCTTTTTGGCTGGCTGACTGCATGTGGGCCCAAGAGAGGGACAGGTCTGTATAACTCTTAAGTTTCTGAAGGCTCAACTGACACCACCTACTAAGGCATCTGGAGGAAGCAGGGCTGGGGAGAAAGATGATATAGACTATGGTACCTGTGGGACATTTCAGTGGCGATGAATAGCAAGCAAACTGGTTGGGAGTTCTGAGCTGAAGATGTATATCTGGAATACACAGGATCCATATGGTTGCTAAGGCTACAGGAGGGCATGAGCTCATCCAGCAAATGAAAGAAAAGCAGGAAAGAATCCCCTGGAGAATACCACAGGCCAAGGGGGAGAGACAGCAGGGCTGAGAAGGGAGCTGAGAACTAGTAGCTAGAGGCAGGAGGAAAGCCAGGAGGAGCCGGACCTGCCGAAGGTGGAGAGAACATTCGGGGGAATCAGGATCAGGGTGCCAGGAGCTGCAGAAGTCAAATAAGACCAGGTCTGGAAAGGATCCACCTGACCTGGCCGCAAAGATCATTGGTCGCCAGCAAGGGCAGTTTCAGCGAGTGCTTGAGCCGGATGCCCGACTGCAGTGGGTTGAAGAGGGGACGGCAATGGGGAAGAGGTGGAAATAGCTAATCCTGACTCTTCTTTTTTTCACGGAAGCATCGTTTCTATACAATCTTACAACACAGTGGTTCAACAATTACCTACATTATTAAATCTTCACGCCTAGTAGTGCAGTTACTGTCCACATAGAAAGATGTTACAGAATCATTGACTATATTCTTTATGCTGTACTACCATCCCTGTGACCAACTGATATTATGATTGAGAAATTTCGTGCCTCTTTATCCTCCTCACACTCCCCATCCACTCACCCCAACCCCTCCCCCATGGTACCCACTAGTTCCTTCTCTGTGTCTATCAGTCTGCTGCTGTTCTTGTAATTGTTTTGCTTTGTTTTTATATTCCACAAATAAGTGAAATCATATGGTACTTGTCTTTCTTTGCCTGGCTTATTTCACTGAGCATAATACCATCTAGGTCCATCCATGTTGTTCCAAATGGCAGGATTTTTTTTTTCTTACAGATGAATAAAATGGACTTTTTCTTCGACCTTCCTGCAGGCACAATGACCCTTCCCTGCTTGCCAGAATTCTTGCTTCTGCTTAGATACCGCACTCTCCTGATTTTCCTGTCTGATTGCCTCATAGTGTCCCCCACCCCCAACTCCCAGGTCATGGTATCACGCGATCATGAGCTACTTCCTGCCTTTCGGCCACACTCCTATCTGCAGGCTTCAGCTACCACGACCCCCGGATCTCTATTACTTGTCCTGAGCTCTCCTCAAGCAAGTTGCACACTTCCAATTTTCTACCTGTTAATTTCATTGGGATGTCTTATATTTTCTTCAAACTCAGGACATCTAAATCTGAGCTCACCATTATGCCTATCTTCTCCCCATCCTTTTCCCCCAGCCCCACCGGTCCCTTTCCCTGTATTCCCGGCCCATTTCTGTCAGTTCTGAAATAAAAAACGTAGGAGGACCAAAAGCCTGGGAGTCTCGGCCCTTATCATCCACTTCTCATGTGTCCCTCTGAGATTCAATTAAAATAGGATGGAATAAGGGGAGGGAGTCACCGAAGCCACCGCAGCAGCAAGGCCTCCTGTAACCAGGTCCTGGGTGTGGCTTCTCTTTTGCAGAAACTGCCATGTAAGAACCCAACTCACCTTGCTCAACGACAGGAACCCTGGAATCGGCTCAGCTCAACTCCCACGATGACCTCCATGAGGCGGGATGTTTATTTTTTTGATCCTGAGGTACCTCGCACTAAAATGCTCCTTCTCTTTACATTCACTTAGGACTCAATATCATTTTTGAAAGCTAGTCTGTCCCTGACTGCTTCGGCATCTTTATTTTGTCCCAATCCAAATTCTACTAACTACCAACCTATCTGACCTCTGGGAAGTCAGGCGGTTGGGTTTGCTCCAGTTGGTTATCTGGAGCATATCATTTTCTCACCGGACTTAGCATTTTTCTGACTGTAACCATGAATGAGGTGAGGCCCATTGAGCCTAAGCGAAGGACGTAAAGTAATTCCCACCTCCAGGGAGTGCCCACCATTCCTTAGACCTGACCGTAAGAGACACAATTCTATATTGACAAGAGTTAAGTCATCACGTACAACAAATTGGTATGTAAGGAGTTGGCGGATCTCAAACTCAAAAGGGGTTCAGTCCGCTCTTGGGGAAGAGTAGAGCCCAGCGGAATCTGACTAGAGCTGGGGACGGAGGTAGCAGGGTAACCCGGGATGGGCTGACTTCCTCTGTAGATACCAAAGGATGACCTGGACTTCCGCTTAGCAGCCTTGTACAACCACCACACGGAGACATTCAAGAACAAAAGTGAGATACTGATACACCAGGACACCACCCAGGATACCCATGGGTAAGTGGTGGATGTGGAGTCTCTCCACCCTAAGGACAATGCTATCCAATCACGTAGTGTCACCTGGGAAATAACAAAGGAAATAGGTACTTATTTGTATGCAATTTCCATTTTATATTTTTATGTGTAATGTAATTTCTGTATTTTTATTACCAAGATTGTGCTCATCTGTATAAACAAAATCAGTTCCACAGAGGGTAAAAATGGCCTCTGGCTGCTTTATTTTGAGGTTGTATGCAACTACACCTCCTCACTTTTCGCCTCCTGATTTCACTCTCTCCTGTTCCTCCCCACCCTATCTTCTAGAATCAACAAGATTCAATTCCCTGCAGAATTGTTACCCCCTCCTCCACCACCGCCTATCACTTCCCGAGCCAACATCAGACAGTGGATCAACCCTAAGAAGGAATCTATCCACAGCATCCAGGGATCCATAGGTAAGGGTTAGAAGAATGAGTGGGCAAATGAGTGCTACGGGAGTTCTTAAGGGACCCAGAAGTCAGGGAGTTGAGGTGACTGGGCATAGGGAACTTTAGGGAATGCTGAGGCTCTTGGAACAGCAGTGATTAAGTTGGCACACATCACACTAATGCCAGGGGACATGCTGACTGTAGAACTAAGAAATGAATCCAACTAACTTTCGGAGCCTCTAAGTCAGCCTTTGGTCGGTCTAAGGGGAAAAATTTCCAGCAAAGGGCAAGCTAGGAGTGGAATACCTATAGCCTTCTCCCATCAGTCCTGCGTATCAGTTTCCCCAATGTTACAAGAATCTTCTTATAGTAGCCACAAATGGATGGGTGATTACAGGTTCCCAGAAAAGGCCAAGAATCTGAAATTCACAGCCGACTCCCTCCTTTCTCCGCAGTGTCCCCTCACACTGGAGCCACCAATGGGGGCTATTCCCGAAAAAACGACGGTGGCTTCTTCTCCACCTAATGTTGACATTAGGCCCCTGGACTAATTAATCATAATGGAACATGCTGTCACCCACCTCCATTAAATAGATTTGTGAAAGATGAAGTCTTAAGTGTCTGTTACCCATGGACTGAGTTGGCACTTGACTACTCTTAAAATATGGGAGGAAAGTTTCCCTACTTACAGAAACTAGTCCTCTTTGGCATTATTTTCAACTTTCAAGTTATCTTGCTGCAAAGGATTTAGGACAGAACAGCACTATTTTTGGCAGGAGACATATTTTGTAAACTACAGTCATTCTAACCATACAGACAGAGCCATTCAACATTTCTTGTGTTGGGCACCAAGTGTTGGTGAAACAAGAATATATATAGCCCATTATCTTAAAAAGCTCACATCGTGATTTTAGTAGCTCTACGTAGCATTAATATTTATTCTGAGGCCACAGTGAACAGATTTCAGGCCTGGATCTGGTCACTTGCTAGGGCTCTGTCATCCCGATCTTGGCTCCTTCCTGTTGCTCATTCTCTAACTCTGCTATTGTCTCCTTGCCTGGGAGTCAACTTCCCTTTTCTCTGTGTCATTTTGTGCTGTGAAATATAGTCCCTGACTGTTATAAACATGGCTCAACAGTCTGGTGCTGGGGTTTGAAGGTACCTAAAACTGGACATATGCATGTAGTTTTAAAAATTATTAAGTTATTCATAGGAACCTGGTGTTAGATTGGGCAAGAAATGGAGACCTACTACTTATTATACAGTAAATTCCCATTTCTAAGCTTAGCATATGCATTGTTGAATAATTCAGATATGAAAAGGCTTTTTCCTGGTACTTAGGTGCAGTGTTCTTAAATACCACCAAACTGTCACAGCCCCTCTTCCATAGCGACACTCCAATCTCTTAAGATGGTTCCTGCTGCCAAGTGGCAATATGAAGTTTCAGTTCACGTTATTTAAAATGGCTGAATGTGGCAAGAAAGGTGACTCTGGATAATCACCTTATCTGGTTAATCTGACACTTAACATAAAAAAATTATTGCTGTAATCCATGCATACAGGCTTTGAAAAGTACACATTCCCTCTCTGGTAATTGTAATTCAGTAAATCTGGGGCTGGTCCCTGGAATCTCAATTCTTGTTAGCTCTCCAAGTGCTTATGGATATATACACATATACAGACATGCAAATAGACCTCTAATTCAGTGGCGGACTGTACAGTGCCTTTAGGCCAGGGGGGCACCAGTGTTAGTAGATACCATACTAAAATTCATGACAAGGCTTCCATCCGCTTCCAGCTCCCGCGGGAGGGGCGACAGCTCATTCACCCTCCGCCTTCGTGCCCTGGGCGGCGGTACCCTGGGGCCGGGCTCAGATCAGAATCGCCTCGATAATCAGTGGCACAGGACAACCCCGGCCTCGTCTATCTGATCAATTCATCACTTCTGAGCGCCGGGCCCCATCGGACCGGTTCCGGGACCTCCGGGACCGCGGCGTTGCCGCCGCCCAAGGGGCCTTGCTGCACAGCGCCCGAAGAAGAGGCTTCGCAGAAGGAGACCTTTTCATTTCGGGTCTGCCCGGCGGGGCTGGGGTCACAACCCGATCAAATAAGATCAAGGTGTAGGCGGGGGAAGGGCACAGGGGTGAGCACATGCACTCGCCTTGCACGCCCCACGCACGCACTCACTCCCACGTCCACTCACACACTCAGCCTGCACGCACCCACCACACTTTAACTAACACTACCCTACCCCAGGCCACTCTCCCTCCGCTAGAGGCGGAAGTCCGCTCCCTCTTTTAAACCCCTCCGGCTCCACCTCTGCCTCTGAGGATTCTGGGGGGAACCATCGAGCACAGGCCCTCAGCGAGCACGCGCTTTGCTGCCCTCGCGTGGCTCGGAGGGGAACCTAGGTCCCGTAGAATCGTGGCTGTCTTCTGAGCTTTGCGCGCCTGCATATTTATATTCACAACTATAGTTTTATTTGATCTTTGATTCAAATTCTGGATACAGGATGATTCAATCTCAGGAGACTTACAGGAGAATGACTCCTTTCCTATGAAGAAGGCAAATCCTGTTCATTATCAGCATCATTTTCCCCAGAAGCTCCTTCTCCCATTGGAGTGGGCAAACTTTTTACCAAAGGGAAAGGTGAGAGATTTTAGCCCAAGGAATAGGTAGTCAGGATATCTGAAATTAGTAAAAGTAGGAAGGCACATCCCCGTCCTCACTTATGGAGCCCTCTTGCTACCCATAACTTGGTGCTGTGGCAGTCACATTGCTAAACCTTCATTTATTTTCATACCCATGAATACATATCTGATTTTCCAACTTCAGAATTAGAGAGAAAAAAGTATTGTGATTATATGAGAATAAGTTCCTTACACATCCAAGAGGACAACTTTAACATCTCTGTTCCTTCTTTTTCAATGATAATAGGTATGTGGTAGGGGAGTTAAATCGGAAGAATTTTGTGAAGTTGTAATTTGGGCTTGCATCAGACCCACTGTGCACCTGGAATAGGCAAATGGGGGAAAGTACCCACTGTATGTACCAGAATCTCATTAGCTCAAGATTTTCTAGGTATGTGGCTGGTTAATGTGATAACCTCATCTGAATGAAGAAGTTTATGGCTGGTGATGGCAGATGACACTTGTACTTTAATAGCATTAGTAGGTAAAATGTATTGGAGAGCTGTTACCTTCTCTAACACACCTCAAAATTAGTTATATATGAATCAAAAGAAATGATGGTATTTTCTACTATAAACTAAAAAGATATACTATGGGCAGAACCCAGAGGTAATGTTGAACAAAGTTCAATAAATTCAGCATGTGACAAATAAAATGGGCAAAGACAGTAGTAGGGAAAGGAATTTTATTTTCAAGGATTTGTGCAGACAATGGTGAATAAAAAATTGTATTTCAACTATAAAAAGCTGACTCCATTCCACCCTGGCATACAGGATTTATGGTGATGCCAGTTTGAATCTGAGACAATATTGTTATCCCCATTCTTCCATCCCTAAAAGACTCCCTTAAAGGAAAAACTTCCTGCAATTTTTCAGTCAAAAATATATGACACATCAACCAAAGTAATGAGTTAGACAGGTTTCTGCTTATCTGCTTACATAAAGTCAAGAAATGAAATAAGCTGTGTATTTGTTTCTTCCTATCAATTACCTTTATACTGTGCACTTTTTGGTACATTCTGGTATGAAAACATCTCAAAATATAACAATTCAAGAGTTTAGGTCAAGATGACCTACCCAGGAGGCTGTAAAAATTGGTGTGAACTAGAACTGTGAAATGGAACTAGTTTAAAATATGAAGCAGCTCTAAGCACCAAGCTTAGAGGCATTAGCCCTATTAGAAAAAAAAAGTCATTAAAGCTACAAAACAAGTGCAAAACATGCTGAACCTGTATTTCCAGGGAGTAACATTCCCATTGGCCAACAGGTCCCAAACTCACACCCACAAGGTGTAACTCTTCTTTCCCGTTCTAGATTTCCTTTCTCTCCTGTGAAAGACCCTCAAAAATAACAATGAAAAACAAATGAGTCATTAAAATTTACCCTATGGGCCAATTCCTGAAGAGGTAACAGCCACAACTGAGATGATTAGACATGTAGTGTTTACCTGATGACTCTCTATAATTCTAGAAACCCTCAAAGCACTAAACTGCCTATTTCAGAACCTAAACTTCCTAGCAGCTTTAGATTTTTTTTTTTTGGAGTAAGACAAAAGCAATTTACCGCCACACGGAGGTCAACCACAGCTAACTTGTCCACTGTTAAGTCATACTTTAATGGACAATTCAACTGGTATATCTATGTCTATGCTTGCTTTTTACAGTAATTCCATTTTAGACCAACTCTTATGTTTTAAAAGAGAAGTTCAAGGCTTCATAAATACAATAGTTGATCCTTCTGCAGATATAAAGAAGAAGAAATGGAGAAGTCTTCCCTTCAAATATTGAGTCATCTAAAATGATTTGCTCAGGACTTACCAAACTCCGTGGAAAAGCCCATTGATCTCAACTGCAAACCTCTGTTTTCCTTTCTTTAGAAAACACCTTCATTTTATTCATGGATTCTATCAACTGCCCAAACATGCCTGTGAATACCAGCTACTTCTCCCACTTGTTCGAATTTCTTGTGTTTTTATAATACATAGAGCTTCCAAGAGACAGCTAAAGAGTACTGCAAAATGAAGAAAATTAAGAGTTGGCCAAGAAAAACAATCAGCTAAAAACTGCCATAACAACCCAGATTTAAACAAAGAGTAACTTTGTATCTTGGATAACAAGGCAAAATTTCCATCTAACATCACAATAAATTCTTATACTAGATGGCCTTACTAGTATATAAATTAACATACTAAGTTTATTTCTTCTACCCTAACTGCAAATATATTAAACAATTATTTCTTCAATACTTCCTCTTTCCCCTAATGATGGCATTTAAAACTGAGTAACATTACTTCTTACTCAGTAATTTAGAAAATACAAAAAAGGCTTTAGGAAAATAGCAACAGTGGATTCATTTTCCATATACCATTTGATGGGGTGAATCTCCTTTTGGGGATACTGGTGAACAAAACATTTTTTTCTTGTCTAAATTACTGTGCTTTCTGGTCTCATCACAGACAGATAACTCCCAAGTCTTACATCGGCACAGATTCTCTTGTCAAAACTCTCAAGTTACCAGTGCACAGCATAGCTATTTCATCTGTTTTCTTTGCAATGAGGACCATGCCTCTCTCTTATGTTCCCAAATGGATGTATGAAAGATAAATCTCCAAAGCCAAAATATTTCTTGGCATTGTATAATCCTGTTTCCCACCCAACTCCCCACTCCCCCTCAATATGCCAAATCCAAATCAAACAGAAAAAAAAAGTCAAGTCTTGAAAATCATCTCTCCTTCCAAGAGGTTTGAACATAGCCTATGTCTTTCCCTAATGAGCCTCAGTTTTGAAAAGATCCTGATGAGGGGCTGAAGAACAGAACAGGTGACAGGCTTTTTCAGCAGGAGGTATGTAATCTTATCACTGAGGAGTGTAATTTCTCTGGACATTATACGCTCTCTGCTGAGGACTAATTTTCACACAGACCAAAGGAAGTTGGCTCTGGAGTCCTCTGAAGCATAAATAATGTTTGTACTGTGAGTAATTTCCCCACATATGGTAGGGGCAGATGCTGTGGTGTCATCCTGGGGACGTGGATGACTTTAGCTGAATTCTCCTATGCTGGGCCCAGGCCCCTGACAGGCTCTTCACCCTCGTCCCCTGGGCTGGCAGTTGATGAGATGGATGCTTTGAAATTCATTTTATAAACAGGACGTAAAAGGCCATTACAACGCAGGCGATTGCCACAGCAGCATGTAGCCTGGTTCCAATCACAGCAGCTAGCAGGCAAAAGTAAAAAGAGAAAAGACATCACACTCTGCCCTTCACATAAGTCCTCATTTTCAAGGTGATATTTTGAACTCACTAGTCACAACGAAGGGACCTATCAAGGGTCTCAAGAGCCCAGGTGGGAATGTACTTAAATACTACTTAGCCTCTAGGTTTCAAGTGAATATGCTGCCTGTTTATATTTTGCCCAATTTTGAAAAAAGACTTAGATGGGTAGGATTCCAGATGAAGGTGCCCAAAATAAAAAGTTAAGAAGCATCTCAGTTAATGAAATCAAAACTTAAAAGAGACTCCAATATATTCTTTCCACAGTTTCAGGAAAACTTTTCACTGGGAAAAACATTCCTCTCAACAATTCCAATCCAGTCTAATATTGTTTATATACTTTTTTCCCATGGAAAATACCCTGATATTAAAGTAAACAAATCTGTAAAAGTGGAACTAAAATCGATCTCAGCCTATTCCACCTCTGACTTTGGAGCACCTAAATGTCCAAAGATGGCAATCTCCTCTCCCTGTCTGGATATGCTCTTACCTTTGTAAAACACACCCCAAACTCCCTTCTTCTCTGATAGCAGCCAGGTTTTGAGACGAGGTACTTTCCTGAAGTAGGCACAGGTGCAGACAAAGAGCAAACCAAACACCAGAATCCCATCCAAGGAGTACACTGTTACAGAAAGAAAAGAAAACCTTTGGCGTTAATCTAGCCTGGGACAGGTGATCCCACTTGAGAATTCCAAGGTGAACAGAGTGTGATACAGTATTAAGATAACCTTAACTGTCCTGTTGTCAACCCTTGGCAAGAGGGAGCCATGGTCCTGAAACTAACAAGGTTACCTTCTTGTTCCCCCAAATTGCTTGTAGACATTCCCCCTTACAATTTTACTGAGCCCTTCCCTCCCCTTTCAAACACTACAAATCCTTAGGACAGGTGCGTTAGTTTATGTGGGTTTAGCCTCTCAGGAATGGCCAATGTTGGCAACAGGTTGAGAGAGGCCTAGGAATCTTTGGCGTCTGAGCAGAGATTTTTATTATAAATCACTCATGATAAAGGAGAGCTAGATATTCAGCCAAATCTCTGAGATCTACATCTGTTGGTGAAGAGTATGTTCAGGCAAGAAGTAAAGCTTTATGGAAATTGCAAGAGTTAGAATCCATACGACTACAACTTTCCTATGTTTATCTTACACTTCATGCATGATACCTCACAAACCAAATTTCTGCCAGAATAACAACAGCTTCTTGAGGGGAAAAAAATTATCTGAGGTTTCAATATAGCCCAACAGTTGTGGGTACAAAGCTTTGAACAATCAGGTCTATTTCTTACATACATAAACCGAGCTCTTTCTTGTACAGGTAAGTACAATGAATCACTTAACAGCAACAAAAAAAAGCAGACCACAAAAGGAGGGAGGGTGACTAAAATTTATCCAGTAATTATTGTCAGACTGCTTTTTATTTCCTGGTTCCGATCTTTTCTTTCTTTGGATAATGTCCCTTCTGGTACTGTGCCTAATAACCTAGACCTCTGATGGCCCAGGAAACTCCAAAAGTATATTCTGCATGATCAGCATCTGCCTGTTCTGGGCCACTCTGTCACCCTCTCCCTGCCTCTAGTAAAACTATCTCACAGCTAGGTGTCACATAAAGGATCCAGTAAATTAATAATATAGACACTAAGTTTTTATGATGAACCATCCCTTTATGTGAGTCTTTTTCTCCCATAAGTTTTTGCAGACAATGCCAAAATTTACAAGGAGGTGAAATTTGAGTCTTCAGTGCCGTGTTTATGGAGAAGGTGTTTTTGAGAAATGCTTTCCTGTACCCCTGAAATCGTACTAAGAGGTCTTCTCTTTTTCTTTTTTCTTTCCTGTAAGGCTGACTCTAAAGACCATTAAAAAAAAAAAGCCCTGTTTCCTGCCCTTCCCTGGAATTCGGAATTCATGTCTATGAAGTGTGTGAAGAGGCCTGGAAAATTAGGTCAGATAAATAGGTGGGCAACTGCCACATTACTTAAAAGAGGCAGCGTCTAAATCCAACCCTTGCGACACTAGCCAGGGTCTCCAGAAGGGATCACCCAGACAGGACTTTAGAGTCAAATAAGAAAGCTTCCTGGCATTTTCTCAAAACAAGGAGAACTTTTTTAAGGGTCTACATCCACCTACAAAAAGTGTGGAGCTTGAGATCCCCTCATTTCTTGGTCCTCCCCATGGGCCTACTGTCCGAAAGTATGAGAACATACATAGCAGGTGGGAGGAGGATCCTTTCCTTCCCGCGGTGCTAATGCAGTAACAGTTCAACGGGAACTGGCCTCCCCAGGAGCTTTGTACGAACTCCTAGTTAGAAGAGAAGGGCAGGCACAGGGTAAGGGCCGAGGCCACGGGGTGTGGGCACGAGGGGCGCTGGGGGTTCTGGATGGGCACGGGGTGGGGCAGCTCTCAGATGGGTGTAGAGGACAGGAGTTGGGGTACCGGAGGCCAAGGGGGCCTGGCCTGGGAGGGGGCGGGGAGAACGGCCACGTCAGTCCCGGCCCCGCCCGCCTCGTATCCCCTAGTCCTTCGTTCCCATCCTCTACTCTGGGCTTTGGCTCTCACCGTTCGTCATGACGGCTGGGCCCAGGCCCTGGCTACGGGGTCCGAAGTCAGCGGTGGTAGGCGCGAAGGCCGGGAAACCCAGCTCCGGCTTGACACTTCCCGATTCGGGCCGTGGCGACGGGCGGGAGCCGTGCTACGCAAGCGCAAGGACAGGGAGGAGAGGGCCGAACGCAATCAGGAGTGGCTAGCAGATTGCCGAGCTAGAGAACTTGCGTGTCGGGGGTGCTTGCGTGCTGACGTCTAGGTAAGGAGAGCCCAGTCCGGGAGGCTTCCGGCGGGGCCATAGTAACCGTTTTCCAATGAGGCGCGGCTGCTGCGTTAGGGCTGGCCTAGGGGCGTGGCCAGGCCTGTTCGCTTCGGTGTGTTTGAAAAGATAGAGACTTGAAGCTTTGCCCTTTATTTTGCGCTGTGGCCGCTGCTTTGTGTGTGTGTCTGTAAGCAGCAGCTCACCTGCCACGGACAGGTCTCCGTCCAGGCTTCCATTTTAGAGAACGTTGGCACCAGGCGTCAAGAAGCAGCCCCTGAAGGACTCCAGGACTGCCCTTGCTGAGCGCCTTTTTTTCCCATAAACTAGAACCCCCCCTCCCCCAGTTTTATTGAACAATAATTGACATACATCACTTCTTTCTTACTCCTTATTGGGAATCTGGATAGTTAAGCTGCGTCTGAACTTTCGAAATGAAATAAGGCACATAAAATAAGAACAAGTCGTATATTTCAGATCCGAAAGCACCACGGTGTCGGGAAAACATTCGGATAATTGCCTGTTTGTTTGTGTGGACTTTTCTTTAAATTTTCGGGAGAGTCTCGATTATCTACTGTATTTATTAGTTAATACTGGGGTCATTCGGCCACCTAAACCAGGTATCGGCGATATCCGGACCGCGCTTCTCAAAACACTTTCACTAGCTGACGAAAGATATTGTCACTTTAAAGGTGGGGGTGGAGTGGAGGAGACAAAAACACAGGTTCCATTTTGTAAATTGAAATCCTTAACTGCACACAGCTCCATCTGCCTTATCAGAGTCCGGGCGAAGTGCGACTCTGAGTCCTTAGAGGCTGAAACTGTGAAGTCACCTACCAGTCTGCAGTGGTTATCAAGGTACCGAAGGGACTCTCTGCTCCTCTTGCTGCAGTGCCATCTGCTGGCTGCGGCCTATTTTGTTCTGCAGAAGAAAAGATACCAAAATACCAAGCCTTTTTTTAGGAGCTGGAGTGGAGCGGCAAGCCAAAAAAGTCTGAGGCAGCACAAGCTCCTTGTGAAAATACACGTAAGTGCAGAAACAAAAAGCAAATGGAAGATACATGAGACAAAACCTAAGACAAGGCCAGATATATGCGTGCACAGAGGCACACAGACACATCTCCCTGTCCCAGAGATGCTCAGGGTCATTCAAAAACAAATCAGAACAAAACCCTCTAATTGTCTTAGCCCTTAAACCTTTCATCAACCGTTAACTAAAACAGCATCAGCTCTGGTATCATCACTAGTGACTGCCCCTGCATCAAGGCTGGATAAAGGCCTGAACCATTCTAACCAGGTCCTAAACAAATTCATGTTCACTGATTTATACCGACTCGTGAAGCTCATCTTCATCTGAAAAAATTCCTCTCTTTCTCAGATATTATGGAACTGTGCTATCCTCACTGCACCTTACCTAGGTTCTCCTTACCTACATTCTCTTTGCCTAGGCTCTTCTTCGACCTAAATATAGATGTTCCTAAGATACCCACACCCTGTTTTTTTTTATTGTTAACTCTCCGTTGGTGACCTCTTCTGATCCATGGTTTCAAGTATGCAGAGTTCTTAGTTGATGTCCTTCCCAAGCTCGAGTCCTATATTTCTGAGAGATGTTCTTCTGACAGCTGAAATGTTTAAAGCCAAACTCATTCCCCTCTGACTTCCCAGTTTCTACGATTAATATTCCTTTTTCCTTATCGCTAAATTTATAATTTGTAAATTATCTTTCAATTAATTATTTTTTCCATGATGTCATTTCAAATTGCCCCCTTTTACTCTTACAGCCATCACCTTAGGGATTCTACCATTTTGATCTTCTTTCAGCATCAAGTATGTCCTCACAACACTGAACACATATTTGAATAACATTTTGACATTTTCAAAGCAAACACACCTTGTCATATGGTCTTATTTAATCCCCACAAACTACCTTATTTCTCCTGTTTTAGAGGTAAACTGAGGTTTAATTTTAAGGACTGCCTCATATCACACTCAAAACAGTAATTCTGGTGTTCCAAACTCAGGACTAAAAAATTTTGCTCCAAATCACAACTGCTGTGTTCCGTACAGCACCCACTGCCTGCTGAGTATTCGTGTAATTCCGTACCCTGCCTTGCAAGGCCTTCTAGCAGCACTTTCCACTGTTGCCCAATGTGGACTGTAAACTTCAGCTGTGAAAAGGTTATTCCATGTTCTTCAAATGTACTCCTTGCCTTCACATTTTTGCTCATGCCTTCGACTCTTTTGGCAATAACTGTCTCCTCATTTCATGCTAGATGAAAATCACCCCAATTGTCACTTTCTGAAAGATTAAGTTTTTCCTTCTCTGTTACTTTTAGAGTTTAAGAATAATAATCAAAGTTGAAGAGCTGAGAAGAGTGATTAGTTAGCAAATTACGATTTCAAAGGACAGTGTAGACCACAGTGTCTTACTGATGAAGCAGTAAATTTTTTACTCTGCTCAGAATTTGCCCTTTTCTATTTCTTTTTCCATGTGTCTTTCTTCCATTTCCTACTCTTTCTCACTCATATTTATTTCTTTTCTTCTTTCTTCCCCCACCGTATTTTTTTCTTTTCCAAGTTCTGTAAAGCATTTTTCCTTTTTATTGAATAAAGTGACTCTCACTACACTTTTATTTCAAAATGAGTTATGCCAAGAATTTCATATTTTTAAAAGTTATATCCTGTTTCCTCTCTTTAAAACTGGGTTATGATGATTGCTCCTTTTTAGGGTCGTTGAAAGATTAAATGAATTACTATGTACAACAATACCTGGCTTGATGAATGTCAGCTACGACTGTGGGTGTTGCTGTACAGCTGTTTAAAAAATATATTCACTAGCGTCCACTGTGTGCTGGGCACTTTGATAGATTTTGCAGGAATAGTGGCAAAAATGAGTCCCTACTGTCAGGGAACAAACTATAATGGGGAAGAGATGAATTAGTATATTTTAATAGAGAACAGCTATTGTGTATGTAAAGACATTGTCTTCGATCTTCACAACTTTTACAGAATTTCTTTTACATGAGAAATCTGAGACTCAAAGAAGGTACGTGGGTGAGATCACATAGCTAGTTAGGATCCAAGCTCAGGTCGGCCTGACTTCAAAGCTCCCTTCCCCTTGTATGACGCTGCCTCAGGTTAGGGTGTTTTCCACTGATACTTATCTTGGATGGGTCCGATCCAAGCATTAGTGTTTCCATCACCCTGGGAAGACCCTTGTCTCACACCAGCCCAAAGCCTGGGTCACTGCAGGGAATAAATGGAGCGCCACTGACTGGGAGCTCAATTCAGACATTTCAGCCTCCACTGGAGGACAGGCAGTTGTGCCAAACGCCTGTCAGTCAAGAACAGTGGCCTGTTTGTTAGGGTTGTTGTGATCACTGTGGAGAACACTAATCAGTCATGGGGACCGTGACTATGGCATTCTGGTTTAACCAAAGAGTAAGTTCAGTCCCAAAGGCACAGCCTGCAGCAATAGCTTCATTTGAATTACAACATATTTGAAAAGGGATGTCAAACAGGCATTAACTTATGCTACAAATATTTGTTTCAGGACTTCTAAGTATAAGGAATGTGCTAGCGTTAGGGAGCTCAAAGATAAATGAGAAACAGACTCTGTTTTTAATAAGTATAAGATTTAGTAGACAAGATAAACTGTGTGTTTAAATAAACAGAACACATAGAGAGTTAAAGTGTTGAAGGAAAATGAAAGCTCGGTGCTGTGGGAGTGTAAAGGGGAAAGTGCTTTCAGCTGGAGAGTTCAGGGAAGGCTTTGTGAAGGAGCAGGCATTTTAGGTGGGCCTGAGAGGCATGTAGCATTTCAATAGAAAAGAAAGGTATTCTTGTGGGAAAGAGTAGTGATCAAAGGCATGGAGATGAGAAAGTACAAGATAAGTTTATATAAGATAAGCACACTCTTCCCTTCCCCCTTCACCGACTAGCTCCATTCATCTCTCATGTCTCTGCTCAAACCTCACTTGCTCAAAAGAGGCATCTCCGACCTTCTTGGGTCACTTTCCACCAACATAAGCTACCAGAGCTTGCAATAGCTATTTAATTCATGTCCCCAGTACCTTGTAAGGTTCATGAGCCCAGAACTGTTTTTGCATTGTTTGTCATTTTACCACAGTCCCATAGTATGTGCTGAACATTTTACAGGTGTTTGATAAATTTTTGCTGCATGAATAATTTAACGTGAAACTGGAATGTAGAGTTCATAAAGGAGAACAGAAGATAATACTGAAAGGTAGGTTCTTGAAAAATAGTTGACACATATGGAATGTTTGCTACATGCCAGGTACTACCCAAAGCTCCTTATAGGTATTAATACATTCAAGCCTCAAAAGAACCTTAAAAGGTTTGAAACTATTACTCCCATCTCACAGATGAGGAAATGGATGTACTGAGAGGTCAAGTATGCTGTGTCAAAGTCACATAGCTGGTAAGCAGTACAGCTGGGATTTCAGACGCAACTCATCTGACGTCAGAGTCTGCACGTTTAACCAAAGAATAAGGGCATTCTTTGGTAAACAAGCAGATGGTTGAGACTGCATACGATTCTTGTGGAAGTTCTGAAAGCCACTTTTAAATGCTACAGTGAGCAGCATTGCAGAGGCCTGGACCCTGGGCTAGAGGGGTGGTGGTGGGTGGAAGGTGGGGGCAGAGTGAGGGTGGCACTGCATAACTTCTGCCTGGATTTGGGGGCTGATTGTTAATACCCGGCCTGCTCTCTCCCATCCCATCGCTCACACATGCCTCAAGCCCACCACCCAGCCTCCTGCCTTCTTCATTTCTGATTGTCCCGTTCCTGCAGATCTTTCCAAATTACTCCCCACAACTCAGCTCTACTCCCTTCCACCAGACACTCCTATCTGCCTCTCTGCTGACTCCATTCTCATGCGAACAGATCTCTGTTGTTAACAACCTTTTCTTTAAAAGCTCATTCCACTTTTTTTTTTTTTTTTTTTGCTATAATGAAAACCTGGCTTTTCCTAGCAGTTAGCAAAGTGTCTGGCCCAAATTCACAGCCTGTTCATTCATTCATCATTTATTCAAAGTCCACTTTCCTTGCTCCTATTTCCCTCTAAGTCTGCTTTCCTCTCTGTTTTTCTACCTTCACTTATAACTATACACTCCTTCCTTAATCTCTTATAATCCGGCTCCTTCTTCACTATTGACCTCAAACTATTTTGTCCAGATTATTCTACCAACTCCTAATTGTCAAATCCAAGGCTTTTTCTTAAATCTCTTAATCTCTGGGGTACTGAGCACTCCTGACACTTGCTTCTTTTTTAGTTTTTTTTCCTTTTAGCTTCCAAAATAAGTTCTCCTCCTCTTTCTTATCTTTTCCTAATGCAAAAAAGTGATTTAAGAAATTTAAGCAAAGGCCTTGGATTTTAACACTTTACGAATTAGTCAGTCTCCTTTCAGAGAACTGCAAAATGGGTTTTTTCTTCTTTCAGAGAACTGCAAAAAGGCAGAAAGCTTTTATAGGATAAAGAATAAGGAAGAGAAAAACAGAAAATATCCGATCGGCTAGAGCCATATAGTCAGCCTTCCCTGGAGTGAGAAGGGCCAGAGTTGGCCTGGTGCCCAGGAATTGGCTGACTGAATATACCGTATGTCTGGTCAGATGAAGCATTTACAAAGTCTGAAATGTTAAGCTTGGGTTTGCTGACCTGGTACCCTGGTCAGCAGCTCCATTTTGGGATTAGAAATTTGTTTCAGTACTACCCCTTGGACCATTCCTTCTGTCTTCACTATGTCTTGATGACCATTTCTAAGGATCTGCCCTTCTCCCTTTTGTCTTGCCTTTGTCCCTGCACAATCTAGACTATCACCTTTGTGTTGATGTCTCCCATACCATTTTCTCTAGTGCTAATTTCTCTGTGGATTTCAGGCCTGTGTGTCCATCTGTCTATAGGACATCTCTAGACTCTCAAACTCAGACTGAACTTATTTTCCTCCCTCCCCAATTGCTTCTCCCTTTTACTTTTCAATTTATATTAATAGCATTCCATCCATCTGGATGTAACCCTCTCACTCCTTGGCTCCAAGATTAATTCAGACACAAAGTCCTGTAAATTCTACGTTCTAAATTTCCTTCTTTTTAATTCAGTTTCTAATCATCTCTCATCCTAGATGGTCTCCCTGCTAAAGTGATCCTTTTTAGAAAGATAGGGTCGTGCAACTCTTCTGCTTAAAGACCTCCCAGGAAATCTGCAGTTTGAAGTTCAGTTTCTGAGGAGAATATTCAAGGCCTTTCACACTGGGACTCCTGCTTCATTCCAGCCTCATTTCCCACATTCCCACCCCACAAACGTGGCTCTGGCAATCCACCCGGAACACCTTGGAGGAGCACAGCAAGACTTTTCATTCTCTGTGCTTTATTTCTCCCCTGCCCATAACACTGCAGTGTTTTGCCCTTTATATTTTAGATCTCAGATTCAAAAGGTTGAATTATCCACACTCCACAGCTCATGACATACTAATGTGATTGACCCTTCCAAAGTCAGACAATTGTTATTTATCTATGTATTTCCTTTATCTCTGTCCCCATTCCTCCTACCCCACAACCTTTCCAATGTATTTAATGTCTATGCTTTTTTTATATGTTCCTGTGAAATATGTATCTTTTGTGTGTGTCTATGTTTAATTTACATAAATGGTATTAGGTTATAGCTCTCACTGGGTCTCTTATTTTTTAAATTTAGCACTGTGTTTCTAAGCTCGGTCCATGTTGCCTCTGATTGCTCCGTAGTACTCATTGGTGCACATCCGGCACATTTTACCTATCCACTCCCTGGCAATGGCCGCTGTGAATATTTTATACTTGATTCCCTGGTCAAGGCCAGTCATTACTTAACAGCACAGGTCTCAACCCTATCAAACTCAACAATGTTCTTTAAATAGCAAATCTATTATGATGTTCCTTTATTATTCGGAAGTGAAATTCACAG
This sequence comes from Phataginus tricuspis, assembly GCA_029783875.1. NCBI lineage: Eukaryota > Metazoa > Chordata > Mammalia > Pholidota > Manidae > Phataginus > Phataginus tricuspis. The sequence continues at coordinate 15,739,757 of JAQQAC010012408.1, forward strand.
ATGACATAACCTACCGTGCAGGCAGCCTCTTACATAACCCCCTGTGATGTGTACCTCCTGATGTTCTCATCCTGTGTACTCCCCTCTCCTTGCGTGTGGGCTGCACTCATTAACTTCTAGTGAATAGAATAGACGTGATGGGATGTCACTTCTAAGGTTAGGTTACAGAAGAATCGTATGGCTTCTGTCTGGGTGTTCTTGTTCTCTCCCTCATCCTCACTGAGAGAAGCCAGCTGCCACATTATAAGCTGCCTATGTAGAGAACCATGTGGCATGGAATTTAGGAGGCCTCTGGCAATAGCCAGTGAAGATCTGGGGCCCTTAGACTAACAACCTAAAGAAACTGAATCCTATGAATTCTATGGCTCCTTCCTCATCAATACTTCAGATGAGACTTCAGTCCCAGCCAACACCCAGTTATGGCATAAGAGACCTCGAACCAGAGACACTCAGCTAAACTACACCCAGATTCCTGACCCATAGAAATTGTATGATAAATGTTTATTGTTTTAAGCCACTAAGTTTTTGGGATAATCTGTTACACAGCAATACACAAATTACACCTAACTACCCACATAATTAAAAAACAATATATAATGACCTATCTGTAATATAAAGGTAAAGACAATAAACTAATATGTGTTTCAATATGTAAGCGTTCAGGCACGACTACACAGAGAGTATAATGATTTCAGATTCTTGCACTTACATGTAGAATCACCAGACATGCAGGAGGTACAGATGCACATGGATTCCAGTGAGTATTGGCTACTCAGATTATTACAAAGTGATAGGGCCTTTAGTGACATTATTTCTTGAAATGGTTCACAGCTCTTGGTAAGTTCCAAACAAAACAAAGTACAATATCCCTTCAATTACAGGATAATTGCTGTTTTGTGGGAAAATCCCAGTTCTTTCATTCCTGTGTGCCTTTTTCCTTTCACACAGAACACTTCACTTCTGACACTTGTCGCCAGATCTGTGGGTTTTCTTTTTCCCATACCAAGCAATTCTATACCACCAGTTGATTGTGGTATAATTTGACTCAATTCTGACACTATCGACCTGGTGATAGTGACAGATCCCACAGGTTAAGGGCTCAGTCCCACAAGACTGTTCTCCACTTTAGACGCCAATCACAAGCAGTAGGTCCCAAGGTTACCCACAACTTTTGTCCAACTTGGCTACAAATAGGAGGTTTCCATCACCTCTTGCCCTTTGGATTTGATTATTTTCTAGAACAGTTCACAGAATTCAGGGAAACATTTATAGTTTAGTTTACCAGTCTATTAAGGGTATGATAAAGAATTCGGATAACAGTCAGATGAAGAGTTACATAGGGAAAGGTCTGGGGGGGCTCCAAGCGAAGAACTTGTTTCCACGGAGTTGAGGGGTGTCATCCTCCCAGTACGTGGATGTGTTCCCCAACCTGGAAGCTCTTCAGATCCCCCACTATTGGGATTTTTATGCCTCATGCAGGCATAATCAATTACTAACTCCTTTCCAGCCTCTCACCCTCCTCTGGAGAATGGGAGAGGTAGGATTGAAAATTCTAACTAGACTATCACCTTTGTGTGGCTTTGTCTTTCTAGTGACCAGCAGCCGTCCAGGAGCCCACGCAGTCACCTCATTAGAAAAAAGATGCTGCTAGTGCTCTTATCATTTAGGAATTTATAATGGTTTTAGGAGCTCTGTGCCAGGAACCGGGAGCAGAGACCGAGACATGTATTTTCTATGATCTCACAGCAGCATTCCTAGAAAAATTCCATGTCCCTTAAAGGCACAGGAAAATGCTAATACTTTGTGTTTATATGCTAACAAAGTTAGGTTCTAGATTCAGATAATTATAAACAGACTTTTCATTCACAGGAATGTTTAGCAGGGCATTCAGAAAGTGTATTGTGGGACAATTTTTCTTTGTGTGGCACCATCTCCCATTACAGAACATCTTATATACCTGGCTTTAGTCCTCTAATGTCTGGTTTTCTCACTCATTGTTCTTACTATAAATTTAAATTGTGTTCCCACAAAAATTTAAATCCTCATTCTAAGGGGTGGTATCGGCCCCCTACGAACTGGTATCTTAGTTCAGTAAGAACAATTATCCCCAACAGCCAATACAGTGCTTGGCAATAAACACTAGTTTAACTCTAAGTTGTTGGGATCGCTTAAATACACGCTTTGGGCAGCCAAGGATAGCAGGGTAAGCCCCCCGGTGATCCACAGCTTTGCGGTCGTGATTCAGGAATCGGTGATTCCAGCTGTAGAAGCAAATTTAGGGTGACAACGAGATACAGGCCGCCTAGCCCATGACTTCCTTTTCTCTACAAATGTTTAATTTTTTCCCTTCGGGATTCCAGACGCTAGAGCTGCTCCCGCCCTCCTCAGCACGGCCCTGGTCCACCGCCGGGCTGGAAGCACAAGCTCCTCCCCCGCAGACGGGCCCCGACTACGCCCCGCCCCGATCCTGCGCGTCACCGGAAGTGAGACAGCGGAAATAGTAAAACCCGCTGAGAGCGAGGCGGCGGGGTGCTGTGTTCTGTGTGATGGGATGGCGGACGAGGAGGAAGACCCAACAGTAAGTGACCTTCTCTATTCCAGCCCATTGTCTGCTTCACTCCCTCGGGTGTAATAGCGGAGGCCGAGTTCAGAATCTGATCTGTTTTCCTTAGTGAATTCAGTCAAGAAAGTTCGGGGACTTAACGCCGTGCTAGCCTTTCCCTTCGGAGTCATCTTTTTAGTACGTGGGGCAGGACGTGAAGGAAGGGTAGGAAGGTGGCCCCTTGCCTTTTGCTTTTGGTCCATATTTGCCAGACACCTTTTGAAACACCTAGAGCTTCATCGGAGGACAAGGCTAATATTTGTTAGCGCTCATGTGAATCAACAGCTCAACTCCTAACAAAAGTTTACTTACTGTAAAGTAGTGGAAAAATAATGGACCGGAAGTCAGGGAACCTGGATTTCAAAATCTCTACTATCTGTGAACCAATTACTTAACTGTGAGCCTCGGTTTGCATGTCATAAAGTGGGGTAAAGACTTACTTGAGGAAAGTTCCTAGCACTATGTAGTGCTTAGTAAACGCTAGTTTTATTTAATTTGATCCAGTACCTACGCTTTTTATAGCAAAATTGTTTAGTAATAGGCCAATTCAGTTGGTTAAAAACAAAAAACGTATGGTCTTTGGAATTCCAGCACAGGCAGTAGATAATTTGTTAGGGGCATTGCAGAAGCCATTCCTGCATGAATCGGAAGACGGACTGGATATTCTTCAAGGTTGCTTTAGGCTTTCTGGCATGATATCAGGGTTGAAAATGGAAAGAAATAATGTTAATTATTAAAAAATCAAATGCAGTGCTTGACATTCCTGTATATACATTTTAATTTGTAGTTTGAGGAAGAAAATGAAGAAATTGGAGGAGGTGCAGAAGGTGGACAGGGTAAAAGAAAGAGACTTTTTTCTAAAGAATGTGAGTAGTATTTGACAATGATTTTATTATAAATGATAAAAACTTCGGTCCTGTGTATTCAAAGTAGATTTATCCTGAATGTGTTTGCCTGTAGAAACAATATTTTCACTGTTGCCTATAAAATTGTTTAACTTGTGAATCACAGATAATAATGATACTAACCTCAGTTTACATACTTATATGTATATAATATTTACACTTACACATGTATATGTATATATACACATTTTTTTTAAAAGTGAGGAGATAGTGATTTGTGTTTCAATTTAGGGCCTAAGACATACCTCCATTACTTTTCTTGTCCTTAACTTTGCAGCAGTAGGAGCAGGGGCTCCTTTGACCAAAGGCTCCATAATCTAAAGGTTATGATGGATCTTGGAACAGGTATTTAAGTTGAGGCTTTGGACCAAGGCAATGGGCAAGGCAGGAAGGTGGTGAACAGTGTAAGGCATTACAGTGCAACAGCATAGAGAACATAATGTCTTGGTCCTCTGCTCTGTTTCTCAGATTGGTCTGTCTGACCCTTTTGACAGCAGCAAGAGGGAGAGCTGCTGCTCCTGATCATGGTCCAGGCAAACCTCTGAAAGGCACATGGGAATGTGCTTTCCATTGCCCAGTCCTGGGTCTTTCACATATCTGTATGGCTTAGTATTGACTTATGAGGCAACACACGAATACACCTGGTTTATTTATCCTGGGTCCCAAGATGTCAGCAGTTCCCAAATGCTCTTGAAACTGCAGATTCAATCTTTTTTTTTTTTTTAACACTCAAATCCTTCTCTATTTTTCAGTTCCTCATCTAAAGCTGACCTCTCTTTAATCAATCTCTGATGCTATATACTCCATTTATATGCGGTTTTAATTCTTATGTTAGTGTAAGAAGAGGATTCCTACACCAGAGCATCCTAGAGTGATGCTTGGAGTTCTTAACAGAAATCTTTGTTCTTCTTGGATTGCTTATTTTTATGATGACAAGAATTTGGAATCTTCAGAGCCTTTTTGTCTTACCTGAATCTTGATATATCTTACTGACTAAGGTCTGTTCTCTTATCTTTTTTTTTTAATTAAGGTATCATTGATATACACTCTTATGAAGGTTCAACAAGAAAAACAATGTGGTTATTACATTCACCCTTATTATCGAGTGCCCCCTCATACCCCACTGCAGTCACTGTCCATCAGTGTAGTAAGATGCCACAGAATCCCTATTTGTTTTCTCTGAGCTACACTGTCTTCCCCGTGACCTCACACACACCATGTGCACTAATCATGATACCCCCACAGTCCTCTTCTCCTTCCCTCCCTACCCGCCCTCCCCCAACTCTCCCCTTTGGTAACCACTCATCCTTTCTTGGAGTCTGTGAATCTGCTGCTATTTTGTTCCTTCAGTTTTGCTTTGTTGTTGTACTCCACTGATGAGGGAAATCATTTGGTATTTGTCTTTCTCTGCCTGACTTATTTCACTGAGCATAATACCCTCTAGCTCCATCCATGTTGTTCCAAATGGTCGGATTTGTTTCTTTCTTATGGCTGTGTATATGTACCACCTCTTCTTTATCCATTCATCTACTGATGGACACTTAGGTTGCTTCCATTTCTTGGCTATTGTAAATAGTGCTGCGATAAACATAGGGGTGCATATGTCTTTTTGAATCTGAGAAGTTGTTTTCTCTGGGTAAATTCCTTGGAGTGGAATTCCTGGGTCAAATGGTATTTCTATTTTTAGTTTTTTGAGGAACCTCCATATTGCTTTCCACAATGGCTGAACTAGTTTACATTCCCACCAGCAGTGTAGGAGGGTTCCCCTTTCTCTGCATCCTTGCCAGCATTTGTTGTTCCTAGTCTTTTCAATGTTGGCTATCCTAACTGGTGTGAGATGATATCTCGTTGTGGTTTTAATTTGCAATCCCAATCTGTTGTCATCTTTAAAAAAAAAGAAAATCTTTTTAAAAACACTTTTGTTAATATAACACCAGTTTCATAGCATTCACTGATATTTGTATGTTTACAGACCCTTTAACCATATACAGTTTACATACTTCCGATCTATTGTAAATTTTTCTTTTCCAGTGAAATACGTTTCCGTATTGATAAATTCTACCCATCAAAATGTTAATGACACAGTATCTTCCTCAAAATATCTAAGTAAAAACAGTAAGTTTACAGTGGAGAATCCTGGCAGACATCACTTTAGCCAAATGGTCAAAGTTAACATCCCCACTAATATATATTGACATCAGATACCCCAGATAGGATGCATTAAGAGGGTACATCACCTCTGTGGTACTCTTTCTAGTAATGCATAATCACAATTTAATCATGTGAAAACATCAGACAAACAAATGAGAAAAATTCTACAAGATAACTGACCCGTATTCAGAAGTGTCAAGTGAAAGAAGAGGAAAGCTGAGAAACTGTCAGAGATCAGAGGAAACTCAGGAGGCATGACAACTTGATAGTGTGGGATCCTGGAATACAAAAGGGACATTAGTGGAAAAACTGGTACAACCTGAATAAGTTCTGTACTTATACCAGTGTTAATTTCCTACTTTTGATAACTGTCTATGGTTATGTACGATGTTAAGATAAGGGGAAGCTGGATATAGGCTATTTGGGAATTTTTCTACATTTTTGCAACTCTTCTGTAAGTCTGAAATTATCTCCAAAAAAAGGGCAAAGTTTCAGAATCCCAAAAAAGAGAGAGAGAAAATACTGGTTCCTGTGTTGGTTTTCTCCCTCCTATATCTCGACCTAAGGCTCTTGCCAATATAAACCTTAGGTATATCTCTTTATCCCAGGCTGGCTTTCAAATTACCCCTTTCATTTCCTCCCTAAACCTGGTATACTTTCTTCTCTTTTCAGTTCTGTCAGCCTTTGCTTCTCCTAATTAGGAATTTTCCTTAATGCACTCATTCCTTCCTTTAGAGGTGTTCTAGAAGTTCCTTTTTCTTTTAAATGTAAAACTTACAATGAATTGTACTAGTGTTAAGTGAACAGTTTGGTGAATTTTACACATACATATTTGTAACCACCACTCAAATCAAGAAAAAACATTTCCAATATATGACAGAGTTTCTTTAACGTATACCCTTTTGAGAATCTGATGAATTGATTCTTCTTTCCAGAAAAATGCACACACACAAATAATGTATAAAATTTTTGTATATAATTTCTGAAGAGGGTTCAAGGACTTCTCAAAGTTTGTCAGTAGACTAATGGGAGTTTAGATTAGGAATCCATATGGATCCCATCTGCCCCATGTTACCAAGAAGTGTAGTACTGTTGTGTTGTATGTAGGACTATATACCCTGGAGCCAAATCATCTAGGTTCAAATTCAGGTTCATTTCTCTATCACTTTGACCATGGGTAAACTACTTAGTTCCTCAATTTTGTCATCTATATAGAATGGGGATAATAATGGTATCTACATCAAAAGATTGTTGTGAGGATTAAATGAGATATATGTGAAGGACTTAAACCCGTGCCTGACATACAAGAAGAGCTGTAAGTTTTAGCTATTAGCAGTTATTTTTATTACTGTATTAGACTTTTCATTTCTTTTCTATGGTTCCCTCAGATGAAACCTGAAAGAGCTATGCTAGCATTTTCCCTCGTCTATGGCATGAAATGTCAAGATACCATATAGTAAGCCCTTCACTTTTCCTTCTGTTTACTCTGTTCTTCCTTCAAGAAGGTTATTGGAGCACTTGTGCTTGTGTCCTTTTCCCTATGGTAGCATCAGGAAGGATTTTGCCTTCTCTTTAACAATTACTCACTTCCACACACACATGTGCGTACACACACACACACACACACACACGAAAAAAAACCACTCCCACTAAAGGCTGAGCCATTGTTACTCATCCTGCCCCTGCCATGGTGTTTCCTACATAAAGATATTCTGGAGTTGTTGGTGAGTAGATAGTAGAGGTTAGGAAAAGAATATTGATGTCTGGCTTCAGTAGCTAGAGGGAAGGAAAGTTTCTACCGAGGGAAGGCTAGGTAGGAACAGTTGGTTATGAGATTGCTTAAAACCTTTTACACCAAAATTCATACTTAGAGACGGCAAATACAATAAAAATATATTTTTATACCAGTACTTTCTATAACTTGGTTCAATTCAAATTTGAAAAAAATATGAATCAAATTGTAAAATTGACCAAGCAAACAAATTGTTCCAGTAAACAAAAATGATTGTGCCTTTACAGTGCGATGTATGATGTATGGGTTTGGGGATGACCAGAATCCTTATACTGAGTCGGTGGATATTCTTGAAGACCTTGTCATAGAGTTCATCACTGAAATGGTAAGATTTATTTTGTAACTGGTTTTAGTTGATTAAGGAATTAACTAAGATCGGACTAGAACTATGGTATCCTTTTAACATAGGCTATCCATTTGAGTGCCTGTTTTATGGAAGTTACTGGTTCCCATTTATCATTGAGGATGGAGATACATATACACACATACACATACACCATATATAGATATATATTCTACTCCTTCCTCCTGAAAATTATTTATAAGGACATAATGATAAGATCCTTGAAAAGAATTAAAAATATTACCCTATCATCCAACATTAAGTCCTCCCCCTCTTCTCACCCCCTAGTATTTATTTAAAAGTGTCCAGTGTTTTACATAGGGGTGATCATGGTAAGTATTCTTTGTACTCAAGAGTTTTACAATACATATTTCCTATGTTCTAACCACAATTATTTTAGTAGCTACATAAAATTATTTCAAATTGCTTTCTAATATACATAACCTTTTCCTTATTATATAAGTTATTTACAGGTTATTTTTAGCTGAATAGATAATTTTGCATGACCACATTCATGAAATTTCCCTTTTCCTTTGGTTATATTCACAGGGATGAGAATACTCAGTTTGGTTGTCCTTAGTTCTTAGGAATTTTTACCCTGTGTTTTGCATTTCCTAGTACAGTATAATAGAAGTAAAATTACTGGGTCAGAGAGTATGCATACAAAAATATTTTCTATTTATAAATAATTAATATTGATTAAATTTAAAAGGTATAAAAAAGGTGCAAGGAAGAAAAAGTCTTTAATCCTTCCACCTAGACACAAAATGCTGAGATTTTGGTGCATATTTGTCTTTTTGCATATGTTTTTAAACTTTATAAAATTGAAATCACATAGTATATACAGTCATGGAACCTGCTTTTTCATTTAAGGAAGTCTAGTACATTTTCCCTATTTCACTGCATAATACCCTATAATATTTTCAATAGCTTCATAATTTTAATTGACTGGACATGCTCAAATTTGTTTATTAAATATTTAGTTTCCCTTTTTTTAATCATTGAAATAATGCTATGATGTACCTTTATTTTTGCACAGAATAGATAAATAATGACGGGATGAGATTATTTGATTAGAAAACCTACTGCTGTCAGCTCCTGAGATGGAGACAAAGCTTAAACAGAATAGGTAATTACAAAGAAGTTATAAAATCATTTTATACAAATGAAGGCAAAAACCACATATATCAAAAAACAAAACAAAACAAAATCAATAAATTTGATAGTTTTAATGTCCTTATATTAAAAAAGTCTATAGAGCATTAAGAGAAACATTGCTAATGACACAGTAGAAAGTGGACAAAGGACATGAATAGAAAGCCAGTTCACAAATGAATAGCTATAGTAATTAGAAGAGAAAGTCTTCATAATCACCAGTATTAAATAAATGCAAATTAAAAGAGTAAAGTATTAGATTAAAAAATGAATTGAACTTAATATGTTTCTTTGTAATAGACTCACAAAGCGATGTCAATTGGAAGACAAGGTCGGGTACAAGTTGAAGATATTGTCTTCTTGATTCGAAAGGACCCAAGGAAGTTTGCTAGGGTGAAAGACTTGCTTACTATGAATGAAGAATTGAAACGAGCTAGAAAAGCATTTGATGAAGCGAATTATGGATCTTGACACCTTTTGTACTTTCTCAGGTTTCATTACCTTCTGGAGAAACCATATAAAACAGTATACTTTCCACAGTAAGGCCCTGATATTGAGCCATGTAAATGAAAGATGGAGACACACAGTTTCAGCCTTTATTTTCATGTCTTCGATTTTAGAGTGATATTTGAGCCTTTTAATTACCTGCTATTATATTGCCATACTTGAATTACTTACTGGGTTTTAATGACCACATGTAAGTTGAAGTACCTTGCAAACCATGCAGTTCCTTCTTTTGACTGTCTAAATGATGAAGTATTATTTATCTACTAGATGCATTTGTGTCATTGTAGGCTTTATTGTAGGTGTTTAATATGTGAAATCTAAATCGCACCTTTGACTTATGATAGCTGAGACTTGTGTTTCATGAATTCTAAAACTTTTAGAATACAGTAGTCCATGAGGTTGTTAAAAGATGGTCAGCTGGTTTGTGTTTTTTTTAAGGAGGAGATGATATATGAAAATATAAAAATATAAAATGTAAAAATACAAAAACTTTTGTCAAGTTTTAAGAGAACTCATTTTCTCAGGTCAGATTAAAGCTTCTAAAAATAAATTTTTTGAGTAGTAGGAATGGTATTGCTTAAAAAAGCCAATGGCAGGATAAGCATTTGTGGTAGTGTTTTATTAACATATTTGTTAGTACTTGTTCATTGTGGAAATGTGTACTTGAATAAAACCATATGTGACTATGGAAATCACTTTTGTAGTTAAGAATATACAGGTTTGTGTGTATATAGCTTATTAAGTTATTATTTCACTTACCTTAAAATAAGGATTAAAATTTCATTGAAAGGGATCACTGAATATTAGTTCTTGTGAAACTGAACGTTTTGTGTGCTACTTATAAACATTATATATCGGTACTTAGGAAAACTTTGCTTTCTTTACCTATCCATACAAAGAATATAAAAAATGAATACTTGGATTTGACTGTGTGATTTTTCAGGCTCCCTCTCCCTGCCATTACTAGTTATGTAATTCTGGCTGCTTAATCACGCTAGAAACTTTTTTTCTGTTACGCTTGTAATGCTCCTGAATTGATGAGACTCAAGATAGCGAGCTGATCTTTTTGTTAAAAAAGTTAAAACTACTTGAAAAGTTTACTCCAAGAATGGTAATCATTTGTAATAGACTCACATCAAGAAGGGGTGTGAAATAATAAAAGATCAACATATCACTATTTTTGCTAATCAGGGTCTGCTTCACCCTAAAGAAGGACCTGGTGGTAACTGGCACTAGGGGAGTTATAGTAAGTGCCTGTATTAGTCGGCTTGGGCCACCATAACAAAATTCAACCTAGGTGGCTTACACAACAGAAATGTATTTTCTAGAGGCTGTAAATCCAAGATTGGTGCCAGCATGGCCAGCTTCTGGTGAGGATTCTTCCTGGATCACAGGAAGATAGGTAGCTACCTTCTCACTGTGTCCTCACATGGCTGAGAGAGAGCTCTGTTGGATCAGGGTTCCAACCGTATAACCTCATTTAATCATCTCCTCAAGGGCCCTATCTCCATTATAGTCGGATGTAGGGAGAGGGCTTCAACATGATATTTCGGGAACACAGTTCAATCTATAGTAGTATCATTAGTCTATTTTGCTAATGACCGTGGCATAGTAAGAAGTTTTTTATGGGACTTCAAGTTAAGACTTTAGGTTACAAGTGATAGAACTTAACTCAAAAATAGCATAAGCAAAAAGAGGAATTTATTGTCTTATCCAAACTGAAACAAGGGAAAGAACGGATGGAGCTGACTCCAGGGTTGACTGGATCTAAGAATTTGAGGGGAATCAGGACTGCTCATCTTTACCCTAATTTTGTTTTTGCTCTTAAGTGTGTCGAGGGAACATGGTGGTCAGCTGTCCTAGGGTTCCATTCATATAACCTTTGATCAAGGGAGCTGCTTCACTTCCTAATACAGAAAATTCCAAACAAGGATTTGTGGCTGTCCTGCTTCTGGTCCTTACTCTTCTTTGACTCTCACTGTGGCCAGGAAGAAGTTGTATTATGTAGCCTAGATCTCAAGCCCCCACTCTGGAGTGAGTAGGAGTGGGACTTCTATCAGCAAGAAAGGATAAGAGAGGCTGGGCAGACAAAAATAACTGATGTGCACTGACTTGATTCATTGTTAACTTCAAATTCTAATGTAAGGCAGCATATTTCTTGTGCAATATGTAGAGCTGCAGTATGTAATATGGTAGCCATTAGCCGCATGGGCTTTTTGAATTTAGTTAATTAAAGTTAAATAAAATTACAGTTCCTCAGTTGCACTAGTTATATATCAAGTGCTTAATGGCTCCATGGCTAGTGGCTACTGCATTGAATAGTGCTGATATAGAGTATTTCCGTTATCACAGAAAATTCTTTTGGGTAATGCTGATCTATAGTGCTTGGGTGCTCTCTCCTAAGTTAATTCACTTAAAGAAATATGAAAAATCTCAATTATACACAATAATAGAATAATATGAGCCCCCGGCTTCAACAATCAACTGACCTTTTGCCAATTAAATATCTATCGCCCACCTTTTTTTGGTGGGGGAAAGGGAGTATTATTTTGAAACAAATCCCAGATATTTTATCATTTCATCTATAAATACTTCAGTATGTCATTTCTAACAAAAGGTTAAAAAAAGGGTTGCCCAAATATTACTGATACCCTAGCAAAAGTTAACACTAATTCTCAATATGCCATTTAATACCTAAACCCTATTTAAATCTGATTTTTCTCAAATCTCAAACTCTTTTTGAGTTTGTGTATTTATTTTCTATTGCTGCTGTAACAGGTTACTGTGAATTTAATGACTTAAAACAACACAGATTCTTCATCTTACCAGTTCTCTAGGTCAGAAATCTGGTAACGGGCCTCTGTGGGCTAAAATCCAGGTACTGACTGGGCTATGTCCCTTTCAGGGTGTTCCAGGAGAGAAGATATTTCCTTGCCTTTTCCACCTTCTAGAACCCGAAGTCTTTGGTTCATAGTCCCCTTCTATCTTCAAAACTGTAGTGTTGCATCTCTCTAACCCTTCTTCCCATAGTTAACATCTCCTTCTGACCTCATCGGGGAAGGTTCTCTGCTTTTAAGGACCCAGGTGATTACAGTGGACCCACCTGGATAACCCAGAATAATCTCCCTATTTCAAGGCTCTTCACTTAATCACACCAGCAAAGGGTCTTTTACGACATAAGATACATTCACAAATTCAGAGGACTAGGATTAGCCCCTTCTTCTCAGGGGCTGTTATTCCGCCTCCCACGGTAATAGGGTCTAAGTGAAGTGTCACCTATTGCATTCTGTTGGCATGTGTGAATTTCCTTTAATCTCTAATTGATCCCCTCTCCCACTTTAAGTGAAGCTCTCTAAAAAATTAGACCTTTAATTTTTTTAGGTAGCATGTTTATTATATGCTCAAGCAAGAGTGTCTAGTATATATCTATGATTCACTGGAAAGGTTGTTTCTACTGTATTTAAACTGGTTTTCTTAAGTGAAAACTGTAATATAATTCTAACTGTAGAAATTTTTCGGTGGGGGCAATAGTTCACTTGGCCTGTCATCAGTGGAGAGAGGTGTTTGGAGAGTCATTTGGCTGCTTCCCAAGAGGCCTAGGGAAATTGCATTACTTGGGTGAATGTATAGTCCAGAGTTTGATTTGCAGCATTGCAGGCTCAGAAACTGCTTTCAGCAGCAAATAGAGCACATCCATCTCTCGTGGTGGACTCACTGTGAGAAACCAATGTATGAAAAATGCCAGTTTACAGATGTAAGTACAACTTGTATCTATGATCATCAAATTCATCCCTTACCTAGGCAGACATATGTGGGAAACTGAAACATAAATATGATGGGGTGAGTCAGAATGAGGGGAATTAGATGAATGCATTGCCTAGAGCATCAGATATAAGGGTTAATGTTGAAACCGGAAAAATGACTTCCCAGGGCCTGCAGGAATGCAGAGGGGTGCATGGCCTAGGGAGCTACCTTCAAGATAACCTTGTTACTGACACTGGAAACTTGGCTTGAGTTTTCACCTCCGTTGACAATCCCATCCAAGCATTATCTGTTTGTGGCTTTAAGGTCATTTTGCATATTTCTCCTCTAATTTATTTGTTATCATAGAGGTAATTCAAAGAGGGCAGTTTTCCAAGTTCAGGGAAGCCTCACAGTTGCTCCTAAGAGCTGACAATATGGAGCACTGCGTTTGAAAATCAAGAACTTTTTAAGAGCTCTGCCTGTATCCCAGAACATTCCCAGTTCTCTAAGGTGCTTATGCTTTCCTTCTTATTACAAATAGAAACTGAGGGGTGGATGGTCAGCGAGCAAGGTGTTAAGTGCATTGGTGAAGGCTGCTGCTTTTCCTGGGTCCTGGTAAATGACATGAGCTAGTCACACTGTTACATTATGGGTTAGGATGGAGGAAAACGTTTTGATACGTTGTCTTGTGCCAGTGGGTTTCAGCCCCAGGCAAGTTCACTGTGGATTCAATGAGACACTGAGAAATGACAATGGAACATTCTTGGGGTGAAAGGGTTTATACCCAACTTTATTCCCATGGTGGCAGGTCAAGCATTAGAATCCCATTCACTCAGAGCGAGCAAGCAGGTCTCTGCCTCTGGACCTCTGTACCCCTGCAGCCACCTCAGTCTCTGTCCTTGGCACTGCCACCACTTCAGTCTCTGCTCTCTTGCAGCCCTGCAGCCATGTGACCATGCCACTGTGCCGCCCAGAGCATTGGGCAGAGCTCTCTTATATAGATTCAGTGACAATGTATTGTCCACATTGTGTGTAGTGAGCAAGCCGACCAAGGCCAGGTGAGAATCCTGGCCATAGGAACCGTCACTTTATCTACATACATCAAGTATTTACTAAGCACCTGCTGTATTTGAGGCATAGCACAGATACCATTTTGCTGTATGGTATCTGGATAAAAGAAATTCTAAGGTTACAGAAATAAAGTAAGGAGCAAATTTCTTAGATGTTATCAGTAGATTGATAAATTTGAATTGTACAAAATCTGAATTCATATGTTATTTGTAGCATGTGACTTCAATGTACATGCTCACTTTATTATACTTAACACTGAAAGCCTGGTAAAGTGCCTTGAAATCCTTGGGTGTATTCTTTTAGGATAGGAAGAACTGTTGCTACAACACGAATCATTTTGTCACTGGTCTTTGCATGTCTAGTTTATAGGTAACTGAAATTTTATTAGGAGGGAGGAAAGAGCCTACATAGTTACCACACTCTAAAAGAAATGCTAATACTATACTTGATTTTCTGAAATAGGATTTTTATAAGTATTTTGGGGGCACATGAACTTACAAAATGATACCTACCTAGACTCATCTTGGTGAATCTCAATGCTTTTCTTCCACTATAACAAGTTCTACTAGTCTTCAGCTTATTATAAGAAACGTAATAACCTTATCCTAAAACATTGATCACTTTTATTTCAATGACTTAAAAAAAATGGTGTAAAGATCTTTTTCCAAAACAATACTTTCTGTTTTCAAAATAGCATCCATTTACTTAATATAAATGAAAGCATATCTCTTTTACATTGAAACTAGAATGTATTTTTCTTTATTAGCTTTAACCATTGACATATAACTGAAGTTTTGTTTAGGGGTCTAGATAGGAACTCTGGTAGATCCAGGTGTTCTATGTACATAATCCTTGAACCTGTTTGAAAAAGAAGCAGCACTGTTGGTATTTTGTTTGTCCTCCCAGAGTCAGAGCATTACTGGCTCTGAAGCACACAGCTCTTTGGGGTGTGTGTTCTCATAATGAGAGTGGAGCTTTTAAAACAAGTTTTCTTATCCCCGCTGAGCTTCCCTTGAACAGCTTGAGGCAAGATTTCTAGTTTAGGCTTGTACTCAGATTCCTTTCTACTATTTGGGAAAAACCAAAAACTTTATTCCCCTTTTTAGGAATGAGATTTGAGAATCTTATTAAAAGGGGTCCACCTTAGCCTTACAGGTCTTTGAATCACAAGGCAACATGAATCATTCTGTCAAGTAAGAACCTGCATTTTCAAATGATGCCTAACCCAGTTCCTGATCCAGAATAGGCACTAAATAAATATTTGGTGAATGACTGAGGCAGTACCTCAAGATTTAAGGACAGTCCTTCATCTAAGAAAGCCTTGTCCTTTCTGAACAATTCACTGCTTTGCAGCAACTAGAGTGAAAGACAAGAAGATCTAATCTTCACCAGTGTGGCTGAGTATAAAAGGAAAGGTGATACCTTAAACTAACAGCTATTAAGGTTGCAGTGTAAAACTTGCTGTTACATTAGGAAGCAAATATAGAGTCAATGCATTTATCAGGGAACAAGTGATAAGATGTACCAGATGTCTTATATTTCAGTGCCTGTTTCCTTTCCTCCTCTCATCCAAATTTTCTGGAAATGTAATGGCTATGCATTTGCTTCTAATAATTCTGATGACTACTTAATTGAAAATTTAGATGCAAATAACTATGCCATATGGTATGGGGGACATAGATATGAATAAGACCTCTTATTCCCTCTTCCTTGTCAGAATGAGGTCTATTTTTTTCCAGGTAAAATTTAAATGGTGCTGGTTCTTGCAACTGCTGTTGTTTGAGAATCAAGGAGAAGATGGTTCTTAAATGAATTATAACGGCAAAATAATTGAGAGACAATTTGCATCCAGCATATATCATTATCGGCCCACTTTTTCAATTTAAACACTGTTAAGTTCTTGGTTTTTGGTATCAAGACTCTGGACAACAGTTGTGTTTATATTTGTTTGTCACTTATCAGTGAGATGGATCTTAATGGAGACTTTCTTCCAAGAGTTAATTGGGACTAGGCAATTGAAGTTTTGCACTTAAGCCTTTCATGTGTAAATTGTTTTCCCTGAATTTGTCAATATTTTTCTTAGAATCCTTTCCTCAAGCTATGGCTTCTTTTATCCTGAATTGGATCAAATTCTTCCTTTTCAGAAATGTTTTTTATGTTTATTCTTACCAGTCTCTTACCTCTGCCCCACTTCGGGAGGCCCAGCTCACCTTGGCCTTTGGCCTTTGTGAGGACAGGGTTCTTCCAGGTTTATCCCTGGATCTTCTTAGCTCTGCATGATTATACCCCCTGAAGGTTCAGTTCAGCTCCATTGAGCTGAACGAGTATTTGTGGAGGACTACTGCACCAGTGGGGTGGGAAATAGGTTTTGCTAACAAGGGACTAACAACCAAAGGGGTGGTAAGCAACTGTGCACATGTTAAGCGTTAAGTAACTGGAAAATGCTTCCAAGGCAGGTCAGTATCACAAAATGAGAGCTCAAGGGGGCAAACAGCTGTTGGAGTTTTCAGGGAGGAAGTGGGGCCTGGAAAAGAGGACAGAAGAGGAGGCAAGATTTATTTCATTAGCCTTTATTAAAAAATTATCGGGGAGTAGTATTAAGAGTTGATTCAAATGCGCGGACGACTTCTCGATTTGGAGGCGAGGGCCCTCCCAACCTCCGTGTTACTTCGGGACTCAGGGTCTCCGGGTCTGCACCGCGGCTTCCGGCCTCTCGCCCAGTCGTCGGGCCCGCTCTTCCTCCGAGCCCCGCTGGCCCTCGGAGCGCTGCCAGGACACCGTCCGTCCGGGAGGGCCCCCGCCCAGCCGACTCTCCTCGGCTCAGGCACCTGCCTGGCCGCCCCTCTCGGAAGGGTCCTGAGGCGCCGCGGGCGAGCGCGGCGATTGGCTGCGGCTCGGGGCTGGGCTCGGCTCCAGCATCGCTTGACAACCGCAGTCCGCAAGAGGCTGGCGGAGCGGTCGCCCTCCCGGGAGCGGCAGACGCGAGGAAGGACGGACTGACGAACTGATGGATTGACGCGCGGGCGGCAGGGGGAGGACCGACGCCAAGCCCAGACCGCCGCCCTCGCGCACCAGCGCCAGCCCGGAACCGGCCTCTTCGCGGCCCCCTCCGCCGGCCTTTGGGCCTCTTTCTCCTCCGCCGCTTCTTCGGGCTCGTCCCGGAGCCCTCAGGTGAGTGACTCCGGGAGGCGGAGGCGAGGTCGAGCCGAGCGGCGCACCTCGGGTTGCCGTGGTCAACCCGTCGCCACCTGTCTCCACCTGACAGAGTCCGAGCCGGGCGGCCCCGGAGAAGGGTCTGGGGTCGTGGGTGAGGCCCCGGCGCCGCCCGTAGGACCTGGCAACTGCTGGGCCCCTTTTGGAGGCCGCCCTCCCGGACTGCACCTTCCCCTCCCTGCCAGCCCGGCGTCGCCCGGCCCCGTCCGCCCCTGGGCAGCGAGCGAGCGCAGGTTGGTGCCCACCTCGGCTGCTGCTGAGAGGCGAGAGCGGGAGCTGCCGCGCGGATTCGTCCTCCCCCTCCGCAGGGCTCGGGCGAGCGCTCGCGTCCCTCTCGGAGCGCTCCTGGGCCGGCAGGAGGGGCGGGAACGCGGGGCTGCGAGCGGAGCGGCGGCGTGGGGCAGCCCGCCTGGGCAGGGTGTTGCCTTTCTTAAGTCAGTGGTCAGTGGGAGCCGACTCCGGGGGCTGGGCGGCGGTCGGGAGGGGTTCTGCCGGGGCTGGGATGGGGGCCGCCTGCGTAGACGACACGCGAGAGCTCACAGGGTTAATAAGCCCTTTCCCTGTATTGGGGAGAAAGAGATGGGGGTCCAGCTCTGGGGCGAGACCTTGGGCAAAAGAGGCGAGGGCGGGGGTAGGCAGGGGCGGCATCTGACCAGCATTGGATCTTTTTCTTTCTATACCCAGATATGTAGGCAGTAACCTCGCGTGGTATCTGAGCGGAGCGTTTTTTTGGCAACTTGGTTTTCTCTGCATAATGAAAGGAGATGTCTTTGTTCCACCCAGATTCATAGGTTGTGATCCTAACACTTTATTTCCCTCCCTTTGTTGCAGACTTCATAGAATGCTTCAAGAAGTTAATAGCACAGAGATTAACTTGTGGGTTTTTAATATGCTATAAATCTTTTTTCACAGTAAACCCAAGTAGATTTTTTTGTGTGTCTCCAGTGCTGGCATGTGTTGCATTGAAATTTTACTAGAAAGGAGAAACGCCTAAGAGCCTGTTTTCCCTTATTTGGCATATTCTGGAGGTCTGATTTAGGAGGAATGTGTAATAAACAATTTTTCCTTAGGTTTTAAAGAGTAGATTGCTTCCACGAAGGCAAGAAAAATTGTGATATGTGAGAGAAAAGACAAGCAATTAAGCCATAACAGTATATTGTTAAGTAAAACAAACAAAAAAAACCCACTTCAATTTAGATGCCATTATAAATACGCAATTATTTTTGTGAAGGGATTTTAACATGTTTATATTTCACCCTCTTGCTTCCTAATTCTTTTCTTTCTTAAAAGAAAAAAAAAAAGGCCAGTACTAGGAATGTATCATAAGAAAACAGGGATACTCTCCTATGTTTCTAGTTACATAATTGTGTTTAGCCAGCCTCTTTTTATTTTTGTGAAATCGAGTTTGTTACTTACTGAGGAGACAGCATATCATATGCTTGATACACGCTGCAGTTTGAGAAACACTTCAAAATAAGTATGAAAGATGCAGTATTTCTTAGATTAGCAAGCTGGAAATCAGCTTTCTGGATTTGACTTTCTCTTTGCTACTGATTACAATCCTGAAAGAACTGCTACCCTGCTACTGAGTCTGATTTCTAGATCTGTAAAGTGGGTTTAATACCTGCTGTTGTTTTAGTCTGGGAATGAACTCTAAAGTTGAACAAAATAATGTATTTGAAAGCTCTTTGGAAAAGAATTTAAAGCATCTGTTGATTACCTTTTAATAGAGTGGAATATTGGCAAGGATAATTAAAATTTTCTGCATGGTCTATTTAGCATTTCTAGGTCCAGGACCTTATTTCTTATAGTGGCCTTATAGGTTTCATAGGAACTGTAAGGCCCATCCTTACTCCTTGGCAGAGGTTCTTTATTACTGTGGTGACGCTGAGAAAAGGGTGTTTCCTCCCTATATGTGGGTCAGGATTGCTTTCAGTAGGATGTTCTCATATTTAGAAAATAAGGGTAAGACCAGTGACTCTGACTTTAGTTTCATCTGATATTAAATAATCTTCAGTGTGGATAGTTGGTTCTTGAATGATCTAGAAATAGCTTACTTTATCCCCTCTTACCTATGCTTTTCAAATAGGAGTATTTGCACTGTTAGAGACAAGCTGCATTGTGTGAATAGAAAAATCTGTGGTCGCATAGCATGGCACACACTTATGAAGCTGTCATCAATTGTACTTGAAGATTTGGAGAAAAAATACTGCTTTCATATTAAAACACAAAAAGATATGAGGAATGTATTATTCACATTAATTTCTAAGGTAAAATTCAAAAACTTCAAAGGAATTTCATACTTAAACATTCTATGGGGATATGTTCAATTTCTTCTGCCTGTTTGTGAAAAGTTTAAGAAGCAATGCCTTAGACTTACTCAGCTAATAGTCACTACATAGCATAGGACATCAGTTGAATTCCACTTTCTAAAACTTTGACTTACATTAAGCTCAAGATTATTTGAATCCTGATCACCCACTCTTGTTTTTTCCTCCTGTAAATGTCAGAATGTTATGGTGGAAAAGGTCACAGGATTTTAGTGAGATAGACTTTCATCTCACTCTTGCTTCTGCACTTTTTGCTGTGTGACCTTAGATAAGTAACTGCTGTCTTTGAGTATTAATGTAATCATCTGTAAAATGAAATTATAGAGTTGTAAGAATTACATAGATAATTTATGGGACTATCTCACACAGATCCTGACATAGGATATGCACAATAAATATGCATCTCTGCATATTAGGATATTAACAATCCTTCAAACCCATTCGTAGCAGGAAAACTCATTACTCCTCTGAACTTCCATGGTATTTTATTTATAATTCTTTCAGGGTAACTCTTTGTATTTTATGTATATTATTTTTGTACAGAAAACTTTAATCTAGGACTTTAGACTTCAAATCCAATGCTGGCCCATGCCTAAAGATAATCTTTTTTATTTTGCCATTTAATTCTGAGACCATTATATTGAATAGCCAGAGCTTACATATTTCAACTGATTTTTCTTCCTTTTTGCGTTTCTGTTCCAGTGAAAAGCTATCCCTACGAAATACCACACACTTCCTTATAAGCTTTTCTTTCATGTTTATCTTCTTCTTCACTGTGATAACTCAATCATTGTATCCCCAGGATGTAGCATGGGTGCTAGCACAGAGTAGACACTCAAACATTTTAAAATGAATACTGACTTCAAACAGTAGAAGTCTCCTCATGTGGCATCTTTAACATAATTGAACTAATCGAGCTTCCCAATGTTTCAAAATTACACCTAAAATATTTTTAAAAGCAGGGTAAACTTTTTCCAAGTAAATTTTATACTTTATCCACAGACAGTAGCTCTCCCACAGCATGTTATTAGCATTCCTTTGATACATTGTCCTTACTAAGGGTATGAACTTTGAAGGGGAGAAATTTATATTTATTTAGGGCCAAATGCATGCTTGCCCTACTGCCTGGAACTTTATCTCATTTTACAGGTGAACATCCTGTTTTATAAATAGTACTACATGAAAAAGAACATTACATTTTTATGCCATTTATGCTTCTTACATTTAATTCAGATATGAACTATGAACTGAATGAATTTCTATAGCTAAGTGCCATATTTTGTGACTTTTGTTAATGTATTGAAAAAGAAATTAGAACTTTACATAAAATCTTTGAGAAAACTTTATAGAACTGTGCTAAAATTAGAGTTTTAATGTGCATTTTGGTTTAACTTTTTTTTTTTACATTATTTTGAAACCTTGTAGATAGAGTTGGGTTGGTTTTCTTTCCAACTTTAAGAAACTTTTAAAAAAATTTTTCATTTAGAAATGAAATTTTGAGAAGTGCAAAAACAGTATCTCATGAACAGATGATGATGTAAAGCAACTTTAGGAGTTTGGATGTGTTCGTTGTATAGTGCCCACTCATGGGGAGTGTTAGTTTCACTGCATATAGTTCCTGACCAGACCCACCTGGGGTATTGTATTCTATTTTGGGTGCTTTAGTATGTTCAGTAGACAGTAACCAGAAAGGTAGGGAATCTGGAAGCTATGTGATGAATGGTTGAAAAAAGTAGGAGAATAGACATGATTATCAGATTCAAATGTGTGAAAGTTTTTAATGTAACAGATGTGTATTATGCAGACCCTGAAGACATAACTAGATGAAAGTTACAGGAAATAGATTTCAATTCGATATTAGAAAGAAAATCTTTTTATACTTATGAACAAATTAAAGGAGTCCTGTATTATCTACTGTTATATAACAGATTACCCCAAAACTTAGTGGCTTAAAACAACATTTATTTATTTCACTGTTTCTGAGGGTCAGAATCTGGTCCTGATTCCTGGGTGCCTCTGATTTAAGGTCTCTCTTAAGGTTGTAGTCAAGCTGCCACAGGGACTGTGGTCTCACTTGAAGGTTCAACTCAGGGATGATCTTCCAAGCCCAATGACTTGGGCCCCTGTTCCTGTGGCCTATTGGACTGAGGGCTTCCATTCTTCACTGGCTGTTGAGTGGAAGCTTCCCTCAGTTTTTTCCTACTTGGATTTTTCCACAAGGTTGCCTGTGACATGGCAGCTGGCTTCCCCCAGAGTGAACAGTCTGAGACAGAGGGCACATGCCTGCATTCTGGATGGATACTGCAGTCTCTATATAAATCTTGGAAGTGACATCCCAACATTTCTGCTGTACTCTTGGGTAGAAGTGAGTCACTAAATGCAGTCCACACTCAAGGACCAGTGAATACAAAAGATGGTATAGTTGGCCCTGTGAACAATGCAGAAGTTAGGATTGCTAACTCCATGCAGTCAAAACTCCAAATATAACTTTTGATTCCCCCAAAACTTAACTACTAATAGCCTACTATTGCCTGGAAACCTTACCTGTAACATAAATAATCGATGAGCACATATTTCACATGTTATGTGTAATATATACTGTATTTTTAAATTAACGTAAGCTAGAGAAAAGAAAAACTTCAAATTGTTGCCAATTTCCAAAAAATTTTCCAGTATATTTATTGAAAAAAATCCACGAACCAGCAGACCCACATAGTTCAAACCAATGTTCAAGACTCAATTGTATATACACTAGTAGGCTCGTTGGGGACTGACTGTCTTAGAGACTGCCTTCCACAGGTGCCTTGTGAGGTACAGAAATTTTCTGTCATTGGAGGCATTTATGTAGAGGTTGGCAGATCATCTGTCAGAGGTAAGTATTTGGATATTATGTACTAAATAGAGTGGACTAATGTACCTTCTAATCAGTTCTGTAATAAATATGTAAATACTAAGGAGGTCCAAAAGCTAAGATGGAAAACTTTAATAGGCAGTTACATAGTTTATTGTACTTTTTTAAATAGTTAATTGTTGTATAATTTTGGCCTTTTCAGTACACTTTCAAGTTTTTGTGACTCTTAGTTCAATACATGTTTCTGAATTTTGACATACTGACTTATAATAAAAGGTGAAGTTGGGTTCTTAGATAAATATTCCATTTTACCACAAATAAGAAAATAAGGAACATTGTGTACATTTGTATGAATATTGTATTTTGATCCTAATTGATATAATGTTAATTTGTGATTAGAGTTTAAAATTTTTATTAAAAATATTAAAGAACTGCCTGTATTTCTTATTTACATATATTTATGGATTGTAACTCTGCTTAATAAACGTTTGAATTTTAACCTGAGCTACTGTGGTGATTTAAGGAATAGACTGCTTTGAACTCCTTTTACTCTTCACATGGTTAACACCTAAAGATTTTGGCTGGAAGTCAGAAGACCTCGAGTTCTTAGCTATGCCTAATGCTTAATAATAATTATTTAGTTAAGTGGTGGCACTGTTGCTCACTAGTATTTAGGATTTCCGTTTTGAAATGTTTTAAAGAATGGACTTATTTTGGTCTATCCATACTTACACTGAGGTTTTTCTTGAGATCAGTGACACAATTTGTGAGCTTTCTTACTGGAGAAGTGTTCAGTCTAAGACCAAAGAACACAGCAGAGATGTGATACGTCTTAAATAGATCTATTTAACCATGCTCTAAGCCACAAATGAGGTAAAAAAGCATATTATTTAAGAATAAAAAAAAATTTTCTCTCCATATTTTGTTTTTAGATCGAAACATTTTATGCCTTAAATCAGCACCCTAAATTTGCTTTTAGTTGTGCTCCAAAAGCTGAATTATGTTTAATAGTGAAGGATTGTAGCAACACACTTAACATTATCTAGGTTTACCCATATTTCATGTGGTTTTTCACAGATACTTGAAAAACTGAATTCATCTTAAACTTGAAAGTTAAACTCTATTTCTTTCTTTCTTTCTCACTCTCCTCTCTGTCTCTTTTTCTACCTTCTCCTCTGTCAGTTTCAATACTGCTTATTTTTTGATGGCGTATTCATTTAGATAACATAATTTAAAAATTAAGTGGAGTTTATTAAGTCAAGGTTAGGAAGTATATTATATTAGACCTCTGTAGAGATCTTCTAAAATAAAAAGGAATTTGATATCCTGCTCTAGGTGATATTTACATGAATGTACACACATGTCAAAATGCATCAAGCGGTACACGAAGATCTGTGTATTGTATGTACCTCAATAAAACTTTTTTTTAACATAATCTTTGATTTTAGTTTCTTATGCAGTTGGGCTAATACTTTTTGTGTCTCTAGCTTAAAGTGCATGTTTAAAAGTCTGATTAGATTGTTATAATGCAGACTTCTAGATTATTTACCTAACCTGTTAACATTGTTTAATGGAAAAGTAACGTGAAATATCATAGAACTAGGGACCTCTGTTTAAATAATTTTTAAAAATCATTTCAGTACTATGAAGCCTTTTCATTTTGGCTTATTAGGTGACTGTCCCCTTCACATTTTTCCTTGTTTTTGTAAGGTATCTATGCCCTTTCTTTCTTGGGAATCAGTGTCGTGTTGTAGAAGGAGCTTTTGAATCTGACAGACTTAATGGTTCCAACTTTGCTGTAGGGTTGTAATCTTTGGCTACTATATTTCCTTCCTTTCATCTTTCCTCCCTTCCTCCTTTTTTTCCTCTTTCTTTTTCTTTTTGTCTCTCCCTTTGCGTGTCCTGTGTCTATATCTGTCTCTCCGTCACAATCATACATTCTAATTTTCATTGCTACAAAGCTTAGGATATAAATTGGGGAGGTAGAGAAAATTTCTCATCTGGCTACTAAGATAAGGCTGCTCAGAAGTTTAAAGAACTAATAGAGTTGAAGAGTCCTCCTTGTTCAAATGTTTATTTTAGGAAACTAATGAAAAATTGACCTAACGGGCAACCTAAAAAAAAAAACATATATATATATATAGACATGGAAAATAATAAATATATACAGAGACATATAAAATAATATATATATATATATATTTGCCTCTCCTTTACCCTATTTGTTTATTACCCTGTAAACAGGTTCCCTCTGGTACTTTTTAAAGATTTCCTGGTTGGTGTTGACATGGATGCTGATGTCAGGATTTATGTCCTGACACATTCTGAAAGACTGTTCAACTGCCAGGGAGACATATGTTTAGCCTTAATGTAAATACTGGGATAATTTCTTAACCTTGCAAAGCCAAGGGTTTACATCTGTAAAATGGAATGAAATTGCCTATGTCATAAGGGTCAATTAAACAACAAAAATAAAGATCCTAGAATGTATCCAACCGTTTTTGCTTTGCGAACATAGTAATTAATCCTATCTTTAGGATTCTACTCTAGTTGATATGTTGATATATAGAAGAGAACCTTTGAGAGCTAATCTTAAAAATTTTTTTCATATTCATAGTTTTTTTCTCTTTAATATTAAAAATTGTACTCAAATGTATGTATAAACATATAAGTAATGCATTAATATATATTGGTTATAAACCATTCAGACAATACAGATAGGAGTAAATAGTCTCTGGTCAACGCCTTCCCCTTCCAAATTTTGGCTGTCCATCTAATCCCATTCCTCTCAAGAGATAACCACTCTGAACAATTTGATATATATATCCCTCCAGACTTTTCTTTGTTGTTTATTTAGACACAGAGATATCATGCCCTCTCTTTTTAACAAAATGAATAGACCTGTTTACATTCATCCATTCAGCAAATATTTATCGATAGCTATATTGTTCTGTGATGTGCCTTTCCATTATTAGGGTGCATAGATGTGCATCACTGATTAGTATTCTATAGTATGAATTTACCATAGTTTAACAATTCTCCTGATGAGAGCTCGGTTTATTTCTAGTGTTTCTCTATTACAAGTAAATCTTCAAGGAACATCTTTGTGTATATGTCTTTGTGTGTATTTGCAAATATTTTTTTCTAGGTTTCAGAAGTAGAATTGGAATGGGTGAGTGAAAGAGTATATACATGTAAAATTTTCATAAATAAAAATTTCATGCTATCAAATTCTCTTTCAAAGTTTGTCCCAATTTATGTTCTCAATACAGTGTATGAGAGGGCATTTACCCATGCTCTTGCCAGTACTACATATTACTAGGTGTATTTTGCAAAACCAGTAGGCTATAAGTAGTATCTTATTTTAGTATCAGTGAGGTTAAACATATTTTCTTTCTTTTTTTTTAAGATTTCTTTTTTTTTATTAAGGTATCATTGATATACAATCTTATGAAGATTTCACATGAAAAACATTGTGATTACTACATTCACCCATATTGTCAAGTCCCCCCCACAGACTCACTGCAGTCACTGTCTATCAGTGTAGTAAGATGTTGTAGAGTCACTACTTGTCCTCTCTTTTCTATACTGCCTTCTCCATGACCCCCCTACATTATGTGTGCTAGTCATAATGCCCCTTAATCCCCTTCTCCCTCCCCTTTGGTAACTGCCAGTCCCTTCTTGGAGTCTGAGTCTGCTGCTATTTTTTTCTTCAGTTTTGGTTTTTTGTTACACTCCACAAATGAGTGAAATCATTTGGTTTTTGTCTTTCTCCTCCTGGCTTATTTCACTGAGCATAATACCCTTAGCTCCATCCATGTTGTTACAATGGGAGGATTTGTTTTCTTCTTATGGCTGAATAATATTCCATTGTGTATATGTGCCACATCTTCTTTATCCATTCATCTACTGATGGACACTTAGGTTGCTTCCATTTCTTGGCTATTGTAAATAGTGCTGAGATAAACATAGGGGTGCATATGTCTTTTTCAAATTGTGCTGCTGCATTCTTAGGGTAAATTCCTAGGAGTGGAATTCCTGGGTCAAATGGTATTTCTATGTTTAGGGTTTTGAGGAACCCTCATACTGCTTTCCACAATGGTTGAACTATTTTACAATACCACCAACAGTGTAGGAAGTTTCCCTTTTCTCTACATCCTCACCACCATTTGTCATTCCTTGTTTTTTGGATCTTGGCCATCCTAACAGGTGTTATCTCATTGTGGTTTTAATTTGCATTTCTCTGATAATTAGTGATATGGAGCATCTTTTCATGTGCCTAATGCACATCTGAATTTCTCTGGAGAAGTGTCTCTTCTGATCTTCCACCCATTTTTTAATTGGGTTATTTGCTTTTCTGGGTGTTGAGGTGTGTGAGTTCTTTATATATTTTGGATGTTGACCTCATGTCAGATATGTCGTTTATGAATATATTCTCCCATATTGTAGGATGCCTTTTTGTTCTACTGATGGTGTCCTTTGCTGTACAGAAGGTTTTTAGTTTGATGTAGTCCTGTTTCTTCATTTTTGCTTTTGGTTCCCTTGCCCAAGCAGATGTATTCAGGAAGAAGTTCCTCATGTTTATTTCAAGAGATTTGTACCTGTGTTTTCTTCTAAGAGTTTTATGGTTTCATGACTTACATTCAGGTCTTTGATCCATTTTGAGTTTACTTTTGTGTATAGAGTTAGACAATAATCCAGTTTCATTCTCTTACATGTAGCTGTCCAGTTTTGTCAACACCAGCTGTTAAAGAGGCTGTCATTTCCCCATTGTATATCCATGGCTCAATTTATATTAATTGACCATATATGCTTGGGTTTATATCTGGGCTCTCTGTTGCATTTATCTATGGGTCTGTTCTTGTGCCAGTACCAAATTGTCTTGATTACGGTAGCTTTGTAGTAGAGCTTGAAGTTGGGGAACATAATCCCCCCAGGTTTATTCTTCCTTCTCAGGATTGCTTTGGCTATTCAGAGTCTTGTGTGGTTCCATATGAATTTTAGAACTATTTATTCTAGTTTGTTGAAGAATGCTGTTGGAATTTTGACAGGGATTGCATTGAATCTGTAGATTGCTATAGGCAGGTTGGCCATTTTGACAATATTATTTTTTCCTATCCATGAGCATGGGATGTATTTCCATTTACTGGTATCTTCTTTAATTTCTCTCATGACTCTCTTGTAGTTTTCAGGGTATAGGTCTTTCACTTCCTTGGTTAAGTTTATTCCTAGGTATTTTATTCTTTTTGATGCAATTGTAAATGGAATTGTTTTCCTGATTTCTTTCTGCTAGTTCATCGTTAGTGTATAGGAATGCAACAGATTTCTGTGTATTTTGTATCCTGCAACTTTGCTGAATTTAGTTATTAGTTCTAGTAGTTTTACAGTGGATTCTTTAAGGTTTCTTATGCACAATATCACGTCATCTGCAAACAGTGAAAGTTTAAATTCTTCTATACCAATCTGGATGCCTTTTATTTCTTTGTGTTGTCTGATTGCCATGGCTAGGACCTCTAGTACTATATGGATAAAAGTGGAGAGAGTGGTCATCCTTGTTTGTCCCCAATCTTAAAGGAAAAGCTTTCAGCTTTTTCCTGTTAAGTATGATGTTGGCTGTGGGTTTGCTGTATATGGCCTTTATTATGTTGAGGTACTTGCCCTCAAGAAGGCTTTTATTTAATGTGAAAGTACACACATAGGAGTACAGCAACCTCAGAGGAGAGAGAAGAGCTATGCCTAAAAGTTTTAGTGTTTGGGCTTTTATAGAGCCTTTTGAATATGAGTTAATGTAAGGCATGGTGTATATAGGTGAATAATATTTGTTTTTAAGTTTTGTTTTAAAAATAGAGTTGTCAAGGTGACCATGTTGATTTGTATCCCGGCATTCTTTATTCATCAAAGTTGATGTGCTGGTTCATTTACACTCTGGAGATCTGTTCTTTGTCCTAGATACAACATTACCTAATTGACTAATGTGACTTATTTTCCTAGTTTTAGAATGTTCTTCTGGCAGGGAATCATGTTGGTGTCTATGAAGTTTATCTGAGATGGAAACATTTATAAAATACATCTTGAAAAGTTGTTCACATAAACCCTGGCCTTAATGCATCTCCACTTCAATAGGTGTTTCCAAGTGGTGGAGAGAAGTAGTCCTCCATATCAATAGGTGATTACAGGGTGGGTGGAGAGCGAGGGAGTACTTGGATGAGAGAGGATTTTCCCAGCCAGGATAGGGAGATGCTTGCGGTGGTGATCATCGGGTTCTGTGAAATTGAAGTTAGAGGCACACATAGAGCGTGTAAAGGAAGTAAAGAGCATCCTTGCCTCACCCAGAGGCCAGGGTGGCCTCCGAAGTTATCCCAGACAAGCCCCCAAAGATGATGCCAGGGTTCTTGTTGACAAAGCTGAAGAATGAGCTTCACAAACACTCAGGGTAGGAGAGCAAGGTACAGGCTTTTATTCAGAAATAAAGTGAGAGGAAAGAGCTCCTGGCTCATGCCAGGAGGGGACAAGAGAGCCCCGTTAAACATATTTTCATAAATGTATTGGTACTTTGTCATTCCATGAATCATCTGTATTTTTTGCTCATTGTTCAACTGGAATTTTTGGGAGGGTATTGATTTGATCTTGCTATTTATATATTCTATATGGTAATCATTTAACTGTTTATATGTTTTGTATTTAGTCTTAGTTTGTCCCTTGTCTTTTAACTTTCTGGCAACTTTTATTAAATGGAAGATTTATATTTTATATTTTAGTGGTAAACTTGATCATTTTTTTCTTTATCGTTCTGGGTTATGTGGCTTAATTATTCACTCTGATTCAAGAACAGTTTTTGCTTATTTCATAAATTTTTAGTACTTCAGTAATTAACTTGTTTTTAAAAATATGAATTTGAATATGGAAATAAAAATACTTTAATCTTATAAAGAGATTGAAATAATATTTGAATCAGATATGAGAAGAGTCTTGAGTTATAAAAAAATACAAATCAGTCTGAAATGTTATTGCTGCATTATATACATAATAAATATATTCATTGTGTTACTAATTCCTTTCAGTTGCAATTGGAAATGCAAATGTTTCATATGTATTGTTTTGAAATTTTTGATTAGGTAATATTTGTACATGGTACAAAATTCAAAAGGTACAGAAGAGTATATAATGAAAAGTCTTCTTTCTACTCCTATTCTTTACTCAGTTTTCTTTCTTGGAGACAGCCATTTTTATCAATTTCTTTTGTCTTTTTCCAGAGATATTTTATGCATATACACAACCTATGGTTTATGTTAGTTGAATTCTTTTCTTTTTGTAACTTTATAAAGCTGCACCTGCTTTAAACATAATTTGGCCTGTTCTTTAGGCCAAAATCATTCATAGTTCCAGAAGGTAAATTAAAATAATTGATGAATAGAGAGCAGCTGTCAACAGTTAAGAAGGGACAAATGCTGCATCCATGTTACAAATGTTAGCTGATTAGCGGACATGACAGAGCTTTGCATTTAGAAGGGCTTTTCTTTTGTTTGCTGAAATGATCTAAAACAAATCTATTTTCTTTCCTCTATTTAATCTGTTCTAATAGAATTGAGACTTCTGATTATCCCAGACTTGCTATTACCCTCTAAGAATATATACTTCCTGTTACTGAAATGTGAGTTAAAGCAAATTACAAAACTTGAACTCCTAGAAATTACCCAAACTAACCCTCCTCTTTTATATATGGAGAAACTGAGGCTTATAAATGTGAAGTGACTGAAGGACCATTTATAATTAAATGACCTGAAAGTAACATAAGTTTTTGGAATGCTATTTTATTAAAAAGATAGCTAGCAAATTTTTTCTCCATTTTTTAAAGGAAAAGATGCAGATGCTGCAATTTAATATTTTTATTAAAGGTTTTTTTTAAAAAGGCTTTATAATACTTCATTTCCTTATTGCATTTTTGTCTGTAAACTGGAATCATAAAACATGCTCGTCATTAGGCATTCTGTACTTGGAAGAGTGTAGGGAATTGTTTTTATTCTATGGGATGGCATTGGAGATTAATGGAGCCTTAAGCTCTTTTTCCTTGACTATAAAATTTATAATGGCTGTATCCTAATTCCTTAACGTTATACTTCTGAATCACTTTTAGCCTTGTGTATTTTTCTTCTTTCTAATCTGTATTATAAGTAAGTAAAGTAACCTCACTGCAAAGGAACATTTAAATATATCTATTTACATTTGGTTAGAAAGCTACCACTTAAACGTTTTTTTCATGAAACTTTTTCCATATCCATATATGGAAATATACACAAAAGTCAGTATGTTTCTGTTGACATCACTTCTTTTTTCTTCTTACCATTAACCTTCTACCTTTAATCTTAGACTTCTAAAAATAATTTTATTTCTTGCCCCTTAAGACATCCTTCCAATCTTGTTTCACTAAGATAGGAATCAGTATAAGTTCACATAGAAACCCCATCTGGAATTTAGTTTCTGTAGATATTAATTGTAGCTAAATACTAAAATACTAGTCACCTTCCAGTTGGTTTCCAGATGTATTGTATTGTAAAAGAAAACTTTTGTTTCCTTACCTCACCTAGTTCAGATATTCTATATGAATAAAAATTTATTTCTTAAAGAAAAATCCATAGAGATGTTCTTCCAGTTTTTTTTTACGGGTAAAGCTGTCATTTAATGTGGAAATACTGAAACATTCTGATTTTTTTCCACTTTGTTTTCTGTTTTCAGTGGAATACACTTTATTGTTGACCCTACCTAAATTCTGCCTGGTAATTGTTCATATGTGCCATCAGTTGCTGGGTCTACCTAAGATGCTGTCAGAGCCGACTTTGGCTAAATAGTCAGATTGAAGGGTCAGAACTCTATCCTTTTGAATGGCCCTTAGAACAGTTGGAAACAAATTATCTACTTTACTTTTTTAGAGGTATTTCTTCATTGATTTTTGCATCTTAATTCAACTAACATTAAACACTTAATATGTACTGTGCATCTCATGTTAAAAGATAATTTTAATTGTTTACTGATAGTCCTGCTGAAGAGGGAGAAGCAGCATTTATTATTCTACTCCTCTGAATTAGAAAAGAAATTCTAGCTTTGTAGTGATTAATAGTTGAAGGAGATTAAAAAATATCATGAATTTCATGTTTATGTTATCTTTAAAAAACATAAGTATATAGTGTACTTAATTTCTAAATTATGTATCTAGGATTTTGGGAGCCTCTACAAACTTTTCAGTAGGGTAGCTGGAAAAGAATAATTCTAAGATATAGACATTAAGCATCTACCTATGTTTTATATTATATCCAGCAACAGTTAAGCTTATTAAGAATTAAAATTCTGGACTGGTGATTAAAATACCATACCTTTCTATGGGGAATTTCATAGTATAGAATTAAAACTTACCTTTTTGAGATTAATTAAAAAAAAAATCAACCCTGACCAATTCTAGGTTAATTAGGGTACATTTTCTGTATTGAAAATTTAAATGTAAAGTCAGTGTAGAATCTGTATGAGCAAGAATGTGTTTCTTCTTCTAGGCTTTGTTGACCAGAAATGATGGCAGTATTAAACATGTACTTATGATTTAAAGTGGGACTATTGCCATTGTTTCTTGGTAACTCCAGAGTTACTTCATATTTAGACTGAGTGTTGAATAATATGAGGCCTACAAAATGTTTAATGTCATTGGGTATATTGAAAAACATTAGAAAAGTGTCTCAATTTTGCACTAAATTTGCATGATTGGTACATAGTGATATAAGTGAGTGCCCTGTAAGAGCTTAGAGAAGGATGGGGGAGTCTGATTATTTATTTGAGAGTTAAATTAGTAAAAACAATTCTTTTGCTAGTATGGATTATCTGAAGATTTGGGGAATGCTAAAATCACTAATCATTGTGCTAATCATAGGAGTAATCTCAGGGAGACAGTTCTGAAATGCGATTAGAATTTAGTGAGCAGAATTGCTGCTAGTCCATTCAGCATGATAGTCTTTTATATTGCTCTGAGCCTTAAAATTTGAAAACTGCAACAACTTAGACGATTTAATATATGTGGCCTCATCTGTAAAATGAGAATGTTGACCTAATGATCTTCAGAATTCCTCCTAGTTCTAAATCTTTATGAATTCATTTAAAAAGTCTCAATTATTATTATGGACTTAAAGGTAAAAGTTAGAAGGAATTGTAGAGAGTTGATGTATCTTTTATCTTTGATGTTTAGGTTGATAGTACCAATATAACTTAACATTGCAAATTTAAATCAGCCTTGTTTTTTTAGCTCCAATGTGCAGGGTACAACATTTTATGTGTTGCTGCCAGACTATAAACTTCTTAAGGTCAGGGCCAGTCTCTCTGGAGTACAGGACAGTATCTCTCATAGAGAAAAGGCAGTAAGTGTTTATCAAGTGAATGTATTAAGACATACTTAGGGCAAGGTATTTAGGACATAACATGTTTTGTTTATTAGTTTTGAAAATATTCTTTATTGCAGAAAATTTTAAATATGCGTAAGAGAAGACAGAATAGTATTGTTTTAGCTGCTATAACAGAATACCATAGATTAGGTGGCTTATAAATAGCAGAAATTTATCGCTCACAGTTCTGAAGGTTGGAAGTACAAGATCAGGGTACTGGCATGATGAGGTTGTGACGAGGGCCCTCTTCCTGGTTGCAGACTGCTGACTTCTCATGATATCCTTACAAGCCAGAAAGATTGAACCAGCTTTCTGGGGTCTCTTTAATAAGGGCACTAATCCCAATCTTGCGAGTTCTGCCCTCATGACCTACTCACCTCCCAAAGGCCCCATTTCCTAATACCATCACTTTGGGAGTTAGTATTTCACCATGAATTTTGGGAGGACCCAAACATTCAGACAATAGCCAATATAATGAACCTCCACTTACCTATAACCCCTGCTTTAATAGTTATGATTATTTATGTTTCATCTTTACTGCCTCCCATCTGCTCTTGTATTATTTGGAAACAAATCACAGACTTTATATCATTTAATCTGAAATTATTCTAATGTGTATCTTTCAAAGATAACAACTTAAAAAAAAATCATAGCCATACCTTTATCATACCTTTAAAGAATGACTGGTTTTGATAAATATTAACTTAATTTCACTTCAGAATACCTGTACTAAATATTTCTAAGAAACTTGTTATGTGTAGTTTCCAGACAGTTAATAACACTTAGAAATAAAAGAATAGAACTAATTTTTGTTTTGTTTTTGTTCTGTTTAATGTTTTAGGCTATCAACATGACAGCTGAAGAAACAGTGAATGTGAAAGAGGTTGAAATCATTAAGCTAATTTTAGACTTCTTGAATTCAAAGAAGCTTCACATTAGTATGCTGGCCCTTGAAAAGGAAAGTGGAGTCATAAATGGCCTATTTTCAGATGATATGCTTTTCCTGAGGTATGATTTCATTAGTACTGTGAAGTTTAATGTGAAGGAGGTAGCTCCTTCAAAGAAATGTTAAGTATTAATAAGGTAATATGTACAACAATACAGGTAGGTCTTTATAATCATGAAAAGGTTATGTAAATGTAATTTAAAAAAAGGTTTGTTTTTATAATAGAAGATTTACAAAATAATGTTCCCAGTAGTAAGATCTAGTCTATTTTTTAAAAAAGAGTCATAAAAAAAGACTGGTTGTGTCATTATCATAAAAAATATTTGACTAAGAAGTCAGAGATTCTGGAAAGATAAAATATTTCTGAAATACCATTTTTTTGGCCACAGGCATACTCACTATAGAAAAATTATAGAAAAATAAAGAAGAAAAATCACATTACCACCCAGACACACCACTGATAATTTTCTACACATATTAAAAAAAATAACAGCAATTCTGTTGCATGTGTAACTTAGTATCCTGCTTTATCCACTAGTATCATAAGAATTCTCTTTGTGATTACAAATTTATACCTTAAAAATTTTCAGTTTAGTTAAGTTTCTAATGGTTCCCCTAGTTTTAGACAATTAAATGATTTCCAAGTTTCTTAAATAAATGTTCTTCTTAGTATCTTTTATACATATGACTTTTTCTATATCTTGGATTATTTCCTCAGAATGAGATTCTTGGAGATAGAATTACAGAGAAAAAGGGAATTAACATGTTTGCCAAAAAGGGAAGCTAAATATATTCTAACTAGATTGGACGGAAAAAGAAAAACCTAAATTTCTAGACAGAAATGTATTCTGTACTTATGTGATACAAATATCCTTGACAAGGAATACAGATTCTTGGACATGTGGCATTTTGTGACTTGGAAAGCCTTAAGAAATGAAATGTTCCTAAGTTATGGAAAAGGAACTTAAGAAAAAAGCTTTAATATACTAGGGGAGTTTATTTAAACTCATTGCACTTGCCTGTGTTTGGTGTTATGAATGTCGTCCATCTTCAGGCCACTTAGTGATAGAGTCAGGATCCAGTACTGAGGTGGTAGTCTTCTGGCCATGTCTTTCAAGAACTGCTGCTCCTGGAATTTAGCAGTAGCTCTCAAATATCCCCCTCTGTGAACCTGCTGATTTGTGATGAAGTTTTCCTCGTCTGAGGTGAAAGGCAAAGAATTATAGAATAATAAGTTTTTCATTATATTATTTTTTTTACAGAATCAAAAGTTGGCAATCCTATGTAAATCTTCCTGCCCGTCCCTCCTTTTTGAAGTTCCCACAGACAACTACAATGGGATGAAAACTGATCTTATTCCTTGCTGTTTTCATTATCAGAGTGTAAACTTTAGTATCAAATGCCTCAAAATGAAGAATTCACAATTTAGAGCCGGATTTCTTAAACTTGGCACACAGTTAACCTTTGGGGCCAAATAATTCTTTGCTGTGGGCATTGGGGATTGTCCTGTGCACTGTAGGATGTTTAGTGGTGTTCTGACCTATACCCAGTGGATACCAGTAGCACTGCCAGTCGTGGCAACCAAAAATGCCTCCAGACATTGCCAAATGTCTCCTGGGAGCAAAATCACTACCAGTTGAGAACCACTAATTTAGTGAAACTGGAACATACCCACACACTGGCCCCTAAATAATACAGAATGGCTTTAAAACTGTAAAATGAATGAGGAAGAAAGGAACTTTTAGATTTAGCTCACTGTTTTTACAGATGTGAAAAAAAAAATGTATTGGAATGAGGAGTGGTTGTAGATTCAAAAATTCTCATATAGTAGATGTTGTTACAAATAAATTGTGAAAAAATTTTAGTTTACTATAGTGATTGAGGGACGAAGGAAGATGTTAATCTCATTACAGACCTCTGAAGTTTTAATGCTCTCTTATCATCTATTCTGCTTTTAATTAGCATAACCCAAATTTGATAACGTAAGTGGGTTTTTCTTTATGTAGGCAACTAATCCTTGATGGTCAATGGGATGAAGTTCTTCAGTTCATTCAGCCTCTAGAATGTATGGAAAAATTTGACAAAAAAAGGTAAGATTTCATCTGAACCTTTTAGTATCTGATCATTGGTAGAAGCTTAGTAAAACAAAACAATCAACAAATAGTTAAAAACAAGACTGTGTTGAGGGTGGGTCCTGGGGGTGGAAAAGATGGCGGCATTAGAAGTGAAGCAGAAATCTTCTCCCAAAACCACATATATTTTGAAAGTACAGCAAGTACAACTATTCCTAAAAGAGTGACAAGAAGTAAGAGTGCACCAGCCAGTCTACATGTGGGAGAAGTCAACATCTCACAGAAAAGAGTAAAGTAAAAAAGCTGTGACCCAGCAGGACCCAAGCACTCCCCCAACCCCAGCTCACTGACAGGAGGAAGAGAATCAGAGTGGGGAGGGAGTGGAAGCACAGGACTGCTAAATACGCAGCCCTAGAAATCTACCACAGTAGCACAGACCCACATTGCATGGTGCTCTGGAGATTAGAGGAGCTGAAAACCAAAGTCAGAGACTAAGACTGCGAACAGGTTCCCACAGCCTGCTGCCCTGGGACAAAAGAAAAGCAGATGCCTTGAAAGATTGCTCAACAGTCAGAACACTGCTAAAGGGGCAAGGGTTTAGAAGAAGGAACAGGTGGGCAAAATCGGCCTGACACACTCAGCCCAGCAGGTTGGGAACTTTCAGGAGCTTCAGGTGCTCCACCCCTTGGTTGGCAACTCAGCCCTGAGGTCCCCCACCGTGATAAGCAGTCTGCTGCTCCTTCCTCTTTGCGGGTACCTGCATGCAAACCCACTGTCTGCGCCATTGCTGCAGACCATCCAGAAGGCAGCCCTGCCTACAGCAACTACACAGCTTAACGCAGAGGCTTCTCCCTGCATGCAGCTAACTGTTCCAGATACCGGAGACAGGCACGACGACTGCGAAGCATGAAAGGGCTTTGCCCTTCCTGAAAACAACTGTGCCGCTTTCCTGTGACCCTCTGCATTGCCCTAGGCCATCCTATGGGCCAAACCGCCCACAGCAGTGTAGGGGTTTAACCCAGAGGCCGCTCCTGGTGCACAACTAACCGGCTCAGACAGTGGAGACAGGTATAGGAACTGGGAAGCACTAAAGGGCCTGTCCTCGTGGTAGACATGTGCTGCTCTCCTGTGAACTCTGCCATTGCTCTAGACCATCCCAAGTGCTGCCCCACCCATGGCAACTTAGGGGGTCAACCCAGAGGCTGCTCCCTGTGCACCATTAACTGGCACAGACAGCAAACACAGGCACTGTGACCAAGAAGCAGGAAGGGACTTTGTCCACCTGGCTGACACCCGGGCTGCTTGCTTTCGACCACTCCTATCGCTCCAGGGCTAAGAAAAGGAGAAGAACCTTGTTCAATCCAAAATCCCTCGAACACCAGAAAGAGGGCTTGGTGAGCCCAAAATCACCAATCTTACTGAAAAAGAATTCAAAATAAAACTCATAACCATGGTAATGGGCTGCAGAAAAATATTCAAGGGCTAAGGGACGAGTTCAGGAGGGAGATAACTGAAATGAAGCAAACAATGAAGGCATTTAAAAGCAGATTAGATGATGTAGAGGAGACAGTAAATGGAATAGAAATTGGAGAACAGCAATACAGAGAAGCTGAGGCAGAGAGAGAGAAAAGTATATCTAGGAATGAAAGAATATTAAGAGAACTGTGTGACCAATCCAAATGGAACAATATTCACATTATAGGGGTACCAGAAGAAGAAGAGAGAGAAAAAGGGATAGAAAGTGTCTTTGAAGAAATAATTGCTGAAAACTTTCCCAATCTGGGGAAGGAAATAGATTCTCAGGCCACGGAAGTCTGCAGATCTCCTAACACAAGGGACCCAAGGAGGACAACACCAAGACATAATAATTAAAATGGCAAGACTAAGGACAAGGACAGAGTATTAAAAGCAGCTAGAGAGAGAAAAAAGATCACCTACAAAGGAAAACCCACCAAGGCTACCATCAGACTTCTCAGCAAAAACCTTACAGGCAAGAAGGGAGTGGCATGATATATTCAGTGGGATGAAACAGAAAGGCCATGAACCAAGATTATGCTACCTGGAAAGATTATCATTTAAACTTAAAGAAGGCATTAAAAAATTCCCAGATAAGCAAAAGTTGAGGGAATTGACCTCCCACAAACCATCTCTATAGGGTATTTTACTTTTTATTTATTTATTTTTATTTTTATTTTTTATTTTGATATTAATAATGTACAATTACATGAGCAACATTATGGTTACTAGACTCCCCCTAGTATCAAGTCCCCACCACATACCCCATTAACGTCACTGTCCATCAGCATAGTAAGATGCTATAGAATCACTACTTGTCTTCTCTGTGCTATACTGCCTTCCCCATGCCCCCCAATACATTATGTGTGTTAATCGTAATGCCCCTTATACCCCTTATCCCTCCCTTCCCACCCATTGTCCCCAGTCCCTTTCCCTTTGGTAACTGTTAGTCCATTCTTGGGTTCTGTGAGTCGGCTGCTGTTTTGTTCCTTCAGTTTTTTCTTTGTTTATACTCCACAGATGAGTGAAATCATTTGAAACTTATCTTTCTCCGCCTGGCTTATTTCACTGAGCATAATACCCTCTAGCTCCATCCATGTTGTTGCAAATGGTAGGATTTGTTTTCTTCTTATGGCTGAATAATATTCCATCGTGTATATATACCACATCTTCTTTATCCATTCATCTACTGATGGACGCTTAGGTTGCTTCCATTTCTTGGCTATTGTAAATAGTGCTGCGATAAACATAGGGGTACATATGTCTTTTTCAAACTGCGCTGCTGAATTCTTGGGGTAAATTCCTACGAGTGGAATTGCTGGGTCAAATGATATTTCTATTTTGAGTTTTTTGAGGAACCTCCATACTGCTTTTCACAATGGTTGAACTAATTTACATTCCCACCAACAGTGTAGGAGGGTTCCCCTTTCTCCACATCCTTGCGAACATTTGTTGTTGTTTGTCTTTTGGATGTTGGCCATCCTAACTGGTGTGAGGTGAAATCTCATTGTGGTTTTAATTTACATTTCTCTGATGATTAGCGATGTGGAGCATCTTTTCATGTGCCTGTGGCCATCTGAATTTCTTCTTTGGAGAAGTGTCTGTTCAGCTCCTCTGCCCATTTTTTAATTGGCTAATTTGCTTTTTCTTTGTTGAGGTGTGTTACTGCTTTATCTAATTTCGATTTCAACCCCTTATCGGATATGTCATTTATGAACATATTCTCTCATACCGTAGGATGTCTTTTTGTTCTACTGATGGTGTCCTTTGCTGTACAGAAGCTTTTTAGTTTGATATAGTCCCACTTGTTCATTTTTGCTTTTGTTTCCCTTGCCCGGGGAGATATGTTCATGAAGAAGTTGCTCATATTTATGTCCAAGAAATTTTTGCCTACATTTTTTTCTAAGAGTGTTATGGTTTCATGACTTACGTTCAGGTCTTTGATCCATTCTGAGTTCACTTTTATATATGGGGTGACAATAATCCAGTTTCATTCTCTTACATGTAGCTGTCCAGTTTGCCAACACCAGCTGTTGAAGAGGCTGTCATTTCCCCATTGTATATCCATGGCTCCTTTATCGTATATTAATTGACCATATATGCTTGGGTTTATATCTTGGTTCTCTTGTCTGTTCCATTGGTCTATGGGTCTGTTCTTGTGCCAGTACCAAATTGTCTTCATTACTGTGGCTTTGTAGTAGAGCTTGAAGTCAGGGAGCGTAATTTTCCCCACTTCATTCTTCCTTTTCAGGATTGCTTTGGCTATTCAGGGTCTTTTGTGGTTCCATATGAATTTTAGAACTATTTGCTCTAGTTATTGAAAAATGCTGTAGGTATTTTGATTGGGATTACATTGAATCTGTAGATTGCTTTAGGCAGGATGGCCATTTTGACAATATTAATTCTTCCTTTCCATGAGCACGGGATGTGTTTCCATTTATTGGTATCTTCTTTAATTTCTCTCATGAGTGTCTTGTAGTTTTCAGAGTATAAGTCTTTCACTTTCTTGGTTAGGTTTATTCCTAGGTATTTTTTTATTCTTTTGGATGCGATTGTGAATGGAATTTTTTTCCTGATTTCTCTTTCTGCTAGTTCACTGTTAGTGTATAGTAATGCAACATATTTCTGTGTATTATTTTATATCCCTCAACTTTGCTGAATTCAGATATTAGATCTACTAGTTTTGGAGTGGATTCTTTAGGGTTTTTTAATGTACAATATCATGTCATCTGCAAACAGGGACAGTTTGACTTCTTCCTTACCAATCTGGATGCCTTTTATTTCTTTGTGTTGTCTGATTGCCATGGCTAGGACCTCTAGAACTATGTTGTTTAGAAGTGGTGAGAGGGACATCTTGTCTTATTCCCGATCTTAAAGGAAAAGCTTTCAGCTTCTTGCTGTTAAGTATAATGTTGGCTGTGGGTTTGTCATATATGGCCTTTATTATGTTGAGGTACTTGCCCTCTATACCCATTTTGTTGAGAGTTTTTACCATGAATGGATGTTGAATTTTGTCGAATGCTTTTTCACCATCTATGGAGTTGATCATGTGGTTATTGTCCTTTTTGTTGATGTCATGGATGATGTTGATGGATTTTCGAATGTTGTCCCATCCTTGCATCCCTGTGATGAATCCCACTTGATCATGATGGATGATCTTTTTGATGTATTTTTGAATTTGATTTGCTAATATTTTGTTGAGCATTTTTGCATCTATGTTCATCAGGGATATTGGTCTGTAATTTTCTTTTTTGTAGTGTCTTTGCCTGGTTTTGGTATTAGAGTGATGTTGGCCTCGTACAATGAGTTTGGGAGTATTCCCTCCTCTTCTACTTTTTGGAAAACTTTAATGAGGATGGGTATTAGGTCTTCACTAAATGTTTGATAAAATTCAGCAGTGCAACCATCTGGTCCAGGGGTTTTGTTCTTAGGTAGTTTTTTGATTGCCAATTCAATTTCTTTGCTGGTATGTGGTCTATTCAGATTTTCTGTTTCTTCCTGGGTCAGCCTGGGAAGGTTGTATTTTTCTAGAAAATTGTCCATTTCTTGTAGGTTATCCAGTTTGTTACCATATAATTTTTCATAGTATTCTCTCATAATTCTTTGTATTTCTGTGGTGTCCATAGTGTTTTTTCCTTTCTCATTTCTGAGTCTGTTTATGTGTGTAGACTCTCTTTTTTTTCTTGATAAGCCTGGCCAGGGGTTTATCTATTTTGTTTATTTTCTCGAAGAACCAGCTTCTGCTTTCATTGATTCTTTCTATTGTTTTACTCTTCTCAATTTTATTTATTTCTGCTTTAATCTTTATTATGTCCCTCCTTCTATTGACTTTGGGCCTCATTTGTTCTTTCTTTTCTGGTTTCATTAATTGTGAGTTTAGACTGTCTATTTGGGATTGTTCTTTTTTCCTGAAGTAGGCCTATATTGCAATATGTTTCCCTCTTAGCATGGACTTTGCTGCATCCCACAGATTTTGCGATGTTGAATTATTGTTGTCATTTGTCTCCATATATTGCTTGATCTCTGTTTTTATTTGATCATTGATCCATTGATTATTTAGGAGCATATTATTAAGCCTCCATGTGTTTGTGGGCTTTTTCATTTTATTTGAGTAATTTATTTTTAGTTTCATACCTTTGTGATATGAGAAGCTGGTTGGTATAATTTCAGTCTTTTTGAATTTACTTAGGCTCTTTCTTTGGCCTAGTGTATGATCTATTCTTGAAGATGTTCCATGTGCATTTGAGAAGAATGTGTATTCTGCTTCTTTTGGGTGTAGAGTTGTGTAGATGTCTCTTTGGTCCATCTGTTCTAATATGTTGTTCAGTGCCTCCGTCTCCTTTCTTATTTTCTGCTTGGTTTATCTGTCCTTTGGAGTGAGTGGTGTGCTGAAGTCTCCCAAAATTAGTGCATTGCATTCTATTTCCCCCTTTACTTCTGTTAGTATTTGTTTCACATATGTAGGTGCTCCTGTGTTGGGTGAATAGATAGTTATAATGGTTATATATTCTTGTTGGATTGACCCCTTTATCATTATGTAATGTCCTTTTTTATCTCTTGTGACTTTCTTTTTTTGAAGTCTATTTTGTCTGATACAAGTACTGCAACACCTGCTTTTTTCTCCGTACTAGTTGCATGAAATACCTTTTTCCATCCCTTCACTTTTGGTCTGTGTATGTCTTTGGTTTTAAAGTGAGTCTCTTGTAGGCAGCGTATAGATGGGTCTGGTTTTTTAATCTATTCAATGACTATGTCTTTGATTGGTGCATTCAGACCATTTACATATAGGTTGATTATCAATAGGTATGTACTTATTGCCATTGCAGGCTTTAGATTCGTAGTTACCATAGGTTCAAGGTTAACTTACTTACTATCTCAGAGTTTAACAACTCAATATGCTATGACAAACACAATCTAAAGGTTCTTTTTTTCTCCTTTTTTTCCTTTTCCATTCTTTATATATTAGGTATCATATTCTGTAGTCTTTGTCTATCCGTTGACTGACTTTGGGGGTAGTTGATTTAATTTTTCATTTGCTTAATGAAATTAAGTGTTCTTTCTTTACTGTGGTTTTATTACTGCTGGTGATAGCTATTAAACCGTAGGAACACTTCCATCTATAGCAGTCCCTCCAAAATACACTGTAGAGAGGGTTTGTGGGAGCTAAATTTTGTCAACTTTTGCTTATCTGGAAATTGTTTAATCTTTCCTTCAAATTTATTTATTTTTTCATTTTTATAATTTATTTTGGTATAATTAATCTACAATTACATGTGCAATATTATGGTTATTAAACTACCCCCTTCATCAGGTCCCCCCACCAACCCCATTACAGTCACTGTCCATCACTGTAGTGAGATGCTATAGTATCATTACTTATCTTCTCTGATTTGTACAGCCCTCCCCGTGCCCCCAACATTATGTTTGCTAATAGTACTGCCCCTTTTTCCCCCTGTCCCTCCGTTCCCACCAACCCTCCCCAGTCCCTTTCTTTTTGGTAACTGTTAGTCCATTTTTGGGTTCTGTGAGTCTTCTGCTGTTTTGTTCCTTCAGTTTTTTTCTTTGTTCTTATACACCACATATGAGTGAGATCATTTGATATTTGTCTTTTTCTGCTTGGCTTATTTCACTAAGCATAATACCCTCTAGCTCCATCCATGTTGCAATGGTAGGATTTGTTTTATTCTTATGGCTGAGTAATATTCCATTGTGTATATGTACCACATCTTCTTTATCCATTCATCTACTGATGGACACTTAGGTTGCTTCCATTTCTTGGCTATTGTAAATAGTGCTGCGATAAACGTAGGGGTGCATATGTCTTTTTCAATTTGGGCTGCTTCAGTCTTAGGGTAAATTCCTAGGAGTGGAATTCCTGGGTCAAATGGTATTTCTATTTTGAGTTTTTTGAGGAACCTCCATACTGCTTTC
The DNA here is from genome assembly GCA_029783875.1 of Phataginus tricuspis. Taxonomy (NCBI): domain Eukaryota; kingdom Metazoa; phylum Chordata; class Mammalia; order Pholidota; family Manidae; genus Phataginus; species Phataginus tricuspis. Next base: position 15,783,303 of record JAQQAC010012408.1, read on the forward strand.
CACAATGGTTGAACTAATTTACATTCCCACCAGCAGTGTAGGAGGGTTCCCTTTTCTCCACATCCTCACCAACATTTGTTGTTGTTTGTGTTTTGGATGTTGGCTATCCTCACTGGTGTGAGGTGATATCTCATTGTGGTTTTAATCTGCATTCTCTGATGATGAGCAGTGTGGAGCATCTTTTCACATGCCTGTTGGCCACCTGAGTTTCTTCTTTGGAGAAGTGTCTATTCATGTCCTCTGCCCATTTCTTAATTGGATTATTTGCTTTTTATTTGTTGAGGTGCATGAGTTCTTTATATATTTTGGATGTCAACCCCTTATTGGATATGTCATTTATGAATATATTTTCCCATACTGTAGGATGTCTTTTTGTTCTACTGATGGTGTCCTTTGCTGTACAGAAGCTTTTCAGCTTGATATAGTCCCACTTGTTCATTTTTGCTTTTGTTTCCATTGCCCGGGAGATATGTTCATGAAGAAATCGCTCATGTTTATGTCCAAGGGTTTTTGCCTATGCTTTTTTTCTAAGAGTTTTATGGTTTCATGACTTACATTCAGGTCTTTGATCCATTTTGAGTTTACTTTTGTGTATGGGGTTAGACAGTAGTCCAGTTTTATTCTCTTACATGTAGCTGTCCAGTTTTTCCAACACCAGCTGGTGAAGAGGCTGTCATCTCCCCATTGTATATCCAAGGCTCCTTTATCAAATATCAATTGACTGTATATGTTTGGGTTAATGTTTAGATTTTCTATTCTGTTCACTGGTCTGTGGGTCTGTTTTTGTGCCAATACCAAATTGTCTTGATATTTGTGGCTTTGTAGTAGAGCTTGAAGTCAGGGAGCGTAATTGTCCTGTTTTATTCCTCCTTCTCAGGATTGCTTTGGCTATTCAGGGTATTTTGTGGTTTCATATGAATTTTAGAATTATTTGTTCCAGTTCATTGAAGAAAGCTGTTGGTATTTTGATAGGGATTATGTTGAATATGTAGATTGCTTTAGGTAGTATAGCCATTTTGACAATATTTATTCTACCTAGCCAGGAGCATGGGATGAATTTCCATTTGTTAGTGTCCTCTTTAATTTCTCTTAGGAGTGTCTTGTCTTCCTTCAGATTTAAATGATAATCTTGCTGGATAAAGTATTCTTCATTTGAGGCCCTTCTGCTTCATTTTATTAAATATATCATGCCACACTCCCTTGTGGCCTGTAATGTTTCTGCTGAGAAGTCTGATGATAGCCTGATGGGTTTTCCTTTGTATGTGATCTTTTTTCTCTCTCTGACTTCTTTTAATAGTCTGTCTTTATCCTTGATCTTTGCCATTTTAATTATTATATGTCATGGTGTTGTCTTCCTTGGTCCCTTGTGTTGGGAGATCTGTGCACCTCCATGGCCTGAGAGAGTATCTCCTTCTCCAGTTTGGGGAAGTTTTCAGCAATTACCTCCTTTGAGACACTTTCTATCCGTTTTTCTCTCTCTTCTTTTTGTGCCCCTATAGTACGAATATTGTTGCGTTTGGATTGGTCACACAGTTCTCTCAATATTCTTTCGTTCTTAGAGTTACTTTTTTCTCTCTCTGCCTCAGGTTCTTTGTATTACTCTTCTCTAATTTCTATTTCATTCATTGTCTCCTCCACTGTATCTAATCTGCTTTTAAAACCTTCCATTGTATGTTTCATTTCTGATACTGTGTTCCGTAATGATTGTATCTCTGACTGGAATTCATTTATGAGTTCATGAATATTTTTCTGTACCTCCATGAGCATGTTCATAATTTTTATTTTGAAGTCTCTTTCAGGAGGATTCATGAGATGGTTTTCATTTGACCCTTTTTGTGGTGTATGGAACCTCATTGTTTTTTGATTCTCCATTCATACCATGCTATTTGATACCTGTTTGCTTTTGTATTATCTTTATTTATGTAGAATATTATTCCTTTACGTCTCCTGCCTGTACATAGTATGCTCCTGATCATCCTCCAAGAATGAGTTCTTATAAGACTTTACTCTTACTTCCCACCCATTCTGGTAGAATTGGCTGTACACTCCTTTGAGACTTTGGTGAACCCTATACATATTTTCATACAATTTATTTGATTTCAAGACAGCAATTTTGTTTTATCAGACACATATTTGCTTTGCTACTACAACTATGGTGGAAACAATGATCAAAGATTCATTATTTTCTTTCAGTCTTTAGAAACACTTTTTCTTTAAAGTGCTAAATGATGCTGACATTTTTTTATTCTTCAACAAGTCACGTAGACTCTTTGCTCTCCCTTCTCTCTGAAAAGTCTGTTAAAAAGTTTTAAGTCTGTAGCTGTTTTATGACTTTTTAGAACTGTTCAATTCTTACTACCCTTTCAGCTCTATTTTTACTAGACATTTCTCATGTTAGAAAAGTAAAAAGGACATATTTTGGGAAAACAAACATTTTGAATATTAAGGGCTTTTATTTCACTATTAGGTGACATTTGACATCTTCTATAAAAACCTGATTTTTGTTTCGAATTAATATTGGATTTAGAAATGCTTCCTTTGAGTATTAAATTGTGATTACTTGCTACTGAAATTAATTTTGGCTTCAATGTGATAAGCTTAGTAAAATATTTTAAGAATTATTTGAAAGCACAGGTAGTTGTAGTAACTTAAAAGTACATTTGAGTTAGGCATTGGAAAATTAATTTTCTAAAAATGTCTTTTTTTGTAAAACATAATTCGTCTTTCAAGATAAACTTGACCTGATTTGCCTTAGGAACTTGATCCCATTATCAGGCTTTGACTTTACTATAATTCAGCTTTTTAATCATTTTAATGTTTCATATTTTATTTTTCACAGGTTTCGTTATATTATCCTGAAGCAGAAGTTTTTAGAAGCCTTATGTGTTAACAATGCAATGTCAGCAGAAGATGAGCCCCAGCATGTAAGATTTTTATTCCTGAAGGTTTGCGCCATAGTCTTGTTTCAGTCATAAGTATTTTGTATTCACTAAAACAAAAGATTAGTATCATGAGTTTTCAAAGTTTTTAATGAACTGGGATGGGGCAAGATCTGCTCTTTTGCAGATACAGTACTTTCAGTCTGTAGTGATTCTAAATTAGTTCCATGATTTAGCAAAGGTGATAAATGAATGGCTTGATGGTTGGAGAGTGTGTGATACCTTCTTGTTTAAGGTGTTTTAGATAGCCATAGATGTTTGACTCGATGACTCTAAGATACTGCTTCTTTTCTTATCCCTGAAGTGGATTGTGTTTACCTCTTCTTTGTGTCATTTCAGTATTTTCTTTGATGCAGAGATGGTTTTTTAGTAAAGCGTTTATTTCTTCGTGACAATTTAAATTTAGTGATATTAAATTATTTTTGATTAGATAGTTACTTTTAAAGTTTTAGTATTAGTATTGTTATGTCTGAAACCAAGGGAACTTTTATTAAGTGCCAGTAAGTGTTCATTGAAACGAACAAAAGGATATTATTACATGTGGAGACTTTCATGTATAATAGAGAAATGTTTGCCAGCTAATGATGTTTAAAAGTGGAAAGAACAACATAAGCCAAAAGATGTAATTTTTATTCTCTCTTTGTTACAAAGCAACTAAATTACCTTGGTTAAATCTGCACCCTAACTTCTCCCATGTGTAAGATACAGAAGCTGGACTGCATAAGCTCTGAGGTTCCTTACATCATTAAAAGCTTATGATTCTAAGATAATACTTACTCTACAAATTATTGTAATTTGTCTCTCAAGTAAGCTTCCTTTTGTTCTGTCTCTGCACTATTATTGTAGTAAATGAACTGTAGATGTCCCCTTTCTTGATCTGCTTTCTTTCCCCACACAAATTTGTCCTCAGCCAAGTTTGAGGATGGCTCTTTTGCTTTTTGGGTAAGTTGGAGTGATAGCAAGCTACATAGACAATTGGATATTGATATGCTTAACTTCTAATATCTAGAAAACTTAATTATTCTAACCTTTAAAAATTATGCATTGGAGAATGACAGTCTTAAGCCTGAAATAGAATACTATTTTTATAGATAAAAGTTTAATGTGCTGATTAATCAAATTATTTAATCTTCTCATTTTAATAGAAACATTTTGGCTCTTGACTTGAAAGTTGTTAAGTATCCTAGATATTATATGTGTATTCTGTGACACTAGAGCTGCTCCTTTTGTAATTTAATTGTTTATGAAAATTTGTAAAGTATCTTTGTATTTGAATAAAATACTCTCACTGTTTTCATATCTCACAGCATCTCTCTTTATAGTGATCATTTATATTTTTCTTACAGCTGGAATTTACCATGCAAGAAGCTGTGCAGTGTTTACATGCCTTGGAAGAGTACTGCCCTTCTAAAGATGACTATAGCAAGCTCTGTTTGCTTTTGACTTTGCCCCGTCTGACCAATCATGCTGAATTTAAGGACTGGAACCCAAGCACTGCACGAGTGCACTGTTTTGAAGAGGCTTGTGTCATGGTTGCAGAATTCATCCCTGCTGATAGGAAGCTAAGTGAGGCTGGTTTTAAAGCAAGTAACAATCGTTTATTTCAGCTTGTAATGAAGGGCCTACTTTATGAATGCTGTGTAGAATTTTGTCAGAGTAAAGCAACTGGAGAAGAAATTACAGAAAGTGAAGTACTTCTTGGCATTGACCTCTTATGTGGTAATGGTTGTGATGATTTAGATCTGAGTTTATTGTCATGGCTTCAGAATCTGCCATCTTCTGTCTTCTCTTGTGCTTTTGAACAGAAAATGCTTAATATTCATGTTGACAAACTTCTGAAACCCACAAAAGCTGCATATGCTGATCTTTTGACTCCTCTTATCAGCAAACTCTCTCCCTACCCATCATCTCCACTGAGAAGGCCTCAATCAGCTGATGCCTATATGACCCGCTCTCTGAATCCTGCTTTAGATGGCCTCACTTGTGGACTAACCAGTCATGATAAAAGAATCTCAGACCTTGGGAACAAAACATCTCCAATGTCACACTCCTTTGCTAACTTCCATTATCCAGGGGTACAAAACCTCAGTAGAAGTCTCATGCTTGAGAATACAGAATGTCACAGTATTTATGAAGAATCCCCTGAACGGTAAGTATTTCCTCATAAAATTTAGGAAGTCTCTGCAAGTGTGAGATAATCTAATTATTTGTGTGTATGTGTGTGTTTTCTTAATGTTCAAGTCCCTTTAGTTGAAAGTTTGACCTTAAACTTTATAAAGGGTTTTAAAATTTTTGATAATTAAAATTATCAGGGGAAATCTTTAAAATATATATACTGTATTCTTTTGCTTAGTTATAAAGGCAATACATGTGCATCGAAGAAAATTTGGAAGATACCGAAGAGTGTAAATATGAAATTAAAATCCCACACAATCTCTCACTTAGATGGCCAGACGTTTTTCTCAAATATGTTTTTTGAAATTGAGAATGTACTGTATATTTTTTCATATAATTTTTTATTTGATAGATCATGAATATTTTCCCATATTTTTCAACATTTATTGACATCAGTGATCAATGATATGTTTAGTGTTCCATTGTAAGACTGTGTCATACTTGTTCCTAATTCCTTATTGTAGGACAGCAGATTGTTTCCATTTTCTCTAAATAGTACTGTATTGAACATATGTACGGAAGAATTTCTGATAATTTCCACTTTTTTATTCCATTCATCTGTTTCAGTAATTCTTTATATATAGGAATGGAAGAAGTGTTAAAACTATCACTCAGTTTTTCCTTCAAACCTAGCATGAAGTAATAATTTTCTGATTAACAGTTCTTTATTTCAAGGGTTAGGAAACTTCCTGCCTCACATTTCCAGGAAACTCACTGGGACATCTGGCTGGTTTCCTATACTCAGTTATTATTGTGCTTACTATTGACTGCAATAAAGTTATTGAAAGAGCACCAAAGAGCACAAAAATGAAACCTTTTCATATTCACACAGGATAGTTGGAGGCATTCTCCATTGAGGAAGGAGCACTGGACTCAGAATTTCTGCTTTTAATTAAAGCAAGAGGATCGCTTTAGTTAAGGCACAAGAAATACAGGATAAATATATATTAAAGTTTTTCTCTTAAGCTGCTGTGAGATTGTAGAGAAGGGAGGTTGTGATACTTTCTTCATTGTTCTTTAAAGAGAAGGGGCATTCTAGGATCAGTTAAGTGACATCCTAAAGGCTAAGGTGATCTCTTAAGCCATCTTTATTGCTGTATTTCAAAGATAGAAATAATACCTAGTGATGAAAATGGATGAGTATAACTTAATGTAGAAGCATGCTATTATCTAAATCCCAAAGGAATAGAGAATCTTGAGCACTTGTAGAGACTATTTTAAACTTTTCTTGGACTTTCCAATCCCTTTAGAGAAAATTCACATTTTGTGAGATGCTGGGCTTCAATTCTGGGGAATTGTTTATATTCTTCTGAGTACGTAAGATGATAAGAGCTTCTTGGTCAGTAAAATGAAACGACCTATTTGAACTTGAGCACCAGTAGGATTATCTTTGTAAAGAAAAAAGATGCACAAAAATCTAGCCAAATGTGACTTTACAAGTACTTACACCCATGTAAAGAAAGTAGTAGACATTGAAGAGTGACTGGGTAAAGATGGAAAGAAGTGGCATATAGTTATTAGACTATTATTGAATAAGCACAGCAGTAAAATGTGGACATGTTAAAAAGTAAGTAATACATTTATTATTAGCTGAGCAGTAGCAATAACATATGTCATGTCTCTGAAATTAGACAATTTATGAGGCAATGCAATGTGGAATAATGAATAGAACATGGTCTTTGGAGTCATACTTGGGTTTGAACAATAGCTTTGCCACTTACTAGCTGTGTGATCTTGGGACAATTACTCAGTCTTCCTGAGCCTCAGTGACCTCCTCTGTAAAATAGGTTGTTGACCTTCAAAGTAAGATAAAGCTCCTAGCAGAGTGGCAAGCATGTGATTGGTGCTTAATAAATATAAATTTCTCTCCTTCAGAGTTCATACCCTTGATAAGGACAGTGTATCAAAAGGGATGCCAATAACATGTTGTGGAAGAGGTACTGTGCATGGATAAAGTATAAAACTTTACTTTGGAGGAAGTTTACCTTGGTTTAAAAAATACTTTACATGTAACTTAAAAAAAAGTCACTGGAAAGCTCAATTAGATCAATTATGTTAAAAATACCACATAAAGAGACTTCTATTTGTGGAGATACATGTTTGAAGTCAGTATTCATTTAAAATATTTGAGTGTCTACTCTGTGCTATCACCATGCTACATCCCAGGAATACAATGATTGAGTTACTATGGGGAACTAGAAGATAAATACAAAAGAAAGATTTATAAAGGAGTGTGTGGTACTTTTATTTTTTTTGTGGTTCGTTACTGTTTTTTTTTTTTTTGGCTTTTTATTTATTTTGCTATTATTAATATACAATTACATGAGCAACATTATGATTACTAGACTCTCTGTATTATCAACTGCCCACCACATACCCCATTGCAGTCACTGTCCATCAGTGTAGTAGGATGTTATAGAATCACTACTTGTCTTCTCTGGGTTATACGGCCTTCCCCATATCTCCCCACTCCACCCCACCCCCGCTACATTATATGTGCTAATTGTAATAGCCCTTTTTCCCACTTATCCTGCCCTTCCAACTCATCTTCTCTAGTCCCTTTAGCTTTGGTAACTGTTAGTCCATTCTTGGGTTCTGTGAGTCTGCTACTGTTTTGTTCCTTCAGTTTTTTCTTTGTTCTTATACTCCACAGATGAGTGAAATCATTTGATACTTATCTTTCTCCGCCTGGCTTATTTCACTGAGCATAATACCCTCTAGCTCCATCCATGTTGTTGCAAATGGAAGGATTTGTTTTCTTCTTATGGCTGAATAATATTCCATTGTGTATATATACCACATCTTCTTTATTCATTCATCTACTAATGGACACCTAGGTTGCTTCCATTTCTTGGCAATTGTAAATACTGCTACAATAAACATAGGGGTGCATATGTCTTTTTCAAACTGGGCTGCTGCATTTTTAGGTTAAATTCCTAGGAGTAGAATTGCTGGGTCAAATGGTATTTCTATTTTGAGTTTTTTGAGGAACCTCCATACTGCTTTCCACAATGGTTGAACTAATTTACATTCCCACCAACAGTGTAGAAGGGTTCCCCTTTCTCCACATCCTCACCAACATTTGTTGTTGTTTTGTTTTTAGATGGTGGCCATCCTAACTGGTGTGAGGTGATATCTCATTGTGGTTTTAAATTTGCATTTCTCTAATGACTAGTGATGTGGAGCATCTTTTCATGTGCCTGTTGGCCATCTTCTTCTTTGGAGAAGTGTCTGTTCAGCTCCTCTGCCCATTTTTTAATTGGCTTATTTGCTTTTTGTTTGTTGAGATGCGTGAGCTCTTTATATAATTTGGATGTCAACCCCTTATCGGATATGTCATTTATGAATATATTCTCCCATACTGTAGGATGTCTTTTTGTCCTACTGATGGCATCCTTTGCTGTACAGAAGCTTTTTAGTTTGATATAGTCCCACTTGTTCATTTTTGCTTTTGTTTCCCTTGCCTGGGGAGATATGTTCATGAAGAAGTAGCTCATGTTTATGTCCAAGAGATTTTTGCCTATATTTTTTTCTAAGAGTTTTATGGTTTCATGACTTACATTCAGGTCTTTGATCCATTTTGAGTTTACTTTTGTGGATGGGGTTAGACAATAATCCAGTTCCATTCTCTTACATGTAGCTGTCCAGTTTTTCCAACACCAGCTGTTGAGAGGCTGTCATTTCCCCATTGTATATCCATGGCTCCTTTATCACATATTAATTGACCTTACATGCTTGGGTTTATATCTGGACTCTCTATTCTGTTCTACTGGTCTATGGGTCTGTTCTTGTGCCAGTACCAAATTGTCTTGATTACGGTAGCTTTATAGTAGAGCTTGAAGTGAGGGAGCATAATTCCCCCTGCTTTATTCTTCCTTCTCAGGGTTTCCTTGGATATTCGGGGTCTTTTGTGGTTCCATATGAATTTTAGAACTATTTGCTCTAGTTATTGAAGAATGCTGTTGGTATTTTGATAGGGATTACATTGAATCTGTAGATTGCTTTAGGCAGGATGGCCATTTTGACAATATTAATTCTTCCTAGCCAAGGGCATGGGATGAATTTCCATTTATTAGTGTCTTCTTTAATTTCTCTTAAGAGTGTCTTGTAATTTTCAGGGTATAGGTCTTTTACTTCCTTAGTTAGGTTTATTCCTAGGTATTTTATTCTTTTGGATGTGATTGTGAATGGAATTGTTTTGCTGCTTTCTCTTTCTGCTAGTTCATCGTTAGTGTATAGGAATGCAACATATTTCTGTGTATTAATTTTATATCCCAGAACTTTGCTGAATTCAGATATTAGATCTACTAGTTTTGGAGTGGATTCTTTAGGGTTTTTTAATGTACAATATCATGTCATCTGCAAACATGGACAGTTTGACTTCTTCCTTACCAATCTGGATGCCTTTTATTTCTTTCTGTTGTTTGATTGCGGTGGCCAGGACCTCCAGAAATATGTTGAATAAAAGTGGGAGAGTGGGCATCCTTGTCTTATTCCCGATCTTAAAGGAAAAGCTTTCAGCTTCTCGCTGTTAAGTATAATGTTGGCTGTGGGTTTGTCATATATGGCCTTTACTATGTTGAGGTACTGCCCTCTATACCCATTTTGTTGAGAGTTTTTACCATGAATGGATGTTGAATTTTGTCGAATGCTTTTTCAGCATCTATGGAGATGATCATGTGGTTATTGTCCTTCCTTTTGTTGATGTGGTGGATGATGTTGATGGATTTTCGAATGTTGTCCCATCCTTGCATCCCTGGGATGAATCCCACTTGATCACAATGAATGATCTTTTTGATGTATTTTTGAATTCGATTTGCTAATATTTTGTTGAGTATTTTTGCATCTATGTTCATCAGGGATAGTGGTGTGTAATTTTCTTTTTTGTAGTGTCTTTGCCTGGTTTTGGAATTAGAGTGATGTTGGTCTCGTAGAATGAGTTTGGGAGTATTCCCTCCTCTTCTACTTTTTGGAAAACTTTAATGAGGATGGGTATTAGGTCTTTACTAATGTTTGATAAAATTCAGCTGTGAAAACATCTGGTCCAGGGGTTTTGTTCTTGGATAATTTTTTGATTACCAATTCAATTTCTTTGCTGGTATGTGGTCTATTCAGATATTCTGTTTCTTCCTGGGTCAGCCTGGAAAGGTTGTATTTTTCTAGAAAATTGTCCATTTCTTGTAGGTTATCCAGTTTGTTACCATATAATTTTTCATAGTATTCTCTCATAATTCTTTGTATTTCTGTGATGTCCATAGTGTTTTCTCCTTTCTCATTTCTGAGTCTGTTTATGTGTGTAGACTCTCTCTTTTTCTTGATAAGCCTGGCCAGGGGTTTATCTATTTTGTTTATTTTCTCGAAGAACCAGCTTCTGCTTTCATTGATTCTTTCTATTGTTTTATTTTTCTCAATTTTATTTATTTCTGCTTTACTCTTATGTCCCTCCTTCTATTGACTTTGGGCCTCATTTGTTCTTTCTTTTCTGGTTTCATTAATTGTGAGTTTAGACTGTTCATTTGGGATTGTTCTTCTTTCCTGAGGTAGGCCTATAATTTCAGTATATTTCCCTCTTAGCATGGGCTTTGCTGCATCCCACAGATTTTGTGGTGTTGAATTATTGTTGTCATTTATTTCTATATTGCTTGTTCTCTGTTTTTATTTGATCATTGATCCATTGATTATTTAGGAGCATATTATTAAGCCTCCATGTGTTTGTGGGCTTTTTCGTTTTCTTTGTGTAATTTATTTCTGGTTTCATACCTTTGTGATATGAGAAGCTGGTTGGTACAATTACAATGTTTTTGAATTTACTTAGGTTCTTTTTGTGGCCTAATATATGATCAATTCTTGAAAATGTTCTATGTGCAATTGAGAAGAATGTGTAACCTGTTGCTTTTGGATGGAGTGTTCTGTAGATGTCCATTAGGTCATCTGTTCTAATATGTTGTTCAGTGCCTCTGTTTCTTTACTTATTTTCTGTCTGGTTGATCTGTCCTTTGGAGTGAGTGGTGTGTTGAATTCTCCTAAAATGAATGCATTGCATTCTATTTCCCCCTTTACTTCTGTTAGTATTTGTTTCACATATGTAGGTTATCCTGTGTTGGGTGCATAGATATTTATAATAGTTATATCCTCTTGTTGGACTGACCCTTTTATCATTATGTAATGTCCTTCTTTGTCTCTTGTGACTTTCTTTGTTTTGAAGTCTATCTTGTCTGATACAAGTACTGCAACTCCTGGTTTTTTCTCACTATTAATTTCATGAACTATCTTTTTCCATCCCTTTATTTTCAGTCTGTGTATGTTTTTGGGTTTGAAGTGAGTCTACTTGTAGGCAGCACATAGATGGGTCTTGTTTTTTTATCTATTCAGTAACTCTATGTCTTTTGATTGGTGCATTCAGACCATTTACATTTAGGGTGATTATCGATAGGTATGTATTTATTACCATTGTAGGCTTTAGATTCGTGGTTACCAAAGGTTCAAGGGCAATTCCTTTACTATCTAACAGTCTAATTTAACTTACTTGGTATACTATTTCAAACACAACCTAAAGATTCTTTTTTTTTCCTCCTTTTTATTCCTCCTCCATTCTTTGTATGTTATGAATCATATTCTGTACTCTTTGTCTTCCCTTGGGTGACATCTTTTTAGCCTTAGGAATACTTCCATCTATAGGAGTTCCTGCAAAATCCACTGTAGAGGAGGTTTGTGGGAGGTAAATTCTCTCAGCTTTTGCTTATATGAAAATTGCTTAATCCCTCCTTCAAATTTAAATGATAACCTTGCTGGGTAGAGGATTCTTGGTTCAAGGCCTTTCTGCTTTATTGCATTAAATATATCATGCTACTCCCTTCTGGCCTGTAAGGTTTCTGTTGAGAAGTCTGATGATAGCCTGATTTGTTTTCGTTTGTGTGTGGTTTTTTTTCTCTCTAGCTGCTTTTAAAAGTCTGTCCTTATCCTTGATCTTTGCCATTTTAATTATTATATGTCTTGATGTTGTCTTCCTTGGGTCCCTTGTATTGGGAGATCTGTGCACCTCCATGGCTTGAGGGAGTATCTCCTTCCCCAGATAGGGAAACTTTTCAGCAATTACCTCCTCAATGATACTTTCTATCCCTTTTTCTCTCCTTCTTCTGGTACCCCTATAATGCGAATATTGTTGTGTTTGGATTGGTCACACAGTTCTCTCAATATTCTTTCATTCTTAGAGATTCTTTTTTCTCTCTGTGCATCCGCTTCTTTGTATTCCTCTTCTCTAATTTCTATTCCATTTACTCTCTCTTCTACTACATCTAATCTGCTTTTAAATCCCTCCATTTTATGTTTCATTCTAGATATGGAATTTCTTTTTTTTTTTTTACTGTTTTTTTCCTCTTTATTTCTTCAAAATACATGAGTATACATACGTAGATGCAATACTTATGACAAATATCGTTTAAAGAATGGTATGAGGTAAATAATAGCAAATTTTATACATTTTACATGGAATTCGTATACTATTCACTTTAAGTAGACTAAAAATATTTTCCACTTTTTACATTTGCCATTAGAGCATCCAGTGTTTTTAAACCGAGCTCTCAGTAACAGATATCTTATTCGGAGCTTGATGCGTTATCTTCTCAGAATACGCCCAACATTCTGGATTTCACTGGTTTTTATAAGATTTCCAGTCTTGCTAAAAATTATTATTTATTTATTTATTTAAAAAGCAAACTGTATTAAATTTTAATGGTGGTCATTATGGGCTGGTTGGTCTCTGTTGCCAGGCGAGTCCCTCAGTCCCCTTTGAAGAGTTCCATCTGCACAGATTAATTGTCTGCAATTTTGTCCGGCATGTCCTCAGTCTTCAGCCCTGCAAAGCCTTGTCCCTGTCTGGGCAGAGCTCGATAATATAGCACTTTGGCCTTTAAGATATGCACAATAAATATTTTAGATTTGCTGGTGAATGACTTGCTTTCACTACAAGGCTGCCGAGTTTGCAGGGAACGAAAGGAGAAGGAAGTGGAGCAAATTCTCTCAGTGAGAACCCCTTCTGTCTTCATGAAATGGTGTTGGGTGCCAGGTACATGGAGTGCACAGATATGGAATTTCTTAATGATTGAATCTCCAACTTAAATTTGTTCCTGAGTTATTGAATATTTTTATGTACCTCCATAAGCATGTTTATAATTTTTATTTTGAACTCTCAGGAAGATTGGTGAGTTCGGTTTCATTTGGCTCTCCTGGGGTTTGTGAGATTTTGGTCTGAACCTTGTTCTTTTGTCGTTTCATATTTCTGTGTGGTGCCCACTAGTGCACAGAAACTCCAGTGTCTGGAGCTACTCAGCCCTTAGAGTGAGATTGGGGGTCGTAGGGGAGCGGAGCTGGTGCCTGGGGGGAGGAAAGATCTGTTTCCTGATTCCCGTCTGCAGTGCCTGTCTCCAGTGTCAGAGGCATTGGGCCAAGCACACACATGTAAACCTCTGTGCTTTGTGTCTCTAGCTGTTGTAGGCGGGGCCTCCCTCTGGCTGGCCTGATGCCTGCTCAGTGACTGCGGGTTTGCAAACAGGTGCCTGCAGGCCAGTAGGAAGGCTTGGCAGGCTGTCTGTCACAGTGGGGGGCCTTGGAGCTGAGTGGGCAGCCAGTGGGATGGAGCACCTGAAGCTCCCCAAAGTTCCCAACCAGCTGGGCAGAGCGTGCCTAGACAACCTTGTCCAGCTCTCCCTTCTCACACACAGCAAGCTCCATGCAAACCCCGCCCCTTCAGCAGCCCTCCTCCTGCTAGGAAGCCTCTCAGACCGCCTGCCTTTCCTCTGAAGCAGAGTGGCCAGGTGTGGATCCCATCCTCCACAAACGGCCGGAATGTCAATTTCTCAAGCCCTCCGCCTGTCCGAGCTCCCAAACGTCCAGAGCACCACACACTGTAGGATTCTGATCACAAAGCAGATCTCCAGGGCTAGGTGTTCAGCAGTTCCAGGCTCCCACCCCCTCCCCTGCTTCATTTCTCTTCTTCTGCGGGTGAGCTGGGGTGGGGGAAGGGCCTGGGTCCCGCCAGATTAAGGCTTTCCTATGTTACCCTGTTTTGTGAGGTCTACTCTGTTGTGAGATCTGTTTGCAGTCTGGTTCAGCCTTCTTTCTTGTTACTGTTTTAAGGTTAGTTGTATTAATTAACTATATTTTTCTACAATTTGTGGTTTTGGGAGGAGCTCTCCGTCTCACCTTTCACTCCGCCATCTTGCAAGTCGTGTGTGGTATTTTTCAAGGATAACTTTTCACTCAAACCGAAACAAACTCAAAACAAAAAGGAAGAAAAATCAGTTGAAATATGAAAGCTTTGTATTCAATATGATCGTTTCAAAATTAAATGGCAAAAAAAAAAAAATGGTATCTTTAGGCATGGGCCAGCATTGGATTGGAGTCTTGAAGACCTGGATTCAAGTTTTAGCAGAATTCACTAGCTATGTAATTTTAGGAAAGTAATTTGTTTTTGTTTCCTCATCTGTGTAATGGGAGTTATAACCTATTTCACAGGTTATTGTGCAAGTTAAATGAGATAATGCTTGTGGAAGTACTGTATAAATTGCAAAATAATTTAAATGGTAGTTTATGAAGGTCGTTTTATTCTATCTCTGTAGAGGTAATACCTATTCTATTTTTTAAAAATCCCTTAGTGTACTTAAAGAAGAAAGGACAATTTAAAAAAATCGTTTTTGTGCATTTGATAAACAGGCTAAATATTCATTGTTTTAAATTGAAATTTCTCACTAAAATGTATTTTCCTTTACCCCCCTCCTCTTCCTTTTTGGTTTTTGCGCCTTTTTGGAAGAAGTGATACACCTGTTGAGGCACCACGGCCTATCAGCAGTGAAATCCTGGGCCAGAGTTCAGTTTCAGAAAAAGAGCCTGCAAATGGAGCACAGAATCCAGGACCAGCTAAGCAAGAAAAAAATGAGGTAATATTAACTACACCTAGTGTCTTTTAGAGTTACTTTTTTTGTTAGAACTAATAGTATTTGCTTGGATAGAATTTAAAATAATTTTCTGATATTTGAGAGTAGAAGAGAGAATACATAGATTTTCTTGTTAATTAGCTCATTTTCTCTCCTCTCCATTAATAATAGATGGCATTTTTAATTGCCATTGTATATTTTTGAGCATTTTTAATAGGCGAATTTATTAACAATCTAAAATACCACCCTTGACATTAATCTAAAATACCACCCTTGACATTAATCTATTTTAAGACAAGTAATTGAACTCACATTAAACATGTACAGCTTGTATTTTAATATATATGCTTTATATTTTACTAGTTAAATTTAGTGAACAAGAAATTATGACATTTATAATATATAATAATGCTTTTATCTAAGCCTTAGAGCTCTAGATTATTTTTCTGTGGTGTTTTGGAAAAGAAATTATATTGGGAAATAGGGTTTAAATTTTATGTAGAAGGAGTGAATAGGTAGTTTTATTAATAAAGTGAAAAAGTAGTTTTATTAATAAAGTGAATAATTTTTCTGTTTTCACTGAATATTAAAAATGAAGTAGAAAAATTACTATAAAATATATATGGATAGGCACCAAACAACAGAACCCCAAAATATATAAAGCAAACATGCAGAGTTGGAGGAATAGACAGTTTTACAATAATAGTTGGAGACTTCAATACCCACTTACAATAATAGATAGAACATCTAAACAGAATATCAGTAAGGACATAGAGGACTTGAACAGCACTGTAAACCAATTAGACCTAACAGACCTCTAGAGAACACAGAACATTCTTAACAATAGCAGGTATAGATTCTTCTTAAGTGCACATGCAGCATTTTTCAGAATAGGCCATATGTTAGGATACAGAACAAATCTTAATAAATTTTACAAGATTGAAACCATGCAGATTATCTTCTCTGATGACATGAAATGAACTGAGAAATTAATAACAGAAGGAAAATCAGAAAATTCACAAATTTGAATTTTGAAATCAAACAGCAGACTCTTAACCAATGGGTCAAAGAAGAAATCATGAGGAAAATGAGAAAATACTTAGATACTAAAGATAATGAATACAGGGCATGGGGAGGGCTATACAACTCAGAGAAGACAAGCAGTGACTCTATAGCATCTCACTACGCTGATGGACAGTGAGTGTAATGGGGTTGGTGGGGGGACCTGATGAAGGGGGTAGTTTAATCACCATAATATGGCACATGTAATTGTAGATTAATGATACCAAAATAAATTAAAAAGAAAACAATGGCACAATAAAAAAAAAAGATAATGAATACAGTCTACCAAAACCTACAAAATTCCAAATATATAGAATGCAGCAAAAGGAGTGCTTAGGGAGAAACTTATAGTTGTAACTGCTTACTTTAAATCAAAAGACAAACATCAAATCAAAAACCTAATTTTTTATGCCTTGAAATACTAGAAAAGGAAGAGCATACTTAACCCATAGCTAGCAGAAGAAAGAAAGAATAAAAATTACAAGGCGATAAGTAGAGTAGGAAAACAGTAGGAACAATAAAAGTTGGTTCTTTGAAAAGATTGACAAAATTGACAAATCCTTAGCTAGATTGACAAAGAAAAAAATGGAAAAGACAAATAACTAAAATTATACATTAAACTGGGCATTACTGTCAACCTTCCAATAATAAAAAGAATTATAAGAGAATACCATGACTACTTGTAAGACGGAAAACTAGGTAACTAGATAAAGTGGACAAATTCCTATAAACATGCAGATTACCTGAGCTGACTCAAGAAGAAATAGAAAATCTCAACAGACCTATAGCAAGTTAAGAGATTGAATCAGTAATAAAAATCTTCCCAACAAAGAAAAGTCCAGAATGAGGTGGCTTTACTGGTGAATTCTACCAAATATTGTTAATACCAGTTCTCAAAATCTTCCCAAAAAATAGAAGAGGAGTAAAAGAGGAGGAAGCACTTCCTAACTCATTCTGTGAGGCCAGCATTACCTTGATAGCAAAGCCACATGAAGACATTGCAAGAAAAGAAAACTACAAACTAATGTCTTTTATGACATAGAAGCAAAAATCCCCAACAAAATACTATACAAACAAAATCCATTAGCATATTAAAAGGATTATGTACCCTGACGGTGGATTTATCCCAGGATGCAAGGATGGTTCAACATAAAAAAAATCAGTGTAATACAATAGAATGAAGACAAAAACACATGATCATCTTGATGCAGAAAAGGCATTTGACAAAATCAAGCTCATGATAAAAATTCTCAGAAGACTATGAATAGATCAGAATTTCCTCAACGTGGTAGTACCCATTCATGAAAAACCAAAACTAACATCCTACTCAACAGTGAAAGACTAAAAGCTTTTCCCCTTAGGTCATGAGCAAAGACAAGGATGCTTGCTTTCACCATTGCTATTCAATATTTACTGGTTCTAGCTATTGCAATTGGACAAGAAAAAGAAATAAAAGCCATCCAAATTGGAAAGGAAAAAGTAAAACTATCTCTGTTCACAGGTGACAAGATCCTATATATTATGTAGAAAACCTCAAAGAATTCACAAGAAAGCTATTAGAGCTTATAAACAAATTCAGCAAAGTTGTAATGTTCAAGATCAACACATAAAAATCAGTTGTGTTCCTATAGACCAGCAGTAAACAATGTGAAAAGGAAATTAAGAAAACAAATTAATCAATTACCTGGGAATGAATGAAACCAAGGAGGTGAAACACTTTTACACTGAAATCTACAAAACATTGCTGAAAGAGATTAAAAAAGATCTAAATAAATGGAAAGACATCCTGTGTTTATGGATAGGAAGATTAAATATTGTTAAGACATCAATACTACCTGATATTATCTACAGATTCCACATAATTCCTCTAAGAATTCCATAGTCTCTTTTGTAATAATGGAAAAGCCAATACTCAAATTCATAGGGAATTGTAAGGGGCCCTGAATAGCCAAAGCAATCTTGAAAAAGAAGAACAAAATTATAGAAATGACAGTGATTTCAAAACTTGCTACAAAGCTACAGTGGTACTTGCATAAGGATAGACATAGTCCAATGGAATAAATTGAGAGACCAGAAGTAATTCCATGTGTCTATGGCTAGTTGATTTTTGTCAAGGATGTCAAGTCCATTTGATGGGGATAGAGTAGTCTCTCAAACAGTTGAATAAGTGAATTTCCACATGAAAAATAATGAAGTTGGACTTCTACCTCACACCATATATGACAATTAACTAAAAATGGATTTAAGTATAAGAGCTAACAGTAGAAAACTCTTAGAGGAAAACATAGAAGTAAATCTTCATGATCTTGGATTTTGTCATATATTCCTAGGTATGATACCAAGAGTGTGTCAAATATAAAAATTGATAAATTTGACTTCATCAAAATTAAAAACTTATGCATCAAAGTACATTATCAAGAATGTAAAAAGACAGCTACAGAATGGGGAAAATACTTGTAAATAATATATCTGATAACAGTTTAATATCTAGAATATGTAAAGATCTACTACAGTCCAACAACAAAAAGACAATCCAGAAAAAAAAAGACTTGAACAGACATTTCAAGTCTAACATCACTTACCATTAGGGAATCCAAATCAAAACCACAGTGAAGTATAACTTCACAAATACTCCGATGGCTAAAATCAAAGGATTGGAAAAATAACAAGTGTGGGTGAGGAAGTGGAGAAATTCGAATCCTCATACACTGCTGCTAGTAATAAAATGGTGCAGTCACTGTGGTTTGGTGATACCTCACAAAACTAAATATAGAATTACCATATAATCCAGTAATTCCTTTCCTAGGTATACCCAAAAGCATTGAAAGTTAGGATCTAGACAGATATTTGCACATCCATATTCATAGCAGCATTCTTCACAGTAGCTAAAAGGTTGAAGTAAATTAAACCAAGTGTACATTTTTTATAGCAATTGCCTTGACTCTAGATTGCTTTCGGTAGTATGGCCATTTTAACAATATTAATAGGGATGAAGTTCTGACATATGGTATGATATGGATGAACCTTGAAAACATCATGCTGAATGAAATAAACCAGACACAAAAGGGCAAATATTGTATGATTTCATTTATATGAAATATTTGGAATAAGCAAACTCATAGAGACAGAAACAGAATAGAGATTACTAAGGGCTGAAGGTTGGGGAAAATAGGGAGTTATTGCTTAATACTTACAGAATTTCTGTTTGGGGTGATGAGAATTTTTGGAACTAGATAGTGGAGATGGTTGTACAACATTGTGAATATAATTAATGCCACTGAATTCTACCCCCAAAAATGGTTGAAGTGACATATTTTATATGTATTTTAACACTGAAAAAGATTTTTAAGGGACATACAGATAATTGTGTCTGAGTTATTGTTACAAGTTATAATAGATGGGGACTGTTATTCTTTCCTGGAAAAGGGTAACAAATTTAGCTTTAATTAGCTGTACAAGACTCTGGGTTAAGCTGATTGTCAGTGTTGTCTAATTTTAGAGATGATTGTTTTGTTTCAGGGTAGCCCCCAGTACACATGATCCATGTAATAATATAACCAGACTCCGGCTTGGCAGGGAAGTCTTTCTTTACTAATATTGGACTTCAGTATCTAAATCCTGTAACTGAGTGCTATGCCTTTTAGAAGAGTAAAATCAAAGTTAATTACCCACTTATTGTACTTTTTTGTGAAAGGCCATTTGAAACCTGAATCAAAATACTATTTTTGATGTAAATCATAAGTTCTCTCTAGACTAACCTATTAAACCAGTTACATGCTTAAGTGTGTTGGGCAAGGTTAACATTGTGTTTATTAAATAAGTCCTTCAGTAAAGTTTTTTTCAAGTAATATAGATAGATTTGTATTTTTACCTACATTCATATTCTCTAACCATATTCCCTTTGTGACTACTATAATTTGTATTTTTATTTTGGGTTAGTCAAGGATCTATGATGACTATTCATTCTGGTCAGGCTCTTCCTGTGCAATAAAGCAAATTAACTGATCTACTTATTAAAGCTCAGGGATACTATGTTATTTTTGCAAAAATCAACATAGTGAATACTTTCTAGTTGTTAAGTATAGCTATTTGTATGTTTTATTGAGCATTTTTAGGAATTACTGTCGAGTGGGAACGTATTTAATCAATCTGCTCAAATATATTATTTTTTTCTAATATTTTTGAGCTTCGAGATTCAACAGAACAATTTCAAGAATATTATAGGCAAAGATTACGCTATCAACAGCATTTAGAACAGAAGGAGCAACAGCGACAGATATACCAACAGATGCTGCTCGAAGGAGGTGTGAATCAGGAGGATGGTTCTGATCAGCAGCAGAATCTTACTGAACAATTCCTTAATAGGTTGGTGTTTTAGTCACTTTTTAAGCTATAAAAAATTATTTAAGAGCTCTTAAAAGCATACCATAACTGCTACTTTCTGTGTTTGGAATTTTAAGGCTTTTTAAGTGTTTCAGGTGACATAGAATTATATAATATCTTCCAGTCATATCATTATGAGTACTCATCTAGTTTTGTCCTTCTTCCCTTTACACATCCTTCATATCTAAGCAATGAAAGGAGAATAGTATGGTAGTTCAGCACCCAGGCTGGAAGCAAGCTGCCAGGTGGATGTAGCTCCGTCCTGGGGGTAGCTGAGGACCTATGTATGGAAAGTTGCCTAGTTTCTTTTTGCTTGTTTCCTTATATACTTCACAGGGTTGCCATGAAGATTAAATTAGTTAATGTATGTAAAATGCTTAAAACAGTACCTGGCATATAGTAAGCACTATATTAAGTGTTAGCTTAATTATATTCATTTTCATTGTAATTTTGAGTGCTTAATCATTAATATTCTGTTGAATTTATTGTATTCAATGTATTAAAATAATTCTTAGGATTTCTGCCAAAACAGTATGAATTTACATTGTTTTTAATTATAGGAAGTATATATGGTAACATGTTTTTTAGAAAATTAATAAACCAGAATGTGTGTATATAAGTGGGCAAGGGATATTGGACAATTAAATGAGTCAATGTATAAAAATTACTTAGAGTAATTTCCAGCATATAGGAAGTGGCATAAATGTTGGCTATCTAATGATTATGATTAGGCAATGCACTGATGACTGTCAGTTCTTTACTTGGTTCAATAATATTGGAAGTAATCTACTTGGCACTCAGGGTTGTGCAAGTCAATGAGCCTGCAATTGATCCTGTTTTCAAACCACACAAGGAATATTTATAGTGGTAATCTAATCTAAAGAGTCTAAGTAGGCCTCTGAACATTCAATTTGAGGATCATTTTCTTATCACCTCTGATCAAGTCAGTGGCTTAATAGAATTATCCTAATTCGATGAATTGCCACTTCTGGTTCTTGGATGCCTTCTTCATATCTATAAAACTCATCGTTGCAACTTGACTTCCTGACCATTTTATTTTTCATTGAAAGCAGATATATTGAGCATTAGGTTAGAAGCTGAAGTGGCAAGGTTCTGTGATCCCAGTGAGTAGTAGGGATGTACTTCTTCAGAAAAAAAGTCAAACTATTCAAGATAGTTATCCTTCCTTTAAAGACAATTATAAATATAATACAAATTATTTTTGTAATTTAGGTTCAGTTTAGAGCATATTTATTTAACAGCTGTTCTCAATTTCTTTAGAGATCAGAATTTAAAATTACATTAAGAGATATGTTACAAAAATCTATAGAACAATAACCATGTCTATTATAAGTGTGAATGGATGTTTATCCTATGCTTTTGTAAGTTAGTTTCAAATAAGTTCTCTGTTGTTCACTTACCCTTTCTTACCTATTCTGTTTTCTAACCCTTTAATATAATACTTCTATTCAATCCTTTTTTTCCTAGGCCCTTAGTTTTTTATATCTGAGCCTATACCAGGACTTCAAAGTACCTAATGCCAAGGACAAGTAGAGATAGAATCTGTAAATTAAAATATACTTTTTCCCCTTAATGCCTTATTCTTCCAAGTCATTCTAGCAGTAGAGCATAGTTTTCAGATTTAAATTTGGCTTCTTCCTTCCAGAGGCATAGAAAAAGGAAGAGAAATAAGAGTCATGTCATATAATAGATCTTATTCAAAAAATCAACTAAAGCTTGATAGGATTTTTATTAATGGTACTTTATCACTACTTCATGTCACCACTGATTTGGGATTTATTATAGGCATACTTTGCCCCTCTCCCAGATCTGCACTTTCAGAGAATCAGATGATATTAGAATTTTAGACTCTTTATATTTAGCATTTCCCAAATTTATTTGACCTTAAGACTCTTTTTTTTATGGGGAGCATTTCACAAGATTAGTGTTTTATAGAATACAATTTGGGAACTGCTGCCCAGTTAAATTTTTTAACTGATAAGTGTTTGGTAATGGCTGCCAATTCTTTTAATAATATTGAACTGCTCTTTTAAAGCCTTTTTAAACCTTAAACAAACACACACACACACACACGCATTTTTAATGTAGGAAAAAGAAAATACAGTGAACCACAATACCTCTTGGTAATCATACCCTGTGTATAGTCCTCTACATTGATTCTAGTCCTATTCATTGAATCTAGGCTAGAGGCAGATGCTGGGCTAGTTTTGGATCTAAATCTTAAGAGAACCCTGCAGCTTCCTCTTTGCACCCTTTGGAGCCCCAAGTCCAACATAAGGAGACAGTCTACTGTGATGTAGAGAGACTGGTGGTAGGGGAAATTCCCTGAGGCTAACTTGTTTTGCTCCCTGTTTTATAGTCCTAGTGCCTGGATCAAAGCCTGACAAATAGTCTTTGTAGAATGAATGAATATGTGCATAAAAGAGATGTCACTTGACTTTGTCCCATCATGGCCTGTGCTAGTTACCCATTTCCTATTTGACATGAAATGGCTCATTTTGTTGGTGATGTTTTTATTGACTATTTTTGGGAAATTAAGTTTTAAAATGAAAATTAAACCAAAGTTATACTGGAAAAAAACAGATTTTTTTTTCTGTTTTTCTAGTAAAAGGTGCTTTTAAAAAGTCAGACATACAAGGATATAACAATTGTAAACATCTGTGCAACCAACAGAGAAGCACCTAAATATATAAAACAAGTGCTAGCAGACCTAAATGGAGAAATTGACAGCAACACAATAAGTAGGGGACATTATCACCCCACTCACATCAATGGATAGATCATCCATCCAGGCAGAAAATCAGTAAGAAAACACTGGCATTGAATGATACATTAGATCAGATGTACTTAATAGATATATACAGAACCTCCTATCCAAAATCAGCAGAATATGCATTCTTCTCAAATGCACATGGAATGTTCTACAGCACATATCACATGTTAGGTCACAAAACAAGTTTAAAAAAAAAAAGTCAGTGATACCCTCCAAAACTACTAGATCTAATAACTGAATTCAGCAAAGTTACAGGATACAAAATTAATACACAGAAATCTGTTGCATTCCTATACACTAACGATGAACTATCAGCAAGAGAAATCAGGAAAACAATTCCATTCACAATTGCATCAAAAAGAATAAAATAACTAGGAATAAACCTAACCAAGGTGGTGAAAGACCTATACTCTGAAAACTACAAGATACTCATGAGAGAAATTAAAGAAGATACCAATAAATGGAAACACATCCCGTGCTCATGGACAGGACAAATTAATATTATCAGAATGGCCATCCTGCCTAAAGTAATCTACAGATTCAATGTAATCCCTATCAAAATATCAACAGCATTCTTCAACGAACTAGAGCAAATAGTTCTAAAATTCATATGGAACCACAAAAGACCCCAAATAACTAAAGCAATCCTGAGAAGGAAGAATAAAGCTGGGGGAATTATGCTCCCCAACTTCAAGCCACAGTAATCAAGACAATTTGGTACTGGCACAAGAACAGACCCATAGACTAATGGAACAGACTAGAGAGTCCAGATATAAACCCAAGCATATATGGTCAACTAATATATGATAAGGAAGCCATGGATATACAATGGGGAAATGACAGCCTCTTCAACAACTGACGTTGGCAAAACTGTACAGCTACATGCAGGAGAATGAAACTGAACTATTGTCTAACCCTATACACAAAAGTAAACTCAAAATGGATCAAAGACCTGAATGTAAGTCATGAAACCATAAAACTCTTAGAAGAAAACATAGCCAAAAATGTCTTGAATAAAAACATGAGCAACTTTTCCTGAACGCATCTATTTGGGCAAAGGAAACAAAATAAAAAATGAACAAATGGCACTACATCATGCTAAAGAGCTTCTGTACAGCAAAGGACACCATCAGCAGAACAAAAAGGCATCCTACAGTATGGGAGAATATATTTGTAAATGACATATCTGTAAAGGGGTTAACATCCAAAATCTATAAAGAACTCTTACATCTCAACATCCAAAAAGCAAATAACCCTATTAAAAAATGGGTGGAGGATATGAACAGACAATTCTCCAAAGAAGAAATTCAGATGGCCAACAGGCACATGAAAAGATGCTCCACATCGCTAATTATCAGGGAAATGCAAATTAAAACCACAATGAGGTATCACCTCACACCAGTTAGGACGGCCAACATAGGAAAGACTAGGAACAACAAATGCTTGAGAGGTTGTGGAGAAAGGGGAACCCTCCTACACTGCTGGTGGGAATGTAAATTAGTACAACCATTGTGGAAAGCAGTATGGAGGTTCCTCAAAAAACTGAAAATAGAAATACCATTTGACCCAGCAATTCCACTCCTAGGAATTTACCCTAAGAATGCAGAATCCCAGTTTCAAAAAGACATATGCACCCCTATGTTTATTGCAGCACTATTTACAATAGCCAAGAAATGGAAGCAACCTAAGTGTCCATCAGTAGATGAATGGATAAAGAAGATGTGGTACATATACACAATGGAATATTATTCAGCCATAAGAAGAAAACAAATCCTACCATTTGCAACATGGATGGAGCTAAATCTGCAATTATATATAAAAAAAAGAAGAGTATAAAAAAAGTAAAAAAAAAAAAAGGGTATTATGATCAGTGAAATAAGCCAGATGGAGAAAGACAAGTACCAAATGATTTCACTCATCTGTGGAGAATAAGAACAAAGCAAAAACTGAAGGAACAAAACAACAGCCGACTCACGGAACCCAAGAATGGACTAACCAACCAAGGAAAGGGACTGGGGAGGGTGGGTGGGAAGGGAGGGATAAGGGGAAAAAGGAACAATACAATTAGCACACATAATGTGGCGGGGGAGGGGCACAGGGAAGGCAGTATAGCACAGAGAAGACAAGTAGTGACTCTATAGCATCTTACTACTCTGATGGACAGTGACTGTAATGGGGTATGTGGTAGCGACTTGATAATGGGGGGAATCTAGTAACCACAGTTTTGCTCATGTGATTGTATATTAATGATACCGAAAAAAAAAAGTCAGTGATACCCATTCTGCCTATCTCACAGTGGTATACTACAGGAAAACTTAGATCTTCTTTCAGTATCTTGGTTATATGTTAAGGTGATGATGATAATTTTTTAGTACTAAACTTGCCACATATTAAATGTGCATGTATTTACCTTCTCAAATTTCTAATATTCTGTATGTTAGGAATGTGATTAAGTTTTTAATTTAATATAATTACATTGTTTTATTTTATAGGTCCATTCAAAAGCTTGGTGAATTAAATATTGGAATGGATAGCCTTGGTAATGAGGTATCAGTGCTCAACCAGCAATGTAATGGAAGCAAAGGCAATGGATCTAATAATTCTTCTGTAACTAGTTTTGCTACACCACCCGAAGATTCTAGTCAGAGATTAATACACGATGCTTCAAATATTCATACAAGCACACCTCGTAATCCTGGATCAACAAATCACATACCTTTTCTTGAGGAATCACCTTCTCGTGTTAACCAAATGTAAGTGCTAACTTTGTAAAACCTACAAATATTAATTTCCTACTAATGAAACAGAAAATCGAGTGTCTCTTTGGAGCTTTACAAATGAAAGTTTTTGGAGCTTATTTCCTACCAAATTTTTTTCTGCTATGCCTTCATTTACATTCTTTCCTACTAACTTCTAAGTCTCTTAATAATTGTCTTTAGACTCCTATTTTCTTTTTGCTTTCTCACCACCACCAACCCAATTCTATCTTTTTATAAATCACCTTATTCAGAGAGAGTTTTAGGCTTTATCTTTTCCCTGATTTCCTTTTTTCTTGCTGTTGGAACCTTTCAACAAATCTTTTAATTCACAGACTTTCAAGGCACAAGATGTTTAATAACTTGTTGGAATGATTGCAGCAAGACAGTTGGACAGCCTTGGCAGTTAGAATAATTGAAGATGTCTTGCATATTTATGTTTTCACTAGTCAGGGAAATACTTTTTATCTTGCTGTCATAGCAAACAATTGTGAATATATATGCAAAGAATGGTTATGGAGCATTTTCTTTGTCTATTTTTAGCAAACACCTTTGAGTTCATTTAAAAATGCATAACTTGGCATTTGGATGCTTATAGGAATTAGCTTTATAAGTTTAGTATCAAAAAATTTAATTTTATTTTTAAGAGCATAAGTTTATCTAATACTTGCTTCATTATAGTTTCTGCAAAACTAGTTTTGTGTACCCCCAAAAGTAGAACTCAAGTTTTAAATTAAAATTTTTATTTTTATCAAAGTAATACACATACATGGTTTAAAAAGACAAATAGTACGTCAAGGCTTAAAATAAAACAATCCCTTGTCTTACCCATCTTTATCCATGATTTCTTTTTCTGGCAGCCTATCATTTTCAACTCAGCTATTTCTTCTGCCATGTATCTCTACACTTATGTATACATGCTTCTATTACTATTTTTATTATCCATTGATTCCCTTCCAATCAGATTAGCTGCCATACCGCTCATCCATAGCACTTTCACACTGTCTCCCCCTTCTTGCCAATATATATCAATTTTTATTTAAATCGGTATTGAGTGTTAACATTACTACTTCCATGTAAATGTTGTTTACAACTGAGTCATATAATATACCTTTTCACACAACTTTTTGTTTTTATGGGGACAGTAACTGCCTCATTTTTGTTGTACTGATATATGCTGTGCACATACTTAATTTTCTTTGTACCTGTCACTAAACTATTTGTAGATGCTTTGGCATAACTATAAAATCACAAAACTTGTCATTATAGTAAAAAATATCTATATTGGATCCCCTCTTTTCAGGATCTCATGTAGTTTCCTGGAAAAGGGGTACATCAGAGGTGAAGTTTTTGAGATCTTGCATGTCTAAATATTTCATATTTGATTTGTTAGTATAGCTGAGTATATAGAGATGTAGGATGGAGATAATTTCTCAGAGTTGCAAATAGTTCTAGGGTAGAAATCATTTCGAGGAGTACTAGGAGAGAAATCATTCCTCAGAGTTTCAACTATGTAGCAGAGGCACTGCTACGTGTTTCAGTGTTCTTACTGAGATCTGATGCCATTGTGACCAGGGTCTTTGTATGAGGCTTGCTGCTTTTTCTACTCTGGAATTTTTTAGGATTTTCTTTTCCCTGATGTTCTAAAATTTCATAATAATATACATCAGAGTGGGTCTGTTTTCCTTCATTCTACTGTGTACTTCGTAGCCCTTTTAAATTGGAAACTTAAGGTCTGGACATTGAAAAAATTTTATTTATTTAGCAGTTTCCTCACTTCCATTTTCTATTGATTTTTTTCTCCTACCATATTTTTATATTCTCTAAGCCTTTCTTACTCTTTAATTAAAAAAAGATCTTGTTCTTGTTTCCTGAATTCATTATTTCCTCTTGTATTTCTAAGGGTTTTAATTATATTTCTGTAGCTTTTATATCCTGAGTTGCCTGTCTTCTTCCAAATTCCTTTTCTGTTTCTTTTAGTCTCTGGCTTTTATCTAGGAGGCTTTCTTCAAGTATCTGGAAATCTCTGATGATCTGTTTAGAGTGAATTATTTAAAAAAAAACTGGAAGGAAGGGCTACATATATGGATGGATCTATCTACCACTTGGCCTCACAAAAAAGTGATTAAGTGGAAACATTTTTGTTGTAGGACCCTCAACTGTCTGTCTCTGTTAGTCTTTTCTCTTGGGCCAGATAATTTTCCTAAGGAGCAATCCAAGTTCTTGCCTATGGTAGAACTAAAGCATAGCAACCAGGATTCTGGAACTAAGCAGAGGAAAGGTACTTGACATTTCACTATAAAACTTGCGGACTTTGACTTAATCTCCTTTTCAGAATGGTTTCTCACTCCCTCCTTACAATTAACTGTACTTGGTGTTACTGAGTCCAGAGCCTTGTAATATAATAAATGCCTCCAGAGAGTAGAGTAACTTTGACTCGGGTCAGTGAGGGTCATTTGCCAAAAATAAATTAATATTAGATTTTGAAAGGATCAATTTAGTTTCTGTTTTCATATTCAGAGTAAACTTTATTTGGATTTGTATTCACACAGTTCATCAGAACATTCTGTCATTAAGCCAGCTCTTGGAGATTCTTCAGGGAATCTATCAAGGTCAAGAGGAGAAGAGGTAATACTTTGCAGATGGCGGTTTCATGTTTTTTTTTTTTAATATATTTGCAGATTTTGCTCAGGAATTCTTAGTTCAAAGAAGGAGTCATTTTTTATAAATAATTATTATTCTTAATGCTGGTATTTATCTCAAGGTAGTTGAGTTTTCACTGGACTAAGTGAAGAGGGTGCCTCAGAAAGCACACCTGAGAGTATTCATATTAATGGTCCAGTGGTAATCCTGGCACATGACTTGGGCTGTGCATGTCTCTTTGAACCCTATGGTTAATTTGTTCAAATATTATTGTATCTCCTTTGGGCTTCTCATTAGTGCATCTGTGTTTTTTTTTTTTTTGGTATCATTAATATAAAATTACATGAGCAACATTGTGGTTACTAGATTCCCCCCATTATCAAGTCCCCACCACATACCCCATTACAGTCACTGTTCATCAGAGTAGTAAGATGCTATAGAATCACTACTTGTTTATCTGCCTTTCCTGTGCCCCCCCACCCCACATTATGTGTGCTAATCGAGTGCATCTGTTTTTTTGCTTTGGAACCAGACATCCTTCCCTAAACAGTATACAGCGTCACTGTATCTTATTCTCTCAAGTTCAGATTTTAATCCCATAAACAAAGTCATTATTTCAGGTGCTCATGGGGCCAAACAGGTAACATAACTAAATAAAGTTGACTTTTTATGGTAAGCACATAGGAGTATTTGTCCCTTGTACAAAGAAATATGCTTGTGTTATGTTTCCGGTTCTTTTGATTTTCAAGAAAAGCTAGAAATGTAGATTTTTATGAGAAATCTATTTTTAAAATTGCAACAAATTTTTAAAAAATTTAAACACACTGGAAAAAGCAAATAAAATTAATTTGCAGTCTGCCATTTCTGCTATAAAGCAGGATTATTATCATTGGCAAACAGTCAAATTTCTTATATATGGATTAATGAAGAATGTGGCATTTCTAGTCAAATAAATTCATGTGAATAATATAAGAATTCAGTTACATAAGACAAACATAATATGATGAATCAGGGTTGCCCATTACTCCCTTATGAAGATACATTGCACGAATACATTAAAGTATTCAATGGGTAGGGAGAGGCATAATCTCTTCATGATACAGTCACTGTGGATCTTAGAGCTCTCAGGAAACAACCAGAGCTGAAGTGATTTGCCTTTGTGTGTGTACTTGAACATTCATACTAACCAAAGACGTGATTTGGTTGTCTGCTAACCACACCCAGTCTGGAAGTCCCTGTTCCAGATCCAGTTGTTCCTGGTAAGGGCAGCAGGGTAGTTTCAAATGATACCAATAGCAGGAGTCACCAAAGCTTTTATCCAGAACTGCCTCAACTTGCCTTCCTCAGAAGAGGGTTGTGGGCAGACAGGTACAGTTTAAAATAAAAAATGAGGCTCAAATTAAATGTTCTGCTTAAAATCATTTTTTACAGTTTTAAAAGGGTTTTAGTTTGAAATATTAAAGTGTTCATTGATGGAGATAATGGTAAATTTTTTTTTTACCCTAAGTGGATTAAATAATAGTCCTTTATACTTTCTACTTTTAGGAACACAAATAATGTTTTGTTGTTTTTCTAAGAATTATATATATTGGGCTTTTTTCCATGACAGTTAAAGATAACTTCATATGAAAATGCATATTCTTAGATTTTGTTATAGTAATCAAAGAAAAACTTGATTGTCTATGAGCTATCTGAGCTTAGTTTAGCAATGATTAGCAAAAAATAGGAAAATTGGGGTTAATTTGGATTTGCTGTTTAAAAGAATATATGATTATAGGAGGTGAACATAAAGAGGTGAAGTGAATAATACAATTCAAATGAATTTAAAGTGGGGTAAACATGAATTCTTTCAAATTCATTTTTTTCATAGGATGACTTTCATATTCATTCCTTTCATAGGATGATAAATCAAAAAAGCAGTTTGTTTGTATTAACACCCTAGAAGACACACAAGCTGTTAGAGCAGTCGCTTTTCATCCAGGTGGTGGTTTATATGCGGTCGGTTCAAATTCGAAGACTCTGAGAGTATGTGCTTATCCAGAAGTAATTGATCCAAGGTAAGGATACATGGTTTGTATAGCCATTCTTGCTTTAATTTTCAATTTAGCTATATGAGTCTCCTTTTTCAGGATCGCCATTCAGTAGTGTTTAATTTTTATTTCCTTTCCTTTTATTAAGTTTTAAATTTTTTATTTTCAATGCTTAGGAAATAAACATAAGAATCATAGATTAACTATAAGTTTTTTCATGAAGTGTTTTCAATTACGCCATTGTTCATTTGAGTTCATTTCAATTAGACCATTATTGTTCAAATAAGGAAGACTGGGTTTTCTTTATTTTCATGGCTTTTGTATTTTTTTATCTGAAATATCCTTATATTCCAATTAAATTACATAACATAAAGTATGCTAGTTAAAGACTTTGAGAAAATAAAAACTTTCTGATAGTAATAGCTTCAAAGAACTATTAGGTTGAGCTATCTAAAATTGCTGATATTTTACCATTTATTTATTTTATTTATTTTATTTATTTTATTTTAGTATCATTAACCTACAATTACATGAGCAATATTGTGATGATTAAACTACCCCCTTCATCAGGTCCCCCCCACCAACCGTATTACAGTCACTGTCCATCAGTGTAGTGAGATGAGAATCACTACTTGTCTTCTCTGAGCTGTACAGTCCCCCCCGTGCCCCCCCACCCTATGTCGGCCAATCGTAATGCCCCTTTTACCCTCTTATCCCTCCCTTCCCACCCATCTCCCCAGTCCCTTTCCCTTTGGTAACTGTTAGTCCATTCTTGGGTTCTGTGAGTCTGCTGCTGTTTTGTTCCTTCATTTTTTTTTTTCTTTGTTCTTATACTCCACATATGAGTGAGATCATTTGGTACTTGTCTTTTTCAGCCTGGCTTATTTCACTGAGCATAATACCCTCCAGCTCCATCCATGTTGTTGCAAATGGTAGGATTTGTTTTTTTACCATTTCGACCCACAAAAATTCCCTTTTCATTTGGTCAACGTTTTTTTTTCCCTTCTATTTTTTTCTTTTCTTTCTTTCTTTCTTTCTTTCTTTTTATTTTGGCATTATTAATGTACAATTACATGAGCAACATTATGGTTACTAGACCCCCTATTATTAAGTCCCCACCACATACCCCATTACAGTCACTGTCCATCAGCGTAGTAAGATGCTATAGAATCACTACTTGTCTTCTCTGTGTTATACTGCCTTCCCCGTGTCCCCTCCCTCACCCTGCTACATTATGTGTGCTAATTGTGATACCCCTTTTCCTGCCTTATCTGTCCCTTCCCACGCATCTTCCTCAGTCCCTTTCGCTTTGTTAACTGTTAGTCCATTCTTGGGTTCTGTGAGTCTGCTGCTGTTTTGTTCCTTCAGTTTTTCTTTGTTCTTATACTCCACAGATCAGTGAAATCATTTGATACTTATGTTTCTCCACCTGGCTTATTTCACTTAGAATAATACCCTCTAGCTCCATCCATGTTGTTGCAAATGGTAGGATTTGTTTTCTTCTTATGGCTGAATAATATTCCATTGTGTATATATACCACATCTTCTTTATCCATTCATCTACTGATGGACACTTAGGTTGCTTCCATTACTTGGCTATTGTAAATAGTGCTGCAATAAACATAGGGGTGCATATGTCTTTTTGAAACTAGGATCCTGCATTCTTGGGGTAAATTCCTATGAGTGGAATTCCTGGGTCAAATGGTATTTCTATTTTCAGTTTTTTGAGGAACCTCCATACTACTTTCCACAATGGTTGTACTAATTTACATTCCCACCAGCGGTATAGGAGGGTTCCCCTTTCTCCACATCCTCACCAACATTTGTTGTTGTTTGTCTTTTGGATGTTGGCCATCCTAACTGGTGTGAGGTGATATCTCATTGTGGTTTTAATTTGCATTTCTCTGATGACTAGTGATGTGGAGCATCTTTTCATGTGCCTGTTGGCCATTTGAATTTCTTCTTTGGAGAAGTGTCTGTTCAGCTCCTCTGCCCATTTTTTAATTGGGTTATTTGGCTTTTGTTTGTTGGGGTGCGTGAGCTCTTTATATAATTTGGATGTCAAACCCTTATCAGATATGTCATTTATAAATATATTCTCCCATACTGTAGGATGTTTTTTTGTTCTACTGATGGTGTACTTTGCTGTACAGAAGCATTTTAGTTTGATATAGTCCCACTTGTTCATTTTTGCTTTTGTTTCCCTTGCCCGGGGAGATATGTTCATGAAGAAGTTGCTCATGTTTATGTCCAAGAGATTTTTGCCTATATTTTTTTCTAAGAGTTTTATGGTTTCATGACTTACATTCAGGTCTTTGATCCATTTTGAGTTTACTTTTGTGGATGGGATTAGACAATAATCCAGTTTCATTCTCTTACATGTAGCTGTCCAGTTTTGCCAACACCAGCTATTGAAGAGGCTGTCATTTCCCCATTGTATATCCATGGCTCCTTTATCATATATTAATTGACCATATATGCTTGGGTTTATATCTGGACTCTCTATTCTATTCCACTGTTCTATGGGTCTGTTATTGTGCCAGTACCAAATTGTCTTGATTACGGTAGCTTTGTAGTAGAGCTTGAGGTCAGGGTGCATAATCAATGCCCCCTGCTTTATTCTTCCTTCTCAGGGTTGCTTTGGCTATTTGGGGTCTTTCGTGGTTCCATAGGAATTTTAGAACTATTTGCTCTAGTTATTGAAGAATGCTGTAGGTATTTTGATAGGGATTGCATTCAATCTGTAGATTGCTTTAGGCAGGATGGCCATTTTGACAATATTAATTCTTCCTAGCCAAGAGCATGGGATGAATATCTATTTATTAGTGTCCTCTTTAATTTCTCTTAAGAGTGTCTTATAGTTTTCAGGGTATAGGTCTTTCACTTTCTTCGTTAGGTTCATTCCTAGGTATTTTATTCTTTTGGATGCGATTGTGAATGGAATTGTTTTCCTGATTTCTTTCTGCTAGTTCATCATTAGTGTGTAGGAATGCAACAGATTTCTGTGTATTAATTTTGTATCCTGCAACTTTGATGAATTTGGATATTAGTTCTAGTAGTTTTGGAGTGGATTCTTTAGGGTTTTTTATGTACAATATCATGTCATCTGCAAACAGGGACAGTTTGAGTTCTTCCTTGCCAATCTGGATGCCTTTTATTTCTTTCTGTTGTCTAATTGCAGTGGCCAGGACCTCCAGAACTATGTTGAATAAAAGTGCGGAGAGTGGGCATCCTTGTCTTGTTCCCGATCTTACAGGAAAAGCTTTCAGCTTCTCGCTGTTAAGTATAATGTTGGCTGTGGGTTTGTCATATATGGCCTTTATTATGTTGAGGTACTTGCCCTCTATACCAATTTTGTTGAGAGTTTTTATCATGAATGGATGTTGAATTTTGTCAAAATGCTTTTTTAGCATCTATGGAGATGATCATGTGGTTTTTGACCTTTTTTTTGTTGATGTAGTGGATGATGTTGATGGATTTTGGAATGTTGTATCATTCTT
The DNA here is from genome assembly GCA_029783875.1 of Phataginus tricuspis. Classification (NCBI taxonomy): domain Eukaryota; kingdom Metazoa; phylum Chordata; class Mammalia; order Pholidota; family Manidae; genus Phataginus; species Phataginus tricuspis. The sequence continues at coordinate 15,817,517 of JAQQAC010012408.1, forward strand.
GCATCATGGGATGAATCCCACTTGAGCATGATGGATGATCTTATTGATGTATTTTTTAATTCAGTTTGCTAATGGTTTCTTGAGTATTTTTGCATCTGTGTTCATCAGGGATATTGGTGTGTAATTTTCTTTTTTTGTGGTGTCTTTGCATGGTTTTGGTATTAGAGTGATTTTGGCCTTGTAGAATGAGTTTGGGAGTATTCCCTCCTCTTCTACTTTTTAGATAACTTTAATGAGGATTGGTATTAGGTCTTCACTAAATGTTTGATAAAATTCAGCAGTGAAACCATCTGGTGCCGGTGTTTTGTTCTCAGGTAGTTTTTTTATTACCAATTCAATTTATTTGCTGGTAAGTGGTCTATTCAGATTTTCTATTTCTTCCTGGCTCAGCCTTGGAAAGTTGTATTTTTCTAGATGTCCATTTCTTCTAGGTTATCCTGTTTGTTACCATTTAATTTTTCATAGTATTCTCTCATAATTCTTTGTATTTCTGTGGTATCCATAGTGATTTTCCCTTTCCCATTTCTGAGTCTGTTTATGTGTGTAGCATCTCTTTTTTTCTTGATAAGTCTGGCTAGGAGTTTATCTATTTTGTTTACTTTCTCAAAGAACCAGCTCCTACTTTCATTGATTCTTTCTATTGTTTTATTCTTCTCAATTTTATTTATTTCCTCTTTAATCTTTATTATGTCCCTCCTTCTACTGACTTTGGGCCTCATTTGTTCTTCCTTTTCTAGTTTCATTAATTATGAGTTTAGACTGTTCATTTGGAATTGTTCTTCTTTCCTGAGGTGGGCCTGTATTGCAGTATATTACCCTCTTAGCACAGGCTTCGCTGCATCCCCCAGATTTTGCGATGTTGAATTATGTTGTCATTTGTCTCCATATATTGCTTGATCTCTGTTTTTATTTGGTCATTGATCCATTGATTATTTAGGAGCATGTTAGTAAGCCTCCATGTGTTTGTGGGATTTTTCATTTTCTTTGTGTAATTTATTTCTAGTTTCATACCTTTGTGGTCTGAGAAGCTGGTTGGTACAATTTCAATCTTTTTTAAATTACTGAGGCTCTTTATGTGGCTTAGTGTATGATCTATTCTTGGAAATGTTCCATGTGCACTTGAGAAGAATGTGTATTCTGCTGCTTTTGGGCATAGAGTTGTGTAGATGTCTGTTTGGTCCATCTGTTCTAATGTGTTGTTCACGTCCTCTGTCTCCTTTCTTATTTTCTGCTTGGTTGATCTCTCCTTCGGAGTGAGTGGATTGTTGAAGTTTCCTAGAATGAATGCATTGCATTCTATTTCCCCCTTTAATTATGTTAGTATTTGTTTCACATATGTAGGTGCTCCTGTTTTGGGTGCATAGATATTTATAATGGTTATATTTTCTTGTTGAATTGACTCCTTTATCATTATGTAATGTCCTTCTTTGTCTCTTGTGACTTTCTTTGTTTTGACGTCTATTTTATCTGATACAAGTACTGCAACTCCTGCCTTTTTCTCCCTAATAGGTGCATAAAATATCTTTTTCCATCCCTTCACTTTTAGTCTGTGTATGTGTTTGGGTTTGAAGTGAGTCTCTTGTAGGCTGCATATAGATGGGTCTTGTTTTTTTACCCATTCAGTGACTCTGTGTCTTTTGATTGGTGCATTCAGACCATTTACATTTAGGGTGATTATTGATAGGTATGTACTCATTGCCATTGCAGGTTCATGGTTACCAAAGGTTCACGGGTAATTCCCTTACTATCTAATAGTCTAATCTAACTCACTTTGTATGCTATTACAAACACAACCTAAAGTTTCTTTTTTTTCCCTCCTTTTTCTTCCTCCTCTGTTCTTTGTATGTTATGAATCATATTCTGTACTCTTTGTCTATTCCTTGGGTGATATTGATTTAGCCTTAGGAATACTTCCATCTATAGGAGTCCCTCCAAAACACACTGTAGAGAGGTGGTTTGTGGGACGTAAATTCTCTCAGCTTTTGCTTATCTGAAAATTGTTTAATCCCTCCTTCAAATTTAAATGATAACCTTGCTGGGTAGAGTATTCTTGGTTCGAGGCCCTTCTGTTTCATTGCATTAAATATATCATGCCACTCCCTTCTGGCCTGTAACGTTTCTGTTGAGAAATCTGATGATAGCCTGATGGGTTTTCCTTTGTATGTGATCTTTTTTCTCTCTCTAGCTGCTTTTAAAGATCTGTCCTTATCCTTGATCTTTGCCATTTTAATTATTATATGTCTTGATGTTGTCTTCCTTGGGTCCCTTTTGTTGGGAGATCTGTGCATCTCCATGGCCTGAGAGACTATCTCCTTCCCCAGATTGGGGAAGTTTTCAGCAATTAACTCCTCTGTGACACTTTCTATCCCTTTTTCACTCTGTTCTTCTTCTGGTACCCTTATTATGCGAATATTGTTCCCTTTGGATTGGTCACACAGTTCTCTCAGTGTTCTTCCATTCTTAGAGATTCTTTTTTCTCTCTGTGCCTCTGCTTCTTTGTATTCCTCTTCTCTAATTTGTATCCCATTTACCATCTCTTCTACTACATCTCATCTGCTTTTAAATCCTTCCATTGTATGTTTCATTTCAGATATGGAATTTCTTAATGATTGAATCTCCATCTTAAATTCTTTTCTGAGTTCTTGAATATTTTTCTGTACCTCCATAAGCATGTTTAGGATTTTTATTTTGAACTCTCTTGCAGGAAGATTGGTGAGTTCAGTTTCATTTGGTCCTTTTTGTGGTGTTTGTGAGATTTTGGTCTGAACCATGTTCTTTTGACCTTTCATATTTCTGTGTGTTGCCCTCTATTGCCCAGAAGCTCCATTCTCTGGAGCTGCTCAGCCCCTAGAGTGAGGGTGGGGGTTGTTGGGGAGCGGGGCTGGTTCCTGTGGGGAGGAAAGATCTGTTTCCTGATTCCCGTCTGTGATGCCTGTCTCCACAGAGCCAGGGGCCTAGCATACAGATGTAAGCCTCTGTGCTTTGCATCTCTAGCTGTTGTAGGCGGGGCCTCCCTCTGGCTGGCCTGTCGCCAGCACAGTGACTGCCGGTTTGCGAGGTGGTGCCTGCAGGCCAGGAGGAAGGCATAGAAGGATGTCAATCACAGTGGGGGGCCTCGGAGCTGAGCAGCCATCCAAGGGGATGGAGTACCTGAAACTCCTCAAAGTTTCCAATCTGGTGGTCAGAGCACACCCAGACAACCTTGTCCCCCTATCCGTTCTCCCGCACAGCAAGCTCTGTGCTAACCCCGCCCCTTCAGCAGCCCTCTCGCTGCTAGGATGTCTCTCAGACCACCTGCCTTTCCCTTGTCCCAGACCGGCCAGATGTGGATCCCGTCTCCCACAAATGGCCAGAATCTGTTTCTCAAGCAGTCTGCCTGTCCCAGCTCCCCATCCTCCAGAGCACCACACAGTGTAGGTTTCTGCTCGCAAAGCAGATCTCCGGGGCTAGGCGTTCAGCAGTCCCAGGCTTCCACCTCCTCCTCGGCTCCAGTTCTCTTCCTCCTGCCAGTGAGCTGGGGTGGGGGAAGGGCCTGGGTCCCATCAGATCAAGGCTTTGGTACGTTACCATGTTTTGTGAGTTCTACTCTGTTCGTGAGGTCTGTATGCAGTCTGGTGCCGCCTTCCTTTCTGTTGCTGTTTTCAGGTTAGTTGTATTAACTATATTTTTGCACTCTCTGTCGTTTTGGCAGGAGTTCTCTGTCTCATCTCTCATGCTGCCATCTTCTGTTTTTGGTCTACATTTTTTGCCCTCTTATTTTAACAGACTATGGGATTTGAAAATAAGGCATTTATCTTTAAAGGCATATGTCATTAAAAATAGGCATTATAGGCATACAACTAAGTCTTTAAAGTTACTAAGAAAGGAAGTAGTTTAGCTATAACCTCACAGAAAACTGAATTTGAACTCTTTACTCTTTTATTAGATAACTCTTTTTCTCAGTTTATTTGTTAAGGCTTTTACTATCAAAATAGATTGGCATAATAAAGATCATGAGCTGTTTGGTAGATTTTGTTATTAGAGAAATTAATGCCATGAATGGAATAGTTTTTATGGCAGTAGACAAAAACACCCTTACAAAATGAGTTACAAATCTTTAAATTTTAAATATAAAAGGATTATTTGTCATAGTACATAGTACATTTGGAGATTTTTTTTTATTACCCCTAAGGCCTTTTTATTAGAGCCCGAGTTTGGAGAACGAAGGGGTAAGATTATTTATTTATTTGCATTTTTTGGGGGTGGTATCTCTGTATCTGAAGCCAGAAATTTAGGCTTTTGGATTATAGTAGCATTTAAAGGTTGAGAAAGGGAATAAGGCTTGTTTTAGAGGATAGTAATACAATTTATTAGTGCCAATTGTTAGTTTAGTAACAGTACATGAGAGAGTAGGCAGAATTCCAGATCAGGGAGCTGAAAATAGCAATAGTTATGGAGGCAGAGCCAAAGACTTGTATATTTAGGGTTATCCTGATCTTAGTTTAACTGTGTCTCCTTTTTTATATTTCTTATACTGTCACAGATAGTTCATAAACCCTTCTGGAAGAAAACTGACTTTTATGAATTTATTTAACATATATTTTGAACTCCTTTTATGTGCTAGGTATTATTCTAGGCTTTGGGGATAGCTGTGAGTAAAATGAACATAACTTCAAGTTTAATGAGGAAGATGAACCTTAATGCAAAGAGATACACAAATAAATATAATTATACACTGTGATAGGTGTTGTGAAGAAAATGTACAAGTAGTTGTAACAGAGTAAAATGGGGAGATAAAGGGACTGGGGAGTCAGAGAAAGGCCTCTTTGAGGAAGCAGTATTAAAGCTGAGCTCAGAGGATAAGTAGAACCTAGCCACGTGAAGAGAAGGGAGAAGAAAGTAAATACAGGGAACATGAAGTGAAAAAGAGATTGGCTTTTTGAGGAACCATATTAAGTTTAGATTGCTGGAGTATTGGGAACTGGAGTGTGATGATGTATATACAGAGATATTCATGAACTAAATTATGCCATTTTTAGCCATTTTGGATTTTATCCTGGGTGCAGTAGGAAGCCAGTTTTGAGTTTTGAGTAGAGCAGTGTTGTGATCTACATGTATTTTGAGATGGTCATTCTGGCTGCAAATCATATGGCAGTAAGTATGGATGCTAAGGAGAAACCCACTTTGATGGCTAGTGTGATGACAGTGGAGATGGAGCAAAAGGGATGGAGCTAAAGTTTATTTAAAGAAAGAATTAATGGTACCTGGTGATGAATGGCTGTGCAACTGAAAAGAAAATCTTTTGATCTGATTTATTTTCTAGATTAATATTAAGTACCTTCTGGATAATGGAGATTTATCAATCTCCGTTCTTGTTTTTTTTAATTTCTTAAGTATGAACGTTTTCAAGCATATACAGAAGTAGAGACTAGGACACTGATATGCAATAATTAAGACATTTTTTTTACATTAGACTTGGTGTTATCATTATACCTAAAATAAAATCTTTAGTATCCTGAAGTATGAGTTTTAAAAGGGCAGATAAGATGCTACTATCCACTGAACCAATGTTTGACTTTCAATAAAGGCCAGATTCACGAGGAAGCATTTGGGATCTTCCACATCTGTGCCTACAGCTCTTCTCCCACCATATCCATCCCACAGTCTTCAGAATGTCCTGGGCTTCTCCACTCTAACTCCATGGACTCTTTAACATGCTTCACATACTAGCACTTTACCTGCTTTTTTTTTTTAATGGTGGCTATTCTCCTGCTTTCATTTTTTTCTGTAAAAATTTTCCCTATCCTACTGCAAGGGTGGTATAATATTCGTAAATCAATCAATATCATCCATCACATTAACAAAAAGAAGGACAAAAATCACATGAGTATCTCAGTAGATGCTGAAAAAGCATTAGACAGAATTCAACATCAATTCATGATAAAAACTCTCAACAAAATGGGTATAGAGGGTACGTATTTCAACATAATAAAGGCCATATATGACAAACCCACAACCAACATCATACTTAATAGCAAAAAGCTGAAGGCTTTTCCCCTAAGATCAGGAATAAGACAAGGATGCCCACTCTCACCACTTTATTCAACATAGTACTGGAGGTCCTAGCCATGGCAGTCAGACAACACAAAGAGATAAAAGGCATCCAAATTGGTAAAGAAGAAATTAAACTGTCACTCTTTGCAGATGACATGATACTATACATAGAAAACCCTAAAGAGTCCACCAAAAAACTATTAGAATTAATAACTAAATTCCGCAAAGTTGCAGAATATGAAATTAATACAAAGAACTCTGTCTCATTCCTACATACTAACAACAAACTAGCAGAAAGAGAAATCAGGAAAACAACTCCATTTATAATTTCACCAAAAAGAATAAAATACCTAGGAGTAAACCTAACCAAGGAGGTGAAATACCTGTACCCTGAAAACCACAAGACACTCATGAGAGAAATTAAAGAAGACATCAATAAATGGAAATCTATCCTGTGCTCATGGATAGGGAGTTAATATTGTCAAAATGGCCATCCTGCCCAAAGCAATCTACAGATTCAATGCAATCCCTATCAAAAATACCAATAGCATTCTTCAATGAACTAGAGCAAATAGTTCTAAAATTCATATGGAACCACAAACGACCCTGAATAGCCAAAGCAATTCTGAGAAAGAACCACAAAGCTGGGGGGATTACTCTTCCTTGATTTCAAGCTCTACTACAAAGCCACAGTAATCAAAACAATTTGGTACTGGCACAAGAACAGACCTATAGATCAGTGGAACAGAATAGAGAGAGCCCAGATATAAATCCATGCATATATGGTCAATTAATATACGATAAAGGAGCCATGGATATACAATGGAGAAAAGACAGCCTCTTCAACAACTTGTGTTGGCAAAACTGGATAGATACATGTAAAAGAATAAAACTGGATTATTGTCTAATTTCATACATAAAAGTAAACTTGAAATGGATCAAAGACCTGAATGTAAGTCATGAAACCATAAAACTCTTAGAAGAAAACATAAGCAAAAATCTCTTGAATATAAGCATGAGCAACTTTTCCTGGACACATTTCCTTGGGCAAGGGAAACAAAATAAAAAATGAACAAGTGGGACTCATCAAACTAAAAGGTTTCTGTACACCACTAGCAGAACAAAAAGACACCCTACAGTATGGGGGAATATATTCATAAATGACTCATCTGATAGGGGTTAACATCCAAAATATATGAAGAACTCATATGCCTCAACACCCAAAAAACAAATAACCTGATTCAAAAATGGGTGGAGGACTTGAACAGACACTTCTCCAAAGAAGAAATACAAATGACTAACAGGCACATGAAAGGATGCTCCACATCGCTAATCATCAGGGAAATACAAATTAAAACCACAATGAGGTATCACCTCACACCCGTTAGGATGGCCACTATCCAAAAGATAAGAAATAACAAATGCTGACGAGGATGTGGAGAAATGGGTTTTAAACTCTGAACAGAACTTTTGCTCCTTTCTTTTTTATCCATCCCTTGCCTTCCCTCAGCCCCAAGCAGTTGCTATATTTACACGTTTAATTAATGTTTATTGAACTTCTTAAATTTGGAAGCATTATTAGCTCTTATTTTCTTTTGTGTTTCTGAGTTAAAATTAATGGGAATTTTGTGAGATGGAGACTTAAAATATCCTGTATCTTATGTGGTCTGAAATAAGAGTTAGATTAGTATAATAATGGTTTATAATTTTACTCCTGGATTTTAAATATGTTTTAAATTTATTTCTTGAAAATTTTGGAAATTGTTATTAACAGGTTGCCTGATACTCTTTTTGCTCTGTCCCTCAAGAACAACTATAATAAAGAACCTTATATTCATTAACTTTTGCCAGCAAGAAATTAAAATATCTTTCTGTAATTTTTCTTTTTAGTGCACATGACATCCCTAAGCAACCAGTGGTACGTTTCAAAAGGAATAAACATCATAAAGGATCCATTTACTGTGTGGCCTGGAGCCCTTGTGGACAGTTACTAGCAACAGGATCAAATGACAAATACGTGAAAGTCCTGCCCTTCAATGCAGAGACTTGTAATGCAACAGGTAGGGCCTGAGTATGGAAGCAGTAATTTACTAATGTATTCTGTATGTTTTCCCCATGTCATATCTCTGATGTATCTCTGTATTGTTTTAAATAAAATCTAAGAATAGCCTTAAGAAGAATTTTTTTACATTCTACTTGCTAAGTTGCATTCATGAGGCATTATTCTTTTTTAGTAAATTCTTACAGGTGGCTGCCATGTCTAATCCTTAGAAAATTATTGTTATTAGAAAAATAACTTAAATAACTACCATAGTTGTATTAATGACTATTTTATAGAGAGTATCTGTCTTCACTTTGATTTTCTTTGTGATAAAATACAAGAGGGCAACTCTACGTATAGCTCTGTTTTGGGGATGATGATAACTGAATCAGCTATTTTGATCTTTCGAAATTCTTTGCTCAGTAAGGTGAAATTGAATATAGTATCAGTCCCTAAAGGACAGTATAAACCATGCCACTCTACCATTGTTCTTGGTCAGTTTGGAGGCAGTTTAGCAAATGATCACAGTAAGTTGAGCAGCATCTTTTTTTTTTTTAATTCTTATTGCTGTTTCAGGACCGGATCTGGAATTTAGTATGCATGACGGGACAATTAGAGACTTGGCATTTATGGAAGGCCCAGAAAGTGGTGGAGCTATTTTAATAAGTGCTGGAGCAGGGGACTGTAATATTTATACCACTGACTGTCAAAGAGGACAGGGCCTGCATGCACTGAGTGGGCATACCGGTATGTGATACCCGTCTCTGATGCTGCTGTTCTGTTTGTGCAACCCATGGATTTCCCCCTCTGCACTTTCATTAATGGGGTATATTTCATCAAAAGGTATTTCTGCAAGACAGAAAATTTTTATTTCAAAAATTTAAATTGTGAACATTGGACAACAACACAGTAACAGTAGCTGACATTTCCCTGTGTGCTGAATCCTTTACTTCAACACAAAATTTAATCCTCACAACAACCATATGAAGCAGGAAGTTTTATCTCCATCTTATACATGAAAAAAGCTAAACTTGAAAAGGCAAAATGATTTGCCTGATATCTTACAGCTAAATATGGCAGAACCGAGATATGATATCTGGTTTGTCTCTTCCAAAGCTGGTGATCGACCCCACAATATTGTGCTTCCTCTATGGAAACTTTGCCATAATTTCAATGGTAATTTTTTTCCAGCACTAATTATGATATCCTGAAATACTAAATCACCAGAAAAGGTTAAGTTTGTTTAGTATGGATTTGATGTTGTGCATTTCTCTGAATTTTAATTTCTTGAAAATTGCCAGTATATTCGGTATATGTGGAAGATCTCTACCAAATAGTAGCTGTGTAATTATTTGACTAACCAGACCATCACATACTCAATAATAAGGATTACTTAGTTTTGAATGTGTTATAGAAAAGCACTGTTCTGCAGTAATAACTGAGTATATGATCTTTTATAGGGCATATTTTAGCACTTTATACCTGGAGTGGCTGGATGATTGCATCTGGTTCTCAAGATAAGACTGTTAGATTTTGGGATCTTCGAGTACCAAGCTGTGTTCGTGTTGTTGGTACAACATTCCATGGAACTGGTAGGTTTTCTGGATTTAAATTTATATGAGAAAGAAGCTTTATAAATCACACTTGCCTATTTCCTCTCCCTTGCAATATATATGTTATAAAAAAAGAACAATAGTAAGATAAATATAGGTATTTTATTGGTTACCTTAAGTTCTTTCAAAATGCTTTCATCTCTTCCTTTATTTGTAAAAATAATATTCAACGTAGGAAACCAAGGCCCCAGGGAGATTAAGTATCCTGTCCCAATTATTGTTAGCAGGGTCGTTTTAAACTTAGGTCTTTAAAAAAACATCTAAAAAAACACATACACATGGGAAAAATTGAAATTGGATTCAAGGGTATATAATATTTTCTTCCCACTCCTGTTTCTTGGTGTCTTTCCATAAGGAATGAGTTTCTTATTTATTCTTCTGGAAATATTCTGTAAATATATAACCAAAAAGTTTGTATATGTCATAATCTCCCTTCTTTAAACATACATATGCATACACACACGTGATGCATATAATAAATGCCTTACTTTTTTAACTTAATATGCCTTTGATTGTTCCATATGAACTGAGGTTACTACTCTCTGTGTTGTATCACTTTTTAAAACAGTGGTATCTAAGAGTCACACAGTACTCTGCCATTGTCTTTATTTTATTTTGGAGTCCCTTTTCTGCCTTTGTAGTTTTTGATAGCAATCCTATGGCACTATTCCAAGTGCAAAGGTCTGCCTTATATTCCTAATTTTGGGTGGTTTTTTTTTTAATGCTTTATCTATTCTCTTGACTTCCTTGGACCTTTTTTCTATACTTTGATTCAAACCAGACATGATTTGATAGAGCAATTTGAATCTGGAGTACACATGCATGTATCATTATTTATATATGAATATGTGATCATTGATTATCATTTGCATTATTATCAAAGTTAATGTGTAATATAGTAAAAAAAAACCAAACAGTTCAATAAGGCTTATTAAGAAAAACAGCATTCACCTGGGAATTGCCCCTTGCCCTGCAGCCACAGACTCATTTCCCATTTCTCCAAGGCAATCATTTTTAACTTTTGCAGCAGTTTTATTTTCATATTTCTGAATAACATGCCTGTATCATAGTTCTTTAGGGTTATTATTTATTTCCACCATAAATGAAGATGGAAATTTTTGTGACCTTTTCTGATTCCTACCATCCCTCATCCACTTACATACTTCCTATCTCCCATCAGTTTTGTATAATTATATCAATTTTGGTAAGATCAATATTCATTGTTTACATTTATTTTAACCATGTAAGTGCTATTCATATCTTTTTTTCTTCCATATCTCTTTGTTTTCCTTGATGTTAACAGTTGTATTTTTTTGTTTTGTTTGTTTAATTTCTATACACTTATCACTAATTTATCTCCAAACTCTCCCCTAGTTATCTAAATTAAGCCTGTTTTCTCTCTTTTTCAGAGACTTCAATTTTTTGGTCATTGTCTATTGATGTCTTCCCTTCTGGATCTCTCTTTCTCTACTTCTCTACCATATATACATAAATTTCATAGAATTGGCAATGCCCAAAAGTTTTTCATTGACCTTCTTATCCCTCTCCTGGCTCTCTCCCCAATATTTTGCTCCTTTCTTACCCAGATGGCTCCAAAGTCTTGCCTACATATGTTGTTTCCCATTTCCTCACCCTCAGTGTCCAACAAGAGCTGCCTTTTTCAAGGTCACCCACAATCTGAATTGTTGTCAAATCACTTTTAAATCTTCATTTTACTTGAGCTCAGTGGCATGCAACAGCTGACTTTTTTCTTTTGGTCTTTTCACTCTTCTTTTATCTTTCTGGATAACTTCTCATTTGCAGGCTCTTCCTCTTCTGCTCAGCCTCTAAATTTTGCCTTTCCTTAGGGCTCAGAACTTTTGTCTTTCTTTTCTCTAGATGAGTATTCCCCAGGTTTAAGTATAATTCATATGTTCACAGGCCTTAAATTTTTATCTCTAGCCCAAACCTTTTCTGCAGGTCAGTCTCATATTTCTAACCTACTTACTTGACCTCTCTTTTTGAATACATCTTAGGATATCTCCAACTTAACAACTTTAAACCAAACTGTTGAATCATGACCTCTTCCCTCAAACAAAACTGCCCAGGCCTCCTCACCTAAGTGGTACCATCACCCATTTTTCGTGCCAGAAACCGTGGAGTCTTCTGGATCCCTTTCTTTCTCCTTTCCTCCAGTATCCAATCCATAAGCAAATCCTGTTGTTTTAGCCTCCAGAATCTCATAAATCCATCTACTCTTTTCATCTTTATTGCTACCACTCCAGGATAAAACACCACCTTCTCTCAACCACTGCAGAAGCTTCCTTACCTTGCCGTGCACTTCCCATGTGCCCCTCCAGTCTGTAGGCCACCCAGCAGCCAGGGCACATGACAGCTTGCTTATGACACTTTGTTGACTTCTCACCGCTCTTTGGTTCAAGTGCAGCCTTTCTACCTTGGCCTGTGAGACCCTGTGTGCTCTTCTAGTTTCATCTCAGATCACTTTTTTCTTTCTTTCAGTTCCTAGAAAGTGCCAGACTCTTCCCACCTCCAGTGAATATACATGCTCTTTCCTTGGCCTGAAATGTTTTTCCACTTGTCTTCTCATGGTTAGGTCCTTCTTGTCTTTAGGTCTTAGCCAGAGAGGGCTTCTTTGCTCTCCTTGGGACCTCACCATTATTTTCTATCACTGAACCCCATTTATTTCCTTCATAGCTCTTAACTGCTATTTAAAATTATATATTTGTTAACTTGTTAATTGACAGTTTCCTCCAAAAGATTTTAAGTTTCACAAAGGCAGCACTCATACCTGTTTGGTTTCCCAGGACAGATTTAACACTTACCATAGTGCCTGGCCCAAGAGAGTAGTGATGTAATAACTTTGTTGAATAAATGAATAACCTTGTTGGATTTCTGTTGGTACACTTTGCATGTGTAAAATAAAAACTCATTATATTTCCCTTATAAAGCAACTCTTCCTATATTCTCTGTTTTTGATAATGGTTTTCTTCTTTCCTCATGCATCTAGATTTGAATCTGAGACTCGTTTTTCACTCCTTTTTTTTACTCCCATCCAGTTAATTGCCAAGACTGTCGATTCTTTATTCAGTTTTTTTTTTCCTGAAAACTATCTGTTCTCTCTCAGGCCCTTATTCTGTCATTTTTCTATTATTCTATCTTGTCTTCTAGTGGCCTCCCTTCTTCTGTTGTCTTTTCATTTTTAATTTGATACACATCTTCACATAGATTAACCTTCCCAAAGTATTGCTTGGATCATGTTTTTCTCTTGCTTAGGAACTTTCAGTGATGTTTCCCTGTGTATGGGAAACAAGTTCAAACTGTACAGTTTGGTATTCAGGATGCTTGATGGTCTGGCCCTAACCTACTCTTTTTTGTCTCAGCTATAAGCAACTTTTATGTTAACTTATTAAACCAAGTAACTTCAGCCAAACTAAACTACCTCTCCTTAAACATGTTTATATTTTTCCTCTAAATGTTTTCTAATGTAATTCTTTCTGACCATAATTAGTCCTCTTCTTTTCTCTATCAAATCTCAAGCAAAGATTATTTTTAATTACATGAGTGTAATACATGTAAACACACACTCTCTTATTCATAATGTTTACTGCTCAAGATCTAACTTATGTCCCTTTTTTCTGTGAAGTCTTCCCAGGCCACTTCAATCTAGAGTGGTGTCCTTCAACTTTATTTTCATTATTACCCTCCTACACCCCAAAGAGAAAATCTAAATTAAAATTTTCCCTCTTAAGAGAGATCAGATACTAAGAAATAAGATTTTATTGTGTAGGGTTGACCTTTGGAGGGCTTCAAACCTTGTTAATGTTTAAAATTTTTTTGTCCCCAAGAACCGTTTTGCACTCCATTGATGCATTATTGCCCCCAATAAAAATGTGTGGTCTAGAGTGAGGCCAGCCTGTGGACCCCAAAGCTTATTTTCTGCTCAGTTCCTGTGGCAGTTAAACATGTGTTGCTTAAGAGACATTTCCTACGCTGTGTCCTAAAACATATTTTGTTAAATTTAGTTTCTTATTCCTGCAGCCAGACTCTAAACTGTGAACTGGGACTATTTCTGGACACTTACCCAGCAGTGAAAACACTGCATGAGAAAAAGTGGTTCATCTATTGTGTTATAGGTAGTGCTTTCCCAAAGGGTTCTCCCAAATGACAAAAAGGTGGGCTTTCTCACAGAATCTTGCTTCATACCTTGCCCCTATAAAAAGGGTGCAAGTGTTTATTAGTTGACTGTTCACTTGATTTTTCCATAACTGAACCATACTGATAAGCTACAATACATTTTTATTGTATGGTTCAGTGAACATAATAAGTCATTGCAGTTTAGCTATATTGATTTGTCCATATTGAAACTTACATTCCTTCTGCTCTGCAGGCAGCGCAGTGGCATCTGTGGCTGTAGATCCCAGTGGCCGTCTCTTGGCCACAGGACAAGAAGATTCTAGCTGCATGTTGTATGACATAAGAGGAGGAAGAATGGTACAGAGTTATCACCCTCATTCCAGTGATGTTCGCTCTGTTCGATTCTCTCCTGGAGCTCACTACTTGCTAACAGGATCCTACGATATGAAAATAAAGGTGACAGACCTACAAGGTGAAGGAGATCGGTCACTTTCCTTATTTTTAGTCTCTCCTGTTCTATTTGGGATCTTTTTTTTTTTTGATGTGATTGGCTCGATAACATTTTCAAATTTTAGTTTTACAGTATTTACTGACCAAGTTACCAGTACTGTACTGAGATGAACTGTAGCAAATTATTAAAATGAGTAGTCTTATTTTTACTGTTAAAGTTTGTAAAATATTTAAAAGAATAAACATTTATTATATTGAATCATTTTGAATTCAATGATGGTAGTAGTTAAAATAGGCATTTATGTACTCCTCCTATTTGCTTCTACTTTAAAAAACAGGGTAAAATCTGTGTGATTATGTTTTCAACCCTCTAGTTTTCTTTTTAAACATTTATTAAGCAAATATTTATTGTGTACCAACTAGGGACAGGGAGACAAGACAAGTAACTTCCTCCTTGATGGAGCTTACATTTTAGAGGTCAGCGGTTTAATAAACGATGTTATTTTAGGTACTGGCAAGTGCTGTTGAAGAATTAGCAAGGTAGCAGAGAGTGATGGAGGTGAATAGGGAAGACTGTTTTAAGTAGGATAGACTAGGTCTCTCCAGGGAAGTGCCATTTGTGCAGAGACCTGAATGATGAGAAGGAACAAGCCATGCCGAGACCCTAGAAGGCCACAGCAAATATAAAGGTGCTAAGGCAGGAACAAATATGACGTGTTTCTGACACTAAGAAACCAGTGCGGCTGGAGCTTAGTGAACCAAGGGAGTGAGAAACATGAGAATAAATTAAAGGCAGGGTTTTTTAGGCATTTTTAAAAAGCCTAATGGGAATCATTTGGAAGATTTAAAACAAGGAGTGATCTGAATTACTTTTTAAAAAATCATTTTGAGTTCTGTAGGGAGAATGGATTATAAGTATAAATATCAGTGAGGAGGCTACTGGAGCAGTTCAGGTGAGAGATGATGGTGGCTTGGACTAGGATGGTAGAGTTGGAGGTGGTAAGAAGTGACTGAATTTGGTATGTATTTTAATTTGTTTGGACTAAATTTGGGGAGTGAGGGAAAAAAAAAGTCAATGCTGATTACTAGGCTTTGGCATGAGCAACCAGATGGTGCCATTAATTGAGATGAGGAAGACAGGTAAGAGGAGGAACAGGTTTAGGCAAGAAAATCAAGAGTTTGATTTTAAACAAGATATATTTAAGATGACTATTAGACAATCAAGTGAGGTGCTAAATACTAGCTATTTTCATAGTAGTCTGGAGCTCAGGTGAGAAGTCAAGGTTGGAAATGAAATGTGTGTGTATCATAACTATATAAATGGCCATGGTACTAGATGAAATTTCACAGGAAATGAGTATAAAGGGAACAAGAAATCTGAAGGCTGACTCCTGGGATTCACCAAACTTTAAGTCAGGAAGAGAAGGGAAACCAGCAGAGGAGACCGAGATGCAGTGGCACTGAAATCAGGGCAAAAACAAGGTGAGAGATTGGCAGCTGTGCCAGACGTTGCTGTGTGTTCCCAAGTGCTGCTGACATAATCAGGTATTCAGTAATATCCCTGTTTAGACCTTTCAGTGTATTCACGTAGTTTAGGATTTTTAATACTATAATGTCATAAAGTAACAGGAAGTCTCTGAAACTGATACACATAGTTATTTTGTATTGTAAATCCATATCTCTTTTTTAATTTAGGAGACCTCACTAAACAGCTTCCTATCATGGTGGTGGGGGAGCACAAGGACAAGGTGATTCAGTGCAGATGGCACACCCAGGATCTTTCCTTCCTGTCATCCTCTGCAGACAGAACTGTAACCCTCTGGACTTACAATGGATAGAGTACACCCAGTGTCAATCTCTGCAGTGAAAGCACAGAGACTTAAGACTACTGAGTTGTGAAAATTACAGATTTGGAGAACAAAGACTGACTGAGAGAGTGGCTTAGCACGACGAGGCCCCTTATTGCCATGTGTCCCTTTGCTAGGAGCTGTGGGTGGTGTTACTCTGCAGTGCTTTCAGTCTTCCATGTGAGCTCGTGCTGCTCTGACCTGCTGTATGTAGTCTTTTTGCCAAAGTCTGCGGAAGAGCTCTTAATGTTGTCAGTGCACTCCAAGTCAAGGTGGATGATGTGTTTACGGTTTAGTATTAAATGCATTCCTTGGTCTTTGCCTAAATACAAGTTTTATATACACATTGAATTGAACTATACTTTAAACATGGTAACATGTGACTCAACCAAGTTCTACATAGATTAAACATAGATGTTCAGAAATTAACTTTTGCTTTTCTCACAATCCCATATTGTATCACTTGTCAGCTTAGAGGTCAAAATTTTGTATGCTTCCAAAGTTACATGGTTGTTTTCACTAAGGATTATTATGGAATTGAAAGATAGATGGAAAACCGCTTCTTAGTTCATTATGTGGTATAGGCCTTTTCTTTTGTCTTAAACCCAGGGATATAGTTATGATTTTGTCACATTATTTTGTTTCAAGCTTAAAAAGTAAATGTGTTTGCTTCAGAAACTTGCTAATTTCAATTTTTTTGAATGCAACAAGATACCTCCCTCCTAAACTGTACTCCAGGAGCAGAGCAGCAGTGTTAAGTGATGCAGCGCTTGGTGGTACAGTAAATTCACTGGCTAGCATTTTTCCTCTTAAAAATTAAAAACTTTGCCATAGACAATAGCATGGTTTGAAATGCTATGTCTGCATGATAATTTAAAATGGAAAATTTAAACTTTGCACTCCAAAAACTTATTTGGGTTTTTTTCTTGCACTGTTTTGTGTAATGCAGAATAATTTTATTTCTACAGCATTGTAGATCCTAACATTTATGTATCTTTATTTTCATATTGTATAGTTACTTTACTTTAAATTATTAAATAGGCTATTTTATTTATTTCAAATGCAGTTGATTTGGTTCTAATTATTGAACTGCCTGTGCAATGTATGTAGCAAGCATTTTTAATCTACTGTATACACATGGAAAGGGTATTAGAAGTGTAACTGTGCTATTATTTCAATAAAGACCTCCTGACACCTAAAACTACTCCTGTTCCTCCGTGTCTATGGCTTTCAGTTTGGAGTTGCTTTTTCCAGTTTACTTGGAGGTAGTGTGTTCTAAAGGATGAACCCCACAATCAATTTCTTAAGTTTCTAAAGTTCTTACACTAACTTACTTTTTAACCCTTGGCAATTGCGTAACTTTTTATCTCTCATCTCTTTTATTCAAGATCTAGAGAACTGTCTATCTTGAATATATTGTGAGAGTTGATTAATAAAATCCCAGCAATATATATAAATTCTACCTTAGGCTACAAATATGGTTGAATTGAGTGCTTTAGAAAGAAATGAAATCTAATTAGCTTGTGGATATTCAGTATGAACAGTTTTCCTACTTCTCAGGCATGCAGAAGGGAATTCTGCTAAAAATAGGCCGCAGTCACTTCTTTAGTTTGCTTTCATGCTTAATTTCACATGCATTTTAGATATTATAGTTTAGATATTATATTAAGTTTTAAATTAGGAAAAAAAGTTTCTTCTTTTAGACCAGCTCAACTTCATGGTAAAAAATATTCATAAAATTTTGTATTCCACCCAGTCACTGTCAGGGGGAAAAGTTTAAGATCCTTGTGTATGAGCGTAAGGATTTCATTTTGCAGTGCTTTATATAATAAGCAGTAGAAATTGTCTTATTTCAGTAAATACCTGGTTTCATACATCACTCCATGCTGTCTTCTGCATGAAGGTGAAGAGATTCTTGGAGGTTCATGTGAAAGAGGAAGTAAGAGAACTGAAATATCTACATTTTCTGAACCCTTCTCAGTTGGGGGTGCAGGAAAGAGAATGGGATGGGAGCATTATGCACAAGTTTTTACCTTCTGCCCAGCAGAAGTTTCAGAGGTCTCATTCAAAATTTTTTTTTAATGTTTAACTTAAAAAAAATTTTTAGTAAGTCAAATTACATAGTCAACAGTAAAAAACAAAAACAAAAAACAACACAGTCAACTCCACAAAATGGGAGAAAATATTTGCCAATTATATATCTGATAAAGAGTTAATATCCAGTATATATGAAGAACTACAGCTCAGTAACCCCCCAAAGAACCCTGATTTGAAAAATATGGACAAAGGGCTAGAACAGACATTTCTCTAAAAAAGACAAATGGCGAACAAACATATGAAAAGATGCTGAACATCACTAAGCATTAAGGAAATGCAATGAGGTATCGCCTCACACCCTCTGGGATGGACACTATTAAAAAAAGTGGTGCAAGTATGAGGAAGAATTGGAACTTTTTTGCACTCTTGGTAGCATTGTAAAGTAGCGGGCCAATGTGCAAAATGATATGGCTGTTCTCAAAAATTAAAAATAGAACTATGATTCAGCAATCCCACTTCGGGGTGTATACACAGAAGAAGTCAAAGTAGGATCTCAAGATGTTTTTACAGTCACGTTCATAGAAGCTGTCCATAAGGAAAGGCAAAGCTGTAAAACAATTAGTTGCATTTATTTGGGTTTTAGGGATTGAAATCCAGGAAGATAGATTCTGGAGGAAACCCAAATGTATGCTCTGAAGAAGGAAAAGCCTTAGGGTTTTTAAAGGCAAAAGGTGTGTGTGTGGGGCAGTGTTCTGAAGGGGCATACATGAGTTTTTTTAGAGAATTACAAGTGGCTAAAGCTATTGTAACCTACATTTGGCTATACATAATTGGTTGCTAAGGTTATTCATTAGGCAAAAGTCCACTTTGTTTCAAGTAACAGCTTGTCCTGTTTTGTCTGGGATTTTTAGGTTTGACAGATTACAAAATTTAACTTCCAAGAATAGTTTCAGAGAAAAGGATGAACTTAGACCCTTTTTCCTTAATGGCCCCCAACTGTTTCAGTTTACTTTAATTATCAATATTAACTCCTTTTTGTCTATGTTTATTACACAGCAATACTCAAAATATCCAAAAGGTGCAAGCAACCAAAGAGTCCATCAGTAAATAAGTGGATAAACAAACTGGTATACAATGGAAGATTCAGCTTTAAAAAAGGAAGGTAGTTTTGATACATGTTACAACACAGATAATCATTGAGGATATTATGTTAGTGAAATAAGGCAGCCACAAAAAAAGATACGGTATGATCCCACTTACATGAGGTACCTGGGGTAGTCAAATACACAGGAAAAAAGTAGAATGCTGGTTGCCAGGGGTTGGGGATTTTGCAGGATGAAGAGTCCTGGAGATGGATAGTGTTATGTAATGATCGCACAACAGTGTGAATGTACGTAATGACACTGAACTGTACACTTAAAAATAGTTAAGACCGTAAACTTTATGTTAGCTGTATTTTAATTTTTAAAAAATTGTAATAAGCAACTGTGGATAAAATGAGAGTTTCTGTGGCCAGGATTCTCACCTGGCCCTGGTTGATTAGCTCACTGCACACCTGTGGGCAATACATGGCTGTTGCCTCTATATAAAGAGCTCCTCCCAGTGCTCTGGGCGCAGCACGGTGGCAGGGCTGCAAGGCTGCAGGAGAGCAGAGCAGAGGCTGGAGTGCTGGCAGCGCCGAGGACAGAGGCCCAGAGGATGGCTGTGCAGAACGACTGTGCAGAGAGGCCCAGAGGACGGTTTTGCAGACAGAAGAGCCCAGAGGTAGAGACCGGCTTGCTGCATACAGACTCACTCTGAGTGAACGGGATTTTAGTGACTGACCTGCCACCTGGAAACAAAGTTGGGTATAACCCTTTCGCCCCAAGAACAGTTTTGCTGTCAATTTCTTTGGTCACACTGAATCCATAGTGAACTTGCCCGGGGCTGAAACCCATTGGCAAGACACACACTTATGACAAGCACCTGTTCCCCTGGTGGAACGCTTTCTAACAGGAAGCTTCAGTCTTCCAGACCTTGTCCTTTGCTGCTGTTAGAGTCCTTTGTTTACATGTAATCCTGGTTGTAGACAGCTCCTCCCTCCTTGATTCTTGACCTTTCAAAGGGAAACGAGCCAAGCTTTGGCCAGAGGCCACGGGATCTCCTGAGCTCAGGGGTAGCGACTCTGGCTACCAGACAGAAGCTTCAGATCAATGATTCTGAGTCCACATGGGCTCACGGTTGATTCAAAGCGTGTTTCAAAAACATCAAGGATTTTTCCTGTGGCTGTTACACCTACAAATTGTTACCTGACTTACAGCTTGTTACCTCTGGCAGATTCCTTGCAGAGCAATGGAGAGAAGTAGATGCTGAGACTCAGATTTATTTCAGGGGGCCTGGAGGGCAGAGGTGGGACCTCAGCAGGAGGAGAGAGTGTGATGGTAGGAGATGGCATACAGAGGTGTATAATAATTTCCGTCTGAGCAAAGTTCAAATGGAGCCTAAAGGATACCCACCTGCATGGTCTGTGGCGTGGTTCTTAACTAAGGGGGCTGATGAGAATCACCTGGGGAGAGGCAGCCATGTTCCTCCCAGGGTTCGGCCCCTGGTGGGGCCGATGCGGTGGCTGGGAAGAGGCACGTGCATTATTTAATGGTCTCCCTGGGGACTTTGGTGCTTCTCCCCCGTTGAGGACCACCATGAGGGAGATCTATGAAGAGAGGGGAGGCTGACTATGTGTCAGCCCTGAGGTCTGCAGGTCTGTTATTTGGCCAGTGTCCTCTGGCACCCGTTCGGTTAGTTGAGGCCCACTCTCACTGAAGTCACATCCCACCCTGGGAATTTAGCAACAAGAAGCCCTCACCATTCAAGGACCCGCTGGCAAAAGGCCCCGCTGGACCTGGTGGTCTCTGCACGTGTCTGCCGCCCGAGGCGTTGCTGGGATCCGCCCGCACTACAAAGCAAAGCGCGCACAGCTGTGAATGTGACCAAGGAGGTGACTCACCCCAGCAGCTCCTGCACAGCTCAGGCTGGGCCGCATCCCCACTCCGGGGCCCCCTCTTGCCGATTTCTGGCCCAGTGAGGTCTGTGCGGCAATGGCCTGAGGCCTGGGGAAAGCAAGCTTAGGCACCAGCTAGACTTCTTTCCTTCTCCAAACATTTAATAATCTAGTTTACAGATGAGAGAATACTTCCCTCTCTTTTTCTTTCCTTTAGTTTAAAATTACCCCCAGTTCCACCAGAGGATGAACAGATTTAGGAAGATGAGTTTTAGGTCCGTCTGATCACTGGTGAGTAAAGCTCTAAAGCTTTTCCAAAGAACTGTATTCAACTGAATGAAAACATGGTTTAGGGACCATCTAGAGGCCTACGTTATTGCTTATGTCCCTTTTAAACAAAAAAAATTACACTACTGAACTGAAAGGGCTAACACCACCCAGTGTGGTTTTTTTTACTATAGTTTTACCTTTTATATAAAACAAAACAAACATGTTCTTCTCACCACTATAAACAATGCTGGCTTAAGCATCATTGTACAGATAGTTTTTTTCCATATTTTGCATCACTTCCTTAGGGAATGTCTGGAACAAAGGTTGCAGGCATGGTCACGTGATGGTACGTATTGCCGAATGGCTTTCTACAGAAGTTGTAAGAGTTACGCAGCCTCCAACTCATCTGACCGCACGTCCCTCTTCAGGAATTGTCACTTGAAAATGTTTTTGTTAACTTAAAAAGAGGAGGTGGTAACTTGTGTTAATTAGCATTCTGCCTGTTATTAAAGATAAACATTTTCTCAAATGATCGTTTATTGGTTGTTTTTCCTACTTGAGGCTTATAGTTCATATCCATTCTCCATTAATTTCTTGGAGGATTTCAGTGTTTTCTTATTTATAAAAGCAACCACTTTTTGCATGTTCATTGTGCCAAGCCCTTCTCATACAGTCTCCTTTATTCCTTCCCACGATCTTGGCCTGGTGTCCCCATCTGAATGGTGGATAACAAATCCGAGGCTCAGAGAATTTAAGCAGTTTGGCAAAGTCACACAGAGTTAAGTGGCAGAGCTGGGACTTGAACCTTTTACCCTGAATGCTTGCGTTCCTAACCACAATTCCACTGCTCCTTTGTGCACGTGTCAGGGCATTTTGTATAATAAAATCTCAATACTGACCATTAGTTGCTCTTAATGTTTTTCAAGTTGTCTGCCTTTTTTTTAAAATAACTATGGTTTTGGTTTTGCAAGCATTAGTTAAAATGTTGTTAAAGAGATGATGGAATGGCTAAAAAATATGAAAATAGGTTGAATTTCACAAATAGTCAAAAAAAAGCACATTAAGATGTGGATAAAATGAAGGTTCCTGTGGCCAAGATTCTCACCTGGCCCTGGTTGCCTAGCTCACTGCACACCTGTGGGCAATACACGGCTGTTGACTCTATATAAAGAGCTTTGCCCAGTGCTCTGCGCGTGATAGGGTGGCACGGCTGCAAGGCTGCAGGAGAGCAGAGCAGAGGTTGGAGTGGTGTCAGCGCCGAGGACAGAGGCCCAGAGTATGGCTGTGCGGGACAGCTGTGCAGATAGGCCCAGAGGATGGCTGTGTGGGACGGCTGCGCAGACAGAGGGGCCCAGAGGCAGAGACTGGCTTGCTGCATACAGACTCTCTCTGAGTGAATGGGATTTTAGTGACTGACCTGCCACCTGGAAATAAAGTTGGGTATAACCCTTTCACCCCAAGAACAGTTTTGCTGTCAATTTCTTCGGTCACATTGAATCCATAGCGAACTTGCCCGGGACTGAAACCCACTGGCAAGACAGCAACATGCACACAATTGTAAATTATATACCAAATCTTAACATTTTAAATTTGTTGCCATTAACTTTTGTGTACCCCTCTTATTTCCTTAAAACGTGCAAAACTCGTCATTTTGAAGTTTCCTGAGATTGCAAGACCAGCAGCTAAAGACAAACAGAAGACAAAATTTAGTAGTAAGCTACCCCATAGTGTGCAACCTCCCCTCCACCCCAATATATGCCATTCATTATATTCCATTTTAAAAATTATGCTCAAAAGGGATTTCAGAGTTTTACTGCAGATTCGAATATATAAAATAAACCAGTGCTAAGAAAATACGCTTTGTATCCGTTTTAAATACTCGCCTTCCCCGTAAGAATTCACCCGTAGAGTTCTGCAAATGAAAATAGAGCCCCGAGGCCTGAAACAAACCCGCAGAGGCCGGCCCCGCCCCCTCGGCGGGCGAGTCCGCCGCGCTCCCGGGAAGGCCGCACAGCTGCGGGCCGAGCGAGTCGATGGGGGGCGCGCGCGAGGCCGGGAGACGCCGAAGCGCTGTGCGGTGCGGCGGGCGGCTCGCCATCTTCTCCAGCCGGTGGGGGCAGGCGGCCGTCTTCCGGGAGAGGCGGGCGGGCGGCGGCGGCCGTGAGTCCTCGGGGTCGGCGGGGCTGCGCGCTGGGCTGGTGGGTCCTGCGGGGCGCGCGCGGGCGGCGGGGAGGCCGCGCATCGCCAGGGGCGGGGCCCGCGCTCTCCGGCGCGCGCGGCGTTTCCCGGGCCTGCCGCCCCCGCCTCCCGGGCCCGTTGGCTGCCTCATCTCCGGTGGCTGCGCGCTTGCTCTTGGCCGCACACGGTTCCAAGAGCGGCTTCGGGAAGAGGGCCCGGCAAGTGCGAAGCGAGGCCCGAGCGAGCGGTCATTTTTGTTGGCTTCAGTTATCTGAAAACTTCAAGCGTCATTTGAACAAATGCCGTCAGCAGAATGGCTTGGCTGTGGTTGTAGTTAATTTTTAAAAACTCCAAATCTAGCTTGAAGGTAAAAACTTAGAGATGCGTATTTATGAGTGGGTGGAGAAAAACGATTCGGGTTTCTGTGGGAGAGTGGTCATGAAAGTGTGCTCTCCATCGCCGCCGTCATCTGGGGACGTGTTAGAAATGCACGTTCTCGTGCTTGACAACCATTGGCTCCAGGAAACCACACACAAGCCGGCGGGCTACATGGCAGCCCGCTGACTTTTATCCCATGCTGCTTCTAGGTTTGTACAAAATTTGTATCATCGAAGTTTGTCTTGTCTTTTCAATACACTTGTAAATTAATTGAAACAGTTGCTTTTGTGCCGATTTCCGGCAGTTTCCTTGGGGCTCTGCCTTTCCTGGTAGCTCTCCAGGTTATGGCTGCTGTCACAACACCCTGTCCCCATTCGGATCCGGCAACTCGTCCTCCCCACCCTGTGTTACTAACCCCGGAAGGCCGTCTGGGTTCTGCCTCTAGTAGCTGAGGGGCTTTGGGCGAGGTCCTTGATTTTTTCTAATCTATCTAAGGAAGATAACAGTAGTACTTTTTCCAAGAGTTTTTTTGAGGATTCAGTGAATGAATGCGCGTGACCGTGTTTGGCACAAAGTAATCAAATACTAACTGCTACTATTACGTTTATTATAAATTTGATATTATTAGTGTCAAATCCTAAAGCAGATGAGAAAAATTATTTTTTAAAAATGTAGTGGAACTAGTGGAGAGAGAGAGCCTGTTACTCACTGCCAAGTAGGATCCACCTTTAAACTGAAATAGGTGCCACCCTTAAACTGAAACAACCTAGGATGGTTACTTTTCCTTAACACTGCTACCTGGAGTGTGGTGTGGGGGCCAGTATCTGACATCACTAGAAGCTTGTTAGAAATGCAGAATCGCCGGCCCACCTCAGATTTAATCAGTCTGTTTTTAAATATGATCCCCAGCAGGTTTAGATGCTGCTTTGTTTGGAGGAAGTGTGTGTCAGGTGTAAGATTTCTCGAGGGTTTCCAGCCTTAATCAGTGACCTTGGGGGTTTGGCCGGAGGGCTTGCATTTGCAGCTGATCCCGCTGTTCTACCTTACCTGGTCTTCCATCATTTCTGCGTTGCCAATTCCCACCCCTGGATGCAGCTCTGAATCTGCTGGTCATTATTGGAGAAAGTAACATTGTTGCCAATTGTATGGCTTTGTGGGGGGATGGGGGCGTACTAAAAACTCAGCTGTCTAACAGGCTTTTGAATCATCTCCCTTTGTATAATGCCCCCTGTTATGCTGTTTTTCCAAATCTCCATTCCTGATCCCCTTCCCCCACACATGTGACACTCCTGGCTTTCTAGTGGCCTGTTTCACCATCTCGCTGATATCACATACTAACAGGAACTCTGTCAGCTTCTCTTTGTTCTGCTTTAGGGTGTTGATGTCCATTTCTCTTCCTTCATTTCTATTGATGAAGTAGCGTCAGACTTTGTTGCTTATGAAAAGCCTTACCCGGACCCTTGGTATCTTCTTGGAGCCTCTGGTCAGTTCAGACTTGCCCTTTGTCACCTACTTAGTTCTTCACTGCTTAGAATTAGGCTTCTCCCTGTCATTCGATGGAAGTCATTTCATAGGTGACCAACCAATTAACCAATCCAGTGGCTTTTTTTTTCAGACTTTATTTTTCTCAACTTCTTTGAGGTATTTAGTATCGTTGACCAATCAATACCTCCTTCAAAGTAAGCCCCTTTTGTCTACACACTGCATTTTCAGCTAGCCTTCTATTGCTGTCATTAGTCTTTGCTCTTTTCTCTTGTACGTGTGTCTTCTCAAGGCTTTATTCCCTAGCTTAACTTCGTTTTTCTTTCCCAACAATGTATATAGTTATCGAGTATTTCTAAATGTCTCCAGGGTGTGACAAAGATCATAGGATGCCTTTCCCATTGTTACTGTTATTTAGTATTTTGGTTTTACATTAAAAAAAAATTTTTTACTATCAGTTTATTAAATTTATCAATATATTTGATCAATTCCTGTGCTTATCATTGTTTTTTTAGTCACACCATTCCTCTTTGAACTTAAACTTCTTTAACATATAGAATCTATACGCTGTAGACTTTCTTAGTCTTTTTGTTAAGGGTCGAGTTCTTTCTGCTTGGTCTTGTCCCCGCTGAAACAAAGAATTGGAAGGCAGACACACAAGAGTGAAGCAGAGGGAAAGTTTCATTTAAATACACTCCAAGGAAGGAGGAGTGGACTAGCGTCAAGGTAAAGGCCTCGATCTGCTTAAACACCAGAAATTTATTGTCTAATAATTTTGGAGGCTGAAGTCCAAGAAGATCAAGATATTGGCAGAGCTGGTTTCTTCTGAATCCCCTCTCCTTGGCTTGTAGGTGGCGGTCTTCTCATCATCTTCCCTCTGATCATTGTCCAAATTCCCACTTCTTAGGACACCAGGCAGACGATTAGGGCCTATCTAATGACCTCATTTTAACTTAATTATCTCTTTAGAGACCCGATCACCAAATACAGTCATATTCTGAGGGCCTATGGGTTAGGGCTTACATGTAAGTTTGCGGGTGGCATACAGTTCAGACCCTAACAATATCTTCATTATTCTTTCCCATTAAAAAAAAGCCTTTTGTAAAATGTGCATACAGAAAAGTGCATAAAATATAAATGTTCACTGTAGCAAATTATTAATAAGTAAATACCTATGTGAATACCCTCCAGATTAAGAACCAGAATATTGCCAGCATCCCAGACACCCTCCAGGGCCTTTCTCCTGGCCTCATTCTTGATTTCAGACGGAAAGATTTCAGTATTTACCACCAAGTACAGTGCTTGCTGTCGTATGCCGACAAAGTTTTGTTCTTTGTTTGCTGAGCATTTGTTTTAATCATGAAAGAGTTTATCCTGTTCTATTCTTGATAATGATTTGTGGGCCTTTTTCTTCAGTAATGTTACTATAGGTTTATCAGTTTTACCAGTCATTTCTTTCAAAGAGTGAACATTTGGTTTTATCTTGTCTATTACATGTTTGTTTTCTAATTAATTTTTACTCTTTATTTTGTATCGAGTCCTTTCAGCGGTTCCTTCTGGGTCTCAGGTAGTTTCCCCCATGTGTGCACTGATGAGTGCCTTGGTGCATACCCAGGGGAGTCTGTTCCTATGCCATTTCTCTGTCAAAGATTGGATATTTTACAGTTCAATTTAATTCTGACACTGACCACCCAGAGTTAGTGCATACCCCACAAGCTAAGGGCCCCACACTGTGGGGGCCACCTGCACTTCCGACCAACTGGCTGTATATTTGGGGGTTTCCAGAGTACTGTCCGGTTGGATAACTGCTAGAACAGCTTGCTGAAAGAACTCACTGAAAGCGTTATCCTCACAGTTTTGTTAGAAAGGCTGTAGAGCAAGGTCAGCCAAGTCTGAGGGCAAGGATGCAGAGCTCCTGCGCCCTCTCCTCGTGGAATCCCAGTGTGTCACCAGCCTGGCAGCTCCTCTGAGCCTCTGTGTCCAGAGTTTTTACTGGGGTTTCAGTACCTAGGCATGATTGGTTAAATCAGTGGTCAAGTGATTGAGCTTAGTTTCAATCCCCTTTGACCCAAGGTTGGATAGTTGAAAATTCCACCCCTCTGATCCTGTGTGTGGTCTTTCTGATGACCCTCCCCAAACCTGAAGCTATCTGGGGGGGGTCACCATGAATCGTCTCATTAGCATAACAAAGGCACTCCCGTCACTCAGGAAATTCCGAGGGTTTTTGAAGGAATTGGAGACAAGGACCAGGTATCCTTTATTGGATTGCAGGGACCCTCCGCAGAGCTCTGGAATTCTGTCTGTGCAGCTTTCTCCTACTTCGGGTACTCTGCCCTGGGACCTCCAGCTGCTTTCGTCCCCTCAGATTCTCAGCTCCACATGCCTTTGCCTGTGGCCTGGAAGCTCGTAAGGCAGTAAAGCTGGAGCAATGTCCGTGTTTGTGTCCCATCTTTGGAAGACTCTTATTCTTTCTTGCTTGGCATCTAGTGTCTTGAAAACTTTTCATATATTTTGTGCAGTTTTTGGTGGTTCAGGCAGGAGGGAAATCTGGTCCTGTTACTTCCTCTTGGCTGGAAGTGGGAGCCCGTGGAGTGCTTTGGGTCATGGAGTCATGTCATTTTGACCCAAAATCTCTATCTGAATTCTACCTTTACTAATGCCGGGCTCTCATTGCTGCCAGCCCATGAATGCTGCTGTGCCACATCCAGTGGTCAGTTTGCCCTGATCACCTGGCCATTCAACATAGTTATCTGTTGCTTCCTTTTTCACTTGGCCTGCGGAACGCCAGCCTCCCTTGGGCTTCCTCCTGCAGCCCCGAGGTTGCTGGCCATCCCCCTTTGAAAGCTCCCTGCTCTTCTCTCTGACCTCCAAGTGTTGGCGTACCTCAGGACTCAGTGTTTTGTCCTCATAAGACATCTTCTGATGAGCTTGTCCAGTCTACAGCTTTAAACTCCCATCAACATCTTGATGACTCTCAGATGTTTGTCTGTAGCCCTGATGCCGGGCAGCTGCGTCTGGGGAGGTCCCTCCCAGTGCCCTAGGTGAAACCTGGATGGAGCAGGGTGCTTGACTCTGAACGTGAAAGAATTCTTAAACAGGTCTGATGAGTGTGTAGGTAAGGAAGGAATTCATTAAAGTGAGAGTGGCAGTGAATGGCAACAGCCGTGCAGGCGTCAGAGAGCAGGGAGAGCAGAGGAGGAAAGGGGAGCTCATTGAACTCCTGATGGACATTGGGCAAATCCCTTGCCAACTCCTAAAGCCAGGTCACCTGGCGTCCAGTGTCCCCTTGAATCTGCACGGCATGGCAGCTAAGCTCTTACCACCCCAGGATTTGGGGGAGCTGTGGAGCACTGGATGGAATGAGTTTATGTTCTGAGAACTTCCCAAAGGCAAAGAAAGGAGGTTTGGGGGCAGGCTACTAAAGAGCACGACCGTACAGCTGCCGTCCTGTCTGGGTCACTCAGGGGATGGGAACTTCCGAGCCCAGATCAGAGATCTCAGAAGCCCCTCCCTACTTGTCTGAAGTAGAACAGAGACAGAGAAGACTAGTGCTTAAGTCTAGAAAACAGAATGAAATAGCAAAGTAACAAAGACACCACTGGAAGAATGCAGAGACAAGACACAGTAAGTTGAACAGTAATAAGTCTTTATTTAAGGCAGAAAGTACACACCCGAAGAAAGGGTAGTGCAGGCAGCCTCAGAGAGGAGGCGCCCTTAAGGGCTTAGGTTTCTGTCTTTTAAAGTTTTCAGGAATGGGGGGTAGGAGGTGGTACAGGCGTAGCATGTGGTCTCCTGATGTCTGCCTCTGGGGAGAGACATTGTGTCATCGTCCGTAGTCTGTCCTTGAGATATTCTCCAAGATAAACTTAACACAGAGAATTTCTTGATCCTGTTCTTCTCCAGGATAGCGGTCACCCTCAAGCAGTGGGGGCGCATCATTTAGAACTGCTTGCCAGCTTGAGATAGGGTCTGTTCTTGGCTGGTTACCATAAAATATGTTAGAAATTTTACCTCCTAACTCCCCGATTTTTAAAATGGAATCTTTGCCTTCAGCTGGGGTCCCTCCTGTTCTTACTGTACTATTTACGTCTTGCCGTTTTTCATCGTAGGCAGGAGAAGTTAAGCGTGATGCTGGCCCTGTGTCCCTGCCCCACCTCAGCCCCACTTTTCTCCTGAGCTCCGCACTGCATATTCAGTAACCCCACTTGGGCATCAGATGCCTGAAAGTTACCAAGTTCAAAACAGAACTCCTGATCTGTCAGGACTTTCTGTCCCACCTAAGTGTCCCTTGTCCTTCCCATTCTCTCAGTTGCTCAGGTCACAAACCTAGAAGTCATCCTGAATCTTCTCTTGTCTTTACTTCTCACATCCAATTTACCAGCAATGTCTGCAGTAGATTTCTGTATTAGTATAGCATACGATTGTGTTAAAAACAAACCCCCAAATCTCAGGATTTACAATAAAAGAATTTTATTTTGTTTACATGAAGATCACAGATGTGTTCCTACATAGTAGGGGCTCAGAGTGTGGTCATTTAGGGACCCAGGCTCCTTCCATGGTTTGGCCACCCTCCTCTAGAGCTCAGTATCCTCCATGTTCCCTGGTGGGAAGGGAGAGATAGTGGAAGGTGGAGTGTGGGAGGCTTTCATGGGCCAGACCTGGATGTGGTGCATATTTCTTCCACTTCTGTTGCATTGGCCAGAATTTAATTATTGCATGGCCATACTTAATGGAAGAGAGCTGAGATGTGTATCACCATGTGTCCAGAAAGAAGAGAGATGCCCGGGGACCTGTTAGCTGGTCTTTGCCCCATGTAGTAGTGTCTGCCTGAGACTTTTTGCATCTGAGCATTTATCATCATCTTGCTTCTGTCTTAGTTTGTGCCACCTTCATCTCAGCTGGACTACTGCAGATCCTCCTGACTAGTCTCTGCTTTTCTCTTCATTCCAATTTCCACATAGCAGCCACAGTGATTTATTTTAGAGTGTGACCCAGATTCTGTCACTTCTCTACTTAAAACCCTCTAGTGGCTTCCTGTTACACTTAGAAAAACCACACTTATTACTGTGGCCTTCCCTGCTCTGGGCCTTCATGTCTGTTATGTCCTCTTTCAGGATGTTCTTTTCCCACATCTTCATAACGTTAGCTTCTTAGCATTTTTCTGCTTAAATGTTGTTATGGTTACCTACCCTATGTAACAAACCACTTCAGAGTTTAGTGACTTTAAACAATTATGTTATTATTTCTCATGATTCTGTGGGCTTACGGAGCTTGACTGGGCTCAGCTACCTAGTCCTTTATTCCACATGATGTTGGCTGGGTCACCAAGTTGGTGATCAAGGCATTGCACTGGACCCACCGTGATGGCTCACGCACGTAGCTGCCCATCAATGCTGGCTGTTGGCGTGGCGCTCAGTGTGCACCTGCCTATGGCTTCTCCACCTGGCTTGACCTTCTCACAGCAGGTGGCCGAGTGCCAGGAGGGGGTGTCCCTGGAGCAGCAAGTGTTCCACAGCGATCAAGTAGAAGCAGTTGAGCTGGTACAGGCCAGGTCCAGAACCCACCCAGCATCACTTCTACCACAATATTTTGGCTAAGTAATGTGAACCTCTGTAAAACATTTGTGCATAAGAGACTCCATTTTGTGAAAGACTTCATCCTGTTTTTGAAACAGGAATCCAGTTGAACTGTCAAACTGGGCAAAGGCGTATGGCTGAGCGCCCTTCAAGGAGACTTTCCTGGCAACTGAAAGTAATCTGCCTAGATAAACAATCAACTATTAATTGTAGTATTTCCCCTAGTTCTTGATAAACAACTGATGTGAGGTATCCAGTGCTTCCTCTTCTGTCCAGTGGAAGTGCCTAATTTCTCTCTATGGGACACAGTTTGGGTTGCTACTCAAGTCTGCTCTCCAAATTGCCGTCCTAAGACACTAAATAAATGCTTTTGTTTTGTTGCAGTTCTTCCTCTCTCTCAGTGGAGGGTAGTCACAGAGCCAGCCTAGATTCAGGATGGGGGGAAATAAGCTTTGTGTCTCAAAAGGGAAATGACAGAGTATTGGGGGCTGTCTTTAATATCCTTAGAGGCCTTCCCTAAAATACTCAACATTGCCTAGTCCATTCATACCACTGTCCTGCTTTCTTTTCTTCATAGGACTTATCACTATCTGAAGTTACATTTTTTTTGCACCTGGCAGTCTTCCCTGCCCAGAATGTAAGCTTCTTAAGAAGACCTGGCTGGTCTAGTTTCCTGGTATCTGTGTCACTTAAGACAGTGCCCAGTATCCAGTAGGTATTTAGGAAATGTTGAACAAACTAATACTGAACTTTTTCCCAAAACCATATTCTCATTCTAAATTTCCCTTTTGAATTAACGATGCCACCGTTTCTGTTGTTGGTAGGCCTTGAAAATCTTGGGGTCACGTTTGCCACCTTGTTCTTTC